>CAJGYM010000018.1:600000-1184394 GCA_904845305.1 Caenorhabditis auriculariae | reverse complement strand
AGACAACTCCGGGGTTGATGGCGTTGATCCCAGATAAATTTGGTTCATCATCATCAAACAAACGCTTCAAATACAAAATCTTTATGACCTGGTTATTACACGAAAATACCGGAAATACAGTTAGGAGGGAGGCACCAATCACACATGTACAAAAAAACCCATACACAAAAATGGGAAAAAAACACGTGCTCCTAGTTGTCGAAGAGATCCCTAAGCTTAACCTAGCCTGGATTGTGACTACCTTTCAAAAGATTCCTAGTCCTGATATCCTGAGTGCTAATTAGCTAACGACTAGAACTAACCCTGGGGGCGCCTTCCATCTAAGAAAGAAATTGTCCCCGGCCAACATGGGTAAATTCCAATGAAAACTAAATCCAAAATCTCAATCCAAAAACAGATGAGTAAACCCTAGTGTTCAAATTGAACGAAAACGAGATCCTGTGGAATAACAAGGGAGAGCGGGAAACCAAGGGAGCTCAGCTCAACCAAAACCTCTACATTAACCGAGTTTGCCCGTCAAACAACCAAACAAAAGTTGCGACTGAGGAGACTCTTCCCTAAAAACCTTTCCATTCGTTTCCCGCTCTTTTTTAACGAAGAAACAAAAATTTAAAAAAAGAAGATCAACAAAAACGATTAGTTTTGACCGCCGCGACGAGGGCGCTTCCTCGTCCCTTGGTTTACCCCTTGAGTGGTCGTGCAGCGCGGTTGCTCGCAACTGCACTGGAAAATTCCTTTTTTTAACCTTTCTTTAAAAATCCTTTTTTTGTTTTTCCTTTTTTTGTTTCCTAAGTTTCTTTTTAAAATCCTTTTTGATTTTCCTTTTTTTATTCCCTAAGTTTCTAATTCCTGTTACATGCCGGCCGCCCAGGAAAAAGGCCGTCCCGGCCGACAGTCCAAAAATTATTCCTGCGCTTTACTAATCCAAAAGAAAAACTCAGTAGAACCTAATCCTTTCCTATTCAAAGGTTGAGTTTTTACCTGTGGAGCGAAATGGAGAGCCGCGGGAACGCGTTTTCGTCGCAGAAACAGGCTAGTTTCTTGAAGAAACCTTCGATCTCCTGAGCTGACCTCGCTTGATCCCGAGCCGGTTGTTGAGGTGCCAGTCCAAAAAAACCATGTGGGGCCCCAACTTCTGCTCTTCGGCCGCATTCTCCGACGTCGGAAAAGATGTCACGATCAGCCCTCTTCTATCCTTGACTTGTAGAGCCTTGCGAACCGCTCCCAAGTAGCTCCAACGACCAGTGCACTCTGCTTCCCCTGCGACCACGGCCACATCCGCTCCTGTTTCTGCTAGCTCTCTTAGTTCGGAGACGAAGTAGTCGGTTTCGCCGAGATCCCATTCAGGACTCACGACTGCGATGAGCGCTCTAATCGGCACCTTGTCTTCCAGCCGCATCTTCTTCAACAACGCGGCAGCCTCGCCAGTTCTTTTTATTCTTCTCCATTGCCATCGGTCCAGTGCGAATTTGTGAGACGATCCATAATTACTCGGTAGAAAGAGTACTTGTCGTCCTGACATATCGACATCTCTCGAAAGTACCTGTCGCTTCGTTGTTGTGGGACCCTGGCGATACACTTCTTCTATGACTATTTTCATAGTCTCCGTCCTTGCTGCCAGAGATGCCGTCGTTATCGTTTGGGCTGTCAAGAGTTCGCCGAATGCCGGGCACTGGGAAGCAAAAGCTCTGTACGCGTGTACTAATCTTAAAATGCTCGGCTCCACCAGTAGAAGTCTATTCGTCGTGATGATGTCCACTGCTTGAGCTAGCTGGCGACCTTGTACAAAGATTTCGTACATCTGTGCCAGTTTCCATGGCGATCTTATTGGGACTTTTGGCAGATCGTGCCCTATCTCTAGGAAGTCGCTGAGCGCGTGTCCTCCGCAGGAGATCTTATGTAGGAGTACTTGTCCTGCCCTGATGTTCGTCACCGGCGCGCACTCCCACTCCGGTTCCAGCATTTGGGCAAGGGTTATCGATGTCGATGCGCCTTTTTGTGCCGGAGTTTGCCTCGAGGTCCTGTTTTGTGGCGATCCTAGACTGGGCGGGAGTTTGACAACGCTGAGCACGAATTCCGGTGACACGCCTTTCCCAACTGTCCTGATGACCGTTTTTCCTGTAACTAATCCGTGAATACACAAATCTTCATCCTGGTTAACACATTTTTTTTGTTCCTTTTTTTCCTAGTTCTCAAGTTTATACCCTAAAAAGCGGCTTTCGGCGCTCTTTTAGTCTTAACTACTGTCGGGGTATCATCCAATTCTTTAGGTACAATGATTACTCCATCCATAGGAATTGTTAGCGGTTCCGCGTTAGATCCTATCCTAGTGCACGTAACTGAGTTTTGGCTCGCGTCAATAACTCTGTACGGTCCTCCTACATCTGGAAGTAGCTTCCTATGCGCTGATTGCCTTCCTTCCGCAGGCAGCTTAACATAAACGCGGTCACCTATTTTTGGGTATTTCTTGTCCTCTACCCTAAATTTAGCGTCGTAGAACTTTTTCATCTTTTTCCTTTCAACTTCTAGACGTTCTAGCGCTAGTTGGCGAGCCTGCTGCACTGCTAAAGTCACAGTAGACCTATAATCCTCTAGATTTTCCGTTATCCAAACTGGGCTTTTATCCCATTTTGTCTCCATAGGTAGTCCTATATCAAAGCCATGAAGTAAATAGAATGGAGATTCGCCAGTGGATTCGTGAGGAGTTGCGTTGTACGCCTGAACTACTAACGGCAAAATTTCGTCCCACGAAGCTGGGTCTGCCTGTCTCTTTTTGAGCGCCCTAATAATCGTGCCTATGGCTCGTTCCGTGAGACCATTTTCGCGCGGATTATAACCTTTTGTGTTAGAGATCTTGACTCCTAGGATTTTACAAATTTCGTCTAAGAGTTTATTTTCAAATTCTCGTCCACGATCCGAATGCAAAAATGTTGGACAAAGTCCTGCTTCACCTATCCAGCGTCCTACTATTAGTTTAGCTACGGTATTTGCTGACTTGTCCGCTGTTGGATAGGCTGCTACCCATTTTGAAAAGGCGTCTATGACTAGCAAAATGTACCTGTTTCCGTTATGACTGGGTCCTATATCCGCAATATCCACTCCTACAAGTTGTAGCGGCTTATTTGCCTCTATAGGCTTCAGCGGAGGCGTCAATTTTAGGTGCGGATTGGCTAAGAAGCAACCTTGGCAAGCGCGAGTCCATTCCTTAAGGTCCTTAGCCATGTTTATCCAATAAACTTCCTTTTTCATAACTGTGAGGAGTTTTCCTGAATTGACGTGCATGCCAAACGGGCCTGAGTGATACCTACGGAAGATTTCTCTTCTTTTTTTGACTTAGGTACTACGAGAAGTCCATTTTTACCTAGTCCTACTATCCAAAGCTTGCCTTTTTGAACCTCCAAGTGATTGATTGTAAGGTCTTTCTCTATTCCTGGTAACTTAAGAGAAAAACTGTCATTAGCTTGTTCTACGGCTGCTACGGCTTCGGTCCAATCTTGGTCTTCTCTGAGCTCTGCTAACCATTTGCTCGTCCTCAGTCCTGTCGAGTTCAAGTTTCACAGCGGCTACTACATAGTCCTGATCGTTCGGATCAATTTCCAGGATCTGCGTTGGGCCTCGCGATAGTGCGTCCGCGACTACGTTAGCTTTGCCTTTCACGTATTCTAGGTTGATTTGATAACGCTGCACATCTAACGCCCAGCGCATGACTTTGGGACTGAGTTCACCTCTCTTAAAGAAACATAACAAAGGTTGATGGTCAGTCCTCACAGTGGCTCCTATTCCGTAAATGAACTGATGGAACTTTCTAACCGCGTGGATGACTCTAACGCCTCCAGTTCAGTTATTCCGTACCTAACTTCTGCCGCCGAAAGTCCTTTTTGAAGAAAAAGAAAATCGGGTGCAAGAACTCATCAATACCTTTTTGGCACAGAACTGCTCCTATACCTTTCCTACTAGCGTCTGTGTAGATGATAAAAGGTTTAGATCCGTTGATTGCTCCTTCTATGTCCGGTTGCGCAAGAACTGGTGCTTTAATTAACTCCTGCTTGATATGGTCGAAAGCGGCTAACGTTTCCGTAGTCCATTCAAATTTTACTTTCTCGCTTATCAATTCATACAACGGTTTTGCATATAGTTCCGAACTTGAAGATGAACTTTCTATAAAAAAGAGCAAAGTCCTAAAAAAACGAGGCGTAATTCGTCGCGCTTACTAGGCTGAGGGAAGTCTTTTTACGGCTGCGATCTTTTCTGGGTCCGTACTTACGCCATTGCTGTCAATGATTTGGCCTAGGAATTTCACCTGTTGTTGCATTATTTTACATTTACTAGCTTTAAGGCTCAGTCCTGCTCTTCTAAAAAGCGTCAAGACTTTCTCTAGAAGTTCTAGGTGTTCTTCTTCCGTCTTTGAGGCAACCAAAAACGTCGTCAATGTAACAATGGACACCTCCGTCCCTGATCAGATCTTTAAGCACTATTTCCATCATTCGCTGAAAAGTTGGTGGCGAAGTGGCTAGACCGAACAGGGAGGACCGTAAATTGAAAAAAAGACCTTCTGAGGTCGTAAAAGCCGTGACTTCCTTGGCTTTCTCAGTGAGTGGGATCTGCCAATAGCCGGCTAAAAGATCCAAAGTCGAGAAAAACCTATTTCCGCCTAAGTCCTGCACTATAGAGTCCATTTTTAGGTAGGGGAGTACGAGTCCTGTTTGATAACCTTGTTGATTTCCTATAATCTATACAGACCCTAATAGTACCATCCTTTTTCTTGACTAGGACAACTGGAGACGCGTAAGGCGAACTACTTGGTTCTGCTACTCCTTTACTCAACATTTCGTCTAAGGTTTTCCTGAATTCATTCCTTAGTCCGAAAGGGATATGCCTAGTCTTTTGTCTAATCGGCCTATCATCTAAAAGCTCGATATCATGAGTAAAAACTGGCGTCTGCGTCAAGTCCTTGTCGTCCTGCACAAAAACATCAGTAAACTTGGAAACTAACTTTTTCACCTTTTCCGACAAGGTTTTTCCACTAGTTTGTTCCAAAACTGAGATGATTTCTGACGGGTTTTCGTCATTCCATCTTCCTTCAAAGTGCATCCTAAATTGCTCCGGCAAAAGATGCATTTTTGAACAAGTTACTACCTCTACTAGTCCAATCGGGGTATCTGCCGGTAATTGGAGGTCAGTTTTAGTCCTGTTAACTATCCTAACTACGGCTTTTCCTTCACCAGAGCCTTCAACAATTTGGTCTGGTACTTCAGGTCTATTTCCCCAAAGCACAGCTTCTCCTTTTGGAACATTACCTATGGTCATGGAAACTTCAGTTCCTGCCGGCACGACTAATCCTTCCCTAATAGTCAATAATGGGTTCGCCGTTTTCACTAGGTCAATGTCCAAGAAGTCTCTACAAGCTTCAACTAGGTTCATTCCGAGAATAAATTCCTTCAAGTCCTGGACTAGTATAAAAGGTACTTTAACACAACGCTTAAACCTGGGGAGATGAACTTTGAGAACTGTTTCTCCAACAACGTTCATTCCTTCACTACTAGCGTTCAAAAGGGTTAACTGGGTAGGTTTTATGAGGCTTTGAATGTACGGGGCTGTCAAAAAAACGATTCCCTCGCTGCTTGGTCTTCCGAAAAAAATGAGCTGGAGCTAGCGACACTTGTGCACCTGTGTCAACTAACGCACTGAACGTTTGGTTTTGAATGCTCAAAAATTTCGCGGGGAGAATCTGCAGCGCGCGGCGCCGTCGGAACGTCCTCATCCTGCACCTGTACGAGCCTGACCCAATGTCTAGAAGCGGCTCCGGATACCTGCTCCTTTCTCTGGGAAGTATTTCCCTGTCTATTTGGACAATTCGGCCTGAGGTGACCTTTTTTTCGCCGCATCCAAAACAAGTAGTGTCCGCCAGGGCGCGGCCACTAGGTCCTTTCCTGTCACCATGGAAGGATCTTCTATTTCTATCTCGCGAGAAATTTCTGAAACCTGCGTTTGCCTGATCATGTCCATGACTAAACGACTTGTTTCCACTTTGGTTCGTCCACTTTCTAGCCGGAAGGTGCTCCTGCTCTTCCTCTAGCCCAGGCCGGTTGGGGTTTGCAAAAATTTTTCCTGCTCCTTTCTCCAAGGTCTACGCTTTTGCAAAAGGTTCAACCCCTCCAAAACTCCGGCTTCCTACATCGATCATGTTTTTTTCGATCGCTCAATACTGAGTGCAAGCTGGTGAATAGCAGCAAAAAAACTTCACCAGGTTGGACACGGTCCATCTCATTGCGCAACAACGAAATGTCTGTGGACGACCATTTGCTAGCTAGCAATACACAGAGGAATCCAGCCCTCTCTAAATCCTTGGCTCTAGCCGTCATTCCTTCTGCTGGAAGAAGGTCCTCAATCAAAAAGCATGCTTCCTCTACATTGGCTACTCTGACAAAGCTAAGTTTGCTGACCTTAGTTAGCCTATCAATGACTAAAGAGTTGCTCTTCTTTTCCTCACGGTCGGCAAGTTCCGTGAGAATAGCTGCTAGTCCTTGCGCTTTTTATTCCTGCGGGCAAAGAATTGAAAGCTGTTTTTTTGTCTCGCCTTTCAGTTTCTGGCCCAAAAATAACAATCTTTTCGTCTTCAGAAAGTGCCGCTGGGCCATAAAGGTTCCAAAATTCATCCGCAAATTCTTGAAAAGTCCTATTTCTAGCGGTTCCTTGCTCTCTATTGAACGGTTTCGGATCTCTAAGCAACGATCTACGTTCCTGGTTCGCTGCAATCCTATTTTGTTCGTTGATAGCGCGCAGAAGCATCTTCAGGACTCCTGGGTCCTCACTACAGTCCTCGCGCGCAACCTGCTCAGACTTATATTTCCTATCTCCTTGGTCTAAAGCCAAAATCGGAGTTTCAACCGTAAAATTAAGATGCTCACCCTGAGACTTCCTCCTGTCTCGAGACTCGTCCTGTCGGGGATTCGTTGCGCTCCTTGGCGAATCGGTGCGATTTCTCCTTGTGCTCTTCTTCGCTGTCTGACGACAAAAGGCTGGTCCTGTTGCCCTTTCCAGCAGACGACTCCGTGGAAGTCGAGCCCTTCCTTGATCTAGCTTCCTGATCCTCTGCCTCAGGTCCTTGGGCCTCCAGTGGATCCTTTTCCTGTCCTGCGTCTGAGCCTTCTTCTTCTCTGACGTCCTCCGTCGGTACCGACAACTCATCATCCGATGACTGGATTGGCGACGCCATAGCTTTCCGTTTGCCCGGTTACGCTTGGACACCTCAAACTTGGGTAATTAAACCTTTTTCCTGTCAAGTTCAATTAACGCGAACATTTCCGAATGCGAGTGCATAGTAATCCGATAATTAAATTGTATCCGAGGAATTATAGAAACAATAAAGATTTTGATGCGTTATGATGATGTTGGTTCGGCCCCCATGTCGCCGACTGGCCCCGGAGTCTCCCCTAAAAGGACAGATTCCAAGCGAGACAACTCCGGGGTTGATGGCGTTGATCCCAGATAAATTTGGTTCATCATCATCAAACAAACGCTTCAAATACAAAAATCTTTATGACCTGGTTATTACACGAAAAATACCGGAAATACAGTTAGGAGGGGAGGCACCAATCACACATGTACAAAAAACCCATACACAAAAAAAATGGGAAAAACACGTGCTCCTAGTTGTCGAAGAGATCCCTAGCTTAACCTAGCCTGGATTGTGACTACCTTTCAAAAAGATTCCTAGTCCTGATATCCTGAGTGCTAATTAGCTAACGACTAGAACTAACCCTGGGGGCGCCTTCCATCTAAGAAAGAAATTGTCCCCGGCCAACATGGGTAAATTCCAATGAAAACTAAATCCAAAATCTCAATCCAAAAAAACAGATGAGTAAACCCTAGTGTTCAAATTGAACGAAAACGAGATCCTGTGGAATAACAAGGGAGAGCGGGAAACCAAGGGAGCTCAGCTCAACCAAAACTCTACATTAACCGAGTTTGCCCGTCAAACAACCAAACAAAAGTTGCGACTGAGGAGACTCTTCCCTAAAAACCTTTCCATTCGTTTCCCGCTCTTTTTTTAACGAAGAAACAAAAAAATTTAAAAAAAGAAGATCAACAAAAAAACGATTAGTTTTGACCGCCGCGACGAGGGCGCTTCCTCGTCCCTTGGTTTTACCCCTTGAGTGGTCGTGCAGCGCGGTTGCTCGCAACTGCACTGGAAAAATTCCTTTTTAACCTTTCTTTAAAAATCCTTTTTTTGTTTTCCTTTTTTTGTTTCCTAAGTTTCTTTTTACAATCCTTTTTGATTTTCCTTTTTTTATTCCCTAAGTTTCTAATTCCTGTTACAAAAGCAATAAAATCGAAAAATTCAAGATCGCCGAAAAAAATTTTTTTCTCAACAGAAAAGGTGAATAAAAGTAGGCGAAATTACATTTTTATGGGTTTCAAAGAGCACTGTAGGCTGTATTTGTGCAGTCACTGAGACGAAAATGATGGTAAAGTGGGATTACAGCTCGTAAAACCTTCTCTTCTGGCTCCTAAAACCGTGCCGACCTTGCAAATGAGGGTGCGCGCAGATTGCATGAGAATTCGCAAAACCAAAATTTCAGTGCAAAAATGTTTGCTTTTCAATTACTTTTAAATATAGTTTCTCCTCTTATTCTTAATATTTTTCGTTTTTCTTTTCTGTTTTTGCATACTACATGTTAAAATCATTATTTTTATAACAAAAACGAGAAGCTAGCTTGAGTTCGAAAAATAGGTCTGTGGTCCCTACCTATAGGGGTTGATAAAGTGTTCCCCAGAGGGGACCCTTCAAGAGCCCCTAAGGTTGTCCCTATACTGACCACCTAGAGTTCCTATGATAGTAGACTCTTCCCACAAAAAAGGGTTCAATAATATCATCATTAAAAAAAATAAATCCGGTATATTTTTCCTCGAAGAATCATAGAGATTCAAAAAATCCTTTTCAATGGTCTTGATATTTCGAACCTAAATTTGACATAAAAGATTTTCTTGACAGATTCTTCTCAGTTCTCAGTTTTGATTCTGATCGTTTCAAAGCTTTTTAAAACTTGTCAACTCTTTTTTGGGAAAAGATGCCTCAAAGTCGAAGAAAACTCTCAAAACCCATAAAAATAGGCTAGTTTGAAACTTCAGGCCCTTTTTTCTCGAAAACTAGGAATTTGTGCAGGTTGAGACTTTCAGGATCCCCTCTGATACACCAATAAGTGTTCTGGCCAATTTTCAGGGAATTCCCAAAATACAATGACCTCACCTGTCTTCTTATTATTAATTAGTAATTACGTGAGCCTTTCCTAGGCATTCTGCTTGTGAAAAGCTAGCGCTGAATAGAGCACACCGGTTCTGGAAAACTTGAATTGGTTTCCTCTCTATGAAAAAGCTGTAGCGCACGAGACTTGACATGGATTTCGAAATGAGAAGAAAATCGCTCGAATAGATCGATAATCGATCAGGAGAGGATTTTTGCTGACCTCGCAAGAAGACGCAAAGGTTGCGGAAAACTTCTTGACCTAACAAGATCATTGATCTTTTACGGAACGCTTTTTGGAGGTCAAAAAAGAAAATATCCACAAAACATGTCTTCATTTTGATATTCTCATTGCACTTAGGAACTCCAGAGTGCTCCCTAGAGGGGTTTTTTGGTCCCTATAGGGGGCACTCCAAGAGCCCCTAAGGTTGCTCCTACACTTAGGAATTCCAGAGTGATCCCTATATGGGTTAGGGGAATAGTGATCCCTGTAGGGGTTAAGGGTCTGACCCCGTAACCCCTAAAGCTGAAGTGGTCCCTATAGGGGTTTCTTTTTTTTTCGCATGGAAATTCTTCGTATAGAGTTCATAAAAATAATCGACTAGCATGTCCCCTCTTGGGCGTACTCACTAAAACCCCTATAGGGACCACTTCTGCAAGCATTAGTGGACCCTATAGGGGTTTGGAAAACCCTTCGAGGGCCCTTTTAGAGACCACAATGAACATTCTTTTCGTCTGTCCCCTATAGGGACCATTTTTGCAAGCTTGAGTGGTCCCTATATGGTTGATAAAGTGTTCCTTAAAGAAACCCTTCAAGGGCCCCTATGGTTGCCCCTATAAGGAGTTCCTAAGTACTGCATAAATTATTCTGTCACCCTACTTTATCCCGGCAAAAGATAATGATCTTTTTTGATCGACTTCTCATGCCTGTTTTCAGAATCGCAGAATATACAAATCTGCGGAACTGATACGACCGCCGCAGGGTGATTATTTCTGAAATGACGCACAAAAGCCGTCTTTTTTTTGGAGAGAAAGTGGCTGGAAACGGCAATGGAATCGTGTTTGAACTGCCGACAGGTGCACACACCTGAATCTCGCCATCGCCGTCGGCTCTTTTCGGCTTCATCGTCAGCCCCAGATGCGGCCATTCATATTCCTGTTTAGCGTCATTTTCGCTGTATCTCTCGGTGTGAGTCGAAAGAGAAAATTGATAGGGGGAGGAACATCTCTAATATCTTTTTTTGCTTCTTTATTTTTCAGTTTTTCGAAATCTTCTGCAGGAGATTGATCATAGAACGCCTATCCTGGATGGCTATGAATACAAAATTATTCGAGTTTTTCTTACCCCTATCTATCCAGAAACATACTCGTGATTTTTCACAACCTTACAGGATACCATAGAAGGAAGTGGAGGGACAAAAGCGGGCACAAATTCAAGCACTGAAGTTTTTTCTAACAGTACACTTATCGACGACGCAGCGAATATTACAAAAAGTTATCTTTAATAAAATGCGAACTTTTAATATTTTCCTTCCAGATAGTTCTAAAGACTCTTCCTCTTCAGAAGAAGAACATTTGACGACAAAAAATAACGAAACAAGCCAAGAGGATTACTATTCGGAGTTGGATGTTGGATAACGGGAATTTAAACGAGAACACTTTCGTTTTGCAGGATTACCCCTTGGAATCGAGCGATTCGACGGCCGCAGCCAACGGAACGACGACCACAGCGAGACCTTCGATTCCGAGGGCTCCAGCCTTCACGGCAGGCTCCTTCTTCAGTGAGATCAAGTCGGAGAGTCTCACTCAAATCTCACGACTTTCAGTCGGACTCCTGGTCGGACTTCTTCTCATCGGACTGATCTACGGCGCCTTCCGCTTTTGGCAATCTCGGAGGGTATCCAACAATGCCTACGCCGCGTATTGAACTACAAGAACATCTTGATCCGCTCAAGTTGTCAATACGGGCCCACTGACAAATTTATCACTATTAATGTATTTTTCTATCGAAAATCTGTTTCTTTCCTGAATAGGAATAATTCAATAAATCCTTTTATTTTACGATGAACGACGTTTCCAGAGCAAAAATGTCGTCAAATATGCTGTTTCTTGTGCATACACCGCCAACGACAATTTACATACTGTCGAAGTTTATATAATTTTTTTGAATGGAAAAAAATAATTTTTTTTAAGCTAAAAAAATTATATATCGATAGTAAAAAAATTTTGTCCAAAAATTTTTTTCATTTCAAAAAAATAAATAACTCAAATTTTTCGACTGTATTGAAAAATTTTTGACTGCAAACAGAGTAGGCGTGAACTATGATGGCAGCGACAGAATTCGAAGGGAGATCAGCGACGGACAAGTCGACAAGCAGGTCGAAGTCAGGCTTCCGCTGCAGGGCTCCCATCGAGACCAGAATGCACAGCAACGCCGTTATTCCATAGGTGGTTGCCTCAGGGAACTGCAAAACTACCATATTTGAACAGAAAAATGTTACTGTAATTTTTTCGAAACAAAGCTTACGTTAAAAATATGAACGAGATAATGGGAATCGACCTGCATGGATGAATGAACGTCATCATTCAGGAAACGAGCTCAATCATTTGGTTCAATATTTCGATTGAAGGATGGCAAAACTTACAAAGTGGCAGCCAGAAGACAAACTCGACCTCATCTGGATTCAGACGCAGTTCCCATGAGTTTCTGGAAATAAAAACTGACGCTCAACCTCATTTCCATTCCAACCTCAAAAAAGCGACGGTCGGATGGATCAGGATCCCGAAGCGGGCACGAAACATCGGCATGTTGCCGAGGACTTCATAGTCCGTTGGCAAAATTCCAACTTCCTGCAAAATTAGCACATTTTTGTTTTCTTTTTTTAATACTTTGTGCTGAATATTCTCACGCGGTTTTTTTTAATACGCGTATCAAGTTTTGTCGATAAGTTTCGTAAATTATGGTGCTTTGGGTGTAAACACCGAGAGGCACTATCGCATAATCCAAATTTTTTTTCAAGTTTTCAACTTGAATTTTTTTTAAAATGGTTGTTGAAATTTTTTAAATCTCGTTAGTTTGAAGTAGCATCAATAGTCTCCGATCGCAGGGAGACTTCTGAATGAGGTAAAGTTTTTTTAAATGTAGTTTTTCACGCTGATTCCAAATGACCTCTCAGGATCACTTTTTTATAATTCCTTCATAGACTAAATTTGGTACTGTAAAAATTTATATTAATATTAAACGGTCAGGAATGATTACTGCAAAAGTTTGTTGCTGGTATCAATTTTGGTTCATATTCCCTCAGAGTGCTGACCGAAAAATTGAAAATCTCCGTGGTCCCTATTGGCTGTTTTCACGTTGCGCAGGGTGAATGCTATAAAGGTGAATCATCAAAACAAAGGCAAACATTTAACCTATTGAAAATAATCGACAAACAAGTTAACTTGCTTCAAATAATTATGATTTTAACGTTAAACATTTAGTTTTTCAAAAAATTTTAACATCTTGAACAGAGGCAAAGGGGCAGCGAAAAAAATTGATTTGAGAAAAGTGTTAATTTTCAAGCGAAATCTTTACCTAGGCAAAGTCGGGAAGGGTGGAAAAAGGTCTCATAGAAATTTTCCTTTTTTTCTGCCTTTTTGCGCTATTTTATCGGCTCTTATGCACCCTTTTTGCTGCCTCTCCCTTTTTCCACCATTTCTTGAGCCTTTAAAATTTAAAAAATGGAAGGCTCGATAGAGGGACTCTTTTCGCTACCTTTTTCGAGCTTCCCCCTTTTAGCGGCCATTATCCACCATTCCGACTTTGCCCGAGACAGAGATTCGTTTCGAGGAGCTTTTCAATGTTCAACGAGGTTCGAAGGTGTTTCGCGATGTTGACACTTCTGGAAACGACGAAGACCGTGTCGTGGCGCGGTAATGGCACGACGCGTCTGGGAACCGCGGCCAACCGAGGAAAGACGACCCTCCGATTAATCGCTCCGCCGTTTTTTCGCGCGCGCGGCTCCGTCCAAATTTATTGCCTTTGCCGCCCCAAACACCTTCAACTTTTCTTTTCTCTTTCCTGGTACATAATACCCTCTCATTTGCTATTCTCCGAGTTTTTCTTTTTCGCTTCCGCGCAACCTTGTCTTTGCCGTTATGCCCTTCGTTCCTTTTCCGAAATAAAGGCAAATTTTTTTTTATTCACGGCGTTTTTTTGGTGACGCCCGGCCCATATTTTTTCCGTAAAATGCGGTGTGTTTTGTGCATGCACTGCGACGCTCTCGCACATGCGTGTTCAATGTAATTTTCGCCAAATTCAAAATAATCTCTGAAGATCCAAAGTTAAGTTGTAATTTTCAATTTTCGGCGGCTATTTTGAATTTAGCTTCAAGCAGTGTAGTGAAGCTGGTTTATAATTTAACAAGGGAGGTCATTTTACTTTGCAGTTGGGATTTTTTATGAAAATTGGCCTGAATACTCTCCAATCTTCCAGAAGAAGATTCTTAAACATGCAAAACTACCTAGTTTTCAAAAAATATGGACTCAAAAGCTGGATATTTAAAGTGTTTTCAGAGTTTTCTTTGACTTTGAGGTGTCACTAGGAAGTTATGCAATTAGAAACTTCTTCTGGTACATCAAGGAGTGTTCTGGTCAATTTTCAGGAAATTCCCAACCGCAAAGTAAAATTACCTTTCTTGTAAAAAAAAAGAAAGCCGCTGACTTACTTCTTCGGCTTCTCTCATAGCTGTCCAGCGCACGTCTTCGTCTTCTGGATCCATCATTCCGCCGGGAAAACAGACCTGATAATTGAGTCGATTTTCTTTTTCGGAAATCAGTTCTAGCTGTCTTTGAGATGTTAAAAGTGACTGAAGAAGCTATCTAGAAGCTGGTCGACACATGGTCGTTCATCTTTGTCGGCTCGTTTCATTTTTTTTTGGTTCTCTCAATCTTTCGATGTTCAACTTCAAACGACCCATTAACATCGTTGATGAACGGCCCAACTTTTTTTTTCTTGCTTCTGACATTGCCTACGCGTAGCAATTGTTAGCGAATATCTCAGCTAATCCGAATATTTGAAATTTTGGACGTACTAGAAATGACGCATTGAATTTTGTTCATAAATTTCATTTTCAATATTTTTAGCTTGAAAATCTTATCATTCCCACTATGCATTATGACTTGAAAAAGCGAAAAATTCAGATATTGTTCCTTAATTTATTTAATTATTTCTGGATACTTTTATGAAAAAAAAGATGGAAAAGAGAACGTGAATTGACTAAAGAGTGGTCCCTATAGGGGTCCCTGGGAGCACTTCACCAACACCTTTAAGGGCCACTAAAGCCTGCAAAAGTGGTTTCTATATGGAAAATTCTAATCGATAATTTCTACGTATTCTGCGTGAAAAGTTAAATCAAAAAGCGCTTTTTTTAAAAATGAATTTGAAAAACCCCTTTAGGGACCACTTAAGATTTGAGGGCTAAGGGGTCAAACCTTAAACCCCCATAGGGACCACTTTTTCGGCCCCTCTAGGGGCTGTTCTCACCTAACCCTATGTTTTTATATGAATTTAAAAACCCCTTTAGGAACCACTTGATTTAAAGGCTAAGTGGTCAGATTCTGAACCACTTTAGGGACCACTTTGTTTTTAACCCAATAGGGGCAACTCTGAAACTCCTAATAACATGTCAGACTAGCGATAAAGTGCTCTGACCTCTCCAGGATGCCGTCTGAGGTTCTTGGAGCGTACGCAAAGAAAAACGCGGACGTCTTCACTGTTGCCGTCGAGCAGAATCAGAACGGCGGCGTTCTGAAATCCCTTCTCATTTTTCTTCTTCTTTTGTGCCCACGTTGGGTTCTTCGACGGCCGTCGGATGTTGCGAAAGACGCAGAAGTCGGCGAAGCGAATCCCGCGTCATCTTCTGCAGTTTATTTCTCTCGTGACGATGCTGTGTCTTTCATATTCCAGAGACACTTATTCCCAATAGGTGTTCTCGGAGCCGGACATGAGCTCTTTTGGTGGCGTCTCACGGGAAATCTTATCTACTAATCTTATCGGCGGATCCGTTGGCGCGCCCCCCAGCTACAAGACACGATTCGCCACTTTGCCTGTCAATTTCTTGCCTCTCTGGGGTCATTGATTTCAGATGTTTTTTTGCTTTAATTGTTATATTTCTCGTCTCTATATTTAATCACGTTCATTAATTTTTGCCTAAGTTCGTCGTCCGTTATTCACAGAGCCATGAAATCATAGATAAAGCGTATTTATATTTTACATCTGTCTCATTTTCGTGTAGCTCTTTTGCATTAAACTTCTTTTTTTTGTTTTTCATTTTTTTTTTTCTACCTGGTCATGCTTCAGAAATGAAATTTTGAAACTTTTTTTTTGCCAATGAATTTGGAACAGAGCCAAAGTCTTTGATTTTCGCCAAAATTTTGTCTTTCTTAGGAACTCTAGAGTGGTCCCTATAGGGGCAATCCTAGGGGACTTTGGAGGGTTTCTTCTTGGGACTACTTCACCATATAGGGGCCCGCTGAAGCTTGCAAAAGTCGTCCCTATAGGGGTTCCAGCTAGTGGCCCCTATAGGGGACATAATAATCGATAATTGTTATGAACTTCAAGCAAAGAAGCATTTCCATGGGAAAACTGAATAAATAAGCATTTTTGAATGGAATTGAAAGACCCCTATAGGGTCTACTTGAGCTTTAGGGGCTAAAGGCTGAGAACCCAAACCCCTCCAGGGTCCATCTGAGAACCCCAACCCCTACAGCGTCTTAATTTTACCCCTAAAGGGACTGCTTCTTCGGCCCCTATAGGAATTTTTTCCCCCAACCTCTAGAGGGACCACTCTAGAATTCATAAGCTAGAAAACTGTTTAATTCTGAGTTTTGGAGGCGTCGGGATTTACAATTAGGAAAAAATTAGGATATCATTTTTCAAAATCTTTCTTTTTTGTGTACACCAAGAACATTATAGATATTAGAAAAGAGAAAGGTTATAAATAAAGCTTCAAATTTCCTCGAAAAGCCTCTTGCGCAAGAACCCGACGACCGATGAAACAACTGTAGAGTTGGCGTGGTGGAAGACGACGCCACAGCTGCGACGGTTATTTGCTGCGGTTTTTCCGGCGACACGCCCACCTGCCAACTCGGCACATCATCTGCCTGTCCGGTGGCCTGACAAGCGAGCGCCCCACACGCCATTCCTTCTTTTGCAGCTTCTTCCCCAGTTCTCCTGTTTTCCTTCTTTTTCAAAGAATCAACTGCTCTTCATTTTCTGGGCTCTAGCGAAACGATTAGACGCTGGATATATGGATTACACTCAATTTTCCCTGTTTCCGGCGCTTTTACGGTGTCCATTTACAGCCTCATCAATCTTCCTTGACTGGGTCATTATTGAGAATTTGATCTATTTTTCTCGTTTGCTCAAGATTTTCCGAATGCGTTCAACTTGACGTGACTAATTTCTTGAAAACTTCATTTTCAAAAAAAATATGATCAAGCGTAGTCCTTATAGTGTCAACCGTAGGGACCACTTTGCCATTCCTTATATGGGCTCGCAAAAGTGGCCTCAATAGGGGACATGCTAGTCAATAGTTTTCATGAACTCTAAGCGAATAAGCATTTCCAGGAGAAAAAAAATTAAATAAATGAGCGTTTTTTGAATGAAATTGAAAGACCCTAGGGATCAGACCTTAAACCCCTATAGGGACCACCTTGATTTTATCTCTACAATGACCATTTTCTCCAAGGACCTCTAAGGTTGCTCTTATAGGGACTTCTCTGGAGTTTCTAAGTTTTCCATATTTTTTTCGAGCCATTCTGCGAAAATTTTTAGTGACCACTATAGAGGCTCGCCAAATTGGAGATGACACTTAAGTGGCCACTAAACCCACCTCTATAGGGGCCACTTCAGTAACTTTTCATCCAGTAACTCTGATAATTTTAAAACAAACAGATTGGACCAGTTATGTTGATCCATTGACCCCTAAAGTGACCACTAAAAGTACCACTTAGACCCATAGTGGCCACTAATTTGACTACTATAGTGGCCACTAAAATTTTTCCCAGTTGTCCTGGTTGCCCTGAATAGCCATTGATTTTGGTTTCGGTAAAGTTTTGAGATTGTGTTGGAGGCGCACGAGGGGGGCAAAAAACGGCATGTGGTGAAATGGCAGCGAGCCCAGCTGGCGGGTCAAAAGAGGCGGAGCTTGTAGTGGTTGCGCCACGACTGCATGTTCCGTCATTATCTCATTTCGGACTGACAGACGGACGAGCATCGATCTCCGCCAGGCTTCTGCCAGAGTCTCCCTTTATGAGCTTTCTTTGACCACCGTTTCTCAAGTTTTGGCTCCTTGAATTTTATCGCCAGCTGAAGGTTTCTTCCAATTTTGTAATATTAACCTGTTATTTCATTACTATACTTTGCTACTAAATTTTTTTTCAGTTTAATTTTTGATTTTAACTTGTAAGTTTGCTTGAATTTTTATTATTCATCCAACAATCTTGGAAGGAGTTGACAGAAAGGCTCGAAATTGATAAAAAAATATTATTTTCAAGCGTTACCTTAAATTGTTTCCTCTGTATTTTTTTTTCTATGTTCGCTTAAAATCCTTCAAAAAACGTTTTATTATAATTTTTCGACTTCACTGCCTCTAGCCGGTCTTAAAAAACAGGATTTTATAGGCGTTAAATCATTTCAAATAATTGAATAAAAAATAACAATGACCACACTTTTGCTACAAATCCTAAATAGCTTCTTGGGCCTGCACTGACCCGCGCATTATCCGCTTATGATGTCCTAATGGCCCCACGCAGCTGTCTGTCCATTTCGAGCGACAGGTTCCCAATTACAAAAGAAGAAAAAATTCGAAATTATTTTTGTAGAGGAAAAAAGCGATTTGAGATCCGATTCATCCACAACTTAGGAATTCCAGACAGGTCCCTATAGGGATCAGGCAGAAAAAAACCTCTATAGAGGCCAAAAAAGGGCCCTTTTAGGGCTAAAATCCAGGTGGACCTTGTAGGAGTTTAGGGTCTGAGCCCTTAGCCCCTAGAGCTAAAGTGGACCCTATAGGGGTCTTCCGATTTCATTCAAAAACGCTTATTTTGTGGATTCTTCGCTTCGAGTTCATAAAAATTATCGACGAGCATGTCCCCTAGAGGGGCCGCTAATTAAACCCCTATAGGAACCACTTTTGAAAGCTTCAGTGGCCCCTCTAGCGGTTGGTAAAGTAGTCCCTAAGGTCGCCTCTATAGGGACCACTCTGGAGTTCTAGCACCTATCCGATTAAACTTTATTCGTCGTGATATTTACTTGAATGGTACTCCTTCAACGTTTTTCAATGAAAGATAAATCAATTTGAAACAGGATTTAATATAGTCTGTTCAGATTTCTAATGTCAAGCAGCTAACTCCACCCCCAAGGCTACAATATCTTTCGCGTCAATTTTTTATCTACAGATGACGATGTCCCTTTAATAAGGCTGCATTTTTGACTTCTTTTTCTATCTTTTAGATCAAAAAAGATCAAAATTAGTCTCGCGCGATAAAACATCGACGCGAAAAGGTGCCCTCTCAGCGGGGGCGGAGTTAGCTGGTTGACATTAAAAATCTGAACAGACTATACCAAATGGTCAAAAATGAAAATAAATAAAAAGACCGTTGAAGTCGCAACTAGGAGCTTTACAAGGTGTCGTTGTAACCTTGGATCTTAGTTTCTACCTTTTGAACTCCAGAAAAACTCTGTAGGGGTTTCAGTTAGTGGTCCCTATAGAGGACATTCTAGTCGATAATTATTATCTACTCTGTGCGAAGAAGCATTTCCACGCGAAAAACTAAATGAATAAGCGTTTTAAAAATGAAGTTGAAAGACCCCTATAGGGTCAACTTGAGCTTTGGGTGCTGTGGTCAGATCATAAACCCCTATGGAGACCACCTGATTTTATCTTCATAGGGACCACTTTTTCGACACCTATGGAGGCTGTTTTTCCCCTGATCTCTATAGGGGCCACTCTGAAAATTCCTAAGATTATCTGTCCTAATTTATCCATTCAACTGTTTTGACTGGAAAGAGATAATGGTCAGGTGAGTGGACTGAAAAGGCGCCAAGTGTTCCGGGAAGAAAAGAACGAGTGTTTGGCGACGCTTCTCCGCAGTGACAGCTCGAATGCATTTGCAATGAGCACCCAACACCCGAGGATTTTCTTCCGACACTCTCACGCCTTTTTTCCCACACACACACACCAACTGACTATACGCCGTCAAAACGCTCTTTTTCGATTCATAATCTAGGTTTTATCGCCTATTTTTACCTTTAATTTTTTCAAAATTCTCGAAACATCCAAAATCAAAAAAAAAAGAATAACTTCATGCTCTTCATTCAGTGAGCGGTTTTTTTAATTTTGAAATGCTTAGTAGAAGAGAAAATGACGAAAAAAAACCTTGAGGCTCGATTTTTTTTTAAAAGAGAACTAAAAAAAATAAGTTAAAAAAATCGATAGAATTTTTTGCAAATTTTTCTTTCAACTTTTGAATTTTTTTGCTCTATTGGCGACTTTTTTTGGGAAACCCTATAGAGGCCGAAAAACTGGTCCCTATAGAGATTAGGGTTTGACCCCATAGCCCCTAAAGCTTGAGTGGTCACTCTAGGGGTCTTTCAATTTCATTTAAAAACGCTTATTTATTCATTTTTGCCATGGAAATGCTTCTCCGCATAGAGTTCATAACAATATCGACTAGCATGTCCCCTATAGGGACCACTCTGCATTTCCTAAGAATCACTTTTTCTGTGGAGAAAAGCTGTATCGTCAGTTTGGGACCGACTTCAGTATCTCTCAGGTTGGGCAGACATGATAGCAATCTGCCAATCATGGGCGCCAATTAATTGTTCTCCTTCCTCCGCAGCCTTCACATTTGCTTAATCCCTAGTTGTTTCATTTGAATAATCCCCTGTCTCTCTTCTTGGTCGAAAAGAAAAAGGCTTCCAAAGGACGTTTGGCTCTGTCTGCCCTCGTTATTTCTCCTGGAAGTCAGGCTTGCTTTCTTTGATAGAAAACGAGAATTTCCACACTGCAGATCCTTTTTTCTTTTTCCAGTCATCAATTGTTAACCTTGAAATTTTTAGGTTTCCCTATAGTTTCTCGTGTATTTCTTCGTCAGAAACTTCTTCCGGCTGCCCATTAAGCAATAAAAGTTTCCAGTGCTAGCAGAGCCGACCCGCAGCCGCCGAAAGCCAGGATGACGTGATGGAGGAAGATCACTACGACACTCCATGGGAGTTCCTGTCGCGTCCGACGTCGATGCGGCTGTCCGCGGCCGACGTCAACGAGTTTGCCGCCAGAAGACAACGTGACGCCCGTCTTTCTGCCGTCGGCTCGCCTCAGCCGTCTCCACATGGTTTGTTGAAACTCTTTCAAAAGGGAATGAAATGTTCAACAAAGACTGAACAAGTTCCCACCAGGGAGTGTTCTGAGCTTCCAGTGGGACTTCTGAATGAGACTAGGTTCACCATATGTAGTTTTTCACGCTGATTCCAAATCTGGTCTTGATAGCACTCAGCGCCCGCACTCTCTTATCATGCGCTGAGCTTTGGAAAAAAAGGTTCAATCGAAGACAAGACGGTCAAATTTTCGACTTTTGAAAGCCCCCAACTGTTTTCACACACCTCGAGAGCTACTTTTAATACCAGATTTGGAATCAGCGTGGAAAACTACATCTAGTAAATCTAGTTAATTCAGATGTGAGCTCAGAACGATCCCTAGTCTTCCCAAATCTTTGCAATCAGTGATGAAAATACAGCTCTTCAATAAGTTCAAACTACAGCGTCGCCTTCTCTTTCTCAATCTTCTTCGTTCGTTCAACAACTTGTCAACCTTGGCAACTCGGCGGTTGAGGCTCGACGTTCAAAGGACCGAAGAATAGAGCTCAAACGAGAGGAACTTCGTAGCCTTGTCAGTTGTTTTTTCCGCGCTCTCCTCATTTTCAAACTTAGGACGAAGTTCTTCTGGAGAAAAACGTGGATCGAGTGGAAGCAGAAAAACGCTTGGAGAGCCGTCCTCTCGGCGACTTTCTGCTGCGTTCCCGTGGCGAGGGAAGTGCAGCTCTCTCGCTTCGAGCCTCCAGAGGCGTCCTCCACATCAAAATCGAACAGAAAGGCGATAAATGGATCATCGGTGCGTTGATTTTCCTGAGGGCCTAATTCCCTCGTATTATTGGCTTTTTGTCCTGTTCCGCGGTCTATCATGAAACGTTCGCTGAATGAGAAATTCAACCTTGGCGCCGCCGACTCGTCACCTCATTCCCAATTCGCATTTTCAAATTGATTGACATAAGTATTTTCACGATTCTCCCGATGTGGTGATGAAAAGAAGGTCCAAGTGGAACAGTTATGAACATTTTCCCAGTAGGATTTCATAAAACCAAAAGAATCCATGGCATTACTTCTTCAAGCTTTTTTGAACTTTAGTTATAAAAATTAGCGTACCTGTAGTTTCTCCGGATGCATTTGCGTTTTCGGTCAGTTTTCAAGAAGCTTCAAAGTATTTCAACGATAAAAGTGTAAAAATAAAGCAAAAACTTTTTTCTGTCCTTCGTTCCACACGTGAGGCTATAATGTAGTTTCCCGTCAAACGATGAGCAAAACTGAAATAATCACTAATGATTTTAGCTGTTTTTTTCTACAAAACTGCACTAAACATTTTTTCCAAATGCCTTTTGGGTGAATGAAAAGGTTTAGAGCGGTTTTCTATCAAAAAAAAAAAAAAAAAAAAATATTATTCTTGAACGGGTGAGAGAAAAAACGTGTTATAGCCGATTCCGTGCCAATTTTGTGAAAAATTCAACTAATATTCGGAAATATAGAGATGATTTTGAATTTCGCAGAAATTTTCTTTGAACACGGCATGTGCGAGAGCGCCGCAGTGCATGCACACAACACTACACTTTACGGAAAAAAAAATATAGGCGGGGCGTCGTTAAAAAACGCCGTGTGTCACTTTTTTCTTTCCGCCAAAAGTACCGTAAACCAACTTAGATTAAAATTGAGCATCTTCGCTTCAATACTTTCGTTTTTTGCTGTCTTTATAGCAGTTTTGTAGAGCAAAAGTTTGTATTTACGGTAGCTTTTTCTTTTTTGTTTTCGACTTTTAAAAAAATGTCAAATTTCCATCTAATAAACGCAACTTTGCAGGCGAAGGTCCCAGTTTTCGGTCCATCTCCTCGGCAGTTCAGTATTACCGACGACATCCGCTGCCGATCCGCGGCGCCGACCACATGCTTCTCAACCAGCAACTCCCTCACGCTCTACGGATATGACCTCATAAGGTGCTTTGAACCGGTTGTTGCCTTTTCCTTCTCTATCTCAAGATGCTCCACAGCAGACGGCCCAAACGCGTAACACTTTGTTGTGACTTTTTGCAGATTTAGGCTCTCACTGTTTGTTTTTTTCGTTCAAATTGTACATATTGCTTTTTTTAATATTTGAAGAGAATGAATTTAAAGTTTTTTTTTTTCTCGTGTTGCGTTTCATTTCAATAAAAAGCTAAGGCAAGAACGACCAGGCAGGTTTTCAGCTTTTTCTTTCCAAATTTTTAATAATAATTCCTCTTTCTGAAAAAAATTGATCATTTTTCCGAAATGGAGAAATTTTTTTAAATATATTAAAATATATTTCGAAAATTTCGAACGCATTTCTTTTTCCGATTACTCTTTCCCGTTGAGTTTCAAATTAAATGATTATTCTATATGCTCACATGTAGGCTAACAAGGGTTACGAAACAAATTGAACGTGTTAAAAAAGAAGAGGTTCCTCGAGCTGCTCTGCAAAAGAGCAACTTTTGAATGTGTCCTCAAAGAGGCCCCTTGAGAGAAGTAGTTCGACAGAGCACTCATTCCGCTTGAAAATTTTAAAATATTCAAAACAATTTTATTTACAAACTTTCATCTCTTTCCAAGTAATGAAATTAATTGCTTTGCAAGAAAATTAATTTTTTGATAGAATGGCCCAAAATGTGCCGTCGAAAAATGTGTGAAGGGAAAAAGAAAGCAAATACAATGGTATGAACATTCGTGTCTGATGGCGCGGGGTGATAAGTGAAGGAAACACTTTCTGCACCCGCACCGTTCCTGAATCGATTTATTGTACCTTCTTTCCAACGCTTGCTGCCATGTACACAGCGTTGTTGAAGAATCCTGAAGATATGCCGCCGGAAATAGGGCTCATCGTGCTCACCGCTCGAAATATCAATCGCCTATCATCATTGCTCGCGACGGCTTCCACGTCCGTCACTTCAAAGTTATACATAAGGTATTATTTCGGGATATTTTTTTAAAATTATTTTTATTGAACCTCAGAGTCCAAGATACCTGTCTTGATACTATTCTTCCTAAAATCTACTTAGATTCTTCTCAGCAATGTCCGAATCTGGACGTTCGGGTTTTGTTAGGGGAGAAAATTCCACAAAGTGAGTTTATGAATCGATTTTAGACGTTTATGTGAATTTTGAGGCGCGACTTTGATAGGTGACGGGGAAGTAGGAAAAATTTCGCCACCTGAACCGAAATACAAAAAGGTGGTCCTTGGCGGAACTTTTGACCGGCTTCACAATGGTCACAAGGTTCGCAATTTCTACTCGAGAAGTTCTATTTTTCGAGTGTTTTTTAGGTTCTCCTGTCGAAAGCCGCAATGTTGGCATCGGAAAGCATCACTTGCGGAGTAACTGACAAAACTATGATCTTGAGTAGGTGTATATATCACCGAAAAATATGAATGAAGCTTTAGAAAAGTCTCTCTTCGAAATGATTGAACCGGTAGAGAAAAGAATCGCGGACGTCGTCGAGTTCGTTGAAGACGTCTCAGACACAGTTGGTCATTTTTTTAATTTTCACAACCAAATAAAAGGGAAATAGTGAATCCTACAGGTTCGAGTGCTCGCTGAGCCCATTCCCGACATGTATGGGCCGTCGACTAGAGTCCAAGATCTAGAAGCGATAGTCGTTAGCGAAGAAACGAGGAAAGGAGGGGATGCAGTCAACAAAAAGCGCCAAGTAAGGTCTTGGTTCTGAATAGAATTTGATTTAAAGCCGTTCTGATAGTATTGTTAGGTAATATTGAATAAAAACGATATTTTATCCTTTAGGCGTTATTATCAAGTGTGTTTCTAATAGTATCTGAAAGACAAAAGCTACCTAAAAAACAAGGGTAACAATTTAACATAGCCAAAGTCGGAAGGGCCCTTTACGGGCTCTTCAGCGTCCTTTATGGGTCCAAAAAGGTTTTGATTAGTTGTTGCTAAACGGGTGGCAACGGTTTCCTTTTTACTGTCTTTTTCCGTTCTTTCATCGGCCTTTATACACCCTTTTGAGAAATGCGCCATTTTTTTAATTAAGAATAATCTTTATCAGTTGTATGTATGAACCAAAATGTGCTAAAGCAATAAAGCCGGAAGTCATCAACGGCCGAGATTTTCTGCACCCTTTTTCGAGGCTTTTTAGCCCACTAACTTTTTTTTTCAGGAAAACGGGATGAGCGTACTGGATGTGGTAGTCATCAGCCTCGTAGAGGCCAACGACGAAGTAATGAAAGAATCGAAAGTGAGTTCTTCGTCGCGAAGAAGGTTCCCTTTGTCTTCTGTCGCTTTAGTACTTTTTGATATTAGAGAGGCGTTAGGAACACTTCTGAGGCCGCCGTACGACATTCCGAGAGCTGCTGGAAGACCATACATGATTGGTCTAACCGGCGGTATTGCTTCAGGAAAATCCAACATCGCAAAATACCTGGCTACGAAGCCGGATTTTCAGGTTTTCGCCTTGATGATTGATATTTTCGAAATGGATCATTAGGTTATCGACTGCGACAAGCTCGCTCATGGATGTTACGAGCCTGGGAGCCGTTTAAATCAAGAAATCGCCCAGACCTTCGGCGAAGAAGTCGTTAAAAACGGTGTTGTCGACCGTCGCAAGCTCGGAGGGATCGTATTCGGCAACAAGGTGACTATTCCTACATAAACGGGCTCTTATCAACTGTTTAGGACCTCCTCCGGCAGTTGAGCGAACTCGTTTGGCCTCACGTCTACGAGAAAGTGGAATCGATTGTTGCGAGTTCTGACAAAAAGTTTATAGGTTCGTTGTTGATCATTACAATATTCTACTAATTACCCATCTTCAGTCATCGAGGCGGCGGCTTTAGTCGAAGCGGGTTGGAGGAAAAATTTGCCCGAGTTGTGGACCGTTTTCGTTCCTGAGGCAGAGACTATCCGACGCGTGGTAGAACGTGATAACGTCTCCGAAGAACAGGTAGAGACTTCACGGTTGGAAGAAATTTCTCTAGTGTCCAACCCCAGAGCTTTATGGAAAAGAGGGTATCATCACAGTAAGTCTAATAAAATGTCTAACAGAAACATAGCTTATGAAAGTAACTTCTTACTTAGGAATTCCATAGTGGTCCCTATAAGGGCTTGGGGAAACAGGAAAAAATATGGGCCGAAAAAGTGGTCCCTATAGGGGTAAAATGAAGTTGGCCCCTATAGGGGTCTTTGGACTTCTTCAAAAAACGCTTATTTTATTCAGTTTTTCTTATGGAAATGCTTCTCAGTTTAAAGTTCATAGCAATTATCGATTAGTATCTTCTCTATAGGGACCACTAACTAAAACCCTTATAAAGACGGCTTTTGCACGCTTTAGTGGCCCCTATAGGGTTTGGTAAAGTGGACCCTCCAAGGGCCCCTATGGGGGTCACTCTGGAGTACCTAAGTAACCAAATTTCTTGAGGCGCAAGCGAGGATGAGAAGCCAAATCACGAACAAGGAGCGGATCGACGAAAGCAACGTTGTCTTTTGTTCGCTATGGGCCTATGAAGAAACACGGGCTCAGGTCGACAGAGCTGTCGAGCAACTCAGAAAACGGGTTTCATAAAATATTGGCGATGAATTTTTTTTTTGAATAATGATAAAAATAAACAGAGTTTATCTTTCCGGAATGGTTTTCAAAATTCAATGCGATTCAACATACTTAGAAAGAGATTACTGTTTCAGTCTTCTGTTTCTCTCACTTCGGTGTCCTGATCCGGCGCCTTCTCTCCGCAGAGGAACTTCTGCCAGTTGTTCATACGTTTTTCGTGTTCTTCCTTCGTTTCTTGGACTGCATACTTCGTCTTTCCGTCCCACAACTCGGCCGTCAAACTGAACAACAAAAAATTCGATGTCAAAGTCTTCAAGAACTAACATTCTTCCATTGAACATTGACCCGTTTAAATGATGAACCGCCATGTCTGACTCGTCTGTGTTCGAAAAGTGCACTGATACGACTCCGTCGGGATTATTCTGACAATAAATGAGCTTTCGATGAAAAAAAAATGAGCTCACATCAAAAACGACGACTTTCTTCACGAGACCGTACATTGCGCAGCTTTTTGCGACGTCCTCTTTCAGCGTAAAAATGAGGATGGGGTTTTCCTGAGCACAATATGGACGCTTTTCGACGTCCTGAGGTAAATTTACCATCAACATTTGGAGGGTGAAACGATTTTTGATTATCACGACGCAGTCAGAAACGGGACGTTGGATCCTCGTTGAACTTTCTCGCCATTCAAATGCTCTGCAAGACTATGTTGAAAAAAGTTGAGAAATAGGCTTTGAAACTTGTTTTGTTTCTCCATGAAGCGTTTCTTCTGCGCAGAAGTGAGCTTCTTCTTTTTCTTGGTTGGGTCAAAGTTGCCTTTCTGCTCGAAGTGCGCTTCCTCTACTTTCACCTTAAGAATCGAAATTAATTTATTTGCGGAATTAGAAAGAACCTTTTTTCCATTGAGATCGGCGCCATCTAGTAACGACAGTGCAAGATCTATAGACTCCTTAAATTGAATAAAATTCGGTCTAATAAAGGTTAAACAAGAACTTTTCTGACGTAGCTGCATCGACCGTCTCCTTTGAGTTCCCCGGCAGCATCGCGGTATAACTTCACCTTGGGCTTGTTGGTCCGTGGATCCAGTTGAATCACCCCTGCTTTTGCCATGAAGTTCTGAATGTCTTCTCTTCTACTTTTACACATTAAATAAGCACCTTAAAGTTTTCATCGGTGATATCCGTTGGTAAATTGGAAACGTAAACTGCATGTACTTTGTCGCTGAGGTCGATCCAACCTTAAATCAGCTTCTTAGTTGGAATGACCTCTGAAATAAATACCTTCAGGCTCAGTAGGCGCGCCTCCAATCTTTCGCTTCTCAACTTTTTTCTTTTTCTTCGTCTCTTCCTTCTCAGCACACTTCCTGATTCTTTCTTGCAGTTCTTCGTCCATTTTTTCTGTTAATCTAATTTTTTTACAACGAAAAATTTACGACAAACTGTAAACGTCGTCGTATTGAACACCGTAGTTGGCTTGGTATTGTGCAATGAAATCTTCATCGACATTTGGAGCCTCATTGAAAGGCACGGCAGAACTGCCTTCACCATTGGACTGTTCAACGGCTTTCGAAACTTCTTCCTGCCCAGAATCTTCCACTTCTTTAACCTCCTCCGAGTTTCCTTCGTGCGCTTCTGCGTCTCTGTAGCGATAAAAAATATATAAAACACGTAAACTTAAGAATCCTTGACTCTCTCTCTCTTCGGTCTACTTTGAAAAATTCGTTCTACTTCAAGTAGAAATACTTATAGTTAACTTGATAAGTACAGCGCTAATGTCTGAATTTTTTTCTCGTTTTTTTTTTCTACACGTTAGTCTTATCATCGAAAAAGCGATATCAATATGAAAAAAAAAATTACGTGAGTTGCGTGGAAAAAGTTGTCCGCCATTTTCGATAATAGCACTTCAGAATTCTTCAACTGAAAAAAATAGACTTGATGAAATCATGCACGTACAACAAAAAAATAGAAAAATTCCTTCTTTTTTAAGAAAAATAGCACACAAAAATAATTCGTAAATAAATAATTTTTCCTTAGAATGACCGACATATACGGGTTCTCAAAATTTATAAAAAAATAATATTTATTATTTCTCATTCACTTTGAAGTCTATAGATTATAAAAAAATATAGAAGTGATATTTTAATACTTTTTTTCCTTTTTAAATTTAAAATGAGATACCGCTTATGAAGCAAGGTAGAAAAAAAGCTTATGTTTTTTTGAAAAATTATAAGCAGTCCATCTTGAGTCTAAAACTAAACTGGCAAACTATTGAGTCTGCTATAATTGAAATAAAAGAAAAGAGAGAATTATTTTTTTGAAAAAAACAAATGCGCGTGAAAAGTTGCCTTGGACGCAGTGCGTACTTTTGGATGTCGTAACCTGAAATTCATAAAGTTCGGCTTGGTCCTGGAATTTTTAACAGAAAGCGTTGAAGCTATCTTCGAAGGCTAATAGAATTAATATTTAAACAAGGAATGCCATTTCACTTAGCGATTGATTTATTTTTTGGAATTAGTCAGAAAATTCTGTGATGTAATAGAGGACCTGAAGGATCATTAACGAAAGGAAGTACTTCGTCATGGTCACTGACACTTTGAATGGCCATTTGACGCGATTTCGAGCTTATTGGCCCCTTCCTGTGTGTACGAGCTATGGAGGGAAAAAAATGGGGATGGCGTTTGGTAATTACGTTTACTTTTATTGATCTCGTTAATGAGCCATTGAATACTCACTCTCGTACTGTTTTATGCCGATTATGGCTACGGTTTGTGTAATCTAAAAATTGCTGGACCGAATTCGTTGAGATGAAGCAATCGGCTCGGCGGGTTTTCATCAAAAGACACGCGTTCGGCTCCCAGGGGGCATTTCACAAATTTTAACAACCCTTTGCCGCACCGCGCATTTCAACACATGTCAACAACTCTTCAGCATTTCTAATTTCTAAACTTTTCTGGACTTCTTCTAACTTTTACGAATAACCTTAATTTCGACAAAGGCAGGGCTTTGCTTGGTTGTACCTGCCCTGCTTCATCTGCTGAAGAAGATCTATTAGACACCCGTTTCTGCTCAGAAAATTTTCGACCTCGTTGTTTGCAGGATATTTTTCCAAAAAACTAAAAAGAAACCGGCGTGACTTCTGAATAGAGCCTCGAAACATGAGGTGTGCTCACTGGAGCGGGATGAATGGAACGGCGAGAGTCGCGCCTCATTTCATTACTCTCTTTTTCTCTCTTTTTCCTATTCATCGAACACCCGACCACAATCTGGAAGCATCTCGATCCAAATTTTGCTGGCGGCTCCCAATTGCATTCATATTTTTCAGCGCTCGTCTTATATCCCTTCTCTGGGAGAACCATCATTATTCAGCGCCGCACATTTTCTCATTTTACCCTCAAATGTAATTCAAATTTCATTTTCAAACCTACTTGTTTGCACGTGGAATGGCTCGGTTGATATCTGCTTTATAGCCGACTTGAAATACAGAGCTTTTTCTCAAACTTTTCGCGCTCAAACATAGTAAATCCATTCCGAATTGAAAGGCGAGGGAGGCGGAGAAGTATGTGGGACGCGTAGCGTGTGCGTACGCGGTTCTTGGCACGAGTTCAAAAAGCTCTTTTGGTATCTATTCTACTGTTTTTAATTCACACATGAGAAAGATCAATAAACAATTTCAAAAAAAACGAAAAGAGCGATAAAGGAGCTCTTAAAATAGTCGGTGGCGGTTGAATTGAACTCGTGCCAAGAACCGCGTACGCACACGCTACGCGCCCGTCTTCCTCGCCTTTCAAACCGGGAAGAATTGACTGTAGACGTGCAGAAGCTTCGCAGCCACTCACTTCCAGTCATTCGACGTGCGGCCAAGTTGAAAAATTGGAATAGTTAGTTCTGAAAGAAATGAAGACGGAATTACAGGATGGAGTGGTATCATTGGGTGGTGGCGGTGGCAGCTCCGACGGCACTTCTGGCCTCTTTCTGGCTGTGTCGACGGTTTGCCCGAAGCTCTTCTGATTCTTACGACGTCGGCAAGAAGGGAACTCTCTCCAGTCCGCCGCTTCACAAAGAGTTCTACGTCTGACTCAATTCCTTGTACATGATACACGCCGCCTTTTGTCACTTTGCTTCTTGTGATACACGCTTTTTTTTTCGAGTCATTATGAAATTTTGAAACTTCACCATTTTACAAGAAACCATATGAATAATATGTCTCTATTCTTCAAAAGATGGCCGTAAGCCGAGCTTTATTTCATAGTGTTTCTAAATTTTTTTTTCGAAAGAAGAAATACAACTTTTTAAAAGAAAGTTCAGTCGTGGTGTTTTGGGTCTGAGCATGAATTTCGGAAATATTCCATAAATTTTTTTTTGGATTCATTTTTTTTTCTCGTAGAATTTGTAGGTTACCAAAAGCCCTGCTTGAAGTGAGGCTTCGAGATTAATTGGTCATTTTTCCAAAAGGTCTTCTCATATAATCCTAGCTTCATTTTTTCATCATTTATCCTAGGGATTCCTTTATCCTGAGTCTATAAACGAAGTTCATTATTATTCAAGTCAAACTTATCTGAATTGAAAGCATAGGGGCGCTAAAAAACGAGGTTTCAAGTGAGAACAGTATCTTGTACAGCTTTTTATTGCAAATCCAATGGTTACTTGAAAATGTACAGAAGTTACTGTTTTCGGAGAATTTATTCGAAATCAAAGAGAAAAAAGTTCGAGTTTCGCAAAAAGGGCGTTTTGCAGTAAAGTTGCTCTAAGGGCGACTGGCCTCCGCTTCCTCGGACATTGGCAACGCGAAACGGACGTGCTCCGGAAGTTTCTGGGCGATTCTAGGGATCTTTTAAGAATTCTGAGGCTACTAAAGGGGTCCCTAGAAATGCCCCGACACGTCCGATTCGCGTCCCGTTTGCGTTACCAAGGTCTGAGTCCTTTTTCGTTTTTTTTTTCAAATTTCAATTTTTTTTTTCTGTTGACACCATACCAAGATCTTTCCGTCACAAAAACTTCCTCTTTATGTATAATTTCCAAACTCTATTGTAAAATGCGTTTCTGGTGAAAAATGGCAACTTTATACAGCTTTCGGTTGGGATCTAGAATCGCGTTCTTGTTTAAAATTAGTCATATCTGTGATTTTTTGAATGGGACTCTACAAGGTATTTCTTTCACCTCAAACCCCGTTTTTTACTGCACCTATGCCTTTAACTGCAAGCCTTTCTTGAACCTTTTGATGCTTTCAAAAAGTGTCATTTAATATATCCCAGCAGTGGGAACTTGTTGAAAAACTTGAAAGGAGTCTGAGATCTGCAAATGATGGAAGGCTACACATCTTTCCGCCTCTACAAGAAGGTTTCCGGCCGGTCTGCACCTATTAGCCCCCTCGTATGGCGCCGAAAACACACACACACATAGTATGTTTTACAGCACAGGGGAAAAAAACCATCTACGACATATGAAACCTCGTAAGAGATTCGATTTTTCGCCGTTTTAGGCGATGTCGGTTGGCCGCACGATTTTTGCCAGATGCCAAAGATATGCAACACATACACAGAGAGAAACACGTTGCGCCGCAGGAGGAAGAAAAACGCTGTTTTTGATCAGATCTGTCGACTGAAAGCTTCAAAAAGCCCTGGCGGGACAGCGGTATCACTACCTGCGCGGGAAATGTCTCGCCGACCCCGTTTTGATACCGGGAGACTATAATGAAACTACAAATTGTGGAAAGAAGGATACATTTTGATTGAAAAGACGTTTTGTTTCATGCATGTATCATTTTTACATTGAGTTCCGTTCGAACTTTAGAAATCAATAAAATTAAGTTTTGTGAGGAAAAAAAGATTCTCTTGTCGAATTGTCAGGCGGCTACCTTAAAATTAATTTCACAGTTCAAAAGTTTTTCGCCTCGAATTTCCAGAGTCTGACGTATCTGTGATCTAACCGACGCTCATATAACTGAATTTTGGAAATTCAGAGATGATTTTGAATTTCGCGAAAATTACTTCGAACACGGCATGTGCGAGAGCGTCGCAGTGCATGCACACGACACACTGCACTTTACGGAAAAGAATGGGCGAAACAAGTACGCAGAAACGTCACAGAGTTTTAAGTTATGGCGAGCTGAGGATAGAGGTTTTTGCTCGCTTTTTCGATAATTTTCGATAATGAGTTTAATTTAATTACGCTCCGAACCCGATTCTTTTGCTGAAGGAAGAGGACCAGGAAAGTTTCATTTGTCTCCACTTCGAGAAAGGGCGGCTTTACTTGAAATTTTTATTATACTATATTTTACAAAGTCGGAATGGTGGATAATGGCTTCTGGATAATGAAGAGACTCAAAAGGCCGCAGAAAGGCAGCAAAAAAGGAGTTTTTTTTTCACCCTTTCCGGCTTTGTCTATGTACGTCAAATTGAAAAAATTTGAAAAAATTACTTAATTTATTTTAGATTCAGAAATCAAGTTTAGAGTGAGCCTTTGCAGTTATCCAGGCTTAAAAAGGGTTTTTCAGCTCAACTAAAAAAGAGGGCCTTAAAGTACTCCCCTTTTTTTCGAAGCTGACTCTGTTCAAACGCCTTTTTATGTATACAAAGAGAAGAGTGCAACATTTGACGGGATCTCGAATATCCGGAATGCAAAGACGTCGTTTCGAGAAACACGACGGGTGGCTGTGTTGCACCTTTAATGGCTCCCTGAATGGCTGCGGACGGCTTCGAACTCGCTAGACGATCTCCTATCCGACGCTCTCGATCGTGTGAACTTGCCATACGACAGGAAAGGTCAATTCACTTTGAGCTTGCAAACTTCCGGAAAACTGACCGGAATGTTTTTCAATCTGTTTTTTTTAGAGTTGTCTTCTGCCGATAATGTTTGAAAAAGTCTCATTGAAAAATTTAGAATTTACTTGATATTGAGCTCAAATATTCTCTTATGGGCCAGAAAAATGTTCCAAAAATGCACTGGTTCTACGGTTTCTAGAGTTTTCCTGCGCTGGAAGATTCTTCAACAGCTTTTGAGGCTCAGTTTTCGAAAAAAAGAAATTTTATATGACGAGTAAATTAGAAAATCTGTGTAGTTCAAAGACCGCTCGCGTTGAAAATAAAATACACAAAATGAGATAGATTTTTTTGGGAGTGATCATAAGAAATTCCCTGTTTTTTCAAACTCTCCAGTCAAGAATAAATACATAAAACTTCGAAGATAAAGTTTTATGTATTTATTCTTTTGATTCACAAAATTAAGAGTTTTTTTGTGGGAAAAATAAGCTTGAACAATCATTTTAAGAGAGATATCTGAAAACTTCTTGAAAAATCAAAAAAGTTTCAAAAATATTTTTTTCCCAGGTTTCATCAAAATTGATAAGCGATATCAATCGAAAAGCTCCAAACCTGTCGCGGAATCAGTTCTGAGTTATTTGGAAAGGGATTTCGTGTCGAAGAAAGCGAAAAGTGACGCCGCGCTTGTTACGCAACGCGTGACGCGGCAACTTGAAGCATCCTGTTAATTGTTCTCATCATCTGTTTGGTGATTGATATCATTTAAATGGCTTACAGCCAGTGAAAAAAGGTTGCGCTGGAGAATTTCAAAGTTTCTTTGCAGTTTTGTAATTAAAATCGGATAGAGATTTTATAGATACTATATTTCGCTCATTTTATCCGTAAAACTGCTCTGGATCGATACCATTCGAGCTTCATACAAATTTATCGAAAAGCCATCGCCGTTCAGGTGAAATGAATCCGATTCAAGTATCTTAGGACCTCCAGAGTGGTCCCTATAGAGGCGACCTTAGGGGTTCTTGGGCTTTGCCAACCCCTATAAGGGCTCCTAAAGCTTGCAAAAGTGGTCCTTATAGGGATTTTAGTTAGTGGTGCCTATAGGGGACATGATAGTTGATAATTTTATGAGCTCTATGCAAAAAATTAAATAAATAAGCTTTTTTGAATGAAGTTGAGAGACCCCTATAGGGACCACTCAAGCTTTAGGGGCTAAGGGGACAGACCCTAAAACCCTATAGGGACCACCTAGATTTTTTCGAAGGACCGATTTCTCGGCCCTAGGGCCTAGCTCACAAAAAAAGACACGCAAAAAAAAAGTGCGACAATTTTTATTTCCTGACAAGCAAAAAGTCTGGTTTCATACATCACCTATTCTTAAACTCCATGCGGAAAGTCATTTTCCGATTTATTTTTCCCTGGAAGAGTAAATGGTCTGTAGGTTGTTGCAAATGGGTCAAAATTCTCAACAGCCTCGTGTCAAAACACGACGAAATCTCGATTTGACGCACTTTTTTTTCTCGGAAATCTTCAGTTATCGGCCTTTTCAGTTGTGAGAGCGAGATTGAGAAGAGGTCGCGTTCCAAAAAAAAAAAGCGAACTTTTCATGGCGATAATTTCCGCGTCGGAAACTTTGATCCAAAGAAATACAATTTGGCAATTTTCTTTTAAGACTAAAATTTTTGAGCAAAAGGAAAAGAATAAATAAATAATGTAAAGATAAGACCGCGAAGGTAATAAAGATTAACACAAGTTTAGGTATTCTCTTCATTTTACTCATTAATTTGTTCTTTTTGAAAAAAAAAAATTGGCTCTCGGACAAAGCCGGAATGGTGAATATGGCCGCTAAAAGGGAGAGGCTCAAAAAAGGCCGCAAAAAGGCTGCAAAGAGAGTTCCTTTACCGAGCCTCCCAATTTTTCTGGAATTTTAAGGCTCAAGAAATGGCGGAAAAGGGAGAGGCAGAAAAAATGGTGCATAAGAGCCGATGATAGGGCGCAAAATGGCAGCAAAAAGGGACATTTTTATGGGGAGTAATATTTACTGTTTTCTAATTTTGCTCTTTTGCAGATATAACAAGCTTTCTCTAGTACAGAGCCATTGGGAAAGCAGTTTTCCGTGAAAAAATGTTCCCACTATTTTTAAATGAGCTTTTCCTCTGTCTCCTTCGCCTCAAGTGTATGATCAGACTTCTCCGATCAGCAACCGAATGCCATTCCGACGTCTTTAGTGGACCAGGAACCTTTTCTGGACATGGGCAATCATGGAGACCATGCCTGCCACGGCTTCCGAAGCCATTGTAAAAATCGTTTTGATCAGAATCTCCGTCGCCCAGATCGAAATGGCAGCGGCCGACCAGGCAGGCAGCATGCGGAAAAAAGCGGTGGCCGACGCCAAGCGGAGGCGGAGTCGACGGATGCCTGCGGCAGAGGTAGAAAAGGCGCGCGGACCCGACCGTCGACTCGCAGTCGCGATTCCTCTGTTAATTGACAAGATGCGAGCCGTGCTTTGCGTCGTCGCACTTCTTGCAGCACCCGCGTCCGCGTGCATCGGAGGCCTCGGCGGTGGCGGCTCCGGCTGCTGTCCGCCGAGCCAGCCGTCTTGCGGCGCTGCTGTTCCTCCTTGCTCCAGTTCCAGGTACTTTTTGTCGTTATATTACCTGTTTTTTTTATTTATTTTAATTTTTTTCTTCTCTGTGCTGTACTCTGTTCACTGTTAGCTTGAGATTGGCAAAACAGTTTTGAAACTCCTTTTTGGGGCACAAAAATTTTTCCCAGATAAATTTTGTTCCAAGCCAACTCATCAAATCTTCAAACTAAGTCATTATTTGTGTTCATACGTCCAAACGATCTCGAGAAGACCTTAAAACAAGAGTCTAAAGCTTTTTTTGAGTTCCTAAAGTGTCCAAAGTTTCTCGGAATCTCCTTTTTTTCCGCCTTTTCTTTTTGACTTTTTCAAAAGGTCTTCAGGTCCTTTTTGAGACTTTTTAAAATTTTCCCGTGGAGAAGCAAGTTTTTTTTCCCACTTTTTGGAGTTCCTAAAAACGAACCAATGTTTTTGAATCTTGTAGAGACCAATAAATCATTTTCTAAGGGTTTATAATCTCCTTTAACAAAAATACACTTTTTTTCTTCTTATCGCAAATAATCCGAATGAGAACTTTGTAATCAAACTGAAAAATGTACCGAGAAAAATTTTAATTTTGTCACCTTTTTTTAGGTTTTTTTATTCATTGATTGACTTTCTAACGCTTTGCGCCTTCGTCAGGAATCTATAATTTATTTTTTTCTAAGCCCTAATCATTAATTGAGGTTCTTACTGCCATCAGAACACTCAATTTCCGCCAGAAACCTTTTTAAATTGAAAGTGGAGTCCATATAGGGCTAAAAACATTGATGAATTATGTTTGAAATAACAATTTTTTTAATCTCTCTTATACCATTTTATTTTTCAACAATCTTTTCCATTATTCAAGATTTTGGCGGCTAGGAAGAACGAAAAAATCTTTTTCTGCCTTTCAAGTTCTTTCTTGCGACTTTCCTTTCAAGAAGAAAGATCGCCATAAATGCGCTTAATCGAGTCCAAACCGCAGTCAATTGCTTGACGATGATCATCTCTAGAATTGATCCCAATCTTGCATTGTACTATGTGTTCGGCCGAAAACCCCTCGAAATGCCCCCTTGTAAGGAAGAAATCCGGTTGTCGTGCGAGAACAAGGAGAAAGACGCCAACCCTTAACCACAAAAGAAACACTGTGTACACGTCGTTTACCCAATTACACGCCAGCCCCGACGGCAGATCTCTTTTGGGAGGCTTTTCCAAGTCGTATCCGCCCTTCCCTGTCCTTTCTCTGTTCTGACCGGGCTGACGGTCCCCTAAAGCGGTTCCCGGAGTCCCCCACTCTGATTAGGTATTCGATTGAAATCGAGAAAACTTGCAGCTATGGCGGCGGCGGTGGCGGAGGCTACGCTGCCGCGCCGGTCTTGCCCGCACCGATCGCACCTCCACCGCCACCTCCACCAGCGCCCATCGGCGGCTACGGCGGTGGACCAATCGGAGGTGGATCCTATGCTGGAGCTGAAGGCATCAGCCAGCCTATCGGAGGAGGATCGTACGCTGGAGCCGGACAGATTGGCGGAGCTTCCTATTCTTCTGTAGGCGGCGCTGGACCAGTGAGTTTATTTTTTTGGTCCCTTATGTTCTATTTGTTTTCAAGTTATATGTACACAGTTCCTCCAGATCGTTTGATAAACATCTAACAAGATCTTTTATAGGTTGGAGCTGGCGGACCATATGCCTCACCTCCACTTTCGGCACCATTCGAAGTTCAACCCCAGGTTGCATCTTATCAGACTGGTGGTGCCCAAGAAGCTTTCGGAGGTTCGCAAGGAGGATCTTATGCTGGAGCCGGAAACGCGGCTATCGGAGGAGCTCAAGGAGGTTCTTACGCTGGAGCCAGTAACGCTGGTATTGGAGCAGCTCAAGGAGGATCTTACGCTGGGGCTGAGAATGCCGCTATTGGAGGAACCCAAGGAGGATCTTACGCTGGAGCCGGTAACGCTGGTATTGGAGGAGCTCAAGGAGGTTCTTATGCTGGAAGCCAAGGAGGATCTTACGCTGGAGCCGGAAACGCTGCTGTCGGAGGAGCTCAAGGAGGATCTTACGCTGGAGCTGGAAACGCCGCTATCGGAGGAGCTCAAGGAGGTTCCTACGCTGGAGCCGGAAACGCTGCTGTCGGTGGAGCTCAAGGAGGATCTTATTCTGGAAGCCAAGGCGGATCTTACGCTGGAGCTGGCAACGCCGCCGTCGGTGGTGCGCAGGGAGGAGCCTACCAGTCTGGACCCACTGGAGGAGCCACATACCAGTCTGTCGGAGCTGAACAAACTTCTCAAAGCGCTTCCGGAACGTACCAGCAAGGACCTAGCTTGCCAGCAGTTGGTGGCGGTGAGACCGTCGCACAGGGAAGCTACAACCAAGGAAACGCTCCGCAGCCAGCCACCGAGACCGTCTCTGAAACCGTTGCTGAGACTGTTGCCGAGACCCCAGCGCCAGCTGCTCCAGCTCCTGAAGAAACCCACGAAGAGACTCACGAAGAGACGCACGAAGAGCAGCCCGCTGAGCCTCAGCCAGCCGCCGAAGAGCACGAGGAAACCCAAACGGAGACTAAATCCGAGGAAACCGCTCCAGCCGAAACCACTGCCCCGGCCAAAGGTTTTTTTTTCTTTAAAATTTTGTTTCAAAATGAAGGGTGATGAAGATAATGGAAGACCATCAGAACAAATTTTCGAATGTCTAAAACTTATCTGTGTAACTTTGTTCAGTCCTACTAGACAATTATAAGTCAAAAAAAAAATTTCCAAGTTCTCCAGGTAAACTTCTAATGGCGATTTTGTATGACACGGAACGTGCAAAATGGGAATTTTTTTGGCGATTTTATAAAAATTATTTTAAAATATCCCCTCAAAAAAAAATTCAAGACTTGATGAATATTTCAGAGGAGAGCACTTACGACGACATCGTCGAAGAACAGCCAGCCGCCACCGGATCCGCATCTTCGACCGACCAGGCTGCTGTGAGTCCGGCAAAGTCTTCTGAAAACAAATCCAAGTGTAGGAGTCCAACGACGCCGCCGAGTACAGCGACGACGAAGCTGCCGACGAGGGCAACTGCGACGACCCAGAGCTCAAGGCCATCGTCGAAGCCGCCTTGAAATCGGAGAAGGTCCGCACTTTTAGCCTTTGAGCTGAGATTTTCCGACTCTTCTCTCCCAAAATAGCCTTTTTCTCCTTCCGCGTTCTCATCAAAAAGAAAGCAAGTCCGCGCACCTGACTGCCGTCTGCGATTAGCCCATTACACGGAAAACAACCGGGTTGCAGGACAACCTGGAGGCCGCGCGAAAGATCGAAGGAGACGCTTCCGCCAAATTCGGCGGCCGCTTCAACGCCATCGTCTCCGACGCCGAGTTCGCCTACGTTAACTGGTCAGTTTTTTAGAACAATCAACAAATTTGGCACAACTCTTCGCTTAAAAAATGACGCGATTGTTGAGAATACTACTTTTGATATACTCAGGAGCTCCAGAATGGTCCCTATAGGGGTTCAGTTAGTAGCCAAGCCCTATAGGGCCGAATAAAGCTTGCAAAAGTGGTCCCTCTAGGGTCCTTCTATGAACTCTATGCGAAGAAGCATTTCCATGGGAAAACTATAAAAACCTTTTTTGAATAAAATTTAACGACTCCTTTACGTTCCACTTGAGCTTTAGGGGCTAAGGGGCAAGAATCTAACCCCTATAGGGACCCCCTATATTTTACCCCTATCTTGACAACTTTTTCGGCCTCTTTAGGGTTTTCTTTTACCGCAAACCTCTATAGGAACCACTCTGGTATTCCTATGTTAGAAAACTGTTTTTATGCTGAGTTTTGGTGGCGACGGAATATACAATCATTAGGAAAAAAATAATTTGGTCTGTGATTTTTCAAAAAATCTGAAAAAAAAAAATAAAGATAACCCTGATCGACTGAAAACAATATGATAATCAAAACGAAAATACATAATTTCGAAAAAATCAACCTTAATTCATATTTTCAGGTACGGAAAGCGCAACTGCCAACTCAGATACGAGAACCGCCACTCGCTGACCTGGGAGGACTAAGAACTTCGACTTTTCTTTTGGTTTTTCAAAACTCGTAGGTCGTTCGACACCATTTAGCCGTAGTATTGTAGTCTTTGCCTGACCAAACCGTCTTTCCTTGCCACTCACACCTTATTTATGCCCTCACCCTCAGGCCTTTCTTGTTGTTAATGAGCCTGAAACCGCCATTTGCCTCCTTCGCGTCCGACCCGTCGCCACTTCGGACCGCCAACAACTCTCTAGGCGACACTTGTCTGTACAAAGTTGTTTTTCATTCTTTAAATAAATATTTTATTCACGACTACATATTTTTCAAGCTAGTTTCCGCTTTCTTGCTATCAAAATGTCAAGAGGAAATCTTTTATGTGATTTATGAATGTCCTAACCGTTATGACGGTGAAATCCTGTTCAAGATTGCGCAATTGGAAAAAAAGAAAACGACCAGAAAGCGCTTTGATAAACCGGAAAGCCGAGAGAAACAATGACGCAAGATGTTTAAGAGCGATAAAATTGCGATCGAACAAAGTGACCAGCCGGTTCGAACTGAAATCGGAAAAGGAATGGAACTCAAGAGTCTCACTGAAAGAATGGACAACAAAAAGCTTGCGACAAAAGAAAAATCAGTTCTTCTTTTGAAACTATCCTAATGCAAGTCCTTACAGGGGAGGTCATTTAAATTCAAGGTTGGGGAATCCCTGAAAGTTGGCTAGAACACTTCTTGATGTAAGAAGCTCCGGAAAGTCTCAACCTGCAAAACTTCCTAGTTCTCGAGAAATGAAAGCTTATAGTCCCAAAAAAAGCCTATTTTTATGGGTTTTGAGGGTTTTTCTTGAACTTGAACCGTCTTTTCCCGAAAACCAGGAAGTTGTGTAGGTTGAGACTTTCAGATTCGTCTTCTGGTACATCAAGGAACGTTCTGGCCAATTTTTCAAGAAAATTCAACCGCAAAGTAAAATAACTTCCCTTGTTAGTTGAATAAAGTTATACTGTATATAACTGTTATACACAAGAATTTCAAAACCGAGACCTCGGTAACGGAACCCGGACAAGCTCCGGACGTTTCTGAGCATTTCCAGGGATCACTTAACAGTGCTGACGCTACTAAAGTGGTCACTAAAAACGCACTGACACGTTCACTACCAATATCCGAATTCGAACGCTATGTGCTTTCTTCAATTCGAAATCTTATAGGCCATTTCATTCAAAATGATTTCGCTTTAGCCACAACTCCGTGTGCAAAAAGGTACTGGTCAATTGAACTTTGCATTAATTTTTCACACATTATTTTTTAGACATATATAAATTTTTTTGTGTGCTTCGTGTGCCTGATTAGAACCAAATGAAAGTTATATTTTTTTTTCAATAAGGCCTACAGGTTTTTTTTATCAGTAAGCAATGAAATCTGATCCCATGCCGCGCGAACGAACTGAAGAACAAGTGGTGTGAAGCGAGCCGATGAGCAAAATCGAATTATCGCGCCAAGAGGAGTGACTCCTCTAATTTTGCGCCGTCGCCTTAATCGTCTGGGTTTGACGTTCAGAAGTCCCTTTCTCGTTCAAACCATCCCATTTCATGAGTAAACGCAATCAGGTCACCAAGGACGCAAAAAGCAAAGAGCTCGGATGAAGTCGTAAAACGCCTCCCGAGGCTCTTTCATCGCCGTGGTTAACGCTGATTGGACACAATCGAGGAGCCATTTCGAAAAAAGAGATTCTCAATTCATTTTCAGGTTTCGACACGGATCAAGGATTAATTTTAAAAAAAACAAAGCTCATTTTTCTCTTGAATGGAAAAATCAGATTTCAGCGAGTCACTCCGCCGTCCTTTTTCGCTTCGTCGTCCTTCTCCAACTCCAGCTTCTTCCACTTTGTTCGTCGGTTTTGGAACCAAATCTTTACCTGAAAAAAAAGTCACTGTTCTTTTGAGTTTCTGTATACGTAAGAGAGCTGGCTTAACCTATAGCTATTCCCTACTTTTAGTCTTAAAAAAATCGATTTCGAAAATTGGTGAGGAAGAGAATTTCGAGTGAAAATCAGAAACTTCGAATAAAAAAATGAAATAAAGTTGTATTTTTTGACGTAAAATAAAATTTTTGACTCTTCTGAAAACACAGCGAGGACATACGACGCCGAGACCGAATGATTAGAATAATAAATACAAAGAAATACCTCGAGAAGGAAAGTAAAATCATACTTGTGTTTCGGTGACTCCTAGACGTCTCGCCAACTCACTTCGCTCAGCGCTGGAAAGGTACTTTTTCGTCTCGAATCTTTATTACAAAAATTACAAAAATTAATTTCCTTTTTAAATATTTGATCTCACTGCTTTTCAAGCTCGTAAACTTGCTGCCCGCTGAAAGTTGTTCTTGCCTTTTTCTTCTTTTTCCTTGAGTCATCTGAAGGATAAACAGCCGTACCTGTAAATTTTCTGTTGCGGAATGCGGAATCTCCGTAAATCTACACACAATGAATGTGCGCGCTACCGTATATTGTTCCTGCGTAGAACCCTTTATTGGCCTACATTGTTTTTACCCCAATTAATTATTGTTCTAGATTTTTTGTATAGTATTTAAGTTGTGTATATTTATTTATTGTAAGACAAATATATTATATTACTACTAAAAGAGGGCTATCGATCGTTCCCCATACTATACAACACTTGCTGTTTTTCTTGAATAATAAGTTGTTCAAACTCTTACGCAATCTGCCAAAGTCGTCGATCTCGATGTCCTGAGAAGGTATGTCCAGAATATCTTTAATAAAATGCGACGTTAACTTTTTGGGATTCGGGGGAAGCAAGACAGGAGTGCTGAAGTAAGGAAGCAGCAACTGGCTGAACAGGTTCAGCTGACAGGCAACGTCCATCCAGTAAGAAGGATCGTCGACTTCACCCATCGGAGCACGGTAAATGGAGCTAGTGAGTTGAATGGGAGGAGTCGCGCAACCGAAAAGCATCACCAGGGGACATAACGTTAAACGGATTGAGAGTGGAAATGGAACCGCGCGCCGGCAATCACGGAGACGTCTTCATCGCCGCGAGAGCCCTTCCATGAGCCGACCGCTGCTCAAACGCCAAACAAACGCAAATTCAATCAGTGGTGCGAAACTTGTCCAACCGCTTGTCTCGCCCGATAGAGCCTTGTCGGATTCAAAGCTTTTCCCAACTAATTTCTGAGCGATTACGGGGCTTAGCTCATGAGATACGATTCTATCTGCTGATACGAGTTTCATTTTAAAGGCCGTCGACCTCTCCTCCCAAGTTTTCATAAATTGTAGTCAGTAATTCCGCTGAGAGTTAAAAATTACGTTCATTTTTGTCGAGGCCTCCTTAGAACTGATGTTTATACCTAGGCTTTCAGAATTTTCGAAGTCAACTCCTCCTGCTGGACCAGCCCACGTATGTCCGAGTTCTTAAGGAATTGAAAAAGTCAGATTGATAGTCAAAAATTAGAGCGATATAGTCAATGTTTCCTGGTTTGAAAGGCGAGAGAGGCGGGACGCGTAGCGTGTGCGTACGCGGTTCTTGGCACGAGTCCAATTTAACCGCCAGCGACTCTTTGGGCAGTCTGTTTTTCGCTCTTTTTATTCCTTTTTTCAATTACTCATTGATTATGTTCATGTGTGCATCAAAAGTTAGTAGAACTCATTGATAAAGAGCGGTTGCCGAGGTTTTTAAATAGTCGGCGGCAATTTAATTGAACTCATGTCAAGAACCGCGTACGCACACGCTACGCATCCCGCACCTTGCCCCGCCTCCCTCGCCTTTCAAGTCGGGAAACATTGACTATATTTGCGAAGCACGTAAAATATGTAACGCGAAAGCATAGCCCTACGTTACTATCGACTCTGATTTTTCTATCCAAGTCTGAGCTTCACGTTATTCTTTAAAGTTTTTTATGTTGAGAACGATTTATTCTTCTCGCAGTTTCCAATGTTACTCATGGTAGTAGGCGGCACAGTTGGCACTGTTCTTCGTTGTGCGGAAGAATGGACAACTCTGAAAAAGAAACAGTAAAAAGAGTAAAAATATGAGAGATACCGTATCGGGGCAGCGGAGAGGGATCGTGGGATCGGAGAGGTTCACCTGTAATTCTTCAGTTATAAGATTCTTTTTTGGTCAAGGTGCCTTGTGATCCTTCATTCCGACAGGTTGGATGATGTTGTTCCAGAGATGCTTAGCCACGTTGGCATGACCCAGCTGCGAGAAATGGAAGCAGTCAGGAGCGAACCAGTCCAAGTCGACTTCTCCGTCTGGTTTCTGGAAAATGAACCAGAAAACTCCCAGTTTTTCAGAGACCGTACCATTGGTGGTACTGTGATACCATTGAAGAAAGGCTGCAGGACAAAGGTGAAGTCATCCGTTGTGTCGAAAATTCCTGAGTCGACAATTTCTTGCTCGGCGTCCTGGAGCCCAATTTTCGTTTTTCTTCTTTTTGCACTCAAACCATGTAGAGATGGCAGGCGGCCGAAATGTCATCGTTGGTGAAGCCTCTGTTCTTCTCACAGGGACACTCGAACACGTGCAATCCGTCGCAGAAGTACTTGTCGTGGTCGATTTTTCGCAGCATTCCCATATCAAACATTCCGGTTAGGGAGACGATAGTTCTGAATCAAGTTATTTTGAACTCGGGCTTTCGAAAAGGTGGACTTGATGCTCTTAAAAAAAACGACGTTTTTTGACTCATTTAAAAATTATTTGGAATAAGGTTCCGTTCCTTTTGGGACTCACGGGCAAAGTCCAAAAGGTCTCAAAAAGAAACTTTAGAAAAAATTCCTCTAAAGGGCACCTTTCTTTTTTTGGAGATTACCTAGGTAAATTGTCCTTGAGGATTTGAACGGCGTTGATGAGGTTTTGCTTGAAATTGGCTTTCGCATGGTTTCCTCCCTTGAACAATCAAGATGAAAGTCCCATAAAATGACATTTTCACACCGTTCCGTTGTTACCACAGTATGCACACATGTCGTTGGCTCCGATGAAAATATTGATAAGCTTCCAGTCATCTTTCACGCTTATCTGAGAAAAAAAAATTGCGAAAGGATCTTGGAAAATACAGTCACCTGAGGATGATCTCGGATGATTTGAATCAGAGCTCGCGCCTGACCTGAAACATCGCCTGACTCTGCTCCAGGAATCGCTTGATTCAGCTTTGAAATCTGAGAAATACTTATTGAAAGTGAAGTAGGAAAAAAACTGACTTCCCAAACGTTAGCAGACCCGATTCCGTTAGAATACCCCAAAATGTTCGGATTGAACAGCTTCATGATATCTGTGAAATCACATATTCATCCCATTTTCTGTATTATCCTCACTTGCGATAGTGACATGCTCAGATAGAGATTTGTCGCCGCCAATTTGAAATGCGAGACCTCTGTACTGAAGAATCACGGCAAGAGGATCGCCCTTGGGAGCTCCAGCTCCATTCGCGGCCTGAGAAGATTGTCACTTTTCAGGGAATAAAACCTTATCAACTTTCCCTCAGGACTACAAAACGTGACAAAAATCGGGTTTATCTTTACGGCTTTTTCCAAAGACCATTCAAAAATAACAGTTTTCCAGCTGCAAGAAAATAAACGGAATAGTGTAGGCCAGAGAAAGAGTTTTGGTCCCATTAATGACAGAGGATTCCGAACCGCGGCACAGCGTTATCAAAAAATGGAAACGGCGTCAAAAAAACGTCCTCGGACCTCGGTAACGCAAAACGGACGTGCTCGGGATTTCTAGGGATCTCTTGAGATCGCTGACGCTTCTAAAGGGGTCACTAGAACTGCCCCGACACGTCCGATTCGCGTCCGTTTCGAGCTACCAAGGTCCGAGTCAGCAAAGCGTCGCGGTCTAGAGCAAACTATTCTACTCGCTATTTTCTTCTTTGAATTTTTTATCTTAAAGCATTTGTCTTTATACTTTTATGCAGAATTTAAAACAAAATGAACAATTTTCCGCGACCTAAAAAATTTGTTGAAAAATAGTCAATTTCATCCGTTTAACGCTGAAAAATCAAGCAGTTAAAATCAAGAGCGATTCTTACAAATGATTGTCCTTGAACTTTCACACAGCTGATAACAAAAAAAAACCTACCGTCAAAGAATCTCCTAGAGCGCCGATAACCTTGATATCAGCAAATCTGACCCCATGAACAGATGTAGGAACCTTTTTGCTCCTGAAATAGGTTTTCCTTCGAGTTCACTTTCAAAACAGACTTCTGGAATAAAGAACTGTCGCAAGTCCATTGAGGGTAGCCGAGGTCAGGCAACGCCGCAAATGCGATGCAGGACGCGAGAGCGACAAGAACGGCGGCTAAAATTCGACCGTGGATGTTCAAATTCGAGCAACTCACCTCTCAACATGGCCAAGGACCGGAGCAAGAACAATGCGCCCTATCACCACGTGCCCTCGAATTTTATAGACATTATATGGCAATAAACCGCAGTTATCATCGCACAATTCAGCTTTCAACAACACTTTATTCCAGAGTAGCAGAAAACAAGAGTGAGGCAGCGTAAAATGGTACAGAAGATCATTTAGATGTGAAAAGAAAACCTCTCGCGACTCTGCTGCAGAAGCGCTCCTCCTCGTAATATCGGAACTCTACTTCGAAAACTCTCTTCCTTTCCCTTGATTCATGCCGAAGTTTGAAATTGAAAAGAGACCACTTGTTGCGATCCAACACACCGAATTCGAAGAAAATTTCAATATTTTCGAGGCACATATTTCCACAATATTTCTTTGATCGAATTCCAAAAGCGTGCCACGGACCAAATCCAGTACACATTTTACAGATGTACGAGTCAGAAATCCATAAAACCAAATATTTTCTCGTTTCAAATCGCCCACCGCTTTTCTTCACATGATCTAGGTAAGAAAAGTTTCCATCTTCTTCGGGCACATTCCAATAATTAATCCGACTGCGCAGATTTTCTTCAGATCTCTTGTGATCTTCTCCAGATTTTGGCATCGTGTAGTCGATAATTATAACGGCGATCTTGAGTTGATTAACTCCAAGACCATGTGTAACGACTTTCTTGAAGTTGAAACACGTCTGCACTCCTAGGTTTCAGGATATAAAATTTCTCAACAGTTTTTCTAGAAATTTTTCTAGACTTGGTGGAAAATGGCAGTGAAAAGGAGTCTAAAAAGGACATTTCTATGAAGCCTTTTTTGACATTTCCGACTTTGCCTTTGAAAAGATCTGGATCTCAAAATAAAAAGCATATACAAATTTGAAGAAGTCAAAGTCCCTAAAAATATCCGAACAAGTTCGCTCTAATGATTTTCCTCGCACGGTGCGCAGGAAAGTGCTAACACGTCGAGGACCTTGTGCAAGTTTCCAACCTTACGCGCGTTTTTTTTTCATTCATTTTCATTTCAAAGTTTCTTTAAAGTGAAGCTTGTTACGTCGGCTAATTTCAGTCATCAGAGTTTAAAGGCCATATGCAGGACAGTGCAAATCATTAGTGGTGTTTTTCGTGAAACTTAGAATGGACTCTAATTCGTCTTTTTTACATTAAAATTGTTTCTCTCCAATCTTAATCTATTGATAAATAAGGCCTAGAGTATTAATGGCGGGCTTCGGTTTTTTTTTTGTCATTTTAGTTATCCAAATATTTGTGTGTATTTTTTAAAAAAGTATATTCAATTTTTCTAATTTTTTTTATAATTTTCAGTTTTGGAGTTATGTATATAAATTCTATTTTTTTAACGTTTAATCTGTGTTTCAAAATTTTGATTGCAAAAAATGCCTGTTCAAAAAATGTTTCAGGATGTTTCGACGGGGTCATGAGAGGCTTTTCAGTTCTTTGAGATCTTTGTCTCTTGAAATGGCAAAAAACTCTCACAAACTAAATGTGAAGCCGGCAATCAGCGTTAGTTTATATTTATATTTCTAAATGTCCATTTTTTTTTTACAGAAAGATGCGACAGATGTATTAAAAGCTCTGTCTGAAACAGTCGGAGTTGATTCCACAGCTCCACATTTCTCCTTCATTGATGATCCTTTAACCATTCCATCAACAGCGAACGCGAAGAGAACTTACTTCATGGCTAGAGCAAGTTACTTTCAATTCTTGTAAACTTTCTCTATTCCTAATTATTTTTAATGTTATATATTTCAGGAAATGGGTAAACGAGCGGCTCGTGAGCTGGCGGAGGAATGGCCAACATTGTTCGCATTTGATCGCGACCTCCCTCGTCTGGATGTTTTCCGGCCTAATAAAACTTTGGATCCATTACAGGCAAGATCGGTTTGTTTAAAAAAAAAACTTCTGTCGAGCTCCAGGTAGATCCAACAGAGGCAAACTTGCTGCTGATGATTGAACAAAGAGAAGTTCGAGACGCGGGTATGCTGTATGAACGCATGCGCACCGAAGACATACCGGTCAGCGAGGAAGTTCAGGTTTTCTTTTTGATACTCGCTTTTTAGAAGTCAAAATGAGCTTTCCCGGATGAAGAGTCTTTCATATAAAGCTATATAAAGATATTTGTAAGATTTACAGAAAATTAAATTGAAGGTGGTTAAACACGGATTGTAAAAGGAAACTATAGAATTAAAAGATTAGAAGAAAAGAATATAAAAATGAATGAACTGAACTCTTCACCATTCTTTGGTACGCCGTTTACCACTGTCTTTTTTACGGCCTCCGTGAATTATAGTTTTTTTTTAGAAAGTTTTTTTCCCGAAAAAAACAATCAGTATAATAAAAAAAGCACAAACTGAGAAAGAATGAACACATTTCTTTGGTCTTCAGAACTTTTACTTTAGTTTGAATCTTTTCCACCAAAAGATTTGTATTTTTTTTTAAAGATGAAGCTGCTAGAATTGGTCGCATACTACAACGGTCATGACATCCCGTTCTCAGAATGGGAAAATTGGCCCGGAATGCGTAATTTCGGAGATGACAAGCATGGAAATCGCGAAAGTTGGCAGAATGTGAGGCTTATCGTTGGACCTCTTCTTTTAAAGCGAATTTTTTTCAGGGTTCTGTCGCTGATATGATTTTCGAGACGTTGCCTCGTAATGCTCATTCTACGTCCATCATGATCGCCGCATTATGCAAATACCCCAGTAAAGCAAATTTGGAAAGGGCTCGAAATTTTTTCAAGGTTCTCTTATTTGTGGGCCACATTTAAAAAAGTGCTTGCAAGGATTTGGAAAAGTCGAAAGAAACGCCAAAAAGAGAAGCTTTCGACGCGCTTATATCGGTCTCTTCGATCAAGGAAGCCAAAATGTTGCTCGAACTCATGTTCGCAAAGAAAGTGAAGCCAACGGCAGCGACTTGGAACTCCCTGCTGATTTCCGCGAGCAAAGTTGGATCTCATCTTTCTAGATTTTCCACTAGAAAAATTCCAGGTTGAGAAGCATTCCGACCGTACAGAGGCTTTCATGAAGATTCTCGGCGAAATGCAGCAATGTGGAATGCAGCCGACGCTTTCCGCCTTCCAAATAATTTGCTCGGGATTCATTGACCGCTCCTTGAGCTCCTCTTTCGAAGAATCTGACAGAGATACTTCAAAAAATAAAGCAAATAACGATGTTTACAAGAATCAGTTGGTAAATTCCATCAATTTCTCAAATTTTACATTCTTCTTTTCAGAAACTAGCCATTTCTTGGGTATCAGAAATTGTAGGCCACCTTGAAAAACGCTACGAACAGAATCAAGCAATCGAAGTTTTTTCGTCCAATTGCCACCTTTTCTTCGTAGAAGCCATTGGTATCGCATACAGGTTTTGTTTCAAGTTTCGTGAAATAGCTTCTTCGAGATTCCAGGGCTTCTAACATTGACGTTGCTCGGAGAATCGTCTCCCTCTACGAATCCAAGCTCAACAAAGTGAAGATGCCGTCTTTCATAACAGAAGCTCAGTATGTTCCTTCCTGTCTGAGATTTGCGGATGAAAACTTGTGCCGAAATTTCTGGAGGGTGTAAAGTTGTAAAATAGCTGTATTTGGACTTTTGAAAGCTCCCTTTCTGCTGCCTTTTTGCTGAAAGCTCCCTTTCTGCTGCCTTTTTGCTCCATTTTCTCAGCCCTTATGCACCATTTTTGCTGCCTCTCCCTTTCTCCACCATTTCTCGAGCTTTTAAAATCTCAGAAAAATGGAAGGCTCGATAAAGGGAGTCTCTTTGCTCCCTTTCGCTGTCTTTTTGCTGTCTTTTGCTGCCTTTTTGCTGCCTTTCTGCGGCCTTTTTTGAGCATCTCTCTTTTAAAGGCCATTGTACACCATTCCGACTTTCCCCTAGGAAGATTAATAGCGAAAAAATTTTTTAAATTTAGTTTTCATCGTCAAAAAACATTTGAAAGTAAATCTGGTTTTGGACTTTTTGTAAATAATGGTATAAAAATATATTTACGATTTTTTTCTTTCAATGGACTTCACTATTATCAATTTTACTCTGTTGAAAAAAACCTTTTCTTTCATGAATTTTGATTCAACCGCAGTTCCGCAAATATCTTGCGTGCAATCCTGAATCATTAGGTGCTATGTATTTTTTGTTTTGCAGGTTCTATAATCGATACTTGCAACTTTTTGTCGAGAAATGTGATAACATCAACGAAATTGAAACAATTTATCGGTGATTTTCTCTTCCATGTGGAAAAAAAATCGTTTTTTTCAGTTCTTTTGTCCCCCGGCATGTATCGGTCAGCCGCACATTGACCAAACTCATCATTGAAAAGTTGAAGGTAACTTCTGCGCCTATATTTCTAATTTTTCCGGAGTTTTTCAGAAGCAGCAGAGTTGGCCATTGCTCAGACGTTTGATCGAGGATGGCATCTCATCCCGCCAGATGACCGATTTCAGTGTTTCCTCAGAGTTCCGTCAGCTTCTTCTTCGAATAGAATATCATGTTAGTTCTGTTTACTGTTTCATTAATGATTTCCCTTCTCAGACACTATCGGTATCAGAACGGGAAGAGTTCTCATCCCTAGTCCAACGTATGGTATCGATTTGGTTGGAGTTCAGTCGTTTCACTGAAGACCATCCAGTTTCAAAGCGTCTCCAGGCAAAGCTCTCTCCCCAATTGGTACTCTGTACTCTATCAAATGGGCCCTTAAAGTTTGGACTTCAGATTTCCGATTGTGCCTTGTTGTTGTCACGTATCGGAGAAGTTGAGAAAGCCTACGAGTTGCTGGAGTTGATCCTGAACGAGGACGCGAGAGAGGGCGATGAAGCAACGGTTACCAGCCAAGGTTAATTTTGAATGAAAGCCCATTTTAAAAGTCTTTTAAGGTTTTGCACGTCATGAGGCTATCGCCGAACTGTTTGAAGACGCTCTCCGTCAGAAAGATGCCTCCAGGTTTGTTCTGAAGCAGAACTAGTATTCATAAATTTTCAAGAATGCCCAAAATTAATTCGAATTGTTCAACTTATGAGTTCCAGAGGGGTCCCTATAGGGGTTAGGAGGGAAACAGAACCCCTATAGGGTCCTAAATTGTGGTCACTATAGGGGTAAAATTAAGGTGGTTCCTATAGGGGTTTAGGGTCTGACCACTTAGCCCGTGATGCTCAAGTGGACCCTATAAGGTTCATTCAATTTTGTTCAAAAAACGTGTTTTTATTCAGTTTTTCCCATAGAACGTGTTTTTATTCTAATCTTGCGGTGAACAGAATCACAACTTTATCAAAAAAAAAAACTATCCTAGTCTAAGGCATATTTAGAGCGGCTACGTGTCTCGAAATCATGTCTCTCAACAGCAACCGAAGCAAACTAGAGCCGCTCGCCAAAAGGATTCACGAGAGGTTTGAAATCTTCACATCTTTGTCATTTTCCGGGCTTATAAATTTTTATTGAACTTCAGATGCTCATTGACTGAAGCGCAAAGTCGACTTATCAATGGCTTCGTTCGTCTACGGCCGCAATAACTTCATGGAAAATACGTGATAGTTAGGATTCGCTTGTTTAATTTTGTTATATTTTTTGTTAGTCGTTATGGAATAATAAATTTTGAAAACTTTATTTTCTCTCGTTTTCTTCAAAGTAAGCTGTCTGCAGAAAAGAGGCGGCTGTGTACTAGTATTACACAATGAGGAACTAACATTTGTCTTTTAAGACAGCCTCTAACTTTTTCATTTTTAGTTGCCTTTCCACATAATGTCTTTATAGTCTGATCTAGGATATGTCATTAAAAAAATAGGCAAAGTCGGAAAGGTCGAAAAAGGTTCCATAGGAATGTTCCTTTTTGCTGCCTTTTTAGGCTGTTGTGCACCCTTTTTTCTACCTCTCCATTTTTTCACCATTTCTTGAGCCTTTAAAATCCCAGAAAAAAGGAAAGGCTCGATAAAGGGACCCTTTTTGTTGCCTTTCTGCGGCCTTTTTTGAGCCTCTCCCTTTTAGCGGCCATTATCCACCTTTCCGATTTTGTCCGAGTTTGAATATTTTTACTCAACTTCGTTTTCATCCATTTATTTTGGCGAATCCAATTGCTGAGTACTATGAATTTTTTCCACTGAACTCTGTTCGCATATATGAAAATTGATCTTGGCTTTTTCTGTCTTGGTATTTCACTCATTTTTAAGCTCAAAAGAAAACCGAAAAAAAAAAACGTGAAAAGATAACGCTTGTGCGTTCAAATTTCTATCAGTTTAGTTGGAATCGCAGTTGTTGTGATGGCTTCTCCGCTCCTTCGTTCACAGTCTTCGCGAATTTTCGCCGGCCTCGCTGCGGCTCTCGGCGGCGGCTCCGCTCTCTACGTTTTCTCCCCCCAGGTACTGAAGATCTTCATATAGTCTGTTCAGATTTTTAATGTCAAGTGCAATGACGTCATTCAAGAACACTCTGTGGATGGCTCGCTCTCTGATTGGTTTATCGCACCATTAGGGGCGGAGCTTGAGCGACGACTTGACATTCAAAAACTGAACAGACTATAGATTCCGCATGAACGTGGTATTCAGGCGCACGCCAAGAGTGAGGTCGACTCGGCGACCATCAAGAAAATTGAAGAGGCCTACCAGAAGCTGAACGGACCGGAAGGCTCCAAATGCAAATCGTTGCTCAAAAAACACCTCACCAAGGTCCCTCGAAAACGAAAGCTTCTTTAAACTTTCTGCCTTTACAGGATGTTGTTGATCAGTTGAAAACGAAAAAGACAAAGCTTGGAGCTACTCTTTATGACTGTATACGCTCAGGTTTGTCATACCGGAGGTTCAAAAAAAAAAAATTTTTAAGTCGTTTTCCTGGGCGCAAAAAAAGTAGTTCTCCGTAAAGCTATTTCAACGAAAATATAATGAATATCAGAGAATAATGCTGTGTTCAAAGTGATTCCGCGAAATGCAAAATAGCCGTCAGAGAAAGAAAAAGTTAACAAAATTTTGGAGAGTCAGAGATAATTTTGCATTTTGCGGAAGCCACTTTGAACACGGCATGAGAAAAATAACTAGAATTTTGTAGATTCGGAGCAGTTTTTAAATTTAGCGCTTCGAAAAATACAAGGAGCTTTGTATTTTCAAAAAGTGAAATTTGAATTTCATGAGTTGTAGTACAAAGTGCTTAGCAAAGGATCTTCAATCAATTTTTGAAAAAAATATGAATAAATTAATCGCTTTTTTTACGACCTCTCATGTTAGATCTTCCTAAAGGTGTGTACAACTTGGACGCCGGTGTTGGCGTGTACGCGCCGGACGCCGAATCCTACCGTAAATTTGCGCCATTGTTCGACAAAATCATCGAAGACTACCACGGCTTCTCGTCGAAGCAGAAACAGCCGCCTGTTGATTTGGGCGAGAACAAAATCAAGGTTGCCGTGGCTAGCAGCTGAGCTAAGACCACAGTTTCAGGAATTTCCTCCACTCGACCCCAAGGGAAAATACATCAAATCGACGCGAATCCGCTGCGGTCGCTCACTTCAGGGCTATCCATTCAACCCGTGCCTCAACCAGGAGAACTACCTGGAAATGGAGCAGAAGGTCAAGAAGGCGTTCAATTCTTTCACGGACAAGGAACTTCAAGTGCAGTCGATTCCCAAAGGCTCTTTGACTTGAACTTGTTCAAGGGCAAATACTATCCGCTCGATGGAATGTCTAAGGACACCCAAAAGCAGCTGATTGCGGACCATTTCCTGTTCAAAGAGGGCGACCGCCATTTGCAGCACGCCAACGCCTGCAACTTTTGGCCCAAGGTGATCTCTTTTATTTCTCTTCCTCTAACACGGATGAATTATAGGGTCGTGGAATCTACCACAACAATGACAAGACTTTCCTGATCTGGGTGAACGAGGAAGACCACATGCGCATCATCTCGATGGAGGAGGGTTCTGACGTTGGAAAGGTTCTTGACCGTCTTGTTCGCGGAGTCAAGGTACACATGACTCTTTGCAAATCACCCATGACGACTTGCAGAACATTGAGAAAGTCGTGCCGTTCTCTCGTGACGAACGCCTCGGCTGGTTGACGTTCTGTCCCACGAACCTCGGATCGACGGTGCGCGCCTCTGTCCACATCAAGCTGCCTAAACTCGCCGCGCGCAAGGACTTCATTGTTTTTTTCAAAACTTTTACTAGTTTACTCAGCATTTTCACTTAAGGATATTTGCGAAAAACTGAATCTCCAAGTGCGTGGCATCCATGGCGAGCACTCCGACGCCGTCGGCGGTGTTTATGATATTTCCAACAAGGTTTCGAATAGCTGTTTATAAATCATCACCAAAGTATGATTTCAGGCTAGATTGGGTCTTTCGGAATACCAGGCGGTTAAGCAAATGTACGACGGAGTGAAAAAGCTCATCGAGATGGAAGAGAAGGAAAAGTGAACCGTCCGGCAGCAATAGTTTTAAATAAAAATATTATTTTCCTTTCTTTGAATTCAAATTTTTAAAGCGTGATAGCACACAATAAAAAGCACAGCGAAGTCGGCAAACATCAACATCAAGAGAAATTTCTTCGCGAGCTCTCGAGCACATATCAAAGAGCTAGTTCGCGCCATTGAGAATCTTGAAAAAAGCCGCCAATTTGGAATTTTTTAATATTTCTGTTCAATTTTTATATTTTTCTCATTACCGTGGCATTATAATGTAATTATGTAATTATATTATCTATGAATCATAAAAATTCGTTCATATCGTTTAAATAGAACTTCACTAATCGTATTTGTAAGGTACGTAAAAATAAAAAAGGAAATGAAAGATATCCACGATTAACTAATAATTTTTCTTTCTCAATTTTTGTTCTAGATGCATAGACTACTTTTAAAAATAGTTTTTATTTCTTTCATGCATTTCACATTGTGGCTTCATGTTACTGAAACTTATTTTTTGGTGAATAATCGAAAAACTTCAGTTTGACGTTAATTTAATTTTTCTCGAATGTCGCTTTCTATGTAAAATTGAAATTCCGTTTTTGATTATAAAAACTGATTTAGAATGACGCTGAGCGATGAACTAGAAGCAGTATTGAGCTCGTTTTTCGAACATGTCAACGAGTTTGCCGAAGAGTGGACTAAGTGCACAATTGATTGCAATTTTGAAAATTTCGAAGCTTTTCTAACTGATTCTGAAAGCGTTTTTGAAGAAGATCAGACGATTGGACTGCGGAAATGTATTTATCTATCTTCATTTTTTTCAAATTTTTTTCAGTGCATGATTTGGTAACACGTATCAATACATCGAATCAAACAATAGATCTAACGGAAGTGTTCTCAAAAGCAGAAATTCATCCTATAAAATTCCTACTCTTCCTGTGGTACTTTCTCGAGACCTTCAAAAAAGCTGAATCGTACGTCCTTTTCATAATTTTTTTTACCACGGATTTTTTTCAGTAAGCCGGAACTTGGACCTCTGGCAGCGAGTATATACTTAGAAATGTGTATCATGAAAGGGTCCAAAACTGTCCGCTTTTTTCAAGAAGCTATTTATCAGGCAGTTTTCGGATTTTCTGCTTTTGAAGTTTGAGAATGTTTAGAAGTGCTTGAAGATTTGTCGCGGTTTGAGCGTTGTGCTTCGATTTGGAGATGTCACTAAAAACAAAAAGGGGAAACCAAAGTCGAAAAGTTCGAAGAAAGCAGTCGCTCTAGAAGAGAACGTCGACGAGACGGTAGCCGTTGAAAGTCAGTTAAAAGCAGTTTTTCTGATAAACCTGGTTCGTTCAGATTCGGAAGATGTTGAAATTTCCTCAGAAGACGCAGATAATTATCTCCAAACTATATTTGCCGCCCTTTATCAATTCATTTCCAAAGGTGAGATTTTCCGCTGACACAAATTTTTGAGGTTTTTTTCAGGCGAGTTCTTTCTTCCGGAGGAGTGTCTACTGTCGACGATGGATATTGTCGAAGAGTTGGCCCGAGTTGACATGAAACGAGGATCGACGTGCAGTCGCGTCGCAGATCTCGACCATTTCGAACGACTTTCGAAGTGGTGCGAGCGCTGCTCTGCGATCGTACATGCCGTCGCCGAGAGACCCTTCTCGAGCTGTCTCAAGATCGTGAGTGGCTGAACATTTCTTCTTACAATCAAGCGGGATCATATATAGCTGATTCACGGTCGAAAAAAGGGTCCTGACACGATAAGAAAAGAAATAGTGTCTGGTTGATGTAGAGCGCAGACAGGCCACGCCCCTAGCGTCCCAAGCTAGCGATGAATCGGCTGTACTTTGCTCCCGCTATGTATCCGTAAGGAAATCGCTAAAAATCCTCAGATTTTCACCTATTTTCAAATAATTGAGAGGGAATCAGTCAAAAATGATCATTCCATCCTAAAAACTCATTTTAACACAAACACCGTTGCTCTGGCGAGCAATTACAACCTTACAAAAAAAAAATTATTTTTAATTTTGATGAAACTTCATCCAGTGTAATAACCTATCATTAAAAAAGCGGACACAACCTCTTGAGCCATTTCCTCTTACTGTGACCGGGTTACGGTAGGCAGCTGAGCATCCGCAAATCTAAGTGTTCAAGAGTTTTTAATAGGCAAGTAATATATCGATAGGTAACCCAATTCTAGGAATTCTTACAGCACATACCATCTCGGACTACTGTAGAAATTTTTGAGTTACGGTACTTTTGTGTTTGAAAAGTAGGTATTTCCGTTTCCATAGAATCGCATCGTGATTGCTTCCATGGAATATGTCTTTAAGCATGCTCTAAACAATGCCAAAAAAAAAGTTAGAATTTTTGAACCTAACATCCGAACGGGCGCATCTTGGTACTTGCCGGCTAGAGTTGGTCGTGTTTGAAGATTTTTCACATTTATGTTTTGTTAGATATCGTTGTGAAATTTTTTCAGGTGTACGGACGACTGATCAGGCCCCGAATCGCAATGATTCCTTTCCCAAACGAAGGCGACAAAAGCGAAAAGTCGACAGAGAAGTCCCATTGGGCCGACCTTGCTGTCAGTTTCGTCACAGGCAGAGCAGCTAATAAAATCTCGGTTCTGGAGGTCACCTTGATCCGAAAGGTGGCGTGAATACCTTTCAGACGATTAAAACGACTTTTTGCAGACTCTCATGCAAGTTTTCGTCCAATGTCCCGACCGTCAAGACTTCCGGACCAACATTGCTCAAAACGTGGCCAAGATTCTTGGCAGCATGAGCTATGCCTTCCAATACGTCAGTTTGATCGCACTATTTTTGATATTAATTTTCGTGAATCATCGTTGAAAACGCTGATTTTTTCTCAAAAAAAAGAAAGTTTCTCAATGAAAGCCACATGTCGCGTTATAGTCTGTTAAAATTTTTAATGCCAAGTCAACGCTCAAACTCCGCCCCTTATTCGTAGATCAAGCCAATCAAAGAGCGGGCCATCCACAGAGCTGGGGGCGGAGTTTGCTGCTTGAAGTTTAAAATCTGACTTTTTTCCTCGCCACTGTACATTTTTCATAAAATTCCCGGGATCTCGGACAATTTCACCGCTTTATTAATTTACAAGGGTGGTAATTTTAGTTTGCGGTTGGGAGTTTTCTGAAAGTTCGTCACAATATCCCTCAAAGTATCAATTTAAAGCCTTGAAAGTCTCAAGAATTTCAAGAAATAAGGGCTCAAAGCACCAAAAAATGGCCTTTTTGACTGATTTTAAAGGTTTTCTTAGACTCTGGGCCCTTATTTCTCAAAGTTGTGTGGTTTGAGGCTTTCAGAATCCTTTTTTGGTACCCTTAGTAAGGAGTGCTCTGACAGATTTTCAGAGTATTCTTACCCAAATTAAAATGACCTTCCTTGTCAGTTCTTATAATATATGGACTTTCAAAAATATTCTCATAGTTTGCTGTCATTCGAATCTAGTAAAAATCGTGTAGTTTTTTTTAAAAAATTTCTGTGTGGTTTCAAGGCGCATAAGTTTCCATGAAAGCATGATGATGCCTAAAAAATTCCCCCACTTTTGAATGTTTTCAGGACTTTGTCCAATTGATGAATCTGTTTCTCAACATGAAAACTTCGGGTATCAAGCAGATTTCCATTGAGTTGTCTCGTCTAATACTCGATACCATCGGTATATCACCGAAAGTCGTGTTCAAAGTGATTCTGCGAAATCGAAAATAGCCGTCAGAGAAAGAAAAGAATAACTAAATTTTGGAGAGACAGAGATCATTTTGCACTTCGCAGAAATTACTTTGAACACATTATAAAATTTTCAAAATATTCAGTTTTTACAGAATTCGACAGTCCCGATCCTGGACCTCTGGAAATTGTCCAAGAGAATGATGACGATGAAGTACAAGATGCGCCTGGAGAAGAATCCGAGGCCGATCAGACTGACTGTGAAGATCGGATGGTAAAGTTTTTCCAACAGACTTTTCCACTTGTTTTTATCTTAAGGATGAAAGCCGATCGGATGATGAGGACCGTAGAGTTGACAAAAAGAAAAATACCACCAAGGCAAAAGAGAAAAAGAAAAAGTCGAAAAAATCACCGTAAGTCGATTGAAAAAATCAGACCAGCATGAACTTTTTTGTTGGAGAGAAGAGGGCTATACTTGAATTTTTGTAATCGGAAGATTCTATTCTGATTTTTGACACCTAGGAATAGTCGAAAAGGGTGGAAAAAAGGTCCATAGAAATGTTCCTTTTTTGCTGCCTTTTTGCGCCATTTCATCGGCTATTATGCACCCTTTTTGCTGAATCTCCCCTTGTCCATCATTTCTTGAGCCTTCAAAATCTCAGAAAAAAAATGGAAGGTTCGATAAAGGGACTCTCTTTGCTACCTTTCTGCGGACTTTCTGCGACCTTTTTGCTACCTTTTTGCTGCCTTTCTGCGACCTTCTTGCGGCCTTTTTTGAGCCTCTCCCTTCTAGCGGTCATTATCCACCATTCTGACTTTGCCCGAGACATACACTGCTCCACATAATTATATATCCACCTGAGATTTTTCGAAAAATCGAATATTGTGAGTGTTTCTGAAAATCTTTTTGTTGTCAAAAGATGGGAATTTTGATCAGATTAATATAGCTATCAACAAAATTCCTATTGAAAAAAATAAATGTTTTTTTAAAAATTTCAAATTTTCAAAAAAATCGGATTTTCCGTTCCACATAATTATATATCCACCTAAGACTTTAAACTTCTTGGACCTTTTTTTCCGGTTTTTTGTATCAGTTATCATTTTCCCATCATTTTTGTTTAAAAAAATAAGAAGAATAAGAGCAAAAAGGTTTTCGAAAAAGTAGAGGAACCTTGGATTTGATCAGAAAACGGTCACGGTGCTGTTTTGTACTCCAGCTCCACAGTCATCAATGTGAGGATTGAACATTCATAATCAGGGTTAGCTCTGAAGTTTTGACAGAGTTTATCACAAAAAAGATTCTTAAATGGGCGTCAAATTTTGAAAAAAATTTCAAAAACCGTGAGCGCCTTTGACAAAGCTATCAGTTTTTTGAATTTGAACTCGCTTTTCTCAGTTATTGAGCGGAGAAATTCTTAATCTACAATGGAACAAGGCTGAGGAAGAAATCAAAAATAGTTTCCCAAAGCTGAAAAAACTTCAGAGAAACAAGAGTAAAAAAAAGAAAATTTGGTGATTTCGATTTTGTTGACTTTCTGTTTAATTTTCTTCGCTGAATAAGGATAATTATGGTTTGTTTAATGTTTTAAAACAAAAATATAACTGTAATTCTTAATCATGAGAAGAAAAAAGTAATTTAAAATTCGAAGAAAAAAAAATTCAGATTCCTATAAATTTGACTTGAAAGTCCCTTAGTTATTTACCGATTTCGGTGACTCTTCTTTGCTAGAAGCAGGGTTTTTTTGATGAGACCAACTACTCTTGAAGTAAAAAAACAATTTTATCTCAGAAAAAGTTTACAGAAATGGTCCGAAGACATTTAAAGCTTCCTATTTTTGGCGAAATTGCGAAAAATTCATAAATGTTATCGGTAAACTCCCTCTTTTCAATGCAAAAGAAATATTTAAATGAAGTTTTTTTGAACTTAAATTGTTGTTCACAAGTACAAAAGTACTTATGAAATCGAAATATTCACATCATAATCGATTCAAGAGAAGCTGATGTAATGAACAGCACCGCGACCGTTTTCTGATCAAATCCAAGGTTCCTCCACTTTTTTTCGAAAAACTTTTTTTGCTCTTATTCTTCTTATTTTCAAAAAATGATGAGAGAATGATAACTGATACAAAAAAACCGGAAAAACATGGTCCAAAAAAAGTTTAAATTCTTAGGTGGATATATAATTATGTGGAACGGAAAAATTCGATTTTTTTGAAAAAGTTGAATTTTTTTAAAAAAACATTTATTTTTTTCAATAGAAACTTTGTTGATAGCTATATCAATCTGATCAAAAATTCCCATCTTTTTGACAACAAAAAAGATTTTTTTAGAAATTCTCACAATATTCGATTTTTTTCGAAAAAAATCTCAGGTGGATATATAATTATGTGGAGCAGTGTATAATCATTCATTTTCACTTGCGAAATGTCTCCTTTTAGTTATTATTTTCTCTTTATTCTTTATTTTTTGTTGTCTCTTGTTTCAAAGTACATACTCGGAACATTTTAGCTCTTCAATCGTACGAAAAGACGCCCAACAAATTCTCTTCAATATTTTGCTAATGGGAGTCCTTGACAAGGTATTAATGATTAGAAAATCTTTTCATCAAGACTTTCATAGAATCCGACTATCCGATGCCGGTCGGTTGGACATTTCGCCCGATGCATTGAAGACGTGTCGTACTGCGAAGATTTCGTCAAACACACTAATAATCTCGTAAAAAGAACTCAATTTTCCTTCAAATATCAGTTTTGTAGGCGCAATCTCTGGAAGACAAGTTCCAGAGACTGAACGTCGAAGAAGGAGCTGAAAAAACGGCCGTCCAGGAAGAAAACGACGCAGATGTGCTCTTCAAAAAGGTTTTCAAGCAGTAAAAAAAACTTTGTTCTGATGTTTTTTTCTAGCTCGATGTGCTCGAAAAGATGAACGAAGGAAAGCCGATTTATGAGAAAGATTTCCTTTTTTCCATCGTCCAACGACTTCTAACAGACTCCAAGGTTTTTTTTCTTATAGAGAAGAAAATCTCTTTTGCTTTCAGCCTCTAGTCAGAAAGGCTTCTTGTCAAGTTGGGAAAATATACTTGAGCAGATGCGCGGATCGCTCAAAGTTCAGCACGATTATTAATTTAATGGAGGTTTGATTTTGTTTTTGTTCTGAATTTTGTCACGAATTTTTAGGCACTTTGTCGAGATAATACAGCGGCCGTGAGGAAACACGCCGCGCAGACGATAAACGAACTCATGACGGAGAACAAAATCTCGTTCAAGTGAGTCCTTTAGTGCACCCGCCGCGTTTTCGCGTGTCTGCGTCTCTCTGTTCCCTCACCGGTGAGGTCAAAGAAAATTGGAAATAACGCGTCAACAAGAGAGTGTCGTCGAAAGACGAGGAGGGCGCAGAGAAGTCCCGCCCTTTCTCTCTTTTTGCTTCCTGCGAATATGTAGATGTTCACGGTTACTGAATTTGTGTTTCCAAGATTTTATTTAGTATCGTTAGGACGTTGGAACCCGAGATTATTTTTAACTGTTTTTTGTACTATGGATTTCCCTTAAAATAGATTTTCTACATGAGGAAAATTCAAAAGGATTTTCGAAAGGGTTTCAAAAGAACTTTCTAGCCATTTTAGGTGAATAGGACATTTAGGATGAAAATGGGTTTTGAAAAGGAAAACATAGGGCGTTTTCTATGGTAGAATAGCGTTATATAGCTCATTCACGGCTGGCTTGAGCCATCGAAAAATGGGTCCTGACACGATAAGAAGAGAGTTAGTGACTTGTTTGTTGATGGAGGGCGCAGACAGGCCACGCCTTTTTGCGTCCCAAACTAGCCGTGAATCAGCTATATTCTATGTATTCTCTCCCATGTTTTAATTGTTTAATGAAAAAAACTTTCTTCTAGAGACTTGATGAGTGAGAAATGGCTAAACTGTCTTTTTCCATTGCTCGAAGACGCCGAGTCAGAAGTTCAAGCAGTCACGAAGGAATTAGTCTTGGTAGGCGTATCCCTAAGTTCGTCCAAAACTTTTTCTGCCTCAGAACGTAGTCGTTCCCCTCCTCGAAGCTCCTAACGACCTGACTTGGGAGCTTCTCAAAGTCATCGAAGGGAATCGCCTCTTCAGGTCTGTATTTCTGCGCCGTAGCTCTAATCGACAAGTAGTACAGGCAGTACTTTATGACCACATTGGCAGAAGGCGCGCGCACTAAAGTGATCACTCCAGCGGTCGCTAAGACCATGGAGAATTACCTGCACGACGCTCAGGGGAGCACCTGCGCCTGGATGGTCTTCTCTCAACTTTCTATCGTTTTCAAGGTTTTCTATCGCTTCCAAAGCGAAAACTTCTCCTTACAGACCAATGTGAACATGGCAATCGACGCTTACTACGTCATGGACAACATGGAAATCAACAAATCGGTAATCGATTCCTTTCTAAAACTCATTCAATCCAAGCCTCCAGGAGAAGTATATCATCAATTTAATCGTTTCGTGTTTGGAGCAAATCGGGTCGGATGAAAAGAACAAACTGTTGAATTCGATGAAAAATCAATTGCTCAACTTGAGGTTTGGACAAGTCGCAACATCATTATTTCTTTTTCGCAGAATTCATCAAGAGAACGTCAAAGAGGTCTACCTTTGTGTGGCGAAGCTTCTAGACGGCGTGGGAGAGCAGGCGACGGGGGCCGACGCCCTGAAGACGTTCGCCAAGACGACGCTCGACAAGTGCTTCGACGTGTTGACCACGGCCTGGCGACTCGGGCTGAGCAAGGCCGATTGGGACAGATGGTCCTCTTTTTTCCTCACTGAAAAAAGAAAACTATGCATTTCGTTTCCGATATACTCGAATTAGATACGCACAAAATACTGTTTCCTTTTTTTTATTCATTTTTATTTAGTTAAGTCTAAGCTCAGAAAAGGTAACAAGTCTGTAGAGGGCTATAAGTAATTTTTGCGATATTCGAGAGGTTCTTTACAATTATTACTGAGGACTGTCTGAGCATACTTTTATTTCCACAAACCAAACAATAAAACTGTAAATCATAGACAAAGTCGGAAGGAGCCTTAACGGGTTCTTTGAGCTTCCGTTATGGATGCAATAGGTTTTCATTAATTGATCTTAGTGGGTGGCAACAGTTTCCTTTTTACTGCCCTTTTCCGTCCTTTCATCGGCCTTCATCCACTCTTTTAGGACCCTTTTGAGAAACAAATAATTTTTTGTATTGAGAATGATCTTTATCAGTACTGTATACGAACCAAAATGTGCTACTGGAATAAATCGGAAATCATCAATGGCCGACTTTCAGCACACTTTTTGCACCCTCCTTCTTTCTTCACCCTATTTGCGGCCTCTCTCTTTTTTCACCCCTTTTTTGAATCTTTTTAGCTTACCAAGAAAGAAAGGTTCAATAAAGGCCGGAAAACAAAACCTTGTTAGCGGTCATTTTACAGTCACTTCCTTTTTGCAACCGTATTTGTTTAGTTCAATAACTGATAAAAAGAGTAAATGATTCCTCGGTTATTCGGAATGGGAACTTGTAAACACCTATAACCTCTTCAAAAATAGCTTCCCATTAAGTATATTGATGATTCCAGCCAGGAAGAAGAAGAGACGAAACTGATCAGGGCGCTTCAAACAGTCAGCGAAGCCCTTCAGTATTCCCCTTCGGTTCTGGAACAATGCGACCGATTTGCCAAGACTCTTCTCTTCATTCTCCAGTACAGAGACGAGGAATTGTGCAATTGTACGTGATTTGAAGTCTTTAATCATCATTTTATTCTTTTCTTCGATAGATTTCAGAAGTTTTTTTTTATTTTCCATCATGTCTTTGGTTTTCTGGAAAAGTTTTTTGAAAAAGCCTAGACTATTGGTTGGCGAGTCAAGAACCGAAAAAAACCTCGAATTTGGACCTGACTTACAATTTTTAGAAAAAAAAATCTATTAATTTAGAGCCCTATTCATATTTAAACCTATTGAGGTTGTGAAAAGTTTTCGATATCAACTGAAAAATGTTTCCTGAGGTTTTTGTAGGAGTACAGATTGTTTTTATGTCTTCCACGGTTCTATTTCAGGCCACGCGAGTTTTTTGCGCTTAGAAATATCTCAGCAAGTATTTTCAAACATATTCTATAGTGACTTGACAGTTTTCGAGTGTCTGAGTCTCTCTGTTCCCTCACCGGCGAGGTCATAGAAAAGCGAAAATAGCGCGTCAACAAGAGAGACGAGGAGGGCGCAGAGAAGTCCCGCCCTTTCAAGTCGCGAAAAATGGACCGCTATCTCATATCTTTCTTTCAGCCGTTTCCGGCCTGACGACTTATGCTCCGAACTCGCCGCGAAACCGTTTCTCACAGAATCCCGAATCGGTGAGCCCTCCGTCGAGAAATAGGAGTGGAAGATGTTGTTCAGCAACCGTTCGTCGAATCTCAGCCGACGATGCTCGAGGGGCTGCAGGGGTCTCACATGAAAGAAGTTCCGTTCAGCGTCTCCGTCAGAGCCGTCTGCGCCCTCGTCTTCTGCAACATGTGCATCGCCGTCAGTCCACTCTGCGTATCCCAAATCATCGTAGTCTTGTTAACAGGACGAGAGGCTCCTTATCACGATTCCCCGGTTGGTCAAGCAGTTGCAGAACAACGTTTCCTATCAGATCCGCTCGAATATTCTTGTTGGATTGTCCGACGTCATTGAAACGTCTGTTTTCAACCAAGGAAACTTCAAGGTTTTATCGGTTTCAGGTACAAACTAGACAGGTACTCGTACGCGTTGGGCGCTTGTCTCAACGATCCGTCGGTTTTGATCCGAAGACAGGCCGTCGGCCAGATAACTCGTCTTGTGGGAAATCAAATTCTGCGCTTCCAGGGCGAGGTAATGTCAAGTTTGTTGCTAGGCGAGCAGACTCGAACATTGAAAGCGGTATTGGGACTTTCATGGGACTTTTGACAAAAGCAGAGTATTTTTTGAGTATTGTTTGATCGTTTTACTTGAATTCTTTACTTCACGGCGTTTTTGTTAGTCGAAGAGAATGGGAAACAAAAAAACGAATGGGGCGGAGTCAAAACCTTCGCCGTTCCCATGTGACGTCATAGAAAACAAGCTCAAACAACAGGGAATATTAAAGGCGCATGTTCAATGGGTCATGAGACGAATCGAATTCTCATTTTAAAAACGCAATTTTTCTGTTACCGTGTTCAAAGTGATTCCGCGATATTCAAAATAGCCGCCAGATAGTGAAAAATATAACTGAATTTCGGAATATTAGAGATTATTTTGAATTTCGCGAAAATGACTTTGGACACGGTATGTGCGAGGGCGTCGCGGTGCATGCACACAATACAATACACTTTACGGAAAAAAATAAAAAAACGCCGTGATTATTTTGAAATTTGATTAGTTTCCAATCTGGTAGATGTAACTTTTGCAAATTCAAAATGAAAAAAATTGCGATTTTTTTAAAAAGTAAAAAAAGAAATTTTTTTTTTTTTACCAAAACTTTATAATTCTGCCTTGTTTCGAATTTCATAGCTGATTCACGGCTGGCTTGAGCCATCGAAAAAAAGGGTCCCGACACGATAAGAAAAGAGACAGTGCCTGAATGGTGGAGAGTGCAGACAGGTCATGCCCTCTCAGCGTCCCAAACTAGTTGTGAATTGGCTATAAACTCGAATATAGTTAAAACTGATATTCTTTAGTGATGAAATGATTTCAGATCATGGTGCGTCTGATGTTGGCCGTTTTGGATGAGAACCCCGACGTCCGAGAAGACGCGAAAATATCTCTGGTTGGCTATTAAGAGAGAAAAAACTGTTCGAAACGTGGCGATTCAGAGCGAAGTATTGAAGAAGCAAATCAAGGGACTGTTCAAGGATCGTTTCGTGGAGTACATGATATACTTCACGCAGGCCAAACGGGAGAAGAGCGACACGGGTTGAGCAAATCGTGTATCTTCGACTTTCTAATCGCGGAAATTCAGGAAAAGAGCTCAGCGAGAGGTTGGAGGTCAACTTGGAAGACGGCCAGCCGATTCCACAGGCGTGGCGCATCGCCTTGTACAAGTTCATGGTTTTCCGTCTCATCCAAGATTCTTCGAACCGATCTCTGTTTCAGATATCCTCCCTTGATGACCGCGATAGATTCGACGTTAAAAAGAGCATTTGTCTTAAGGTAGAGATCATTTGATTTAAAAAAAAAGCTGCGAAAATCGAGCCAACGAAAAAATCGCCGTGCAAGAAATAGCTTCGAGTGACGGGCCGCTTAAATTTCGCGGGCCTAAAATGGTCCTGAAAGCGCGCTCCGTGGACAACTTGTCCGAATTTAAGTGAACTATATAACTTTCAAATATAACTTTCATGGTTTTCTTCCTCCACGCCACAGATCTGTCTGTGAGCGAAATAAACATTTCATTTCATTTAATTTCAACTTTCCGGGTTTTCGCGCAATTTTTTTTTTATTGGGTATATGATTAAAAAAGCTGCGAAAATCGAACCGTCGAACTGTAAACGAAAATCGAGCCAACCGAAAATTGCCGTGCAAGAAATAGCTTCGAGTGACGATCCGCTTAAATTTCGCGGGCGAAAAATGGACTTGAAAGCGCGCTCTGTGGACAACGTGTCCGATTTTAAGTGAATTTCCCGGGTTTTGTTCAATTTTTAGTTACTATCCATGTTTCTGTGTCTTCACGGCTAGCTTGACACGCTAAGGCGGCGTGGCCTGTCTGCGCTCTCCACGAGCCAGGCACTATCTCGTGCATTATCGTGTCGAGACCCATTTTCGAATAATCAAGGAAGTTTGAGAAAAATGAAATAAATAAAAATGCATTTTCCAATTGGACGACTTTTTCCATGGAGCGCATTTTGAAACCCAATTTTTGCCTCCGTCGCGGCTTTTTTTTTTTGCCATAATTCAAAAATAACACGATCAAATCAATCAAGAAAATGAACCCCTTTCAAACTTACAACTCCGTAACATGATTGAGATATTTAGGTGTTGAACCCGATCGCAAACGGAGAATACGCCTACGAAGATTCTTGCGTTCAGGCGATTCTGGATGACTCTCTGAGGGTTTACCTGGATGGGATTCAGAAAAATAACTGAGACATGCTTTTCCAGATAATGGCTTGCGATGACATGCGGGTCCGGGGCGAGGTCGGCGTCGGCGAGACCGACGAGGCTCAGATGGACGACGTCCCAGACGCCATCTTGGTCGGTTTCCAGCGGCTCTCATGCATTGACTTCTTTTTTCTCTAGGGCGCCGCCCAGAGCGAAATTCAGAAGGCGTATCAGCGAGAATCACTCGAAGTGATCGTCCCGTCGATTTTGAACCTCCGCGAGTATTTGAAAGAATTCCACTCGCCTCTTCTCCGCACTTGTCTTCTCGCCGTTCGGTTTCCCGCATCCTACGTCTTTTCATGAAACGATATTATTCAGATCGATCTGCGTCGAACACAAAGGTGACACTGATGAGATCCTGAAAGACAACAAGCAGCTCCAGGCCGAGATGGCCTTTGAGCTCAAAAGAATTCAGGTAAATCTCGAAGTCATACTGTTTTTCTTCTTCATTGTTTCTTTGCTAGCAAAAACTATACACTTTTATTATGAAAAAAAGGCTTAGGAACTCCAGAGTGGTCCCTATAGGGGAAGCCTTAGGAGCCCTTGGAGGGTCCCATCTGGAACCACTTTACTAAACCCTAAAGGAACCACTAAGGCTTGCAAAAATAGTCTCTATAGGGGACAGGCTAGTCGATAATTGTTATGAACTCTGAGCTCCATGGGAAAAAAAAACTGGGAATTAAGCGTTTTTTGAATGAGATTGAAAGACCCCTTTAGTGCCCACTTGAGCTTTAGGGGCAAATTCAGACCTTAAAGCCCTATAGGGACCACTCTGAAATTCCTGAGCAGGATACTAAAAGTTCAAATAAGACCAAGTCCATCTTTAAAAAAAGGACATATATGAAATCCGACGAGAAGTTTTCAGGAGAGGAAAGAAGAAGCCTACAAAATCATCCATGCTCATTGGAAGAAAGTCGTCGAGTACAACAAGAAACAGAACATAGAAACGTGATTTTCATCAAGCTCCCCTGGCTGATTTTTGCATTCAGACCTGTCGAGGAAGCTGTAGACCAAGTCGAAATGGAAGAAGAACCGCCCGTCGAGCAGCCCGAGTCGGTTCTTTCGTCACCTGCGACGAAAACTTCGAAAATGCCGCTCTCTCCGAAAACAGTCCGAAAATTGGTTTTCAAAATAAAAAGTCGTTTCATAATGATTATTCCATCTTAGCGACGATCTATATCGGCTCTTGTTGCTGGAAATATCCTCGGTCTGAAACCCCTCTGTTTGGATGGTTTGTCCTAAATGTTTCATTGCTTATCAGTAAGTTTCAGACACGCAAGATGAAGCTGAAAAAACTCCAAGGCAGAGTGAAAAGAGGGAACAGCGAGAGAATCCAGCCGACGAGTCTCAAAAGATGGATAGCGAGACTCCCAAAACCTCCTTCCGACGGCTGAGCAGTCGAAGATGCACGTCCAACCCTGTCAACGTTTCCCAGAAGGCTCCTTCTGCGCAATCGACGCCAGTTGTTGCCCTTGCCGGCAGTTCCGAGGCTGCCTTTGCAGCTTCTGATCAAGTAGGCGGCGATTTCTTATAGCTTGAGCCATCGGAAAAAAGGTCCTGTCACGATAGGAAAAGAGATAGTTCCTGGCTGGTGGAGAGGGCAGACAGGCCAGCATTCCAAGTTAGCCGTGAACCAGCTATACTAAACTTCACGATGTCTTGAAACCGTGTGAAGAGTTATGAGGCAACTATGCATTTATTTTCAGAACGAAGCTGGACCAAATGCCGACGCAGGTCAGGAAAACTGCGACAGCGCAGGTATGACTTCAGCTCCCACTTCCGAACCCATTCGAAATGTTAAGAAAGCGTCGACGGACCGCGACGCTCCAGAGAAGGCAAACCGGACGGCGACGAGAGCTCGCCTGCGTGGAAGAAGCCGCGTCTCGACGAAACTCGGAACGTGACTGTTCGCCGTAGTGCACGTCTCTCCAACTGCACAAATGTCACGGTCAACACGTCTACACGCGAGAAAAATGTACTGAGATCATTTATTGAAATCATTGAAAATTCACTCAAAATGTTCTTTGTTCTAATACGGAATCTAAATATGGCGCCTTGAAAAAAATAACTATTTGTTCCTAAGTCTTAGAACTCGCTTTGAAACGGAGGAAAGTGAAATGAATTTTTAGGGTTTTCTGAAAATTCTGATTTTTAGGGGAATCAGAATTTTCCAAAGCACATCTTCGGAACAAAGAAAAACCAAAAAGTTGTTTTCTACGTGTGTTAGGAATTTGAGAGTGGTCCCTATAGATGTTAGGAAAAAATGAAAAAGAGGTCCCTATAGGGGTAAAATCAAGTAATCCCTCTAGGAGTTCAGGGTCTGATCCATTAGCCCTTAAAGCTTAAGTCAAGTCGACTAGCATGACTCCTATAGAGGCGTCTAACTGAAACCCCTATAGGGACCACGTTTGCGAGCTTTAATGGTCCCTAATGGGGATGGTAAAGGGGTCATTCAATTTTATTCAAGAAAGGTCTCTTGTTTTCGCAAGGAAACGTATAGAGTTCAAAAAATTTATCGACTAGCATGCCCCTATAAGGGCCACTAACTAAAACCCCTATAGGGTCCACTTTTGATAGCTTTAGTGGACCCCATAGGGATTCGTACATTGGGCCTAGAGCCCCTAAGGTTGCCCCTATAGGGACCACTCTGGAGTTCCTAAGCAGAATCTTACAAGAATCTTAGGTCCATTACTGATTCAAATAGAAAGCTCCCATATCGAAAATTTTAGAAGACGAAAAGCAGTACAACGAAACCGAATCCAATGGAAACGACAATTCTCGACGAATCGCTATTGCCGAACGGAGGCCGGCTGTGCTCAACGCCGTTGCCAGAGAAGAACAACCTTGATGTGATTGGGAATTTTATCAGCTTCGTCAATGTCTTCATTTCGTTTCAGTTGACTTTCGGAGATCTCGACATGTCCCACATCGACTCAGTTCCCGCCTCTTCTAGAAGGCCATCAACGCGTAATTTGAGATTTGGGTTATATCAATGAACTGGAACTTTCAGGCATCAATCGAATTTTGCACGACATCGAAGAGTAAAATGTTTTCAAAGAAAATAATCGTCAACGTGTAATTTCTTTATTTTTTTTCGAGTTTACTGTACTTTATATTCATTGTATAGCTGCTGTTTATAATCTCGTTTATTAAGGATACTGTCTTTCTCGTAGACTTTTCAGTTTATCATCGTGTTATTTGATCTTCTCGTTCCTGAAACTCACTTAATTTCCCTACCCTATAAACTTTCTCCAATTACTTTTTCGATTACAATGTCATCGTCGGAACGTAGGAACACTCGTTCACCTCTTCTGCTCTGAAATTCGTGAGTTTTACTCGTTCTTGATCAAGAAAGACAGACAAAGTGCAAGTCGTCGTTTCTTGTGGTGATGTCTTGTTTAGGTGAAGAAGCCGATTCCACGATCTTGACTTCTTTCTTGCTCTTTTCCTCTTTCTGAGAATTTATTCAGTTGGAAAGAACCTCTTGAGGATCTTCTAAGGGGCTTCTCGGAGTTTGATTCGGGTTTGCGTGTATTCTCAGGAACGAAAAAGGTGGTACAGAACTTAGGAACTCCGAAGTGGTCTCTATAGGGGCAAACTTAGGGGTGTCCCCTCTCGGGACGACTTGACCAACCCCTATAGGGGCCCCTAAAGCTTTCAAAAGCGGTCCCTATAGGGGAAATGCTAATCCATAAGTTTTATGTACTCCATGAGAAGAAGCTTTCTATGCGAAAAATTAATTTTTTTTCCTATGCGGAAAATTAAGCGTTTTTTAAATGAAGTTGAAAGACCCCTATAGGGACCACAAACTTTAGGGGCTAAAGGGTCAGAGTCTAAACCCCTGTACGAACCACCTTGATTTTACCCTATAAGGACCACTTTTTCGTCCTCAATAGGGACTGTTTTCCCCCTAACCTCTATAGGGACCACTCTGAAATTCCTAAGAAAATTTTATAAGTTTTTCTTAGGCTTCAATCTCGTTTTAGAGTCCCACCGAGGCATTCAATTTAGGCCTAAACCCGATCTAAACTCCGGCTGCCCTTCTTTTCCAAGAACTCACTTCATCCTGATCCAATCCCTCGTTGGGCATCTCGCTTCTAGAAAGAGCGAGCAAGTTGGCGTCGCCCATCTCTCCAATGTTTTGAACTGCACTCGAATATTTACAAGGTTAATCCTAGAAAAGACTTGCCCAATTGACCAGTTAGCGTAGGTGTTTTGGGAACTGGCACGTCGTGGTCATGGTTGTGTCTTCTCTTCGGGAGAACTGAGGCTCGACGATGATTCTGAAGAGAGGAATGCTCTCGAGACTTCACTAGAAAAACCTTTTTCGGCTTCTTTTTCATTATTTCCGCCGTTTTTTGGGCTTTCTTCTCGGCCTTGGAGCGACGGAAATAAGCCACTAAAAGCGCGAAGAGACCCACCACCACCAGCACCGTCAACGCTACCAGGGCCACTAGGCCAAAAGTTCGTCTGACAATTGATTTTCAAGAATCATTGTTTGGAGTCAACTCACAATGTTTCGGTGAAATAACTCTTGCTATCGCCTCTGTAAGCTTTTTTTTTTGAAAATCCAAAGTTTATTCAAAGGCAAAGTCGGAAAAGGTGGAAAAAACCCCACCAAAAAAGTCGTCAAATAAGATGTTTCTTGTGCATTCACCGCTGACGAAAAATTTACATACTGCCAAATTTTTTTATAAATCAACAAAAAAATTTTTTGAAGCTAAAAAAAGAGAAAGAGGCAATATTTGCTCATTTATCTTCAATATCAAATTATGCATCAGAAAATGTTAAAGAAAAATTTGACCGACTGTAAGCATCGACTATTTCACATATTTTTTGTAGGTTTAAATTGTGTATGCACCAATCGCCGTTTTCGGACGATATCTCCGTTAATAACGAGTTTTTTGTGAGAAAAAATAGACTAAATTGAAGAAAAACACAATTAGAAACTTCAAAGATGAAATTTTAGTTTTATTAATTAAGTCTTGAAAAAATGGGCTAATTTGAGAAATCCGTCCTTAATGAGTAAAAACCCGTTTTTTTCTGAAATTTTTTTATCTATTAATGTCGAAAATATTGGTGTTTATTTTATTGAATAGAAAAAAGTGGTCAAAAATGGTCTACCAGCAGAGACGGCACAGAGAAAACCGGACGAGTCCCTGTAGGTCTGAACTGGTGTGGCTTGATAAAGGGACTCTTTTTGCGACCTTTTTTGACCCTCTCCCTTTTAGCGGACTTCATCCAACATTCCGACTTTACTTGAGTCTTTTTTGGCTCTCACTCTTTGTTTTGACGATGCGAAGGAGAAGTCTCTTGTCTTCGCCGTGGGTTTAGACGGTTCCGACGAGAAACAGTTGTAATGGCTACGTTCGGCGTGTTTGAACGGCTCGAATGGGTCTCAGAAGTGGTGCTCGACGGAAAGTACGGTGTACTTGTCATGCTCGTGTAGGCTGAAAGGAGATCTAGTAGTTGGAGAAAGTTATACTCACTTTCGTCTGTCGATGAGCTCCCAGGAGCGGTACTGGTATGCAGCTTAAACGTAGTTGCATCGACAGTTGTGTTGATAGGGGAAATGCTGGTGTTTCCGAAGGTTCGAGTGGTATCCGTCTCATTTCTTGAAGAACCTGTTACAAGACTAATTTTTGTTCCCACAGCAGAACTGAAGCACCGGTCGGAGTAACACTCGATTTCGTAGTCGTTCCAGTCGGCCTTTTCGAGCTTTTCTTAGTGGAGACTGGTTTACTTTTCACAGCTTAACCGAAATTATCATTACGAGATATTGTCGGAACTGTACTTGAAACGAGTGTTTTCGAAGTCGTTTTTTCAGGTTGAACTTTACTCGTATTTTTTGCTTCAAAAGTCACACTAGCTGAAAAAAAAATGAGTAGTTGTAGAGTCAATCCTTGGGTTGATCGTTTTGTTTTTTTCATGATCTCGGGTTACCTGCAAAAAGCCGCGTCGCGTACGCAACGCGTTTCGTCGTTTTTTTGTGATTTTAGCTTTGAAAATCCGTCCAAAAACACAAAAGACGATAAGAGCTTCAAAATTTGTCTCGATGTGTTAAGCGATGTCGATTACATATAATTGGGAAATATTTTATTTTTTTTCCTTTTTGCTTTAAAGAATAAAACGCAGAAAAACATTTTCCGAGGGGAGGTGGGCGTAACTCTGCGTTACCCTTGTCAATTCGGGGAAAAACTAACTATATTTGTATTTTTTTTTTCGAAATTTAAACAAATTCTTTTAGCGCTAAAAACTGTTTTAGAGAAATTTGAGCTTTTGGCTTTGAGAGATGTGTTGAAGATGTGCTTCTTGCGCCCAATTTGTTGAAAAATTTCCTTTACTTTCAAATTGGGCTTGGATGAAACGACTTTGTTTAAGAAAATAGTTTTTTTTTCTGGCAACAGGGATACAATTAGAGTGAGAACTGAAGTGATTTCGAGGATACCGTTGGTTTTGAGTCACCTGTTGTTTTCGGCACAGAAGTTACCGGCGTAGGCGCAGGGGCTATTTTGATCCTAAAGACCATTTGCGGAGTTTCAGGCGCTTTAGAACAAATCTAAAAAAGATTTCTTCCTCAGAAGCATCTATTACCAAGAAAGGGAAGAGAAATATTATTAAATACATCTTTTCAAAGATGAGCTGTTGGAAATGAGTTTATTCACAGCATTTCACGCTCTTGATTTCAAAAAACCGATGGACTGATATTTTTTTTAGTTCAAACAGCCGAAGATCATTTTGATGAGCCGTCGGACCAAAAAGAAAGTGCGCACATTTTGTGCCTTATTTCACTATTAGTGTTAGTTTGGATCCCGTGTACACATCGACGCAAACGCTAAAAAAATCCCACATTGTGACTTTTTTTAAACTTTTAGATTCTAAATTATTTTTTTTCTTTCACAAAAAGCTGGAATATTACCTCTGAGTTTTTCTCTGAAACTATCTTTTTTTCTTCTAATTTTTTTCTGAAGTAAAAAAAGTTCATACTTTGCAGAAACTATTAAAAAAATAATGATAGACATGGGGGTTTTTTTCAGTACCGTGTTTATTACTTTTACTCCCATTCGATAGGAGACCATTTTTGATAAATCGTAGAATTTTATAAAAAAATGTTCGAAAAATGAAAAAAATTGTCCGAAAAACGAAATTTTTAAAAATGACTACAAAGAGTTCGATCAAAAAAATTTTTTTCGAAAAAGTTTTCAATTCAATTCAATTCATTCAGTCTTCAGAGTAAGATGAAGAAAATCTCTGCTGAATCATGGTATAACCGAAGAGTTAGTCGTCGGCGCGGGTTACGGTCCACAATTGTTGTCCAATACGTCCCGGAGTGACAGCTAGCGTTGGGAAATAATTTTGGCCCGTTAGTAGTACCAGCGAATAAACTGCTTCACCATGTTGGAACAGTACGGCGCCCAGCTTGTCCAGGGCTGACGGGCGTCGGAATATTATCCCATGAGAGAGCGGCAAAGAGACCGACCAGTCGACGTGTTGAAATGAGATAATCGACGTGTTGAAATGAGATAAAACTTCGAAAAGTTTGACCTTTCTGAAATTTTTACTATTGTTGAAGATTTTAAAACCGCAATTTCCGTTTGAAATCTAAAATTTATCAAAAATTTCTTTCCTTTCAAAAATTAACTTGAATTTCGAGCTGAAAAGTTTTTTCAAAAGCGCGCCCTAGGCGACGTGGCCTAGAATTCCAAATAAATTCGGCTGACCCGGCCGTCGGCCTGTTTTCAATCTTGCTCTATTGACTTCAAGTCACACGCGCTGCTCATTTCTTATCTTCCCACCTATCATCCTTATATCCCATCGAGAGCTTTGATAATCTGTCTGATCATAAGATTGATTTCGGTTTGTCGTTTCAATCGGTCTTCTATGTTTTTCACGACGTTTAATCCTTTTTTGGTTGAGGAAGTTTTTCAAACGGCTCCTTTCAGGAGTAAATGCAGCGATGATCGTGGACTTGGTGACTGCAACACAACAAGAACAATGGGGCGAGAGCGCGAAGATTCTGTACAACCACTGGTTGACTGTGTGTCCCAAACTTTTCGCTCCAAATCCCGATCATCCTTGGGAACAGCCTCACAATGATAAGCTAATTAGTCAGTTTGAATATCTTGTGGTTTTGAAGCTGCTGGAATTTAGATGAAGAGCTGTTCGTTCCTCTGACGAGCGCATTTTGCGCCGACTCGGGCAACCAATCGGCGACGCTCCTGCCTCTCAACGATATCGCTGGAACTAGTCCGCAGCAGTCTTCCGGTCACATTTGCGGCCATGTCTTTCGTTCTGGGGAGCTCACCTACACCTGCAAGTATGATTCGACTTTTCTCATCATTTTGTTTCCTTAGAAATCACTATAGTTTCGTTTCTTTCATGTTTTTTTTTTCAGAGATTGTGCGACAGATGTTACGTGTGTCATGTGCCTGGCTTGTTTTGAATCATCCATTCACAAGAATCACAAGTACAAGGTAACCGGGATGTTTCAATTTCCAAACGAACTACCCATTTTCAGATGCACGCCTCGAGTGGCTCTGGCTACTGCGACTGCGGAGATGTCGACGCCTGGAGCGAAGGCCACGTTTGTTCTATCCATTCTGTGAAAGAGTGAGACTTCCACCAATAGTTCCTCTTCAAAATGGATGATTTAGAAACTCGGAATTGACGCAAATGATGCCAGAAGACCTCGTAGTGAGGGTCCGACGGCTCATCGAAATGATCCTCGGCTACTGCGTTTCTTTGATTTCTTATGAGGAGTGCGACACTTTGCCGCCTCTTCTGCAGAGGTATTACTTGAAGGAAAATTGAGTTCAGAGTTTTTTCGACAATTAAAAACTAGCAACTTGAAATAAAAAGGGGAAAAGTAAGCACTATTTTTCGAAATTCACTTGAATAATTTTTTTGATATTTTGTCACGAAGCAAACGAGTATATTCCGGTCATAATAAAGAGAAATTTTCAAGGAAGGTTAGAGTTTTAACTTTTCATTATTCGAACAATTTTAAACTACATTTTCTTTTTACTCGGAGTTTTCCAGATGCCTAGATAGAGTACTATCCCGTGGTAAATTGCACTCTGACAATTTTTTTTTTCCGAGGGAATCATAAATTTTTTTTTTCATATATTTTTTCTGATATCACCACTTCAAACAGAAAGCAAAGAGTAGCGGGAAAATAGGGAAGATCTCATTATTATTGTTGAAATAATTCATGATTTTTATTCTAAAACATAGATAGACAAGTACAGAACTCATTCAGGAGGATAGGTTGGCCTACAAAATTTTTTTAATAATCAGGAACAAAATCAAGTTTCAGCCACAGGAAGGTAGTAATAAGTTTAATTTAGTAAAAATCGGGAGGAGGCGCCTTTAAACATGGTCTGGCCATGTATGTTCTCAAAGCCGCGTTTAAAGAATTTCGAGAAGAAACTTTCAAATATGAAGAATATTTCATTGATTTTCACTTTCAAAGTTTGCAGGGCTGCCTCTTCAACCGCACCCTGTGCTCCTCATCACTTCCTAACAGTTCTTTACAACGACGAAACTCATACCTACGAAAACGTACGTCGTTTTTTCTCATCAGATAATTGTTCTTTCTGAAGGTTATTCGAGTTCTCGAACTGTGCATTCACTGCTCCAAAGACCAGGCCATGCTCGTCGCGACGATTGTGGACCGAGAAGGTCGCAGCGCCGTCAAAATGTCCAACAAGGGCGATTGCATAAAAGTGAAGGAAGATGTCATGGTTCGTCTTGATTTCTGCGTGAAAGTTGATAATCTGAGATTTAAAGGTTTCTTTCATCTTAGGAATTTCAGAGTGGTCCCTATAGGGGTTAGGAGGAAATCCAGCCCCTATAGGGACCGAAAAGTGGTCCCTCTATTGGTAAAAACAAGTGTTACGGTATTCATTTTTCGAATATAGGGGCCGAAAAAGTGGTCCTCTAGGGATAAAAACAAGTGTTAGACTGCTATTTGATAGCTTTTACAGACCCTAAACCCCGTATAGAGTCCCTCAAACCCTAGAGGTTAAGTGTTCCCTATAGGGGTCTTTCAATTTTATTCTAAAATCGTTTGTTTTTCTCATGAAAATACTTCTTCGCTTAGAGTTCAGAACAATTATCGACTAGCATCTCCCCTCTAGGGACCACTTCTGCAAGCTTTAATGACCCCTATAGAAGTTGGTAAAGCTGTCACTAGAGGGACCCTCCGAGGCCCTCATTATTTTAGACTGTTCTCTTGAAAAAAAAAGTTATCGACTAGCATGTCCCCTCTAAGGATCAAAAAAGTTTATTGAAAGCAAAAAATGAAAAGAAACTGGAGCCATTTTGTGCGTCAGGCTGGGTGTTTAGATTCAACTAGAGTTATTACTTTTTCAGGCTTTCAGTAGAGTTTTTATTCTTTTTGGCTAATTATGATGTTTATTTTTCAGCGGCGGACTCAACGTGACGTCAATGCGCAGAATATGAGACGGTTGAATCAAGATAGAAACCTCCCGTTGCATGTCAAGGTTTTGGTTTTCGAAAAGCCTTGCGTTAAAACATTCGGTTGAGGTGATGGATAGCGATCTTTTTGCTCATCAGAACCATGCGATAAGCCTGCTCGCTTGGCTTTGCGCTCAAATGGAGAACTTTCGTTAGTTTTCGAGCCAAAACATCGGAATGGCCGTTTTTTTCAGCCCCACTTCGGAGAATAGTCGGCGACGTGCTGCTGTACAGCACGTTTCCACTGGAACGGCGAGGGAAGCGGACCAAGTCGATGGAGCACAATTACGCGAGCCAGCCGCCGCCCAAGAGTCCCACGGAGGTCGTGGTTGAGCTTCCGCCAGAAACGACGCCGTCGAACGAGAAAGAAGAAGTCCCGGCCGAAGATCTTCAGATTCTTTCATTTGCCGAACTTCTCCTGAAGTGCGACTCGGTCATGTGGAAAGGTTTGTTAGTGTTAGGTATTCCACAGTGATCCCTATAGTGGTTAGGGGGAAAACCAGACCATCAGGGCCGAAAAAGTGGTCCCTGTAGGGATTACTAACTCTTCAAGGGCCTCTTAGAATGTCCTTATACTTAGGAATTTGAATGGTCTAAAAAAAAGAATGGTCCCAATGGGGTTATGGGGCCGAAAAAGTGGTCCCTGTAGGGATTACTAACTCTTCAAGGGCCTCTTAGAATGTCCTTATACTTAGGAATTTGAATGGTCTAAGAAAAGAATGGTCCCAATGGGGTTATGGGGCCGAAAAAGTGGTCCCTATAGGGGTCTAGGGTCTGACACATTAGCTCCTAAAACTAGTAGATCCTACAGGATTTCATTCAAAAACGCTTACATATTTTAGTTTCCTATGAAAATGCTTCTTCGCTTAAGGTCCATAACAATTATCGACTGGCATGTCCCCTATAGGGACCAGTTTTGCACGCTTTAACGGCCCTATAGGAATTGGTAAAGTGGTCCCTAGCGAGAATTCTTCAAGAGCCCATAATTTTGTCCCTATAGGGACCACTTTGCAACCCCCGAGGTCCTCATTGAATTTATTCTTTCATTTATCTTTTTCAGCGGCTCGTGTGAGTATCCACCAGATGTTGATGAAGACTGTTCTGATGAATTTGGATCAAAAATACGAATTTGCAAGAGTTTTCATGAGGGTTTGTGAGGATAGCACCTTGATTGATTTATTCCCATCTGTTTGAAGAATTTCGACCAGCTCTACCACAATTTCATCGAAGACGACCACGACATGGACGTCTCGGTCATCAGTTTGACTGTTCAATTTCTGACTGTACCCACGATTGCGAAGTAATCTGACCTTTTTATCCTTGATTGGTTCCACTGTGCAATATTCAGACGTTTGATAGCAGAAGAAGACGCGCTCTCGAAAGTCATCGAAACTCTTCTCAGTCACACCGCGTCTTATTTGAAAAGTAGTCATTGGCCGAGAAAGCCCCCAACGTCGATCATTTTTTTAGGAGATGAACAGGGAAACTTGCTCACTCGGTTCGATTTCGCGACGAGGACATTCCCGAATTCGCTTCGGAGAGCCATGCAGATGACACGAGACGGAGGGTTTCTTCCAATTCGGTTTCCTCCTCTCTACACCTTTTCTTCCAGGTACATGCTCAATTCCCTGCCCACTCCCTCCGAATGGAGTGACGACTTGCGGAAAAACTTCCTGCAGTCTTTCGACCGCCTCACCGAGTTTCTCGACCGGATCGAAGGCATGGACGAGGTGAAGCGCCAGTCGGTCGAACACCAAGTCTGGGACTCCGAGTGGGAAACCGCCTTCAACATCCAGATCCGCATCAAAGACGTCATCTCCATGATGGTCGCCTGGGCCAACAGCGACGTCTGACCTCTCTCCCGAGCTTTGAATTCAAGAAGAGCTTTCAGAAAGTCGTCCACAACGAGATTCTCAGTCGATGTCTCACGGCGTGGGACCGGCATCCAGTGACCGTCTTGCCTGGTGAAAACGGCGAAACTCATTTCCTCGTCAACAGTGAGTCAATGTGTAATGATTCTCATTCGGGAAGTTGCAGTCGATGGCGAGCAAACGTACGTCAAAGCGTTCGAAGTCTCTCGAGGCGGTGTCTCGATCCATCATCCGCTGGTTCGGTTCACCGCCGCCTTGTTCATCTCACCTTTCTGCGTCGATTTCTTTCTGAAATCGCCGGAAGAATTGACCGATTCGGAGAAAGGAATCGTTGAAGCTGTTTCGAATCTTGGCCGCGACTTTTATGAGCCTTCTCTTAGGTATTTATGATTTTGTTCTTGTGTGTTTTAGAAAAAATTGGGCTGTGGAACTTATTAGGGAACTTTTTCAACCTAAAGAGAAGTGAAATAGCTCAAGTTTTTTAATTAAATAATAAGAAATTCATCTCTGTTCGAAGGGCTTGATTAGAACTTTCTGTAGGAGAACTGAGTTATTTTGGCTTCCGAATCGCTATTTTTAGCCATTTGCCCCATGCGCGGTCGATTTTCTACCAGTTTTCTACCTAGGCTTTTTTTTGCAGCATTATGGCAATTTCTAGAAGACGTAAATTCTGAAAAAAACGCTTCAGAATGCAGAAATTCTAGGAAATTCCCAACCGCAAAGTGAGTTGACCTCCCCTCATCGTCATCATCATCATCAGTTTATTCATTTTACAATAAATAAAACATTTATAAGGGCCATAAGACCTCTTATTAGAAAAGTAGGACAAGGGAAATTTGAAACAAGACAAAATAGTAGTCCTGTTAGCCTTTATCCTCTTCGAGAAGCCAAAAAAAGTTATTTTGATTATGAGATCAGCCTTTTTTCTTTAGCTTGCTTGTTGGAAATTTGATAGGAAAAACTTCATTTTACAAGACTTTTTCCAGAGTCCTTGTTCTGTGTGCTCAAGCCAGCGCTCAGCTTTGGCGTCGCAACGGTTTCTCACTTGTCAACCAAATCCATAACTATTTCTCGCCTCTCTGTCGAAACGAGATGTATGACAGAGATATCCTGATGATGCAGGTACATCTCCCCTTGGAATGACTTCTATTTGCAAAAAGGTCGGCGCTGCGCGTCTGAGGCCCCAGGACTTTGTCCTGCACCTTCTGAGCCGCTACAGACTCGCCAGCTGGGCCGAAGCGGCTCACGACGGAACGACTCGCGGCGCGACTCCCTACGGACGCATGGAGCCCGAGGAAATGAGCAAAATAACGGTGATCGTCGCGGAAGAGCTCTTCCACTTGCTCATCATTATCATCGGTTTGTTCTTCTTTTTTGATGCTTACTGGGTGAGAAGCAGCAGGCTTGTGAGAGGGCCGGCCCGTCAGCTTTTTATTTTCCGAGCCCGGCCCGACCTTAGGAAGCCTTAAGCGAAAAATGGCCGGCCCGAAAAGCTCAAATTTTCTGCTTTTTGCCGTATTTTTACGGAAAAGTGATTTTTGTGCTCATTTTCTCACATAGAGTTATCAGAAACTACTCAGGGACTCTAGAGCGGTCCCTATAGGGGCAACTTCAGGGACTTATTTGCTAATTAGAATCCGAAGATAATTGAGTAAATAAACGTTTTTGAATGAAATTGAAAGACCCCCATAGGTTCCACTTAAGCTTTAGCGGCCAAGGGCTCTGACCCTAAAATTTTACCTCTTCAGGGGATATTTTTTCAATGAAATTTAATCTTTTTTTCTTTCGAAGCTTGGCCTGACGCATAAGCCTAACTTGCAGACGTCTGTCAGATCACTCGAATTTTCAACTGACTTTCTCGTCTCACTAGCATGTCGTAATATACTGAGAAACTGCTAAAATGAGACTGAAGCTCAAGAATGAGCTCTCATCAACAAATTATTTTTTCTAAGAACGTATTCCTGAAAATTAGAAAGCTAAGTTAAACATTTTTCAGTCTTCTTTCTATAAAAAATTTATTTTCAAATCATTATTCGCAGGAGAAGAAAATCTAGTTTTTCATTCCCAGAAGGTTAATAGGTTCCGCAAATGCCCATGGAAACGAGTCAAAATTATTTTGGCAAATTTTTAGGTGAACGCTATCTTCCTGGTGTCGGGGAGACGACCTTGTTGAACTTCTTGAAGCGAGAAGTTGTTCATGTCCTCTGTACTGGATCTCAACCATACAGCACTGTTTGAATAGAAGTTCCTTCCATTTTTCAATCATTTGCTTAAGCTTCAACAAAAAATGTCTCATGATATTCTATTGGAAAAGGTTCCTCTGCACGAGGCGGTGAACGCTGTTTCGGACTTCCGGTTTGTTCTTCCGTTTCTTCCAATTCACTTTTTGTTGTTTTAAGGAAGCCGGTCGCAACCTCGGCTGGCCAGTTCCATTTGAGGGAGTCTTTCTATTGCGAGTACAATCCGTTCTTCTACCATTACTCGAGAAGCGACCAGTCTCAAGCCGAACAGTACCAGCATAAAATCCGATCAAATCTCAGCGACAAGTAAGAAGGGATACTTATCTTGAAAGTTCATCGGCATTTCAGCAATTTGCGAGCTTGTCCTCCACCGATGCCGCCAAAGTTCACCCCATTTTTCTCGTCGATTCCCAACATCCTGTTGACTCCCGTTCTAATCAAAATATTCCGTGTGGTTTTGGAGCGAACGGCACGTCGCAATCGGTTTTCCAGCGATCGTCTGCTTCATAAGGTTGAGAAAGGCGCCATCCAACGACGAAGACCCATTTTACAGAGCGTCTACCTTATAGCCATGGCTTTGAACGAGCAAACTCGCGATCCCGGTTTCGAATTCACAAGAATCGCCCAAGAAACGTGTGATCTACTCTCTGCCATCGAAGCGTTGAGAAACCGGCAGGAGGGTGCGATCTGCCACCTACTGATTGACTGGGTCGTCCTGGTTTGGAAACTCGTTCAATCCTCTTTCTATCAAGTATATGTGAACAGAAGTACCGAGAACTGATGAATACGAAGATAGAAGGTCCGGAGGAGAAGGAAGAGAAAAATGAGGAAGAGAACCGCGAGACGGTCGAAGAAGCCAAAGCGAGAAGGGCTGCCAGAGCTGCTCAAATGCGAGCGAATGCAATGCAACAGGTGACAAAACTCTTAGGAACTCCAGAGTGGTCTGTATAGGGGCCCTTGGAGGGTTTTTTCTAGGGACCACTTTACCAACCTCTACAGAAGTCTAAGACTTGCAAAAGAGTCAAAAAGTCCTTATAGGGGTTTTAGTTAGTGGCTCCCAAAGAGGACATGCTAATCGATGACTTTTATGAAATCTATGAGCTTTAGAGACTAACGAGTCTGACTTTAAACCCCTATAGGAAGCACCTTAAGTTTAACCCTCTAGGGACCAATTTTTCGGCCCTCATAAGGGCTGTTCTTCTCTCTAACCCCTATAGGAGTCACTCTGAAATTCCTAAGCTTGTCCTGAAATAAATCCAATCTTGTTCAGATGACAAACATGCAGCAACGGTTCATGAATCAAATGGAGGAAGAGCGAACAAACGAGGAAATGACGGAAGAAAATTCGAACACCTCACATGCGCTCCACAGCGAAGACGAAGACAAAGTCCGCCAGATTCCGTCTTCACAGAACTTTCCCGTTTGTTTGGGCCCCAACAGGTGGAGAGCCGAGGTTTGAGAAGAAGCATAGAAATCAGGTCGTTCTGGGTCTACAGGTGGTCATAGATCGTACCCTGACTTGTATCTTGTGCCAGGAAAAGGAGCTGGTCCATCCTACCAACGGGAATCCGATGGTCTGCGCGGCTTTTGTGCAGCAGTAAGTTTCCAGAGAAAAAAGCCAAAAGTTGTGTTTTCCCAACATCAAGCTTAATATTCTTCAATCCAGGCTTTTTCCTGTGCTCTGCCCTATACTTAACTATATTTTATAGTTTATCACAAAGATGTGGAAATTAAGGAAAAGGCAAAGTATCCTGCATTTTTTCCCATTTTCTCTAGTGTAACAAGGACTCACTAGATTGAGAACTGTGCCTCCGAAAATATCGTAGAAATATTTTACGGACTGTAGGCATCGACTACTTCACATATGCTGAACGAGAATCAAGTGGACTTTGAATAAAATTGAGTAGAGATGGAAATTCTTATAAATTAACGCGGAATTGTATCGGGACAACGGCTCAGGGTAATCCATATCTCGGGCAGTAATTCACAAAAAATATCAAAAAATGGTTCAGAAACAACGACTAGACGCAATAATTTTATTAAAACGAGAGAAACGAAAAAAGAGATTATGTGATAGAGAGAAATGATTATCATGATCAATAATGAGAGAAGATTTGATGAAGAGGATAAGATCAAACAATGATCTGTGGCCAAAGAGAGAGCGAAATATAGTTGTGATTTAGAGAGTTCGATTTTAAGTATTTTTCACTAGAATGTCCTCTATAGGACCGCTTTTACGAGCTTTAGTGTCCCCTTAAGGGTTGGCAAACTGGTCTTTAGCGGGGACCCTCCAAGTACCCCTATAGGAACCACTCTGGACTTCCTAAGGATGTAGCTTTTTATTGGGTTTTTGATTTTATTGAAGAAGAAAGAGAAAAATTAACAAGAAACTGTTGAGGTCGCAACTCTTCACGCACAAGAGCGAAACGGCCTCTCTGGGAACCCACGACCAACTCGTCGCTCCGTCGACCCTTCGCCACGGGATCGACGCCTCCACCTGCTCGCACACCATGCACTACGAGTGCTACAAACAGTTCAGATCTTCTTTTTTTTTTTCCAATATAGACATGCCTTCAGACTTGCCGATTCTTCTAGAAACCGAGACGGGCTTCGAACGCGCCAACAAATAATGTACAATCAGAGGATGGTCGATCCAGAGGTTCCTCCACCTTTTTTTTTGTCAGTGAAGTTTTTCTGTTCAGGGCGGAGAGTACCAGTGTCCCTTGTGCAAACGCCTTTCCAACGCGGCAATGCCCATCCTTCCTGCCATGCAAAGCACAGACGTTTCTGGGTACAAAGCCGATCTTTCTTCCTTTTCAACCCTTTCGAATAGGTTTTCCACGGTCTCTGCTAGTGAGAATGACACTTTCAACGACTGGATCACTCGACTTCGTCATCTTCTCGACGTCTCTTCCTGCGGCGCGGATGTTCGCAAAAAAGGGCACAGCAGAAAAAGGTTTTTTCGAAAAATCCATTCTCTCTTTACACGTTAATGCAGATCGCATTCGGAGAGGTCTTTGTTGGACCTAGAGAAGCAATCGAATACCGAAAAGGCAAAAGAAGAGGAGGCCGTGGCGGCGTCGGTCGATGGCGCTGAATCGAACCTCTCGACGTCTGTTCCCTCGTCTTCGGCCATGTCCGTTCTCCTTTCCACTCCCAAGACTTCTTCCACTGAAATGGGTTTCTTCTTCATTCCATCTCTCGAATCCCATCATTGGTATTTAAGAAACGGACGAAACTACAAGCGATTTTTACAACGAACTGGCAGCCATTTGGAATCATGATGCCTCTGGAAACGTGAGTTCGAAGTTTTATTCGTGATAATCTGGAGACTGTAGCAGGCACAGTTGTCTCCTGCCACCACGCCAGAACCGACGCCCACAAGCGGAACTACAAGCGGAAGTTCGACACCTTCAAAGCCCTCGGAGGAGCGCAAGGCGTTCAGCGCCATCCAACACGCCCTGTGCAACCTGATTCGTCCCATTCCGGCCATCATCAACCCTAATAGATTATGTGGACCCGCTGTCGAACAATATGAAGACGCTATCAAGGACTTTGGCAAGTGTCTCGTCGCTGTTAGTTGCCCTTTTCCCTGAAGCCTTGAAAACAAAAGAGCCTCAGTTCCGACGTCGCGGAAGCGAACAGAAAGCGCGTTTCTTGGAGAAGCATCTTCGAGGCATCGTCACGGCTTCGGTGACCTGGCAGAGCACGGCCCACGTCGCCAGAGCCATCTCCGCTTATCTGCAGTTCGACAACAAACCTCTGTTTGGCGCTTTGAATACGCGACACGTCAGTTATCTTCTTTTCTTCAAACACTCTCTGAATGTCCCTATAGGGGCAACCTTAATGGCCCTTTGAGGGACCACTTAACCGCTATAGAAACTCTTAGCGCTTGTAAAAGTAGTCTCTATAGGGGTTTCAGTCAGTGGCTCTTATAGGAGACATGCTAGTCGACACTTTTCATGAACTTTATGTGAAGAAGTATTTTCATGCGAAAAACTGAATGAATAAGCTTTTTTAAGTGAATTGATAGACCCCTATAGGGACCCCTTAAGCTTTAGCTTTAGCTTAAGGGGTCAGATTCTAAACCACTATAGGGACCACCTTGATTTTATCCCTATAGTGTCCACTTTCTCTGCCCTTAACTTCTATAGGGATCACTCTAAAGTTCTTAAGTTGATTCTCGATTTTTAAAAAGCAGTTTTAGTGATTCGCCAAAAAATTCCAAACCCAGTTATGAAAACTCATTCGACAGGTCTTCTAGGTTTTTATAAAATAAAAAATTACAGCGCGATTGTCTATGCGCCATGACACGTCTTTGCGCTTCTGTTTCCTATAACATGCAGATGCTGCCCAACGCAATTGCGGACATGCTTCGAATCCTCCTGTGCGAGCCTCCAAAGCCCAGAGTGAGTCTGGCTTCCCCGTCACGATCCCCATATCGTTCTCAGGCTCCAGTGGTTCTGCAAACTTTTTCCTCGACTCCTGTCAATTCGAGTATCGGTCCTTCTGGGAACCGCGTCACTTCACATCAACTTCCAGTGCGATTCACTCTGTTCGTGCAGCTGTTCAGCCCCACAGGCTCCAAAAAACAAGCCAACCTCAACATTCTTCACGTCGACATTCTGAGTCTGACGGCAAGCAGTCTCTGCGTTTCAAAGAAAAACTAGACGATCTTCAGGTCTCACTTATGATGTCGATTGGTTGGACGTGGCACAATGGTGTGCAGAAGCTTCAGCCGTCCGTTCCGACGCCGAAGCAGATACGACAACTCGTGCCGGATGGGTCCATCGACGAGCTCTACGTCCTCCGTCTCTGTCTCATCGCTTCTTACTACCAGGTTCCAAAATGTTTACAAAGTATGGAAGCGACATTCGGCGAGTTTCAGATCATCGCGACGTTCAACGACGATCAGCAAGATGACGAGATGCTTGATGAGGAGGAAAAGTTGGATATGGAAAGCACCTACGCACAAATCCAGAAGCTCTGGAACATTTCTCGGCCAGGCGAAACTCTTCGTCGTGTCAACTCTCTCTATAAGGTTTTGCATCTCACAAACTTACACTGAAACTATTTTCAGGCTCTCGAGGAGGGATCAGTCCTGCTCTTACGACCCATCGCTCTTATCTATCACTTTCTCACTTTGGTTGATCCCCCAGAGGCTTTGAAAGGTACCAATTAGTGGAAATGATTGATTCTTACGGCTTTCAGATCCTTCTATCAACTCAACGGAAGCACTTTACCGGTATTTGGGATTACCGCATCGCATGGAGGATCAAATTACGGGTCAAACAGTCGAAGATCTTTTCACTTTGTGAGCCCAATCCTCATGACCCACGGTGAACTGGCGGTTGCAGATGGGCGCCTTCTCTGCCCCAGGAGCCCAGTGCTCGGGCCGACGTCGTCCGTCAGCCAGTCCGTCCCAATCTCCTCATCGATCTTCCCTTTAAGTACAGCGATCTTATCAACAACGTGTCTAATTTCCGGTTTAGACCTTGTTTTTTCTTCTTATTTTTCTTTTTTTGAAGGTGTCCCTCGATTCCTATCGAAGAACCAACTTCGAACATCCCCACAATTTGTCTTGTATGTGGTCAGGTGCTCTGCTCTCAAGGATACTGCTGCCAGAAAATTGTTTCTTTGTTCTTCAAGTTGTTAAAATCGAATGAGCTTCAGATAAACAAGGAAACTTTGGGCTCTTGTCGGTATCACATGCGTACCTGTTCGGGTTCTGTGGGTGCATTTTTGCGGTAAGTCATCGAAAAATTCCTCGCCCAAACTCGGTCTTCAGTGTACGCGATTGTACAGTTTTCATGATGACGACGAGAAAACGGGGATGCTTCCGAGCTGCGCCATACGTCGACGAGTTCGGCGAGGTTGATCAGGGTTTCAGGTCTGCCTCTCCCTTTGACTTCTGATCGATACGTCTTGTTTCAGACGAGGTAATCCATTGCACTTGAACGCGGAACTGTACCACAAACTCAAGTTGCTCTGGATCCAACAAGGGATCACTGAAGAGGTTTCGAGCTCCCCGTCTATTTCTTTTTCAATCCATTTCCAGGTCGTCAACCGGTACGATATGGACCACCGGAATATGCAGTTCGATTGGGCCCATTTCTAATTATCATTTTTATTTGATCTATGTATTTGGCTTTTTTTGATCATGAAAGTTATCATTTTAGCATCCCGGCTTATTCGTGTGCATATTTATCAAGATAAACCCGATTTCCTTCAAACCCCGTTGCTCTTTATTCTACATAATAATGGGTAAGATTGTATTTGTACTAGGTCATTTAGTTCTCCTCCCTTCGTGTTGATTCGTGATTTCATTCATTAGCGCATTTTATTGACAGTTGTATATTTGCTGTTTGTTATTAGTTCACTTTCGCCATAATGAAGAATTCAAGGACTTTTGCTTTATCTGAAAAGATCTGATCATTTATTCGCCCAGAGTACGTATTTGAACCATTCTGGAAGTCTATTCCGCGTCAGCTTGTCCCGTTTTTCTTTCCGCCAAAAATACCGTATACCAAGTTAGATCAAAATCTTCCCTTCAAAACCTTTGTTTTTAGCTGTCTCTTTCGAAGTTTTGTAGAGAAAAAAATTGTATTTTACGGTACTACGGTACTTTTTCAGTTTACGTTTATGGTACTTTACTTTTACGTTTCACACGTTTACTATGGTACTACGGTACGTTTTTGGTTTACGTTTACGATACTTTATTTTTACGTTTACGTTTACGGTACTCTACGGTTACTTTTTCTTTTATTTTCTTCTAGAACGTGACCGTCTCGCGCGGAATGCACTATAACACTTTGTGGCTATTCGAACAAAAAAATTTCTTTTCCCAGAAAAAAAGTTTTTAATCGTATTCAGTTTTTCCTAACACTTTTTTTCCAATAGGAATCCGCTCGTCTTCCATTTTTTCCAAAATAAAGAAAATTGATTGAACTTTTCTATTGAGATTTTTTTGTACCTGTTTTCCTAGAAAAAATCTCAGCAACCCCGCCAAGCCCCAAGCACAGGCAAAGTCCAAACGACCTTAAAAAGAGTCTTGAAAAGAAGAGCCTAAAGCTCTTTTTAGTTCCTGAAAAGGTTCCAAAAGTTTCTCGGAATCTTTTTTTTAACCCCCTTAAGAGGTCCTTTTCAGAAAAAGGTCTAGAAAAAAGTGCCTCTTAGACCTTTTGGACTCTGCCCGTGAGGTTAGAACAAACTGCTTTTTGCTTGGAAGATTCGGCCCACATTTATAGTTTTCTTTTTTTTTTTGTTCTGGCGTCTCGGATTCTGTTCAGACTTCTCTTGGTTTTCCTCGTCTTCTTTTTCTTTCTACCGCGCCTGCACGTATCGATTCGGCGGGAGAAGCGCCGCGCGGCCGTGCTTTTCCTTCAGAGAAACGATTTCCGAAAATATTCCCTTTGGCCACACCGAAGACGTCTCTTTTGCCGTTTTTCCTTTTTCCCTGCATCTTTTCGTGGCAGCCGGAAACTTATCTTTTACTGTCTTATTTTTCATCTTGTTCTGAGAATCAATTTTCTTCACCATGACCCTCTGTTTCAAGTATAAAGATCAAGTTTGAACCTTTGTTAAATTGCAACGTGAACTCTTTTTGAGACTCCTGAATTTTTTCCAATGTTTGAAAATTACACTCAAAAAATGTAATATTCTTGAAAAATAAGCTGAAAAACTTTTCCTGCTTCGAAAACTATAAAAAAAAAAAAAAAACCTATTTTTTTCATGTCTATTTATATAAATGAGCGCTTCGAAAAAAAGAGTTTTTTTGTAGGCTGTATGAAGTTTAAAAAGAGCTTTATGACCTTGATCTATTCAAAAAACGCAAAAAATAGCGCAAAAAAGCTTCATTTTTTTGACCAAGTGAACATTTTTTTCAGAAAAATTGTTTTGCAGTGAGTCACTTTTTTTACTTTTTTTCTTTTCAAAAAGACCTCTCTCCTTTTATAAAAATCAAAAAAACAGATTTCTTGTATACCATGGGAAAAAGAAACAGCGAGCCAAATAAAATTTTTCATGATGTTTTTGACGATCATGCGGTGTAGGGTTTCGTAACACTGCATGCAGACGGGAAATTTGGCCATTCGGAAGTTGGGTTTGTCATAGCGATTTGTAAGTGTTTCAGTGCGTCGCCTAGTGGCGAATCGTCGTCATGCAGACTATCGAAAAGGCCCTTCACCAGCCGATGCCGTTCACCACCGGCGGTCAGACCATCTCCGACAGGTTCGGCTCTTTCAATGATTTTCAAAACGTTTTTTTAGTTTGTTTTTTCTTTATCAACTTTTCTCAAAGTTCCTTTTTTTTAACGTTTGCTTAAATATACTTACGCAAACCTCATCATTCAACTTTTTTGCGGCATCAGAGGCCGTATGCATTGTGGAAAATATTTTCCGCGCAGTTTATTTATATAAAAACATGCGAATAGAGAAGAAACAATTTCAGTTGGAAAAAAATAATAATCATGTTATTTTGGAGTTTCAAGAAATGGCGGAAAAATTATTTTCCACATTGCGCACGGCCTCTGGTAAAAAATTTTCAGGTTTTTTCAATTATGGTTTTAAAGAAAGATGTTCAACTTTGAATTTTTACTTTTCTTCGAAAATTTTGAACAATCTGTCATACAAAAAAAAGAGCTCAGTTATTGAAAATAATCTTTTTTTTATAGCTTATTCTCCTTACTCATCCAATTTCCCCTTACTCATCCAATTTCCCGTGTTTTTGAACGGATTGTTACTAATATGGTTAGAACTCGCTTTTCTCATAGATTTTCTCAATTTCAATTTGGTTTTTTAAATCGAAGATCTTGTAAGCTCTCTCTTATTAGCTCAATTTCCGATATTCAGAAATCCTTGGCATCTAAAATTTCTGTTGATGCTGTCTACTTCGATTTCTGTAAAGCGTTTGACAAAGTCAACCATGACCTCTTACGCCTCAAAATGCATAACTTTGGCTTTGATCAAACTCTCAGTCGCTGGTTTTCCAACTTCCTTTCTAATAGAACTTCGACTGTTAAAGTAAACCAATCCTTTGCTGATTCTAGTTTCCCTAACCCCTCCGGTGTCCTCCAAGGAACCGTAAGTGGTCCACTTCTTTTTTTGATTTTTATTAACGATATTGAAAATTATATTGATGCCTCCACCTCCATTTCTATCTTTTGCAGACGATATAAAAAAATTTTTTTAGTAACTGCCCCAGATCTCTCCAAAAGCAGCATTAATGGTATCCTAGAATGGTCTCGCATTTGGTCTCTCCCCCTTGCTTCCGAAAAAAACTTTCTCAGTTCATTTTTGGTCCTGAAAAACCCTCGAACCCGATACTTCGTCGACCGTCTTGAAATCCCTCAAAGTTCCATTGTTCGTGATCTTGGTCTGTTTATTGATGATAAACTCTCCTTTAAACAACACATAAATCGAATTTCTGCCTTTGCCACCTTACGCTCTAACCAAATACTTAATACATTCAAATTTTCTTCTCCTCTTAACTACTTTCGTATGTTTCAAACTTACGTGGTTCCAGTCCTTGAATATTGCTCTGAGCTTTTTCTCACCCGCTATTTCATCTGATGAATCCTACAAACTCGAATCATCTCTCCGTCTCTTCAGTCGGAAAGTTTTCATCCGCTGTAATGTCAGCTTCTCTTCTTATTCCGATCGCCTCAATCAGTTTAATATCAAACCTTTGTTCATTCGCCGTAAAAATTTGTGATATAATCACCCTACATAAAATTGTCTGTGGCTCTGATCATTGTCTCGATCGCAATAAGTATTTCACTCAATCCCTGTTACAGAGAAATCCACTTCGACTACGGACAGCTGGTCAGTTTTCTAATGACTACTTTTCTAGGACTATTCCTCTTTGGAACAAATTAACTTCTTATTTGGATTTTAACGTCACCCCAGAAACCCTTCGGAACAAATTGAATAATCTTCCGAATCAAGCTTTTTATGAAAATATCCCTTCTCGCCTACTGTAAAAAATTTCTTCTTACTTCCGGGTACCTGTCAACTCGTTGGGGTTGACTCCTTCCCGCGTATTGTTATTCTTCTGCCCGTCATATGTTGATCACTTATAATTTTTCTATACTACCTAATGTTTTTTTTTATGGCAGTGAATAAACTATTATTATTATTATTATTATTATTATTCTGCGCTAGCTTGTCACGTTTTTTTTCCGCCAAAAAGACCTTATACCATATTAGATCAATATTGAGCATCTTCGCTTCAAGGCCGTTGTTTTTTGCTGTCTTTTTAGCTGTTTTGTACGGTAACCTTTTTGAATTTTCCTTTTTTTTTTCTTAAACGTGACTATCTCGCGCGGAACGCACATATACTGGAACTGCGGCGCTATCGTATTTTAAAATTCCATTCTTTCTTTTTAAAAGATCCTTCAATTTTCAAACTGGGGATATTACAAATTTATAATCGATACTTCTTTAAGGTTGACAGCGGCGAAGCATTCTTTGGCAGGTAGCCAACTGGGAAAAACGATATGCAAAGCGACGACGGAGGAGGTGATGGCGCCGAAAAAGAAGCATCTCGATTGTTTGTTTCCCAATTTATTTGAATTCCTAAAGACGGTCTTTTGAAGATCTGCTCCACTGCACGAATGAGCCGAACGTCTCGATCCCGTCGATGGCGAACTTGCTGATCGAGAGAACCCAACATCCAAATTGGACGGTCGTCTACAAGTCCCTCATAACCATCCACAACATTATGTGCTACGGAAACGAGGTTCTTTTTCGCTCCATGAGCCAAAAAAATATCGATTTGCAGCGCTTCTCCCAGTATCTCGCGTCGTGCAACACGACTTTCAATTTGGGAACGTTTCTCGACAAAAATTCGGCCACCGGTTGGTTTGTTTATATTTCAATGAGAAAATTGTTTATTTGAATTCGATGTGTATCATTTCTATGGCTCAATACTGTCTCGCGGAATTTTCCATGAGCTCAATACTTTATATACATAGTGTTCTGAGAGGGATAAGAGCCAGATTTGAAAATATCGAAATTTTTTATCAGAAAACTTTCGTAAGCTGCTTTTCCAAACTAACCTATATTTTTTGTGAAGAAGGCTTTTCATCTTTCAATTGATTTCATCTACTAGCAAGAATTTAAAAACACGTAGTTTTACAAGGACAATAGATCGATAGTTGATATCCAAAGGATTTTGAGGAGATCATGTATCTTTTAACCCTTTTATTTTCCTAGCAAGAAAATGAACTTGGAACAAAGTTCCAGGGTACGACATGTCGAACCACGTGCGCCGCTACGGCAAATACATTGGCGAAAAGATCGCGACGTACCGCGTCTGCGCCTTCGACTTCTGCAAGGTCAAGCGCGGAAGAGAGGACGGTCTTCTGCGCACGATGCACACGGACAAGCTGCTCAAGACCCTGCCCATCTTGCAGAACCAGATCGACGCCTTGCTCGAATTTTCGGTTACTTTCATTTCCCACCATCAAACTGATTGATTTTCGAAAAATATATGATTTTTTTTGAAAAAGATTGGTTGGATTAGGAGAAACAGGCGTTGCGTGTTCAACAAATCTTCTTTTCTTCCAATAACATGCTAAAAAGAAAACCGAAACTGGAAAGGAATCTTCTTGCCCATTTTCAGTTTAGAAAAATTCGATTCGAAGGAAAAAAAAGTACTTCTTTTCAACATTTTCATCAATCATCAATATTTATTGGTTGTTTTAGTCAGATGGTATCGACTAGGCGGTGAAAAAATTGCTCTTTTGAGCGGCACTAACACCGCCTTTGGCGAAAAAGAAGTCAAAACGTGTAGTCGAATGATTTGAAAGCATGGTCTTACGGTCCTTCGCCTCGTTCTTCCACAAGTAGATCCCTCAGTTTCGCGGGTACGGGCACGGCGGGGATGGTAGGGCTCGGGCACGGACGCCGTGTACACTCTAGGGTAGCCTCGGCCGACTGAGAGAACTACCACTTAGAGTGAAGAAAATACACGGAATTTTCTGCGAATATTGACCGAAATTGTTTTCATTTTGTTTTTTTGGTATTGTTTTTAACTTCCATAGTTAATTTATAATTATGAAAAACACATTTTCTTTTTTTCAAATTTCTCGCAATAGATCTGGTTTTCGAGTTAAGATACTTCAAAAGCTTGAAATAGCGATTTTTTGAAAAAAGAAACTTTCTTTAGTCATCAACATCTTTAGAGGCCCCGCGCCGGTCTTCACCGAAGACATTTTCCTCAAACTTCAAAATTTTCTCATTTCCAATTGATTTATTGATTCATAACGGGCTTCTCTCAGGTGACGAGCAGCGAACTGAACAACGGCGTGATCAACTGCTCGTTCATCCTCCTTTTCCGCGACTTGATCCGTCTCTTCGCCTGCTACAACGACGGCATCATCAACGTGCTGGAGAAGTACTTCGACATGAACAAGAAGCAGTGTCGCGACGCCCTCGACACCTACAAGGCGTTCCTGACGCGGCTGGACAAGGTCGCCGAGTTCCTGAGAATCGCCGAATCGGTCGGAATCGACCGCGGCGAGATCCCCGATCTGACGAGGGCTCCGGCGAGTCTTCTCGAGGCTCTCGAAGCACACCTCATCCATCTTGAAGGTGGCAAAGCCCCGCCTCCTTCTCAGGTAACTTTTCGATTTCAGGATACACCTAGATTCCTAGATACACCTAAAAGTGAGGAGTTTTCAGGTTCAAATCTCTATTTTCTCATGAAAAAAAAACATTTCGAACACTAAAAGCCGCTTCTTTCAGCTGTTTCTTGCTTTCGATGTATAAATCTAGAAACTGCTACAGATTTTTGTGAACCTCGGTTATAATAGTTTTTTAACGAATCTCCGAAGCTAGACATTTTTTCCGTAAATCTCCAAATAACCAGAGAATGATCTCCAGTCGCAGTGGGAATTCTAATGAAACCAAGTTTACTAGATGTAGTTTTTCACGTAAATTCTAAATATGGTTTTAAAAACTGCTGAGGAGATCTGTGATAAAAGTTATGGACCCTCAAAAGTCAAAACTTTCACTGTCACCGCGCTCGCTCTCCCTTACGTTTGGCGGAACTTTGAGAAATCATATCTGAGCTTAAATAATTCGTTGTATGTTATCAGAAGAGTGAGATCTATATATGCTCTGAAAATGAGCTCAATCGAAGGCACTGAAATTTTCGACTTTTGAGGGCCCATAAATTTTTTCACAGTTCTCCTCGGAAGTTTCCGAGACCAGATTTGGAATCAGCTTGAAAAATAACATGTAAATTCGATTCACGGCTAACTTGGAGGGGCGTGGCTTGTCTGCGCTCTCCACCAATCAGGTACTATCTCTATCATTATCGTGTCAGGACCCTTTTTTCGATGGCTTAAGCCAGCCGTGAATAAGTTATAATAAACTTGGTCTCGTTTAGGGGTCCCACTGCGACCGGCGACCATTACCTGGTAAGAAATGAAGGTCTTGAAAGTTCAAACAACAAAAAACGATTATTCAAAGAATTATTGAAATATTGGTGAGGTTTGAAGATGTCGGCGGCCCACCATCAGCTGACCAACTTTTCGATGGTTCACCAACCGGCTGTCGCTGACTCCGATCGCCAGCGCTACATCGAACTCGAAAACGAACGTCTTCGTCAGTTCGAGGCTCAGAAAAAGCAAGCGCAAGGTTTTGAAAAAAAAGACTTCATCTGAAATGGCGCTTAAGTGAGCTCTCAAAATCCGTTCGCCAGCGAGACCGCGGCTCCACCGGCTCCGAACAACGATTTGCTCGACTTTTTCCAGGCGCCCGCCGTCTCTCAGGTTCTTTTTTTAAATGACATTCTGTAGGGATAGAATAATTTTGAATTTCCAACCAACAATATTCAGCTCATTCCAAAGGCTTCAAATTGTTCTATTTTTCTTGTACAGAACAGAATAGTTAGTAAACAAGGGCTGTAGCCTTTTAGACGTACAGTACCGATCATAGTTATTATATTTTTGACTATAACTTTTTCAATCAATCCCAATTGCTGTGAAACTACACATGGATATGAAATATGGCCCGAAACACGTTAATGAAAACAAGACACGTTCCTAACTGAACGATATTTCAATACAAAGTCCTGACAAGATAAAAAAGGAGATAGTGCTTGGTTGGTGGAGAGCGCAGACAGGCCACGCCCCATAGCTTTCCAAACTAGCCGTGAATCGGCTTAAATATACCATTTTCAAATCGGCCCCATTCTTTTTAATCTGGGATTTTTGACGTGGAAGAAATATCAAACGAAGCCTTCGCTTTCAGGCTTCGAACTCCGACGCCAACAATCCTTTCGCTCATTTCAGCTCGCAGCCGACTTACGCCAACACGCCAGGTTCATTTCCATTTTTTGTATCAATTTATGAATTGATCTTCACCGTTTCACCAGCAGTTTTTTCCTCCCTTATTTGTTAAACAACTTTTATTTCAGCGCCCACGTCGAATCCTCACGCCGCCCTACCGTATGGAGGTCAGCCATTCTACGCTGCGACCAGCAATGGAGGTTCCAATTTTTTTTTTTTTTGGTTGGTTCGTGAGAAGTGGATTTTTGCGTCGCTGTGTAGTTCAGATTTTCCCCTTGAAATTCTTCCACACATTCATTTTTGACGGAAGAAGCTGTAAGTTCAGAGTTCAAGTTACTCTTTTTCAACGTAATTCGAAGAAGGTCCTGGGTTTCAAAGTAGCCGTGTTTTGTTGTGTTTGTCGATTCTCGTGGTTCATCTGTAGCTTCCCCAAGATACGGCGTTTTTCTCGAGTAACCGACGTCTTCTTTTCTCCATCGGTTTCCGAATGTAGCTGTCGTGTCGTGTTTTCCAACCGTGGTCGCAGTTTTTGTCCTCACTTTGGTTGCCGAGAACATCCGACGCGGTTTAGACGAGAACCCCTTCCTGACGTCGTCGGAGCAGCACCAACCTGCGCCGCCCGTTCCGCCTCCGCCGACGGCTGCCGCCATTTCCGAGGCCCATTCCCACTCTTCTTCGCCGGCTGTTTTCAATCCTTTCGCGGAACAACTCCAAAACGCTCCTCCTCCAAGTTCGGCTCCGTTCAATCCACAAGGTTACTGGCATCGACCTGGATAGGCTCCTTAGAAACTCCAGAGTGGTCTCTATAGGGGCGACGTTTAGAAATTCTTGGAGATTCTCCTCTAGGGACCACTTTACCAACTCCTATAGGGGTGACTGAAGCTTGCAAAAAGGGTCCCTATAGGAGTTTTAGTTAATGCCCTTATAGGGGTTATGTACTCTATGCGAAGAAGCGTTCCCATGCGAAAAATTGAATAAACAAGCGTTTTCGAAAAAAAATGACCTTGATCCTTGATTTTACCCCTTGGGGGGCCACTCTGGAGTCCCTAAGTCGTCTCTTTGGAAATGGGGAACAGAGTTTCAATAGAGTATGCAAATTGGAATGATCCCATTTTTAAAAATTGCAAGGTTTGTTGAAAAAGGCTCATCAATACTTGGAAAAAAAAGGAATTTAGTTCGATTTTTCTTTTTCCCAATAAGGAAGTTCCGTTGACTGATTGAATAATTCTTAAAAATCGCTCTCAAAAACATTAGAAAATGGGAAAAATGCTGTTTTACATCAAGCTAATGTTTAGGTGCCCCAGCTCCTTTCGGTGGTTATGGAATTCCAAACGACGTTGACAACGGCATGTCCCGAATGTCGATCAGCAACAATCCGGGGTAAGCTTTGGGTATGAAATGTTTAGAAGGATTTGAAACATTGGAATATGTTTGTCTGAATTCCCACAAGAAACATCCAGAGAAAGTTCCAGAAGCGCCCTCACCCGGTTACCGGTTACAGCTCCCCACGTCCGAACAAGCCCCCTTCCCCCCACCACCAAGGCAAATTTTGACTTGTGAGGGGTGCGGTGAAATCACAAAGCTTTTGTTGGGTGGCTGAATCAAATGTAGGGGCTGTATCTTGCTCTAGAATCGTCCTAACCAATGCTAAGTGGGGAGGGGGGGAGGGGGGGGCGATTCTAGAGTGCCTAGACAATTTTTCTAGAATGGGGAGGGGGGTTGCATTCTGGAATAATCCCAATATCTGGTGTACGCTGATTCCGCCCAACCAACTATTTCAGGACGAACAACGCGTGGAGCAATGGTGCGCCAGCGGCCTCGGCTGCGGCGTCGACCATGAATAATCCATTCGCGATGGCTGGACAGCCAGGCATGTACACGGCGCCCGTAGGCGGCTACCATCCGCAGATGGGCGGATTCCCCATCCAACAACAACAACCACAACAGCAGCCCCCCATGTGGAACCCAATCGGTGTGTGCAGTTTCATATTCAGAAACGGAACTTTGGGCCCACCTTGTGCGACTATGGTTGGCTTCGGTATTTTTTCGTTTTGTCTTGAAAATGGAGCGTTTCTTTTGTCCGTCTTTGGGTTGAAAATTAGTTTTTTTTACGAGTAGAAACACATTTCATAAAAGAAAAATCGCCGCCTCAACACTTGGACCAATTCGACTCGTTCAATTTTTGCATTTTACCTCTTTTCGACGAACCATTCTCTTCTTTGCAGCGAACTACCCGCAGCCCTTCCAATTCGCCCACCCCGGCCACATACCTTACCACTCACAGCAGCAACAGGTACTTTTCTTAAATTGAAAATCTTTTAAAAATCTTTTTCCACCGCTTTTTTGTTAGTGGGAGGAAAAGCGAAACCAAAAATGAAGGGGGCGGAGCCAAAACCTCCGCCGTTCTCATGTGACGTCATAACAAAAAAAAGCGTAAAAAATATGTGATATTAAAGGCGCATGTTCAATGGGTCATGAGACGAATCGGTTTTTCATTTATAAAAACGCAATTTTTCTGTAGCTATGTTTAAAGTGATTTTTGCGAAATTCAAAAATAGCCGCTAGAAATTGAAAAAAATATAACTGAAATTCGGAATATTAGAGATTATTTTTAATACGGCATGTGCGAGTGCGCCGCAGTGTATGCACACAACACACCGCACTTTACGGAAAAATATGGGCGAAGCGTCAAAAAAAAAAACGCCGTGTTTCCACAAGAACTGCGTAATGTAGTTTGAGAATCAGTACGGACATATTATTTAAAATTCGTTTTTTCAATATCTCAATGGTATGGAACTTGTCTATTAAGTTGTTGTTTTTTTTTATTTTTTCATCAAAAATGGGTTATGAATGTAAATACTGCAAAGTTGACTCTGATAATAAAAACGAAAGCCGAAAAAAAATAAGTACAATATAGATCGAAAATTTGCTTAGAGCTGGATGAATTTTCTCAGAATATTTTTTTAGATGCTTAGACTCGGTTAAATGCAAGTTCATTCCGAGAAAAGTTTGCTTATTGGTTATCAAATGATCAATTTCAGGTTCAACTGGTGCACCAAGCGGCGGCGGCTCAGCAGCAGGCCCAGGCGAACCAGCAACTGCCCAAAGATCCGTTCGGCTCTTAAGAGGCCCCTGGCTCAATTAGGATATATTCTCCGCGTTCTGTTCCAGTTCCAAACCCAATTCACTTCTCTTTGATGTTTAATCAAAAGTTCTATTTATGCGTGCTAACCAGTGGTTATTTTATTTCACCTTCTAGTGGCTTTCAAAAAATTTGACTAGTTCTCGGATGCCTTGAGATTGTTCCCAACCAGTTTGTATTTATTCATAATTTATTATTATTGACAATTGTTTTTGTGCTAAACTCGAATCGTATGTCATTATGTGCAAGCCTGGCGAGTGCTGGTCGCTCTTCCACCATGTACTCTAAATATATTCCCGGCCTAGTCTTTTCGGTTGTCAACAACACTTTGCATAATTTTGTCATCCCTTAGTTAAAAAAAAAAAGACATCATTTTCGCCTATATTTTTGTATAGTTTGTCCAAGTCTACATGTGAAAAAATTCCTGCAATAAATAGATTTTAGGACGTTTTTGTCTGTGAAAATGATCATATTTGTAATGAAGCGAATATTTATGGAAAAGACATATCAATGGAAATCGTTGATTTTGAGGCAAGATGAGCTCGAAGTTGGTCGGTGAGCCGTTTGAAAGTTCAGAAGAAAAGATGTTTTTAGAAAGAACCGGCGGCAGACTTGCTGAAAATCCTCCAAAAATGGGCAGGTGGCAGTGTCAGGTTCGAGAAACATCCCAAAGTGGTAATGGGTTCTTTCTCAACCTCAAATACTACATTGAAGTCTAGAAAGGACGATTGAACGTTGTTTTGGACCGCCCCGACAAAGGAAACTGTCTCTCCGGAGCCATGATGTGCGAGTTGGGACGAGGAGTTGAGGTGAGACTCCAACCTCCAAACTGACCTCTGGTGAAGCATCTCGAGTCTCGCGAACACGGCGTCGTCGTCCTCAGCGGCAAGGGCAGCAGCTTCTGCACGGGCGCCGATCTCGGCTTGATCAAAGACGTAAACATGGACTAGCTGCTGTTCACTTACAAGGCTTCAGATTTCCGACGCGAGCCTCGGCGGCCCGATGTTCGACTTCATGTCCTCGGTGCTCCAAAAACTGAACGTGTCTCCGGCCATTTCAGTGGCCCACATCCGCGGTCATTGCCTCGGCGGCGCCACCGAAATCTGTTCTGCCGTCGACATCCGCGTCGCCCACGTCGATTCCAAAGTTTGAATTCGCTATGTACCTCTTGATCGCATTTCTCAGATCGGATTCCTACAATCGAGGCTTGGAATCATACCTTCCTGGGGCGGCGCATATTATTTGGAGGTTAATCAATTTCCCTTTGTATTATCAGTACGAACACCGACGTTCCCATATGACGTCATAGGAAACGCATAAACAGGGAATATTAAAGGCGCATGTTCAATGGGTCATGAGACGAATCATTTTCTTATTTAAAAACGCAATTTTTTCTGTTGCCCTGTTCAAAGTGATTCTGCGAAATTCAAACAGAAAGGGAAATCACAACTGAATTTCGGAAATTCAGAGATTATTTTGAACACGGCATGTGCGAATGCGTCGCAGTGCATGCACATGACACACTAAAATTATATATGCCAAAGAGTTTTTGTGTTTTCACGACATGAAGATCTGTACAGGCGATCCTGGGAAGAAGCAAAGCGCTCCACGTGATGAGTTCGGCGAGCGTCCTCAGTGCGGAAGATGCGTTCAAACTCGGTTGGCTCGACTTTGTGTACCGCGAGGAGGCCGAAGCGGAGGTTCGCTTTCGATGGTTCTGATCTTGGACTCGCTTCTTTCCAGCAATACATCAATGGGATGTGCAGGACCGACCCGGGACTCACTCAGGCTCAAAAAGAAATGCTCAATGCCGTGAAGCACAGTCACGAGGCTCAGAAAGGTTTCCAGGGTTCATTAGATATATTTTTGTCTTTACTATTTGCTCAAAATAGGTTTCAAAGCATCATTTCAATATTGATGGATGGAAAAAAACCTCTTTCTTCCACGAAATTCCCAGCTCTTTTTTTAGACCCCCCCCTCCCCCTCATTTTACTTAGCGGCTCGGAACTTTCTAAAATTTTGCTCAAATAATCTCGGAAGGGTTATATGAAGATCCATCGAAGTTGCAACCCGCGAATGATTCTGGTTTTTGAGATAATTAATTTTGAAGGTCGTGAAGTTAGGTCTAAAACTCATGTTTCGAAACTTTGAAAAATCATATCTCAAGAACTAGAGGTTTGTACAGATAACGATTATGTAAGATCTTCATCTAAACCTTCAGAGAGTGTTTGAGAGAATTTATAGAAAATTCCAAAGCGCAAAGTAAAATGACCTCCCTTGTCAGTAGAAAAAAATCGACTTACCCAGGAAAAAACCAGATTTCTTGGAGTCGTTAAAAAGTTTGAGAGTATGTTCAGATTTTGAATGTCAAGTGCAATGACGTCATTCAAAAACACTCTGTGGATGGCTCGCTCGCTGATAGGTTTATCGCACCATTAGGAGCGGAGCTTGAGCGACGACTTGACATTCAAAATCTGAACAGACTATAAGGCCTCCAGAACGTGACTTTTTTCAGAAGTGCTCAACCGCGTTTGGAAGAGCTCGATCCACAAGAAAGCTCTGGAGAAACAACTCGCAGCGGTAACCAAAAAATAGAACTGGGTTTTCATTTTGCTCAAATCACTCGCCATTCGATTCAGGGTAGAAATCGTGTTTTTCTCGTTAGTCAATAAAGTTTTCATGTACACTTGATCCTCAATGACGTCACTCGGAAATAAAGAAAGCAGAAACTGACTGCGGAATCGAATCGGCCGCCGCTTAAGAACCTGTTTGGGATCCCAAGCTTGACCACGTCTTCTTATCGACCTTTTTTTCGCCTCTTTCCTGAACAACTCCTGCGATCTGACACTTTTTGACCCCCGTCCCGAGGGCTCGAACGATCTTTGATCTTGCTTGGGCGCGTTGGCCTACCTTTTTTCCGTGCCTCAAGTCGGCGTCGTTCCGATCTCCAGTTCTGTCACTTCCATTAGATTTTTTTTTTTCAAATTTTTGATTTGATCGACTTTTTCAGATTTTTGAGAAATTCCAGCATGTTTTTTACATTTATTCCCCAACTCTCACTTCTATTCTCTTAATTTTTTTGTTTTGTACTGTTTTTTTCAAAAAGGCGGGTCCGTGAATGCGAAATTTAATTTTTTTATTGATATTTTCTGGTTTCAAACCATTTCCTAACCTTTAATGATGCTTCGAAATAAAAAAAGCAAGAAAAAAAGGAAAAATTTTAGTCGCTCAATTTCATCTATGCGCTGACAATATCACTAGAAATTTTCTCATCGACAGTTTTTTTCTATATTTTTTTGGTTCAATAATATTTATTTTTTTAGGATTACAAAGTTAAATTTTTTTAATATTTTGTATATCTTGCTCCATTGGATTTTTCTCATTTTTTTCTCGTTTTTGAAAAATCGGATTCATTTTCATTTTTTTCGATCGACTGAACCGTAAGTTCTCGAAAGTTTTTGATCTGCACAACTTCAAATTTTCCAATAGATGCAATATTTCCTAACAGGGCAGAATTTGAAGTATTACTCTCAAAAATAAAGAAATTGTCCTTTTTAAAACTTTGAGGGCAATCAATCATTCATCATTGTTCTAGCCAAAAAAAATCCGAGATTTTAAGTGAGAACGACGTTTTTGGTATTTTCATGTGTGTGGCTATGTGTGCCAAAGTTAGAAAAAGTTCTCCCAGATGAGGGTCATTTTACTTTGCGGCTTGGAATTTTCTGAAAATTAGCTAGAACACTTCTTGATGTTGAAGATACAGAAAGTCTCAACCTGCATAACTTCCTCGTTTTCGAGAAATGAGGTGCCCCAAAATAGCCTATTTTTATCGGTTTTGAGGGGGTTCTTTGACCAAAAACGGGGTAGTTTGACACTTTCAGAATCTTCATCTCTTATAGTCTGTTCAGATTTTGAATGTCAAGTAGAATGACGTCATTCGAAAACGCTTTGTGGATTGCTCGCTCTCTGATTGGTTTATTGCGCCATTAGGGGGCGGAGCTTGAGCGAGGACTTGACATTTAAAATCTGAAAAGATTATACATCGAGGAGCGTTCTGGCCAATTTTCAGGAAATTCCCAACCGCAAAGTAAAACGACCTCCCTTGTCAGCGATGATTATTTGATAGAATATTTGCGTCCCAAGATCAAATCTACATGGCTTCCAGCTCCCTGTTTTGAAATCGAAGAAATAATTCTTCAGGGTGATGCGGTGGGACTTGGTGGAGCGACGAGCGGCCAAATCCTTCGCTGCGTTGGGCCGCCTCATCACCGACCATCCAGTGCCGTTCCTCGTCTTCCCCGTCCTCTTCACAGCTGCCATGGGCGTCGGTTAGTCTTATAAAGCTGAAAAAAGACATACAAAAAGGATTTTCAGGAATGTTGCACCTGAACTCCCTGACCGACGCCGTCTACCTTTTCACGCCGGTCGGCGCCCAGAGCAAGATGGAAAGGCTGGCGGTGCACGAGAAGTGGCCTCTCACCAGCGACAATTACATTCCTGGCCGCGCCGTCACGCAGAGCCGCGAGATCCAGGTTTTTGAAAGTTTTTTAAGATTTTTGTGAAGAGTACGGTATGCGAATATGCGCATTGCGTGCTTGCACAAGGTGTGTTTACACTCTCGTTGCGTGACGTCACCATCTCGTAAATCTCCGATTTTTTTCTGAAGTTGTTCTTCAATTTTTTTTTTCGCTTTTTTTTCAAAATTTGCATTTTTTTTTTTCAATGATATTTGCACAACCAAAAACAAAACCGACAAAAAATTAGAAAAAAAAATGAGCCAGAAAGTTTTTTAGTACTTTTTTCTTTTTTGCAATCTGTTAAGGACCTATTTCTCGAGGTTACAAGATAAGTTACTTCATAAAAAGTACACAAGTTTCAATTTTATTATTGAAAAACCTAGCTTGACAACCGTAATACGACCAGCCGCCTTGAACATGCGTGTGTACGAGGCGGTGACATCACGCAATGAGAGTGCAAACACACAATGTGCATGCACATATTCGCATACCGTACTCTACGCAAATGAAAAATCGCTCTTCTCGTAGCACCTTTTCTTATACTCTTGCAATAATTCAATGATAAATTTTCGAAAAAAAAAATTGAAAAACAATTTTGTAGCACTAGAGATCTCAAACCTGCACAACCACTTTTTAAAAATCTTAAAAAGCTAGTGTTTCTTGTAAATTTTTCAAGGGTAACTATACGTTTAAAAAAATTAAAATCGTTTGGGGTGAGACGGAAAAAAAATCAGTTTTTTTAAAGTTTTGTAAAATGTTCAAAGCTATTGTGGGACCGGCTGAACTGCGAATATCGGTATTTTAAGACGTCTAAAAAGTAAAAAACTCAAAACAAAAAGCTTGTTGAGAACAGGGGTGTTGAAAAAAACAGTAACCTGAGGGCAATAGAGTTTAAATTTTTTTCAGCATTTTTAAAAAACTCTTTTATATTAAATATAAATAAAAGATTCTCTCAAGTCTCAGTTTCTTGTTTTTTCTTGCGATTTTTTGAATTTTCCTCTTTCAAAGAAAGAAATTTTGCGGTTCAAAAAAAATGTTGTACTAGCTATTTTAAACCAACTTCCAAAAATTGGATGTTTTTCAAGTAAAATGACCTCTCTTGTTAGTTTTTTCTACGCCTAGACTGGGATTGTTCAAACTTTGCAAGCACGTTAGCCTTCAGGTCACGGCGCTGGCCAAAAATGACGGCAACATCTTGGAAACACGTTACGCCGAGGCTGTCTATCGTTTGGACAAGTTCATTCAGACCAGGTTTTTTTTTTATTTTTGCTGGTGAAGATGAGAACGATTCTGGATTTCCAACTTCGTGAGTTTCAGAATCAGAATCTTGCACGATGGACGCTACTACGGCTACAAAGACCTGTGCCTCCAATACAAAGGTAGCAACTAAATCGAGCTTCCCAAAAGAAAAAATCCGGTTTGAGGAGGTGGCTGCTCGTCGAGCAAACACGTGCACATCCTGTCCGACTTCTACAACCACGGCTTCAACATCACCTACCCCTACTTCCGATTCGGAACCGAGTACGGCTGGGAAAGGGTCGCAAAGTACTAGCAAGGCCATTTCAGAGGCGGATACTTGGGCAGCAGTCTTGGCGGCGTCTCTCTGATGAAAAACGAGAACGGGACCGAGATCCTGGCCTCAGCGCACGCCTGGTTCATGGTCTACCACCTCAAGTTCCATCCCGAAGAGCTGAGCTACATCTCCGGCCAATGGGAGAACGTCAGTCGGCCGGCTCTTCTGCACATCTCAAACGGATTTGCAGGAAATGGTCCGACAACTGCGTGATTATCCCGAGGACCCCTACATCTCCATTACGTACTTTCACTCGCAGACCCTCGCCGACGAGCTCAAACGCAACGCCGACACTTTGAGTTCGTATGAGTAGGAGAAAAATTAGTACTGGCAACATCCGACGATTGAAGCAGGTAGTGGGTAGCGTTAGCTACTTTCATGGTATCGGAAAGCATAAGTTCGTCAGAAATCATACTCGGTAGCATCGCGATACCTTTCCGGTGGTATTCAGGTACCATAGAGATGGTACTCGGTCGCATAAAAACGACCACCGATTACCAGACGCCGATTGTCTTTGTTACTACCCGGTACCTCCCGATTGAACAGTGAACCCAATAAGTCAGATATAGAATAAATGAAGAAAATCGGAATGGTCAAATATGTTCTAGAGTCCCTTCGGAATTGTAAACTTGAGCTTTTCAGTTCCTCGCTTCGTCGTCGCCTTCACCCTTCTGGTCGTGTTCTCGATGGCCTGCTCGATGAGTTTCATCGACAAAACCTTCTACATCGACTGGGTTCTGTCAAAGCCGATCCTCTCGATTCTCGGTTTGTCGCCGCCATCCAAGGCGGATCCAGAAGAGAATTTTCAGGTGTCATCAGCGCTGGAATGGCCATTCTGACGGGCATCGGCTCGCTGGCGCTGCTCGGCATGCCCTACAACGACATCGTCGGCGTGATGCCCTTCCTTGTCGTCGGTAAGGCTGGTCTGTTCATACGGAAAGTGTGTTGGGCTTGCAGCTGTCGGCACGGACAACATGTTCCTGATGGTCTCTGCAGTGCGACGGACGTCGCGGACGTTACCGGCGAAAGAGAGAATGAGCGAGTGTCTGTCTGACGCCGCCGTTTCCATCCTCATCACTTCGAGCACAGGTTTTCGGGAAGCTCTAGCCCTCGATTAAACCATTCCTAGACGTTCTTTCCTTCGGCGTCGGCACGATAACGACGATTCCCGCCGTCCAAATTTTTTGTATCTACACTGGAGTCTCTATCTTCTTCACATTCATTTACCAAGTCAGTCGATCAAATTAATGCCTTTGGAGCTTAGGAGTACCCTCTGCAGATCACTTTCTTCTCGGCGTGCCTTGCCGTCTACACCAAGTTCGAAGAACAAGGCAGGAACTCTGCATTCGTCGTGGCGACCGTCAACGAGTCCAAGAAAGACTCGGTCTCCCTTATCTCGAGACTTTTCAACTTGGGATCGGCGCCCAAGTCCAAAGCCGCTCACGACATCAAGGAGCCGGCGACAGCACGATTTTTCGGAGAATGGTTTCAACACTTTGGAAGCCTCCTAAAACGCTGCATCTTCAGGTACGCTCCAGTGCTGATGAATCCGATTGTCCGCGCTCTGGCTATGATCTGGTTCGTCATCTACTTGGTTTTCGCAGGCTACGGCTGCTCGAAAATCAAGGTCAGCGTCCAAGAAATCCACCAGAATCCAATTCTCTGTTCAGGAAGGCCTTGAACCGGTGAACCTACTGGTTCAGGACTCTTATGCCATCCCGCACTATCGCCTTCTCGAAAAGTACTTCTGGAAGTATGGAGCCCAACTACAGGTCAGAATCTTCATGGCGGTTGGATTCATTTGGAAAACTGAAGATCGTGGTGAACAACGCGCCCGACTTCCGAGAGCCGTCGACGCGCGACCGAATCCACGCGATGGTGGGCGATTTTGCGACGAGTCGCCACGCGATTGGCCTCGAGTCTGTCGACTTTTGGCTTTTTGACATGGAGCGGTGATTTTTTTTTGTCCTTGTTAAGCTGTTGTGATGTGTTAGAATCCTTTTTTATTCTAACAAAAATGCTCAGAAGGCCACGACTTGAAGCATTCTGATATACTAGACTTTTTACTTCAGCTACTACATGGATCAGCTGCAAATGCCGGTCATCGACACGGCCTTCTACGGTCTGCTGGGCCATTTCCTTGCGTCGAAACACAACAATCCGCTGGCCGAAGACCTTTACTGGGGCAAGGACGAGAACGGAACCGACGTCGTCGAAAGCTTCCGCTTCGTGATCGGAATGCGCGACATCGTCACCACCATGGAACAGACTGACGCTACGTTGTCCTTCAGAGAGGTTTTTTTCCGACGTTCCAAGGATCTACTCTTAAAATTTCTGCAGATCGCGTCACGTTGGCCAGAGTACAACGTCACCACTTTCATGCCGTTGTGGCTATTCACTGACCAATACGTCCTCATCATTCCCAACACCGTTTGAGGAGATTAAATTTAAAAAACTTTACAAATTTTTACAGGTCCAAAATATTATAATTGCGCTCATGGTCATGATCTTGATTGCACTGGTCCTTATTCCACAGCCGATGTGCTCGATTTGGGTGGCTTTGGCTTGCGCCAGCATCGACTTTGGCGTCGTTGGCTACATGACCTTGTGGGGTGTGAACTTGGTGAGTTCAAGCCAACAATCCAACAAAACATATTTAACGTTCAGGACGCCATATCTATGATCACTATCATTATGTCGATCGGTTTCTCTGTGGATTACTCTGCCCACATCACCTACGGATACGTTGTTTCAACAGCAGACACTCCCTCGGATAGGGTTAGAGATGCTCTTTCTGCCTTGGGCTGGCCTCTATTCCAAGGAGCCCTATCAACTATTATTGCTGTAATCGTTCTAGCTGATATTCCAGCCTACATGATGGTTACATTTTTCAAAACGGTAAAATTAGATGGGTTGCCCGAAGCGAAAACAAAGCTTTCAAGGTTGTGCTAGCCATCAGCTTGGGACTACTACATGGTCTAGTTTTTCTTCCAGTTTTGCTATCGTTATTTGTGCGTGGTTGTTGCATTATGACCGTGGACCATGACAAGAAAGAAAAGGTAGTCATATCATTCCTTAAGAAAAAAATTTTATTCAATTTCAGTCCCGCGAAGTCTATGTTATTGAAAAAGGAATGAGGATAAGCGACGTATCATCTTCTACAGGATACGAAACGGGTTCATCTGTCACCACTTCATCTCCCATAGGAAGTGCACCACGATTCGAATTCGTAGATGACTCCCCAATTGTGCATAACAGATCGAGGTCCGTGATCAAATCACCGGAACATATTGACTAACTTCGATCATTTTTCTTCATTTAACGTTTCTCAGAGAATCTCAATTATATTGATCTTACGCGTACTTTGCTAACTATAGTTACTTGTAAAAATAAAAATAATTATTTATATTGTGTGAATGCATAAAAATTATCAATCTTTTCGATAACATTTATGAACAAAAGAAGAAAACAACAACAAGAATTACTTATTCTCCTCCGCGGCCTCCTTTGCCTTCTTTTCACGTTTTCCGGCGTATTTCTTATCGGCACGCTCCTTGCGCAAAAGTCGGAATATTTGAACTTTTCGCTCGGCTTCAGTAATGGCACGGGGCTCTTCATAAGTGATGACGTGGCTGACTGGAAGGATGTCACCGCGAAGTTGGCTGGCAACCTTGAGCTCTTCAGCCTGTTAAAAAAATAAAAATAGACTTGCTGAATCTGCTAAAAAAACGTTAGAAAAAAACTTAAAAAAATAAAAAAACTTACCGAGCTGTCGCCCTTCTTTGGTGCACTGAGCTTCTTCGGGAACAAAATAAGCTTAGATTTATATTCCTTCAGACGTTCGACGTTTGCCTGCAATCAAAAACTGAAGAAAAGCATCAGAAAACATGACAAAAAAAATAATACAACTACTACAACAAGATGAAGGCTTTTACGCGCGAATCTCCAAAATTTTAAATTATTTGGGCAATCAAAAAAAAAAAAAACGAAATTTCAGTTCTGCGCTTAAAAGCCACCATATCGCGATATATTGCTGTAGAAATAGTTTTTTTCTAAAAACTCTCGACATTCCAGTTCCGCATATTATGCTTAATCACTTTGACCGATTTCTTTTTTTCACATAACATGATTACGTACGCTGAATCCTTTATTTTGTGTCCAAGGTAATTAGTGTAAATGTTTCTCTTTTTCACAAGTTTTATAACTTTGGACACGAAAATAATATTCGGATACAATCAACGGTTCTAAAAGTGGACGAAATGAAAAAAGTTCATTTTCACCCTTCCGAGCCAACATGTAAGCCAATTAACCTCTAGTGCTATTAAGAAACCCTATAGCCGTTTTCTTGAGAACGAGGAACATAAAAACCTCACCTGATACTGTTAACAGCCTTTATCTTAATTTTCATTCCCACTTATCATATCGTTCTATTATTCACCTATTCTCGAAATTTGACTCAAGCCGGCCATTAATGAAATCAATGCAGTTTCCACGGATTTCCATTAAATAATTATTGTAGTAAAAAACCAACTTTAAGTCCTTCTGCGGTCTTGTTCGTCCTTCTGTAGTCGACGGCGATACCAATAGTGCGGGCCTCATTCTTTCCAATGCCAGCAGCCTTCAGTTCCTGAAGCGAAAAGCCACGGCCAAGGCGAAGCTTCATGTTGAAACGCCGAGAAGGGCATCGAACAACAGATCTAAAGAAATTTATATCAATCAACTTCTAGAAACAGTCTGCTAGGTTTTTTAACCATCAGCACGTTGTTTATGCAGTTTGACTGACGAGTAACTAACACAGAACATTTTTCATAAAAAAAGAATGTTAAAATTGTCAATTGATAATATGTTAGGCAGCTTCTATCACATACAAAGAAATCCTTGCATGCGTCAAACACTCCAACTATGATATAGCGCAACTTTTAAACTACGAAAAAAAAAATTCGTAGTTTTAAAATGCGCAGACGGACTTCGAAAAAGAATCACTTTATAAAAAAAAAAAATGAAAATTTAGAAGTCTCTTTTTAAAAACTGATTAAAACATGTTTGAATACCTCAAAAGTCCGGCCACAGGACGAGGAGCAACAGTTGCAGCCTTTTCCTGACGGTTCTCACGTCTTCGGACTTTTCTGGCAGGCTGATTGAACCAGGTTTTCACCCTTCGCGACCAGTGCTTGCGGAAATGGGCATTGCCCAACATTTGATTGCCACGCGGGGCCATTTTACCTGAAAAAAAAAATGAATAATTCGGAAAGCGATTATATTTACGAAGCATGATAACGTAATTTTAATCCTAAAAATTGAGAAACCGGCAGAAGCAAAACAAAATATTATTGGAAATGTTTTTCAAAGCAATTGAGAACTGAATTGTTTTTAGTTTAAGCTCTGGATTTGACAATCGATTCCAAAAGTTTGGTTGCTCATTAATATGGTGATTAAAGTAGATAAAAAATATACACTAAAACACTCATGAGAAGCAAATTAACAAAGGAATAATAACGATCAGCGAAATGTTGTGAGTAAATGACTTTTTAAAAGTTTAGCTATTTCAATTTTTCCGAAACTAGCTGTGAATAGTTAACTGGAAAATATCTTTTGGTGCTTACAACTTTCAACTTCATTCAACTGCGGTTTGTGAAAGTTTTTGTCTAAAAAGTAAAACGAACGTGTTTTCCTTTCAGAACAAAAAACCAAACAAAAAATGATACTATGGCGAAGAATAGAAAAACGAAAGTGATTAGAACACTAACGAAATAGAGAAGAATGAATGAACAGAAAACATGAAAAAACGATCCAACAATCAATAAAATTTCGAGAAATGAAGTTTGCAAAGTATGTCAAAAAGGAAGAAGGAGAAAAAAAATTTTTGATTTCAGTTCGTAGTCAATGAAAAAGCAACAAAAAATAATGTAGGGCTTGAAATTTGCAATAAAATTTTAAGCATTTTTCGTAGAAAAATTTTTAATCATTTTGTTTGATTCGCAATAACTTTCCTTGTCACCCAAAACGTCCTAAAAGATAAAGAAAATCAAAATTTAATAAAACAAATTCAAAATTTTCAAAAAAAAATAATTTGTCGGCAGCATAAGACCGGCGCCTGTGGTTTGGCGTCGAATACTCAGCCGAGTACGGAAAATTTTGGCTTCGTAAAGGAGTGCTCCTTTAATTTCCACGCGGGTCCAATTTCCCCAGCGCCTGTTTTACGGAGGACTTCGCGGAGAAAATTTTAAATTTTTCATCTGCCGTGTTCAAAGTAATTTCCGCGAAATGCAAAATACCCGTTAGAGAAAGAAAAAGATCACTAAATTTTGGAGAGTCAGAGATCATTTTGCATTTCGCGGAAATTGCTTTGAACACGGCAATCCATCTTTTCAAAAAACATTCCGATTATTTGCAAATCAAAGTGTTCAATAATCATCGTGTCTCAAACTGTGACCCTTGAATTACCCATGTAAAGTCATATCGGGACAAAAAATAATTCGTGCTTTGCTAATGAAGTCATTTTTTTAACAATTTCAAAAGGAAATATTTTTTTTAACGTTTTTACTTACTTATTACATTTTTTTACTTATAAGATAAAGGGGAAAAAAATAATATATTGGATCGAAATTGAATACAGGCTGTTTGGAAGGAAAACGTGTGTTTTAATATTTTTGCGAACGCTATATTTTTATTTTTCATCCTTATTGATTTGAAAAACGTCATAAACTAGTAGCTCTGATTTTATTGTGTTGAATCTTCGTTCTAAAAAAGTCCCGGAAAACAAAAACGCAAATTTATCCGCTCATAATGTGAAAAGTAAAAATTAATATGTACATAACATAAAAAAGAAGAAATAATAAGATCGGCAGCGAATGTTGATTTAAGAAAATAAATTAAATTATTAGTTTCCGTGTGTTTTGTCGTAGGTATCTTTGTTCTTGTAGGCGGCAACGTATCCTGTTTTTTCATCAACGTCTTCGCGGCCGGCTTTTCCCTTCCCTTCAAAATTAAAAAAAAGTGAAAATCATAATTTTCCTATTTTACCCTTTCCATCGTCATCAAAGCGTTCTTTCGAAGCTCCGGTGTATTTCTTCGGATCGGTCAAGCGACTATAGACGCCTTGTGCTTCAGGCTTGATGACGTTGTTTATGGTCGGAGTATCAAGTTTTGACAATTTTTCTGTGATATCGTCCAGCTCTTCCTGAAAGTCAATTGGAAAATAAAATAAACCCAGTCGCATAATACCTGAACACTTCGCTTGCTTTGCCTTGCTCGGTCCTCAGCCACACCAATGATAACCTTTTTGGTTTCTTCGAAGTTTGTCTTTTTTTTGGCTCTGAAAATGTCGAATTTTTAAAAAGTTAGTTTGGTTTTTCGTTTTCAAAGAGATGCAGTAATCAAAAGTGCAAATTGGAATGTCATTATCCTTTGCAGAAAACTTTTTCAATTCTCACTAATTGCTACAGTTTTTGCACCCGCATAAATTTTGGAACATCTGTGAGAAATTTCGTACCCCGCAATCTTGCTGAAAGCGATGCCGGTCATTGTAGTGGTGATATTTTTGCCGTCAAGTACTCCTGCGTCTTTGAGCCATTTGTCAAAATTCTTGCCGGTCATTTCGGTCGCCGTCGCTGCTCCAAACTTCATGAAGTGATCATATCTGAATTATCGTGACGCTGACGAATAAAAAAATTAAATTTTTCAGACTTGTAAAATTTGAAGCAAAAAGTGAAAAAATTGAATTTAAAAAACCCACTTTCTCTTAATGTCCGGGGCATCCCAATGGAATTGAGGTGACGCAGCCATGACTTGTTTTTGGTGAAAGTTTTCTAAAAGAAAAGAAAAGTTCCAGGAAAAAAGAAGATTTCTCGCGAGAATAACGATTTTTAGTCGAGATCAATAACGGAGGGGAGAACGATATAGCGGAAAAAGAGAATGAAGCAAAGAAAATGAGCTTACTGGGAGAGTGAAACGAGCAAATTTCTGGCGCCGTTTCCAGAGGACGAATTCAAAAAGAAAATCGATAGGGATGGCGCGTAAAAAAGGCAGCAAGTCTACTTCCAACGCCGCACATGTTTTTACTTAATTGAGTGGCTCTAGCAAAAACTGGATGTTAATTTGAGAGTATTTATTTTTTTGATATGCAAGTTTGCGATACCTCCCTGATCTTTTCGATATAAATCAATATCAAATCTATAAATCTTGTAGGCATAAGGAAAAATAAACTAAAAATTCTGATCAGCCACAGCATTTTGAATAAAAAAAAACATGAACACAAACAAAATGACGTCACTTTAGCGGAAATTGTCCATATCAATAGAGCGCACTTATGCCGTTGTTTCATATTAAATATTTTCGATCAAACCGCTAGAAATAAAATGAGGTCTTTGAAAGAGCCATTTTTTCAATGGCTTCAAAAAATATCTTCTTTTAAAATTTTATCTTTTCAACTACTATTTTTACTATTTTTTTTTTGCACCGTCCCAAATATGGCGCCTGGAAGCCAAGGCTATCAAAAATCTTGAAAAAAGACGCCAACCATATTGAAAAAAGTAGCGAAATGGCTGTTTGAAAGATCTTTTCGCGCCTTTCTAGTAACATTTTTGGGGTCCTTTTTCATAGTTTTTCTAGATTCAAGCTAAAAATCTCCTCATCTGAAGGAGATGGCTTTGCGGTGAACAAAAACGAAATGAGCTGGGAAAGCGCGACAGAACCCATGGCAACCGAGCCGTGCATTTTCAATTGTTCACCGACCACATTTCATTCAGAAGCTCTGGAAAAGAGTTAAAGTCGATTTCCACTACTAATGGGTTTTGCCATAGTTAGTTCAGCGAACGACTGAGGAAAATTGCATTCAAAGAAAAAACAATGAAACCGTTTTAAAAGGGGCTTTAGGCCGGAAAGCAATTCAGTTGAGTGCAAAATAAATTCGAAATAAATAAAAAATGCAAGGACAGAGCTCGAACCTCCGTTCTCTGGCAAACGACAGCTGCTCTGAGCAACTTTCCTAGGTACACCTCGAAAGAAAAAAAGAAAAGTCCAATGCAAAAATCTAAGTCTGGCCATTTGGTCCGCGTAAATAATGTCAACAGCCACGCTCTCAAATGGTAATCGATGGCGGCCGCGGGGAAAACTCGCAGACGAGTTTCAGAACATTTCGCAATCCCTGGGATAACAAACGCTAAACAACTCTTGCATCGTTGAGTATGGCATTGAGAAGGAAACACTAGAGAGCGTTTCGGGCGAAAAGATAGAAAAGAAGGCATTTATTTTGGTGACCTACAACTCAAAAAAAGAAGTGTATGACTAGAAAAGGTGATTGAACAAAAAATAGTGGAACTACGGAAGGAAATTTCGAATCTTAGGGATTTCTTTTAGCAAACCGACTACATGTCGAGTATGTATAATTCATTTTTCGTTAAAATGATATGTAAAAAATTTACTCATATTATTTTTATTAGACGAAAAAGATTTACATTGGAAGAAAACAACAGTAACAACGAAAAAGGGTCACTCTGGCGAGTCTGATGTCTCTTGAGCCGGAGCTTCTTCGGCCTTATCTTTCATCACAACGAATTCTCGAGTGGAAAAGCCGAATTTGAGGACGTCTTTCTCTTTTATCTCGACATATCTAAAGAGGGAGATTAGAACCGAATGTGCTTAAAGTTTGAATGCCTCTGGGGGTCGATCTTGTCATCGTTCAGAAAAGTGCCGTTGCCGCTTCCCAAGTCAATTATGTAAGGGATTATCCGTCTTGCTTTGGAACCGTCTGGCCGAGTGAAGGGCATTGATCTGAATTTTGAAATGACGCAAGCTGAGATCCTATGTTAAAATTTACAGATATAGTTCAAGAACAAATTTGTTTTACTTAAAATTTTCAAAAATTGAAATTAACCTGCAAATTTTTGACAGCTTTTTCTTGTTAACCTCTGAAGCTCAATAAAATTTTTTTTGCTTTCAAGTGCTCTATCATATTACAATAAAAAGTTAGGATCCGCTAATGAACAACTGCGAGATTTTTCCTAATTAGGTACTTTCATTACCGTATTTTTTTGCTGCACTTTCTAACATCTTTAAAAAAATAAAATTTAAAAAAAGTAGAATTTTTTTAACATGTTTTTTTAGCTCATGACTAGTAGCCCTTGATCAAAATCGCAAAAATGGTAAATTTTCAGACGTTTTGAAGCCAAGCGCTGCGTACGTGAAGCGGCTTTTTGGCGGGAGCCACTTTTTAAAATGTTTTTTTTTTCTTTATTGGACAGTGTTCCCAGTTTTTAATGTTACTGGTTTTGAAAAATATTAGTTTAAACGATGAAAGTAATAATAAAAAATTTATTTATTTTTTCTACATATTCCCATGATTACGTTTGACCTGCAGCTTTGTGGAAAAATCTCTTTACATTTGCCAACGCTTAGGGAATCCAGAGTGGTCCCTATAGGGGTTAGGGAGGAAAACAACCCCTATAGGCGCCGAAAAAGTGGTCCATAGGGGTAAAATTAAGATAGTCCCTATAGTGGTTTAGGATTTGGCCCCTGAAGCCCCTAAAGCTCAAGTGGACCCTATAGAGGTCTTTCAATTTTATTCAAAACCCGCTTATTCATTCATTTTTTCCATGGCAATCCTTCTTCGCTTATAGTTCATTATCGACTGAAACCCCTATAGGGACCACTTTTGTAAGTTTTAGTGGAGCCTATAGAGGTTGATAAAGGGGCCTCTATAGGGACCACTCTGGAAATCCCCAGTGTGTTCGTAAAAACGGTCAATGTGCTCTGGCGATTTGGCAAAAATGTACAACAAAATTTGATGAAAAACGAAAAACCTAAACTGAAGGACGGCGTGTTGTTTGCTGCAACTGGGATGATCGACCGGCAAATCGGCAATCTTCCGGTCTCGGCCTATCAGATAGGCCGACTGTCTGTGGATGTGCAGAGGCGGCATCGATTCTTCTCCTTTGAACGGGTACAATCGCCATCCAAAAAATGATTTTGCTATGAAAAACCCAATGGAAATACCTAGCAATGGGTTTCTTGGCCTCTGGCGGTTCATTGTATTTGATGACGACTCCCCGGAAAGTGTTTGTGTCTTCCGCCAGCTTCCCACTCACCGCCATGTTCACCTAAACAACTGGAGTGTAATAATAAAATTAACTGAACTGAAACAGAGTTGATATCTAAAAGTGAGAATGTGGAGAAGAAAAAAATTATTTATAAAACAGGAAAAAAATTTTTTTAATTTCAGCCCATTTTTTTCGAATCTTTTCAGGTAAAAACTGAAGGGCTCCTCAAAAGTTTTTTTCTCATGACCTCTTAAGGGTCCCTAGCAGATCTTTTTTATATCGATTCTGCATCTTTTTCACATCCTTCAATAAAAAGATGCTGTAAAGCAACTAAAAAGTTTGGAGAGGGTTCAAAAAGGATCCGCTGAGGTTATAAAAAAAAAAAAGCTCGAAAGCTTTTTTACATTATTTTTGGAGCTTTTAGAGGAACCTTTTTAGCTTCTCTGGATCCTTTAAAGAAAATCTTCAGTTTTACCTATTCTTCTTCAAGTTGAAAATCATTTCCATGATTTTATTAACTGAAGCCGAAAAAAAAATATGCAAAATTCATTAATTCAATTGAGAAAAAGTTTTTCTTTCGTTTTCTATTGTCTGCACTTTTCAAATCCAAAGATCGCATCTTACTTCAACAAAATTAAACTCCTTCAGTTTGCTTCAAAAAATATTTTCAAAAGAAATTAGTCTACACGAACTTTATTAAAATGAAAAATGAACCTTCTCTTTTTCAATGACTGGTTCCTCCTTCTTTTCCACTTCTTCGTTGGGCTTCCCCCATCTGCAAAGAACAGTTTCAACATAAAAAAAAAAACATTTTTCTCCTACTTGTTTCCCCGTTCTTCTAGCCCGTATTTCTTATTTCCACGATCAATTTCTGGTTTGACGTCTTCATCACTTCGTCGCCTTCTGTTTTCTCGAGACCACGAATCTCGTGTTCGTCTGAAAACTGAAATTATAAGCTAAATCTTTTCATTTCAGAAAGTATGGAAGATGTGTGGTCACAAAGGAAAATAATTTTTTTTTTCCCCGTAGAAAACTTGATTTTATTTTTATTCCGTGTATTTTCTTCACTCTAAATGGTAGCTCTCTCAGTCGGCCGAGGCTACCCTAGAGTGTACACGGCGTCCGTGCCCGAGCCCTACCATCCTCGCCGTGCCCGTACCCGCGAAACTGAGGGATCTACTTGTGGAAGAACGAGGCGAAGGACCGTAAGACCATGCTTTCAAATCATTCGACTACACGTTTTGACTTCTTTTTCGCCAAAGGCGGTGTTAGTGCCGCTCAAAAGAGCAATTTTTTCACCGCCTAGTCGATACCATCTGACTAAAACAACCAATAAATATTGATTGATTGATTCTCTTCTTACGAAGCGTTCTGGTTTGAAGCAAACGTGACTACCTTAAGCAAGAGAAATCACTTCTCCATCAAACTGACTCAGGCGATGGCGACGTCGGTTCTTGTTTGGTCTTCCACATCGAGCCGCTGTCGCGACGTTTCCTTTCGTTTGATCGAGAGCGTCGACGAACAGGTGAACGTGAGGCTTTCCGTCTTTCGCGGTCTTCGCTCCGGCTGCGACGTCTTCGAGATTTTCTATCTTCGCTTGGTGAGCGTCTTCTGCGATGTTCTCTTTCGTGCCGTCGATCATCATTCTTTCTATTCGAATAACGTTCTAAACATAAAATAGAAGAAGAAAAATTGAATTCATACCCGAGGAGCTCATTGACCGAGTGGGAGATTCATTGCGATCTCTAGGCATTTTCTTAAACGCCCGTCACAGGATTTTCTTCTGAAATAATGAAAAAACTTATTTGCAACGTTTTTTGTACTTTGGTCCAGTCTTTTTAGCAATAAATTTACAGAAAAAAGCATCATTAAACGTCAAGCAAACACGCATTGCTAAGAAAATGCCAAGAATAAGGTAAAAAGTACAACTATTTTGAGAATTTTAGAGACAAAAAACCGAACACTTTTCAGCCGTTACTTTGACAGCAGATATAATTAGTAGAACGACAATGTCGTGTTCAATTTGATTCCGCGAAATGCAAAATACCCGTTAGAGAAAGGAAAATATCACTAAATTTTGGAGAGTCAGAGATCATTTTGCATTTCGCGGAATCAAATTGAACACGGCATAAGCTTTACGAAAGTATATTCAAGCAAACGATTAGAAAAGAAAATTTAAAAAAAAGACAAAATTTTGGCAGCGTTTGCAACTTCAAAAGTATTTAGACGACATTCCAATTTACGTTACGGCAGGGCATAATTTCTTTTTTCTCGACATGCGGCTCGAGGAGAGTGGCGTTCAAAGTACTTCCACGAAATACATAATTAATTATCTATAACTCTCCATGGATCCAAAGTCTAGTTATCTTTTCAATTCTCTGACGGCTATTTTGAGCGGAATCAAATTTTACCCGGTGTAAAAAGGACAGTCAGAGAGTGAAAAATAGTTAATTTTCGGGGCGTCAGAGATAATTTTGAATTTTTTACCGTGTATAAATTTGTACACGGCAATAACTTTCAATGAAAAATATATGAGATTTTTGCATTCTATTTCAAATGAACTCGAACTGTTAGAAGGAGGAAACAAAAATTCACTAAAATTCTTCTCCAGCCTTTTGGTTTTTCACTTTTCTTTCGTTGAACTTGTTCTTCTCGAATTAGAAAAATTCTAGCGTCAGGAATGCAAATAACTTTGATAAAATGAATAATTAGTGTAAACTTGTCTGTGACTGCTTCAACCATAACGGAATTTAGAATTTTCAAAAAGGCAGAAATTCTTGAGCGCAAATTTTTTTTTGAAAGCTCAATAAAATGCTGTTTCGACATAGATTTGCAATTCGAAAGAAGTTTCATCAAAAATTTATTTTCACAGAAAAAAAAAAATGGTTTTCATGTAGATTGAGATTTGACGTCTTCAACGACCGCCGAAGCAACTTTTTCGACTTTTTTTTCATAGTCAACCCTTTTCTCTTTAATCGTTCCAGCATAGGCCTGAAAAAAACCTTTATTTTTTCTCAAACTCTAACAATCTGGGAAAATTTTTAGTGGTCACAGTAGAGGCTCGCCAAGAACTAATTTGAGAGGACTCTAAAGTGGCCACTAAAACCACCTCTATAGTGGCCACTTCAGTAGTTTTTCATCCAGTATTCCTTCCAGTAACTCTGATAATTACAAAACTAACAGATTGGACCAGTTATGTTGATCCATTGACCCCTAAAGTGGCCACTAAAACTTTTAGTGGTTTAGTATAGAACTTATGCCGTGTTCAAAGTAATTTCCGCGAAATGCAAAATGGTCTCTGACCCTCCAAAATTTAGTTATCTTTCTCTTTCTCTGACGGCTATTTTGAATTTCGCGGAATCACTTTGAACACGGCATTAGACCTCTATAACGGCCACTAATTTTTAACCCCTTAAGTGACCACTAACTTGACTCTTATCCTTATAAGACTCTTATCCCTGTAAGGCCACTAAAACGTCAAAACACTATAGTGGCCACTAAAAATTTTCCCAGATGGCGGGACCCTGAATAAACTTCATTTTTTTGGCTTACCTTAGGGTCTTTTTTGGCTTCTTCAAGTTCTTCCTCCAACGCGCTTTTCGAATGTTCTTGAACCGCCTTGGTGGCGGTTTTAGTCAAAGATGATAATTTCTGAATATCCGATGACAGAATAAGTAAGAAATATGAATGTTGTTTTCAATTTTATTGGACACTGATCTTCCGAAGAGCGAAACTGTAAAAAACCAAAAAAGGAACTTACTTCTTTATTGAAAGACATGGTGAACCATGAATAGGTTGTGTCGGTCCCATTTAATAGGCATATTCTGTTTGTAAATCGTAAAAAGACACTCATCTTTCGAATAAATTCGCTTTTTCCGTTCTTTCATATAACCGAGTCACCGATGACTTGCATATTGACGACAATTTACGCCTTCGTGTTCCAATTTGTGACCATATTCATCCACATAATTGTTTCAAATCACGGAACAAAAAAACTGTATGATAAAACTTTTTATAATAATAACTTACGCTATATACTATATTACAAAGAAGAGAATTATTCAAAGAAACATTTAAGAAGAATAGACGAGAGTCAAATTTGAGAAATTTGTACAAAGGCTTCCTTCCAACGAATAGGTCAACAACAGAGTGTGAAAATGGAGAAGTACAAGTGAGTCGACTAAGTTGAGCTATAGAAGTACGATTAAGTTCGTAAATAGTTTAGAGAGGTGAGAAAGGAGTAGAATGCAGTGCGGGGAGCTCATTTCCTATTCAGACAACCCTATTAATCGGAAGCTTTCAACTTTTATCGGGCAAGAAACAGGCGTTGAACTATTTTTTTCGTAGTATTCATTTCCAAACATCTCATTACAGAATTTTGACGAAAATTTCGTCTTCTGATGAAATTTTTAGTGCCGTCTGAACTGAGGTAACAAGCCAGTTTGCCTTTGGACAATATCTAAGACTTTAAATTCGATCCAAATCATTTAGAAAAAAAAGTCTAAATGTTAGTTGTTAGTGGGGAAGTCTCAAATTGTCTCAAGGCGTGTTAGAAACAAGAAGCGTTTGTGAAAGAGAGAGAGAGAGCCGGGAAATGTTGGAAATGTGAACAACTGAACATTTTTTGTCGATTTCCTTATAAAACATTTGAAAAAGATCAGTGTGTTCACATTTCTCTTGCACCTAAAAAACAATTATGCCTCTTCTGCTTGATTCTTCAACACTATCTACTAGAACCTATTTATACGTGATGTGCAACGGAAAAGGAAAGGGGAGAAGTTCAGAAGAGAAAAGAAAAGGAAGGGATTGGAAGGTTGAGGAAGAAAAATTGAGCAAATTGCGATTCACAAGACGAACAAGCCGACCCAGCAGCAAAACGCGCCGAACGACTCATTTTTAAGTAATGAAAAACAAGATTAATGCGACGAAGTTCAAGGATATAATTTTCAATAAATAATAATAATCATCAGGACAAACGATGTGACTTCAAATATAGCAACAGTTGTAAAAATTTAGTCAATGAACCGGTATTCGACGGGCATGGATCAGTAATACCCAGAAGAAAAAGTAAAAAGGAAAAAAAAACGAATCGTGAGCAAAAACTGCTGTTTTGTTCGGAATTTCGTTCAAAACATCAATCTTAAGCATTCTCACACTCTCGACAAGTAATAAACTAAATATATGAAATAGAAGCACTCTGGGAAGAAAAGAAGAAAGGATTTCGTTGTATGAAAAAATGACGTACGGAAAAGAAAAACGTACGAAATGACTAGAGCCTCTTGGGCGAGAAAAACCATCGGGAAGGATCGAGTAGCGACGTTAAACGCCAAATTCTTCGACATCTACGAGATCTTCATCAGGGGAGAACCACAAGGTAGACTGCAAATGTCAGTGGAGAAATGGGACAACAAGGGATATATTACTTGGAAAAGACTACTGCTGATGATGCTGCGGGGGTTGATTCATAGGCGGAGCATTCATCATGTTTGGCCTTTGGTACCCTATAGGCGCTCCTGAAAAACATAAAATCTGTAAGATTTTTTTTTTGTGTACAACAACTAAAAGATACAAGTGAAAATCGGGTTTTCTTAAAATTGCAGCATTGCAAAGAACGTGCCAAGTGACGGATCTCCTTTATTATTTTTTTCAACTTCTCAAAAAAAGAATAAGAAGAACCAGAGAAAAGAAAAAAATGAAGATAAGAAAGTTTTGAATGAAAAAGTATGGACTAATTATTCTGTAATTCATTCCATTTTGTATAAAAAAGAATCCGATTCTCCTAATTTGACCGAAAAAATATAATTTCTGTACGTACCTTCCTGAAAAAACGCCTCGGTTTCCTCCTTGCGATTCCCAGGTTCTTTCTCGTTTTTCCGCCGCGCTTTTCTGGGTTGTTTCGCTTTTTGCTCAGCGGCAGCCGCTTTGATCTTCTTGTCGTGCTCTCCAACAGTCTTGGCGAATTCCGCGATTTGTGCGTCCGCCATTTCGAGGTCCAGTTGTGACTGTGCCCTTCGCGCACCATTTGGCTAGAAAAGAAAAAAGTCTTACGCATGGAATAACTTTTTGTTTAGTAAGAGTTAACGAACTTTTCTACGGCGACTTCCGTTTTTTTCATATCACTAGGGGAAAAAAATGAAGTTGAAAGAGTGACAAAAATTCTCAGAAAAAGGAATATCTTGCAATACTAACTAGGGAACGTTGAACTTTCGTTGAAACTTTGTATGAAGCTTCAAAGTCCGAAAAGTACATGAATTATGACAAAAAGCGCTATTTCAAGCTTTTGTAGTGTCGTGAGTCGAAAAACAAATCTATTGCGAAAATTTTTTTGCTTGTTCTGCAATCAGGAGTTCCTAAAGTACACGTTTAGCGAAGTTTCATCAAAAATCAACTGGAAGGGGCTGAAAAACATTCCCTAGTAAGTACCAAGTTCAAAAAATGACATAACTATAGTTCTTCAAACGAAATTCTTACCTTAAGAGTAGATTCGCTTACAACTACTTCTTCCAATCAACACTAACTAATCGGAAAAAGGCATCACGATGGATTGCATTTTCAACATGTTACCACGAGTATACCTATCCAATCTTTGATCGTCAGAAAGCTTCGTAGCTTTATAAAAATTGTTAACTTCAGATTCGTACGACCTTAACCACTGAAAAAAGTCACCTGTTCATGGCCGTTCACAACTCTTCCATTTTCCATCCCTCCGCGCATTCCTCCGTGAAATGCATGAGCTCTCATGTTGTGCTCGTGAGACAAGTTCCCTGAAAAACAAAATCCTAATTTCATTCCAGGACTAAAATTTGTTTCCAAAGGTACCTCCAGGACTAGATGTACCAGGCATGTGAGGATTACTCGATCTTCTTTGCGAGCCGAAGTCTTTTTGCGTTGTTCCACCGGTCCTAGCTACCATTTCGACAACTTCGGTTATGGAAGACTCTGTAAATCGTCAAACTGCTTTTTGAATATGAGTTTATTGTGATCTATTATGAAAAAAATGAAAGATTTGGTTCTATGAGCGTAATGCGAAATTTCGAACGGCGACTTTTACAGTTTTTTTCATATCGCTAGGGGAGCTTTCTGACAAAGTTTCCGACTATTTTTTTCTCGATAAACTTTTTCATTTTTGAATTTTCCTATATAAAAATAGGTTTATGATTTATGATTAAAACACGAAGAAAGAGGAAAAAAATGTTGATAGATCTTTTATGAACCGAAAGGGGAAAAAATTCGAAAAAATACATGAGCAGAACAATTTTTAAAGCCCCTTCTTCCCAAGTTTTCCTGAACTAAAGATGATACTACCTCCCTTAAACGGAAACTTGCATTATTATGACCAAACGATCTCCTTGAGGTTGGAACTTGATTTTATTCCTAATTTTTAAGATTTTCGTAAGCCACACCCTCCTCCCGGGCTGAACGGCTCTGCACTTGCCCATCTATGGGGTTCCCTAGCGATATGAAAAAATTGGAAAAGTCGTAGTTAAAAATTGGCTATTTTTTTTTCATGCCAAAATAGGTTGATTTACCTTCCTTTCTTACTATTTTTTTTTCTCCGATAAACGAGTTTAGCGCCATGAAAATAGGGAAAAGAAGGCTAGGAAGCAGAAATGCAGCAAAAACGAACCAATATGATCGCCGTTAGACTTTGTAGGTGTGTCGGTGGATTGACTCTGTTGTTGGGAATGAGACTGAGAAGTGCTGGGTAGGATGGATTCCAATGCGAGATGCGTCGAGGCGCCGCTCAACATCGGGTCGCCGCCGCTCAGCACGTTCATCGGCTCGATGTCGTCCAGATCGCCAAGATCTGGTCCAAGATCGGCTACTGAAATCGGAAAATTGAATCTCCCCCTACATTGAAGAGGTAAAAAATTGATGTGAAGAGGATATACACGCCAAGCGTCGCTCAAGTGACTGCTTTACAGCTTCTTTCCGGCCTCCTTCGTCTATTTTTTTTTTCTCAACATTTAGCTGAAGATATAAACTGAACCAAGACCGATCGTCTTATAGATTAAGCTCGAAATTTTTCAAATCCCTGTCTCAATTGAATGTTGGTAAAACTCCTCGAAAATTGAGCCTCTGAAAACAGCATTTTTGCTCCTTTTGAGTCGTTAAATTTTAAGACCAAAAAAAAAATCCGGCTTGTTGTGCAAAATTAGCTCTATATAATTTTCTTGAAAACCTCATAAAAGTAAAATGACACTCCCAAAAAGATGTTCTTAGAAAGAATTGTCAAGTTTCATCCGCCCGCTCTAGCTTATATCGTTCTCTAGCAAAATTGATAGCTCACAATGTTCAGAGGGAGCGAAAAGCTGATCGACGGCGTCAACGTCGATTTCCCGGGGTGCAGCCGATTGTGGAGCGTGTTGTTGGCTTCCAAATCCGCTGTACATACTGGCAGCCGAGTCGCTACGAACAAAAGGCGCCTGTACACTCAATGAAATGAAGGAGCATACAAATGATTAAAACATACCCCAATTTGCGGTTGAGGACCGCCGTGTGCACCATATGCATGAGCTTGAGACTCAGGAGGATATTCTCCTGTAAAAATTTAAATAAGGTCGAAGAATTCGAAGAGCTTGTAAGAAATGTTCTTTATTGAGAGATTTTTTTTATATTTCGTGAAGTCTTCACTCGAAGTGGCCGTTCTTAATCCGAAGCTTCCACCTAGATCTACGGGCTCCAGCACACGGTTCGCTACATTCTGAGCTCGTCAAGGTGCAACTGGAGGGACTACGCGCAGAAGAACGAGGGTAAGAACATGTTACCAACTTGATCAACTACACATTTGGGCTTCTAGTTCACCGCAAGTTGTTCGTTATAGCTTCTAAAGTTCTTGTTCACCTCCTAGTCAATTTGATCTATCTATAAAACAACAAAATAAATTATTTGATTTTGAGAACAATTTTTAAAGCTTTTTTTTCGACTTTCGAGAAATTCAATAATATTATTCCAAAAATCGTCTCATACTAATCGTTGTTACCAGAACTATTTAATAATTACCAAATTAATAGAAAAAATCTTGAGAGAAGACCTTTATATGAAAAAAATCTCCCCTAATCGCCAAAAGAAAGAGAACCTTGTGGAACGGCGGAATGACTGCCCGGAGCAGGATACGCGACGGGAGGCGGCCTTTGTTGAGGCCATCCTGGCTGCTGTTGTTGTTGATGCTGCTGTTGCTGTTGCTGCTGCTGCTGCTGTTGTTGCTGCTGTTGCTGCTGCTGCTGTTGTTGCTGTTGGTGAAACATCTGCATTCGCTGCTGTTGCTGCATCTGAATAGGCGTCAGTGAAGAATAATCAAAGAGAATAGGTTTCCATACATGCTGATGCCACATTTGTTGCTGCGCGGCGGCGTTTTGCGGCGAGTAGCCAGGATAGCCAGGAGCTGGAGGAACGGCTCCATGTGGATGACCAGCGGGAGGTCCGTAGCCCGGGGGGTAGCCGTGGGGTGTACCAGGCATCATGTGCATTCCAGCCGGCTAAAATCACATCACTTGCGTCATTATTTTTTTTTTCTGAACTCCTTTACTCCGAAGAACTTTCGCTTCAATCTAGAAGCTTTTTTCTTCTCATTTAGTCTAATAGTTTTTGTTTTTAAGCTATTTTATTTAAAGTATAACCGATTCACGGCTAACTTGGGACGCAAAAAACAGACACCGTCTCTTTTCTTATCGTGTCAGGACCCTTTTGTCGAGCTGACAGCGACTTTTTAATTATTTAAATTACGCTGACGGTGATATATCGCTTTTTTTTTTCAAAGAAACAAAGTAGGAAGGATGAAAAAAAGCTCCATAGAAATGTTCCTTTCAGGGTGACCAATTTTCCTTTTTTGCTGCCTTTTTGCTCTATTAGGCTCTTATACACCATTTTTGCTGCCTATACATTTTTCCACTGTTCCTGGAGCCTTTAAAATCCTAGAAAAAATGGTAGGCTCAATAAAGGGACTCTTTTTACTGCCTTTTTCGAGCCTCTCCCCTCTCAGCGGCCATTATGCACCATTCCGACGCTGCCCGAGACTATTCTTACTTTTTCCTTGATGGTAAGAGAAAACTTACAGGCATGTGGTGCATCATCCGCTCGCCGTAGTAGCCCTGCTGTTGCTGCTGCTGTTGGGCGGCCATCGACTGTTGCTGCTGTTGCTGCTGCGCCGCCAGCGTCTGCTGTTGGGCGGCCGCCGCGGCTGCGGCCATTTCCGCCTCTTTTTGCTGCTTTTTCGTCGGTCTTTTCTTCTTCTTCGGTGGCGGTGCAGGTTGAGGCTCCTGATTGGAAAAGAAAAAAAGAGCTTTTTTTCAGTGATAGCTTGAAAAACGATGCATTTTCTCGTGCTTGCAAGCCTCTCTTTCGTTTAATGAAAGTTTGACCGAGAAAAAAGAATCAAATTAGGCCCATTATTGAGCTTTTGATGAAACTTTGTTGAATTGTACCTTAGGGCCTCCAATAGAACGTGATTTTTGAAGCTCCAGAGTTTGAAAAAAACGACAAAAAAAAATTGACGAAAACTGTTATTTTAACCATTTGAAGCGTCTCAACTCCAAAAGTAGATCTAAACCGTTTTCTTCGTGTCAAAAAAAGAACGAGAAGGTAAGAAAAAAACCTCTTGAGGAGCGGCGGGGCGATATTGCGGCTGAACTTGCTGTTGTGCCGGCGGTGGATAAGACTGCATCCGTTGGACGGCGACTGGATGCCCAGGAGGATACATTCCTGGACCAGGTGCCAATCCATACACCTGTAATCATGGTTTTACACTCTTCCATATATTTCTATCGTTATAAGGATGTTTGGTTGTCCCTCAAAAAAAAAAAAATCAAAAAACCGTGTAAAAAAAAATTTATGAAGCCGTGTTCTTGCAAGTGAAACGGCTTAAAAATTGAAAAATCAACTGTTTGAAAAGGCAAATTATATTCAAAAAGAAGTAATCAGAATTTTTTGAGACACTTTTTTTTTTGATATCGAGACGAAACTTTCAAAAATTTTTCAAGATGAGAAAACTCTTTCAAAGATTTGAGGTGCGGAGCATGAGCGCCGACTTGACATTCACAATTTGAGCAGACTATAGGAGGCAAATTGGGACTTCTAATAAATTCTAGAAACATCACGAAAACGAGTGGCTTGAGAAAAATACGTTTGCATTTTTTTATTATAATTTGTAATAAAAGCCAGTGCACAAAAATTAAAAGAAAAACCTCAGACCTAAAGGGATAAAAAAAAAAGGAAATTCACGCTTTAAGTCATCATTCTTCATGAAGAAAGTTCGTTATATGCTTTTTTAGAGAAAAAATGTATGATAACTACCATGGGCGGTCTTTGCGGAGTCCCTGGCTGCGGCGGCGGATAGTAGCCTCCGCCGGCAGTCGGAGTCGTCGGCGGCTGCTGAACAGCGGGCTGAGACGGTCCTGCGCCCATTTGCTGCTGTTGGTGCATTGCAGCGGCATGAGCGGCTTGTTGTTGTTGGATCATTCTCTGGTGCTGGATCTGAAACAGTTTTTTTTTCACCTCAGGGAATACATTCCAAAACTTAAATGACTGAAAAAAAATGTCCTGTATGGATAATGTTTGCAAAAATACAATTTTACGTTCTCTACAACTTATTTGTTCAGTTTTCTGAAATTCTTTCTTTTTCATCTGTAAGATGGCAACAGTTATGAAAATTATGAAAAAGAAAATGTTATAAAATTTTTCTTTTAAAATCTATGCCTTAGTTTTCTCTTCGTTGTACGCCAATACAAGACAAAGTCCAAAAGACCTCAAAAAGAAGAGTTTAAAGCTCCTTTTTGGGCTGCTAAGAAGTGAAATGTTTTTCGAAACCTCCTTGTTTCATTTTTTCCGCCTCATCCTTTTTTTCCTCCTTAGAAGGTTCTTTTCAGAAAAAGGTCAAAAAAAAAGAGTATCTCTGAGGCCTTTCTTCCAAAAGTCCTTTTTGAGACCTTTTGGATTGTGGCCGTGTATGTTGAACTAATCACAAAGCCTAGAAAAAAAGCTTCACGAAACTCTTTTCCAACCTTTTTTTCAGTTTTTCGCACTTTTAGTTTTTTTGAGCTTGAAAGTGTTACCTGATGCTGTTGTTGCATCGCAGCAAGATGTTGGGGGTCAACTCCAGCCCCATGTTGAGGATACCCGTAAGGCGCAGCTTGTGCCGTGGTTCCTGGCTGTTGGGGCGCGTGTGGCAATTGCTGTGGTTGAGCTGGGGCAGGTTGGGCCGCCGGTGGGTTCTGAGACTGCTGCTGCTGGAGCTGTTGCTGTTGTTGAGAGCTGAGAAGAACATATCGTAGAGGTTTGTTCCAAAAATTTCGGGAAAACCTTAGCAGATTCACCAACAGTGGACTGTTACTGTTACTGGAAACAGTCGGCTGCAATCTTTGAACCAGCATACTTGGATGCGGCTGCTGACCGGGCTGAACTTGTTGAACGGGGTGGCCAGGTATCGCGTGCATCTGCATGCCTTCTGGGACCGCATGATAGGGCGGCAAACCCCTGAAAATTTCTGAATAGATATTTGCTCGTTAAACTCAAACATAGAGGTCAGCAACCGTATAGCTGAATCACGGCTAGTTTGGGACGCAAAAAGTCGTGGAATGTCTGCGCTCTCTACTAACTAGGAAGTGTCTCTTTTCTTATCGTGCCAGGACCCTATTTTCGATGGCTCAAGCCAGCCATGAATCCGCTATATGAAATGAAGAGAAATATGATTTTCCGCATATAAAAATACTATTTGTTCAATGTTGAAACATCTTCTTTTCTGAATTTTCCAAAATGAAGCCTGACGCTAAATTTTTTTGTTTCAGAGGTCAACCCAATGAACTTTTTCTCACTCACATTCTTTCGAAAGCTTCTGGCGGCATGCCACGAGCTCGCATCGCTGCATACTCTGCAGGATCGAGAGGCTGTCTCATGACTCCAGCAGCAGCCGGCGGCGGTTGTTGCGCTACTGGCGTCGTCAGAGTGGGATGAGGAGACGGCTGCGCTGTCGACTGCTGAGCAGGAGCAAGCGCCTGAGGTTCCTGTTTGACGGTGACGATGGAAGCGGCCGGCGTCGGCGTCGTCTGGACAGAAGTCGCCGGCTGCGACGTCGTCACGGTGGGAGGCGTCACCGTGGTGGTGGTCGTCGTCGCTGCCACATTGGGGACTATGGCCGCTGTGACAGGTAAATCCGCCATCCGTATCACCTCGTTGTCCCCCAACTTTATTGCACTCAGACCTTAACGAATACAAATTTACTCGAAAAGTGGGAGAGTTTAATCACCTAAAGATCGCAACGTGTTCGGTTGAACACTAGCAAGCCTTTTTAATCGGAGGCCAGTCTTCAGGGGTAGTCGAAACGTACACCGTATCCGTCGATTTGGTGTACGAGACGAAGAGGTCATATCCTCTTGAAAGCAATCAATTTTCAAATAATCAGAAAAAGATACCCACCTTTAGAAGAGGTACTCGGCTCGTCCTGACCTAAGTCAGGACCTTCGGCTTCCTTTTTGGGGATGTCGTCGACGCTTTTCGAGGGAGAAGGTTTCTCTGGAGTGCAATCCTCCTTTTTAGAATTTTCTCCTTCTTCTTCTTCTGCTTCTTCTTTTACTCCAGCTTTGCGTGGAGAAGATTCTTTCGAAGACGACGGCTGTTGCTTACTAGTAGAAGGAGTTCCTGAAAAATGCAAAAACGTGGATTTGAAAAATAGAAGAAAAGTCAAATCTAGATAATTTCAGACAAGATTCAAGGCTGAAAATTTTATTGCCGTTTTCGAAGTGATTTTTCGAAACAGCCGTCAGAGAGTGAAAAAGAAAACTAAATTTTGGAGGGTCACAGATTTTTAATTTTTGCAGAAATTACTTCGAAGGCGGCATAATGTCCAAAACTTTATTAATTCTGATAAGCCGTATTTTTTTTTTAGTTTTTTGTTGCGATATCTTGGTTTAAGCAGTGTTCAAATTAACTCGCCGAAATTTGAAGTTATATCTGACTCTCCAAAATAAATCCTATTTTGCATCATTTTGAAGAAGAAAATGCAATTATTTTATTTTATGCCGTGTTCAAAGTGATTCCGCGAAACTGAAAATGGCCGTCAGAGAAAGAAAAAATGACTGAAATTTGAATAGTTAATTTTGCACTTCGCGGATATTGCTTCGAACACGGCATTAAGAAAAATCAGTCAAATCCTTTTCCTTTAATAACTAGAAAAAAAAACAACAAAATGTAATAATGAATGAAAAGAACTGACCGCTGCAGGATATTTCAACACGGCTCGCATCTACAAACTCATCACGAGGGTGAGTTGCCGAAGGGACAATTGTGCTCTTAACCGTCTCAATTATCGTTGTGGCGCCCCAAACGGAACGGTCAGGTTCTGAGCTTGGAGTGGAGCGAGCGATGGATGACCGTGGCGAAGCGGTAGAGTCAATCTCCGTGTTGAGTATATCTACAAAAGTCTTGGATTACGAATTTCCCTTTAAAGCTCACTAGTTTGCGTAGTAGGATGTGGCCACGGAGAAGATGATGATGTGGCTGATGAGGCAGACGCTCCCCGCATCGACGGCGTCGACCATTCAGGGCCAACTATATCTGAAAGAAATCCGATTGTATAAATAAAGTTTTCACAAACTAAAAACGATGAAATATAGATGTTTCATTCAGAAAATATACAACAATGTGTCCGATATGCACTAGCATTAACTGTGTCAGAAGATATTTCATCAGAAACCATGAACGAAGATTCGAAAAATATTTTAAAGCAAGCGAGAACCAAAAAGTTGATTTTTTTTTTTTCATACTATAAAAAAAGAAAAAAGTGACTATTCCTCTTGCATATTTTTGTTACACCAATACGATAAAAAAAATCGAACTGCTTCGAATATAAAAAATCAAAAAAAGCCACATTGAAACTAGAGCAACTCAATAACACAAATCATACACAAAAATAAGCGATAAAATCTTGAAAAACACCTAATTTTTCTAAAAAGCATAAAAAAATTGAAGAAATTCGAACGAAAAATTTGAATAAGAGTTTGAAGGAATATTATGAAGAAAAAGTGAAGACACAGAGAGATACGAAATTTTGGTCAGTGTAAGGTAGAACAAGAGAGAAAAAATAATAATAAACCGGGCAAGTCTATTTTAATATAATCGAATCTATTCTACCGGGTCCGAAATCAAGGAAACTATTTAAAAACAAACGCTTTTTTTTAAGAAGCATGTTCTGACACAGGGCGAAAAAACCTGAGAACACAAAATCTTCTTTTGATAAACGAGAAACTAAAAATGTCTATTCATGAGCGCAGCACATTTTGAAAACAGTGTTTTTTTTTATAAAAACCAATATCTGGGCAATACCGTGAATATATTTTTTGAAAAAAAGTCTTAGTAAATAAATTAACTGAAGGCGGACCTCCCCGGTACAAATTGTACTATTTGGCCTTTTCACTTTAACCGAAGAATGCCCTATTTCCTGAAATTATCATGTGAAGAATGATCTACAATATGAAACACTTTAGTGAAAACCCCCCTTTATTTCAACGGAAAGAAAAAAATTTTGAAAAATTTATTTTATTCTTGGTGCCTTTATTGATCTACTCATATCAGTAATGATAAAGACCAATTTAAAAAGTAAAAGCTAATTTAAGTATATTAAGGGCAAGGGTACGCTCACAGTCGTAACGCGACCGCGACGCGTACGGGTGCGTGGCGGCAGCATTGATCCCGAACCTAATCTCGATTTCTTCCGTCTAAATTTGTTTTGAATATCATAATTCCACTCATCGAACTTCGTTCCAGTATGTTTTACAGTATCAAACTTGATGGTATTTGTAGTAGCCATCCGCGAAATTGCACTCAGTGAAACTCACTATTTTTGAGAAAAGCACTGCAAGCATCTCTAAAAGCTTTCTCTATATGATATGCTTGTTGACATCGGAACTTTTCAGAAAAACCAAAACACAAACTTCCTATTATAAACACAGCGTAGAACAAAATTAAATTATATTTCAATTTTGCCTGTTTGTACACGAAAATTTTCTCTACCGTAACCCTACACTCCTTCGTTGATCAAATTTTTTCTATTTTCATTATTTCCCAAGTTTTATTCATGAAAAAAAAATACTACTGAAGTCTTTTTTTTATTCTGAGCTTCATGTGTTTCTGCTTGAATTGATATATACATTTAATTCTTTTCATGATTTTTTTCAGAAAAAAATTTTTTTTTCCATTTGTTGGGCTTTCTTTCCATTATTAAAGTTGTCTGCACAGCTCCATTCTTGTTTATTTTTTATCTGAAATCATGTGTCAAGTTTTCGGAGGTTAATTTTGAATTTGAAGAAAAAATCGAAAGTTTTTTTTGTATTCGTTTGAATGAAATTTGTAATTATTTTTAATTCATTTTTTTGCGTTTCATATAGCTTTCTTTTTCTACTCCATTAAGGAAGTTCTAAAACCTTCATATACATTTTTCGCGACCGGTTTTTCTTTTTTTTTTTTCTAAAGCTGGAAGAGTTCTAGAAAACTCACATTGCGGGTATCAAGACGCCATTATAGATAGCACTCCCAAAAGTCTCCTCTTGGCGCATTCCGCGTGCGTGCGCGCGCCAATTCAAATTTCGTCTCTTGGACTAGATTTACAGGCTTCCAGTATATGGTTGTTTTTTTGTATAATTTTTTTCTTACTTATTCATTTCCAGTTTTCTTTTTATTTAATATTGACTCATTTAGCGAATCTAACTTTATTTAAGAAAGTTTTTTTTCTTGTTTTAGCGCAAATTCGAATTTTCGCCTTCACTCACTTGCACAGGCAAATGGGGAAGGTACCATAATGTGCCCACAAATATACCTCTTAAAATGAATCTTGAATATTCCATAACGTGTCCATCATGAGACGTCGAGCATAAATTTTAGCTCTAGCTGCCCAGGGAATGGTGTCTGGTCGCAGTTGGATTTCAGAATGAAACCCAGTTCACTAAATGAAGTTTTTCATGCTGTTTCCAAATCTGTTCTCAAAAAATGCCGCGCAGGTCCGTGAAAAAAATTTTTTTTTTGGAAAAGTTTTTGAGCGGAGATACGATTTTTCAAAGCTCCTCGCATGATAAGGAAATGTGCTGCTGAAAATTCATTTTTCGTTTCTCATGAGCGAATGGAGAACAACGTGTACAGCTTATACAAATTTCAAAGGAAGTCTGAAAACAAAATGAATAAAAAAATTAGAAAACCGAAGTGACTAAAAAAATAATAATAATAAAAAAACCTAGGAAGCATTTCCAGGCTACTCGGTAGCAATCAAAAAAATTTCAGGTACTCTGCCTCGTATATCCAGTTATCATAGATATGATACCCGGGTAAAAATTAATTGGATGTTTTTTTAATGCAAGAAAAAAATTATACAAAAAAGAACCATATACTGGAAGCCTGTAAATCTAGTTCAAGAGACAAAATTTGAATTGGCGCGCGCACGCACGCGGAATGCGCCAAGAGGAGACTTTTGGGAGTGCTATCTATAATGGCGTCTCGGGTATCAACGATCAGTGATTCTAAGACGAAGTAGAACGAAACGGCTTTTTCTAAAGATGCATTGTATGTTTACAACTATTTCGTGATTTTTAAGTGCAAATTTGAACTTTTTGATGAAAGTGTCTACATAATTCTAAAATTTGCACGTAAACGTAACCGTGAAAAGTTGCATATCGCCATGTATCTTTGTGGTACCCATTTTTTTTACAGCTCTCGGAAATCTAATTTTGCCTCATTTGCGAAATAAATTCTAATGAATAACGCGTCAACTTTGAAATACCTGAAATTACTTTGAACACGGCGTTATTTCAACCTACTTCACTTTTCAAAAGTCAATCTAGGTATTCGAAAATAAACATTTCTTGGCTTTTTCACCTTTTAAATTATTTTCTATTCATATTAGAAGCATATTTCGAACTTAATCATATTTTCCTATCGTCTCAAGCTTTTTCATCTTATCTGTTTTTCTGTAAATCGCCGTTCACGTTGAAGTGCACTCATTTTTTATATTGCTGCGTTTAAAGGTAACTTGACGCGCGTGGCTAATATTTTCTCGTTCAAAAGTTATAGAAAAATGCGCGACAGTTTCCCACAGCGTGGTTGGCTTCGCTCACTTGGCAAGAAAAAAAAAAATTTTAGAAAGGAAATAAACATTAGACTCTTACCAACAAGGCGAAGCCGTCCAATCACACTGGGAATCCCCTGAGTTTCGACTCGAACCGTTGAACCAGAAAAAAACTTTCGCTGCGCGCGTCAGATCAGCTTTGAACGTGACATTGAAAGCGATTTGAAAAAAAAAACTATTTTGAACTAAATGAGTTAAAAAGAAAAAGAAAGCCATAGGGATTCACGGAAACACAAATTTTTTTCCAGATTGTCAATTTTCTCTTTTTGTTCAGTCTTTTTTTTCTCGTTTATGTTGCGTGGATTATATTATACTGTTTTAATCACATAAACAGAACTTAATATCAAAAATTTTTCTTTCTGGTTTTTTGTATCCATACTCTTTTCGACTATGTGAATTTTTTGTTGTTGGAAATGTGCTATAAAAATGCGTCAAGATCAAATTGCAGAGATGAAATACTTGGGGGCTTATCTGCTCGCCAGCCTCGGAGGCAACGACTCTCCTTCCGCTCAAGATCTGCTCAAGATCCTAGGTATTTCGAACCTTTTTTTTTAATTCTTCGGACAACACAATTAGTTTTAAAAAATTTAACTGTTGCACATATCAATTCTTTTATTCATGAGGTCATTCGAATATGTTTGTTTTGAGCTTTTTTTCGAACTGTCATGGTGTGTTTAGCAGTTAGACGGATTATGTCTAAGAAAAAAAAACGTGCTCATCAACCGCCAGGATTGTACGAGATCGAGGTAAATCTCCTACGTCTTAAAATGTATCGATTTTGCAAGACCAATTCTCTTTTTGTTTGAGACGATTTCGAGACGAAAATGTCGTTTTTTATTGGTGGAAATTGCAATTTTTGATGCCGTGTTCAAAGTAATTTCCGCGAAATGCAAAATACCCGTTAGAGAAAGGAAAAGATCACTAAATTTTGGAGAGTCAGAGATCATTTTGCATTTCGCGGAAATTACTTTGAACACGGCATGAAATCTGGAATTATTTCGAGACGAGATCTCGATTTCAAAAATCATATTTCAAACAACCCTGTTGATGGCGCCAATTTTCATTCAAAAAAAAATTTTTTAAAGTTTTTCTAATGAATTCTCTTACTTTCTTTTTCTACATGTGTATTTCGTAAAATTCATAATCTACATATAGTCAATGTTTCCCGACTTGAAAGGCGAGGGAGGCGGAGCAGGGGGCGGAACGCGTAGCGTGTGCGTACGCGGTTCTTGGCACGAGCTCAATTTAACCGCCATCGACTCTTTGGAAATCCTGTTTTTTTCGCTCTTTTCACTCCTTTTTTTCAATTATTTATTGATTATGTTCATGAGTTCATCAAAAAAATAGTAGAAAAACATTGAAAAAAAGAGCGGTTACCGAGCTTTTTAAATAGTCGGCGACAATTGAATTGAACTCGTGCCAAGAACCGCGAACGCACACGTTACGCGTCCCGCCCCTTGCCCCGCCTCTTTCGCCTTTCAAGTCGGGAAACATTGACTATATTAATTATACTACTTCATTATGTGCTTCCCTTTAAAAAATCATTTCTTTATTGACGATAGTTCATTAGAAATGTTAGGGATAGTTTACCCGCTATTAATTTGAATCCGAATGAGTAAATTTCGGATGGAGTGGCCGCGACGCCATACATTGCCGAAGCGTTTAATGGTTTTGTTCTTGATATTACCCAGGTCGTCATTTAAGCAACCTGAGAAATATTTTTTATTGACTTCTGTCTTATTTGCGAATTTACATCTATCATTTTTATTTTTCAACTAAGTAAACAAGCCAAAACTATGAATGGACCGTAAACCTGTGTAAGCACATCTCAAAGCCCATAATCTTGGAAACCGAATTTTTGGAACCACAATCTTGAAAAACAAAAGAGATGTCACAAGAAATTGTGTTCGGTGATCGAAGCGAAGCAAGAGAGTATATAAGAAGAAAAAAAAACATAAATGAGAGCTTTAGCTTTTTAAGATTGTGGTTATCAAGGTTTTGGTATTTTGGTTTCCAAGATTGTGGGCTCTGAGAATTACGTACACGGACTCGAGATTTTTTCGTACTATAAAATTTCATTTCGCTCTTTTATTCCGCGTTTAAACCTGTTTTGACGTAGTAAAACAGTGTTTCCCGTTAAAAAAAATTAGCCCGAATCGCAGGGAAACGCGGCAGGCTCGTACAGCATTATTTGTCGGCTCTGTTACTTAACAAAAAAGAAGTTATAAATTATATTGAACATTTGCCAAAAAGGCGCAAGCACCCAATCGAGCCTTTGAACCAGAAAAACTTCCGCTACGCGCGTCAAGTTATGCCGTCTTCAAATTGATTCCGCGAAATCCAAAATAGTCGTCAGAGAAAGAAAAAGAAAACTAAGTTTTGGATAGTCAGAGATAATTTTGAATTTTCTGGAAATCACTTTGAACACGGCAGTAGATTTGATAACAAGGCTCCCGTAATAAATGAATTGGCATGGGTGTTTTGACCTGTTATTAAATCTTCACACGAAATATCTTCGATTTGTTAAAAATTTTATACGTGGTCTTAATAAATTGATACTAGCTTACCCATTTTTCAAAAACGTTTGCAATTAGATTCCTGGATCATTAAGTCACGTTTTTAGGAGCCGGAGGTCTCGACTGTGACATGGATGATGCTAACAAAGTCGTTTCTGCTCTTTCGGGCAAAACAATTTCTGAAGTTATCGCGGCAGGAAAGACGAAGCTTTCGTCCGTCCCCTCCGGTGGTGGCTCCGCTGCCCCCGCTGCTGCTGCTTCCGCAGGTGCGGCAGCTCCGAAAGGTCAGTGGCGCTAGCGTTTTTTGGACCCAAGTTTAAATTTAGCTGAAGAGAAGAAGAAGGAAGAAGTCAAAGAAGAATCAGACGAGGATATGGGCTTCGGTCTCTTTGATTAAATTGTTGTTATTTTCTTTGTTATATAAACCAGTGAGAATAAAATTTTTCTGGTTTTTTACTTGAAATTCTACACATTGCTATGGTTGTTCCAAGTAGATTCCAACAATCAGATAAGGATGTTTGGTGGATATTCCCTTGACGTGTCTGAATAAATATCTTATCAGGATCCTCAACTGGAACAGAAAATAACCATATTTTTTCTCAGCGAAATGACCTCCCTTGTTAAAAGGATTGATAAGAAAGCAGCCAGATGGATTATGAAGAATACCTTGATTTCAACGGAAAGCTTGACGCCGGAGTTGAAGCTGAGATTGATTACGATCGCAAGTCCCCTTTGGATGAGCACTCCCGAAGCGTGTCCCATGGCAGACCCGTATTGGGCGTTCTACTGGCCTGGCGGACAAGCCATGACCAGGTGAACTTCTGCTTTTTCATTGAGATCGCACCCCGCTGACGTTGTTTCCATTCCAGATTCATTCTGGACCACCGGAAAACTTTCGGCGGAAAACACGTGATCGACTTTGGGGCCGGTTGCGGCTCCGCGAGCATTGCCGCCTCTTTGGTCGGGGCCAGCCGAGTCCTGGTCAACGACATCGACCAATGTTCGCGAAGCCGTACCGGTGGCTTCTGATATTGATGTTTCAGATGCGCTTCTCGCAACTTTACTCAACTTTCGATTGAACGGCGTTTCTGTGAACAACGTCTCGTTCTCGCAAGAAAATCTTCTTGAAAAGGATCTAGTGGTCAAAAATTTTTTCGCCGAATCGGTGCGCTAGAAGCCTATAAGAAGCTGAACATGATTTTTAGGATGAAGAGAAGTTCATTATCCTGGGGGATATGTTCTACGACAGTGACTTCGCTGCTTCGTTATTTGCGTTCTTAAAAAGGTACATATATAGTCTGTTCAGATTTTGAATGTCAAGTCGTCGCTCAAGATCCGCCCATAATGGTGCGATAAACCAATCAGAGCGAGGCATCCGCAGTGTTTTTAAATGACGTCATTGCACTTGACATTAAAAATCTGAACTATACCTTAATACTATGAAACGAAAAAACCAACTGTAGGTCACAAAAATCTTCGGGTACTCGAGTTTTCGTTGGAGACCCAGACCGTCACCCTCTAACAGAGAAAAGAAGTCTTGAGAGGTTTGAAATATATTTAATCGTCGAGGTTGTACAAGCAATAAACTTTCAGTTATAGGACAAAATTCGAAAAACGATTAGTGGCCGAGTATTCGCTTCCTGGATATGTCATCCGAGAGCACTACGGGTTCAACACAGCAAAAGTCTTCGAACTTGTCTTTTAAGCCGGAATGAAGCTTTTTTCGATATCGAAAATTTATGGAACAGCAGCGGTTTCGCTTCCGAAACGCGATACTCGAGTAGAATGCGTGAATATGATGGTACAATGCGGTCTTGACAAAGACAAACAGAAAGAAAGAAAGAAGAAAGATACAGTAGTGTAACACCCGCGGCATTTCCTTCAGGAACATAACTTCCAAATCAAACACGTAAATATAGAGTCAAACAAAATAGATCAAAAGGATAGAGCAAACTTGGTTTAGCACTTCAGATTTAGTTGATGACCAGAATAAAAAAATTCGCACGGATGTGCCAGTTAAGAAAGAATAAGTACCCGTTCTATACAAGGGATTAAAAAAGATGAAAGAGCGTTTTTTTTTTACCTGTAATTCTGGGAAATAGAAAACGGAAACTGTTGGACATGTAAGGAATTTGAGATTTGTAGAGAATAATAATGTGATAGAGCAGCGTGAGAAGGTCTAAGCCAAGTTGGAATAACCAGTAGGGAGGACCCTTCTCGGCGTCGGAAACGGAACGCGGTTTTTTCTTTCTTCTTCCACCAGACGCTGCAAAAGAATGATTGATTTTCGTCGTGATCAAGATGTAAACTCATCAGTTTTTAGAACATTCAGAGTGAGACCTTTAAGTAGAAAAATTACAGTAACAAAAAAAGAAGGATTTAACAGCGAAAGTTCGAGAAAAGTTAAAGATAAAAAGCTTGTTTTAGATCTGGGGTGTCTTAACTTTTAAAAAGTGGCTTTCTTTCAATCTGAAAAAAATATTCGGTGAATCTGAGTGATTCCAAGTGATTCAAATAATGAGGTCTTATTCCCTGTGACAGACAACAGCAAAAGGAAAAAGAAATATACAAATACAAAAAATCTGAAAAAAATCTCGACTCCGGAATTCGGAGCGTTATAAATTCCAGAGTGGCCCCGAGGAGTTAGAGGAAAAAACAGCCCCCATTTTTTTTTGTTCTGACCCCTCAGCCCTAAAGCTTAAGTGGCCCCTATAGGGGTCTTTCAATTTTTAGACCAAAAACGCTCATTTATTTAATTTTTGGCATGGAAATGCTTCCCATGGCGTTCATAAAAATTATCGATAAGAATTCGCCCTACACTACCAAAATTCCTAAGGGGACCACTTTTACAAGCTTCAGTTGTCCCCAGAGGGGTCCTTAAGGTTGCCCCCTATAGGGATAACTCTGGAGTTCCTAAGCACTACCGATTATTTCATGCTTCGAGAGAAAATAATATTTTACCATAATATCGTCAAGGCCATCGAAATCCATCCGCGTCTGATAACGATGAACCTCGCTCGACGGAATCTGGGAAAAAATGAGGTTATTTTCTAAGTAGTTTATTTTTCTTCTTGTTCCTAGTTTTTTTCGTGTGAATTTTACGAGAATAAATAAATTTGAGGTTGGATAAAAAACGAGATAAAGGAGATAATGAGAAAATAACCTTGTCAACTTGAGGAAGAGGATCCCCAGGTAGTCGACGGGCTTCTAAAACCGCAACATACGGTTCGACAAATTGAATAGCCGAGTATAGACGCTCGTAGCTATAACCTGAAATAGAAAAGTGGTAAATAATCGTTCTATTAAAAAGACAGATATAGCCAATTCACCGCTGACTTGGGCGTGACGTGTCTGAGCTCTCCACTAACCAGACACTATTTATTTTCTAATCGTGTCAGGACCTTTTATTTTGATGGTTCAAGCCAGCCGTGAATCAGCTATACTTTTCATTGAAAAAATAAATGTACGATCAACCTGTGACTTGTTCGACCATGCGATGAGGTTCGTAGCACGCAAAAAGGACGGCAGCAGCCACGGTGCGGTAGGAAAACTTGAAGGAACCCGTATCCAAGAGGAGAAGATCGAGAATCTTAAGAGCGTTCTGAGAAAGGAAATTGAACATTTTCATCTTACCTTTGCCATGTGGATAAAGTCTTCGCGCATAAAGTTGGGGATCGAACTTCTTTCTTCAACTATATGCTCGTCGCCACACAACTCTTGTTCCACCTTAATTTGGATGATGAAAATTCGAAAAAATAAAACTTTGTCCCATAGAGAGCTAATTGAATCAATTGAAGCTTTTGAAGACCAAGGAGTATAGCCAATTCATGGGTAGCTTGAGACACAAAAAGCCTGTCTGCGCTCTCCACAGACCATTCAGTATCTCTTTTCTTATCGTCTCAGGACCTTTTTTTAATGGTTCAAGCCAGCCGTGAATCAGCTATAAGAGGAGAATCGTATCATTTTTTTTGTGGCATCGAACAAAATGTCACTTGCTCCGAAATGCAAAAAACTGTTCACAAGCAACAATTTGTACTGTTTCGCAGCAAAAGACGAAAACTCGCCTCGATATTTTTCGCTAAAAGATTTTTGTACGTACCTCTTTTTTCCCTAGCAGTTGCATGTAAGTGGCGAGCCAATGAACAGAAGTTAAGGAGGACAGGGCCCAATTGAGTGCCCGAACCATTATCGTTTCCATCTGACGCACCTTAAAAAATTATTTTGCGTCAAACTTCTACTTTTCAAAGAAAAAAACCGCCTGTGATGAAAAGGCACCGTCCGTGTAGCCTGCGAATTCCTGGCATTTGGGTGGATAAATTTCCTGAAGGAAACGTTTCTTAATATGCGAATAAAAGATCGCCAACTTCGTATTTGCTCGCAATGAACAGAGCGGTGGTTCCGACCAATTGGAAGGTTTTCGGGGTGACTTCTTGGATTCCTGATTCCAAAAATCTGTCTACGTAATCAACCGCCAAGTGGAACGTCTCACGATGCTGTCGTTCAGTTTCGCAAACCTCAAATTGGAAAAAAAAAATTGAGATCGAATAAAAATGATCATTTCAGTCTTTTGTGATATGGAGGCACGGCGTTTTTTTGACGACACCACGCCCAAATTTTTCCGCAAAGTGTAGTGTATCGTGTGCATGCACCGCGACGCTCTCGCACATGCCGTGTTCAAAGTAATTTTCGGAAAGTTCAAAATGCTCTCTGAATTTCCGAAATTCCGTTACATTTTTCACTTTCTAACGGCTATTTTGGATTTCGCGGAATCACTTTGAAAACAGCAACAGAAAAATTGCATTTTTTTTTTCAAATGACAAAAAGATTCGTCTCATGACCCATTGGACATGCGCCTTTAATATTCCCTGCTGTTTACGCTTTTTTCACATGACGTCACATGAGTGTTTCGGGTCCGCTTTCTTCATTTTTGGTTTTTTTTTCCCACTAACAAAAACGGCGTGGAGAGCAATAACTGAAATACTCACTTCCATCATCCAATCGACCAGAACGGCTCTCGTGTTGGGGCTCATTTGGGGGTGATCTCTCATCAGATTCTGCGTCGGCCTCGGAATTTCATCACGACGCACCAAAAGCGACCAGACCTGGGGAGCGTATTTTCCATAGGGGAAATCTCATTTTAGGTCACCTTTTTGGGAGAACCGTAGCTCTGAACTCGGGAGAGTTGAGGTGGGACGAAAAGAACTTCGCCCTTCCTTTCCTCGTTCAAAGCGCGTTCCATTTTTTCGAAATTTGGGTTCTGTAGAGGTTCTGAAAGACGAGAAAGCAAATTTATTGGTTGAAAAGGAAAAAAAATGTGACCAGGCGGTTCGTCATCCTCATCTTCCAGATGCTCTTCTTCAACATCCTCGGTGCTCAAGCTGGACGAGAGTCCTTCACGCCTTTCCTCTACACAATCTTCGTTTTCTCCAGAGAAAACCTTAAACATTCAAATGAAAATTTGCTTTAATGAGTGTTTTGCCATGTCCTTGATTCTATTTATCATTTATACATTGTTTGTCCCCCTTTTTTTTGCTTTTTGAAAAATAAGAAACTGTTGGAGTTTTGAGAAAAATCAAGGCTATCTGATTAAATTCACGCCTTTTCAGAACTATAAGAAGCCGTTCGCTCAAAATTCGCCGTTATTTTCAAACACAGAAAATACTTTTTATCATACTATATGTGAGAGAAATCTTCAAAACCTCGTCTTCTTCAACAATTGGTAAAGGACGACTAGGTGGGCGGCGTCTGGAGACTATTTCTTTCGTTTTGGATGCTGAAAAAATTATTGCAGTTGATAAAAATTCGAATTCAACATGGAAGAAATTACTTGAACAAGAAGAATCAGTCGTTTTTACGCTGTTCACAGCTTGAAGAAGGGAATCTCCGATTATCTTGCTTTCCTCTTCCTCCTCCTTCTCTATTGAAGGTCTTTTAGGAGCTGGGCCCATCTGAAAACAATATAATTGTAGAGCAAATATATAATATATACTTTTTTTCGTATTCTAAACTAAATTTTAGTTTGAAGTTATCAAAAATATAAGAAATTTTCTATGATTAAACTGATTCCGCTAAATTTAAAATACCCGTCAAAGAATAATAAAAAAATTTTTTTCAATAAAAAAAATTAAATTTTGGAAATCTAGAAATATATTTTGATTCCGCGAAATTACTTGGAAAACGGCAATTGAGCAGTTTCGAGGTTTTCAGGAATAAAAAAAGCAGTAGAGAAAACGAAAATTCTACGTCTTCAAAATTTTCGATGCAAAAAATAGAATCAATGGGAAAAAGGATGTTCAGTTTATCATAAACAGCATTAGAGACTATTCCTTTACCAAACTTGAAAAGCGACTACGTCTTCTATAAAGCTGAATATGATTTCAAAGTTTTCGATTATCACAATCGCGCCTAAAACCAATATTTCGCAAAAGTCTTCCACTGTAAAATGCTTAATAGTGAAAACTTTACAGAATCAGAAAACAGTAAAACCCTGTTATACGAACCTGAGAAGATCGACGCTTCCTTCTCGGAAAAGTGTTAACGTCTTCAGGGAGTTTTGTATTTAAAGCTGTTCGAGAAATTGGAATATTTTCTTTAACGTCAACAGCCGCTTCATTAAGCTTTTGCTTCATTCCATTAGAGAATCTGAATGAGAGTTTTAGTTGAAACATCAAAAAAAAAAACGGTAAGCTCTTTAACTTACTCGAAAACGCCAGAACCTCGTAGCAGCGACGTTTTAGAATTCTCGCTTCCTTTTTTTGTATTGATAGTATTAGTTTTTGTTTTATTCCGTTTACTCGACTTTCTTCCACCCATCTAAAACTAAAATATCAAATGATGTATTTAAAATATTATAACTTCGCAATTTGAGATTGATATAAAGCTACCAGAATCGTCACTTACTTCTAAAACATCATGGGAACGCCACCTGAAAGCATTGAAAGTAACTTTTTGAACGTGAAATTCCTTTTAAACAAAAATAAATTAATAAGAAATAAACTCAGCAAAATTCGCATTAGCGCGCGAAATATACGCGCCCAAGAAAGGGTCCTAAAACGATCAGCATATCTTTTTTTTTATTCGCGTCACGGACAACAGGAAAACTGTTTTATTGATTATTTTTGCTCAAAGTTCATTTTTGAAGACTCAATTAATATCATGAGAGGCATAACATAGCAGAGAAGCGAAATTTTTATTGAAAATCAGGTTTTCATACTGTTTCGTGGTCTTATTTTGAATCTTGATAATTATTCAAACATTATTTCGAAAACCTTGCTTTTTTGAAGCTTGCGATTGGAAGACAATGTCGGATGATGAGGAAGGGCTGTTAAGAATCGATGAAAATGCCGACGAAGATATACCGACAGGTTTTCATTTTAAAACTTCTGTCCTATTTCTGACCTCATCGGTTTTACAGCAACTGGATACCAACCGGCGTCGTCAAGTTCTTTTTCAAAGTTTTTTTCCTCAGTGGCAAGCCCAGCAAACACAATATCTATGACAGGTAGAAATTTTCAATTCTTACCACTTTAAACTTGGACTGAATATTGATTTTGATTACGTATCTGTTCATTCAAACTATCGATTCTTAGTTTTTGTTGTAGAACTTCATGAATTCTCGTGAACTTTTTTTGTTGTAAAATAGGATTATTTTTGAGTTTTATTACCATTTATATAGGAATACTGGTTTAAAATGAATTTTTGCGGTTGCTCCACGAAGATGAATTTTGTGCATTTATTGATGTGCAGTATCGTATTTTTATCAAGTAGCCGAAAATACACTTTCTGGATGTGTGAACGAGCAAAGTTTTTCGTTGGTTCAGATGACACGAAAGAGGAAGGAGAAATCGAAGAAGAAAATGTTTATACGACACCTAATACCTATCGCCACAAAACTCCTGAAGCGAGAACTTCTGGTTACTCTTCAAACCCTTCCAATTCACAAGGTTTGTATCAAAATTTTTGTTTTTTGAAAATTTCATGTCTCAGAGGAGCTTTCACGAGGTCAGAAAAATAGCACTGTTGGGTTAAGTGAGAAGTTCAGAAATGGAGAATCAACGTGAGTTTCTAACTATTCGTAAATTTCATTAGTTTTGATTGTAATTTTTCGTTTTCAGAAACAGCCCGGAAGATTTCGACACCAAACAATCTTCTGGGCGGAAAAGAAAAGAAAGTGAGTTAACTTTTTGGAAATAGTTTTATATGTGTGTTTGAACGAATTTTGTGAATAACGCCTCCACTTCTCGTACTCATTTATGATGCAGATCGTACAGAGAAAGGAAGCAAGAACTTCCTGGAGCCTCCGAGCAGCGGGAGGTCGAAGCGGGCGAGCCACCAACTGGCCACCATGGCTATCACGGCCTGCTTGACGGACAGCGAGGAAAATCCCTGCAAACTGCCCGTTGAAGCTATCTATCTTCCTAAAAAAGCCAAGGTTCATATTCAATCTTTCTCTTGTCAGTAAGACCAGGTTTATCAGAAAATTAAATAGAAGTATTGACTTTTTTTTTCTGCTGAGAAATCGCCATTTTTCGACAAAAATCGATTTTTTCAATTTTTTTTTCAGAAAGATGCGAGTACAAACGTGAAACTAACTCGTGGTGTAGACACTTCAGACATATCTGAAACGACGAGTTTACTGGAAGCCCCGCCGGGGACAACTATTTTGGTTGAGCTGCAAGTCGTCTGTAAAGCCGGCCGTGAGTTTATTTCTGTTCGGTTTTTTTTTCTTAGCATAACTTCTTTTCTATTCAGTTGAGTGTTTCTGCATTTGAAAATTGGAATAAAATGTTCTTTTAAAGTTTAAAAATCAAAATGTTGAAGAAAATTGAAATTTTGAATACAAATATGGAACTTAGGAACTCCAGAGTGGTCCCTATAGGGGCACCTTAGGGACACTTTACCAACACCTATAAGGGTCCACTAAAGCTTTCAAAATTGGTCCCTATAAAGATTTTCAGTTAGTGGCCTCTATGAGGGACATGTCCAACCATTTTTTTTTGAATAAAATTGAACGATCCCTATAGGGACCACTTAAGTTTATGAGGCTAAATGGTCATACCCTCAAGTTCTATAGGGACCACCTTGATTTTGACTTTATAGGGACGACTTTTTCGATCCCTATAGGAGCTGTTTTTCCCCCTAACTATATAGGGATCACTCTAAACTTTAAAAAAAAGTTTCTTATTAGTTTTGTAGTTAGATGATGATTAAGAGCGAAACTTGTCCTTTTGCTTTTACAACCATCTATCATCATAAAAATTTGCAATAACAGAGAAAAAACTGTCATTTTTCAGCGAATTCTGTGTTTGTCACCTTGAAAAACGAGCAATTGACGGGTGTTTTGTCTGACGGACAGCCTCCCATGATGGCAGCTTTGAATCGCAAAAGGTTTTTTTGTCCTTATTTTTTCCTGCTCTTAACTTTTCTTATCTCAGAACTTTGGCCCCCAATTCTGTCGACGATTCGAAAGAAAGGTCAGTTCAATTATTTTTTTCGATGGCTTCTGAAAGTTTTTAATTTTGAACGGATTTTCTGAATGAATACGGTTTCTGACTACCTTTTCAATTTTTAAGGTTTTGAAGCATCATTTTTTCAGCCTCTATTTCTATGATTTTTGCGATATTTTTTTTTTCCAAATTTCGCCGTATTTACAATGACGATAGTGAAAAAGATTGGAGGTATTCAAGAACAGTGATTTGAGAATAAGGGAACTTTTTCGGTCTTCAAAAAGAAACGCGATTTTGGTCATAAGTTTCTTTTAAGCATTTCAATTTTTCTGCAAGTTTCTGAAACTGCGTTTATTTTTCTGTGAACTGAAACTTTCTGAGTGTTAAAAATAACCGTCATCACAACTCCAGAAAGTTTCAGAAAGATTGAATTCTTTACAAGAAAGTTGTGACCGAAACCCCGTTTTTTTTTTTCGGATCTTTCCTGACGTTACTGTATGTTCAATCTTTCATCCGAATCACTTTCTGCAGAAGTCTGTCGGCGGCGAGCACGAGCAGCACCCCGGCGAAGGGATTTCGCGCCGGATCTCAGGTTCCCACCTCCACGAAACGCGGCGCACAGCGCAACACTTCGCTCTCTGAAAGTCGGCGAAAGCTGTCCTATGCTACGAAAGAAGGTTTTTCTTCGTTCTTTCTCAATATGGACATCGCTCTTCAGAGGAAGACGACGTTGACGTCACAGCGTGCGATTCGACATCGTATGTGAAAGGGGACCTCGACCTCATGGAAGTTGATCCGTATGTTTTTTTAAGACGACATGTAAAAATATAAAAAAGTTAAGTATGCGTCAAAATTGATTGTAAAGCACTTTGACAGGATTCCTAATTGACTATTATTTCATTTGATGTTTTGCTTTGAAAGAATCGAAAAATTGAGTCAACTGACATGGAAAGTAATTTTTCTTGGCTTTTCTGCAAATATGCTCAAAAACCCTCCGAATATCTAGATTAATATCGCACATAGTCTCTTTCTGTGCAAACTTCTAGTTTTTGAGATATTATTTTTTAAAGTATGCGTTTAACTCAGAAATAGACCGCACAAGGAGGTCATTTTAATATGCGACTTGGAATTTTCTACAATTTCGCTCTAATATACTCTGAAGGTTTATATCAAGAATCATCAAAGTTGCAACTCGCGCCAGCTTCTAGTTTTTAAGATAGTTAATTTTAAAGCTTGAAAAGTTAGCATTAAAAATTGTGTTTCACAACTTTGAAAAATCGTATCTCAAAAGCTAGAAGTTTGCGCAGGTAGCGAATATTGAAGATTTTCATCTAGACCTTCAGAGAGTGTTTGAGCAAAAATTTAGAAAAAAATGACCTCCCTAGTGAAGTATATAAGGTAAACAGTTTTCCAAACTTTTGCAAAGATCAATAAAGTTGATTTTCTTGTAAACAAAATCGTTTTCAAATAGTAAAAAATGTGTTTTGTGCAGACAGACAATGCACCTTTGTCACTATGACGGCTGTCAACACCGATATCCCTCTTCTTCCGAACTCGAGTACCACATAACCAAGAACCACGCGAAAAAGAAGGTTCCTCGATCGACTAGATACTTATCTCACAGTTTCCTTCCAGCTCGTGTACGAATCAATCTGCTGCCAGACCGAGGAGTCCTTGTTTGATCGCATTGATAAGGCTACGGACATTTCGGGACTAACGCCAGTCGAAGTATAGCCATCCGACGTATCAATCAATCATCACGACTGTTTTCAGACGAAAGAAGTCGTCAAGCAGCAAGCTACTGAAGACTTTTCCGATCTCTCTGATTCAGACGATAATCCTCCCAACTTGTTAAAGGTACAGGTTCGAGTTATTGAAGCTAAAACTGAAGTTACAAAGAGAAAAAAAGCTTTATATGGTATAGACGAATCACGGCTAGCTTGGGACGCAAAAAGGCGTGGCCTGTCTGCACTCTCCATCAACCACGCACTGTCTTTTCTCTTCGTGGCAGGACCCTTTTCTCAATGGTTCAAGCCAGCCGTGAATCAGCTATAATGTCCAGAACAGAAAATATTATGCCGTGTTCAAAGTAATTTCCGCGAAATGCAAAATACCCGTTAGAGAAAGGAAAAGATCACTAAATTTTGGAGAGTCAGAGATCATTTTGCATTTCGCGGAAATTACTTTGAACACGACATTAGAAATTTTTCGTGGGAAGCTTTACTGAATGAGAATCGCTGCGCGTCTTTTCACACATGAGAAAATCGTTTGTATTAATTAATCTACTCAAGCAAAGTCGGAATGGTGGATCATGGCCCCTAAAATAGGAGAGGCTCAAAAAAAAAAGAAAGGCAGCAAAAATAGTCCCTTTATCGAGCCTTCCATTTTTCTGGGATTTTTAAGGCTCAAGAAATGGTGAAAAAGGGCGAGGCAGCAAAAATGGGGCATAAAAGCTGATAAAATGGCGCAAAAAGGCAGCAAAAAGGAGCCTTTGTCACCCTAAAAGGAACATTTTATGGATTATTTTCCACCCTTTCCGACTTTGCCTATGTAGAAAGGGTACTTGTGGACGCCTAGAAGGAGATTGACAATGTCCTTTTTTTCAGCAAGAGCAGCCGATGAAGATAAAACCCAACGTTGTGTTCACCAAAGAGAATGGTGAGTTTCGTGATGAATCTGTTGAATTTGTGTCGGATTGAGAGCTGAAACGGTCCTCTTCTGCATCATCGAGCAAGACTTTGCCGCCCGGCAGCTCTGTCATCGGAATCTCCACCGGAATGCCATCAACGTCAGGATCGGTCCCGCCGACGCTGGTGGCCGCCATTCAGCCACGCATCGGATCTCCCCTCGACCCGCCCCCGACCATTGCCTACTCAGGTTCCCGATAGCCATTGCGTATCCATTTATGTTGTCTTTTCAGAACACAGACCGGGTCCGTCGAATCCACAAATCGGCTCCCGAGTCCCCACTAGCGTTCAGTCGCAACATGTTCTCATTGGTGGATCTCCGAGAGGTTCTTTTTTATTTTGATGAACAATTTTGAGAAAAGTTCTGATGTTTAAGGTTTTTTCTTAAATCCTCTTACTATATTCATAAAAGCGACTCTTCAAATAGGTTAACAGCTTTACTCGCAAGGCAGGTCTTTTTACTTTGCGTTTGAAATTTTCCGAAAAACTTGCCAGGATACATCTACCACACTTTAAGTCCTGAACTGCAAAAAGTCCATTAAAATGAGCTGTTTTGGGGTTATAAACCCTTATTTTTGAAGAACTGCAGGTCGAGACTTTCATTATCTTCTTCTGGTACATCCAGGAGTGTCCTGGTCAATTTTTAGAATATTTCCAACCAAAATGTGAAATAACCTTCCTAGTCAGTTCCTAAAAGCGTTGAAAAGTGGAAATATGAAAAACTTGTTATTTATAGAAAAATATTCTTGTTGTTGCAAAAATGTAACTTATTTTTTCGCATCAAAAGGTTAGTTCAAACAAAAAAAATTTTACTCACTAGTCAGTAGATTTCTTTTAATTTGAAGTTCCGATGTTATTTTTTATCACAAGTATAATGGCTTTTTTCTGACTTGTTTTGTATCCAATCAGTTTATGGTGTAGAAAAAACTTTCTTGTTTCAATTTTTTACTGTTTTTACATCGTTTCGAAACAGTTTCACTTAGTCGTTCAGAAAAAAAAAACATTCATCAATATTCTGGTTTCAAAAAAAGCTTTATGAGCACTGTAAGTTAGCGATTCTAGTGATTTTTCTAAGCTTTTAGGATTACAGTAATACAGATCGAAATCTAAAAATTGCATTATTCGACTTATTGCAAAAAGGTTTAAAGAAATTAAGAAAGAAAAAGGGAAAGTTTTTTTAAAATGAAAGAAGCGTCCGTTGTTCTATTCTTTTTATAATTTCAAGTCGTTTCGCTTCATTTTTCTTGTTTTTTTCTTTGAAAAATAGAAGCGAATTTTTCATGTTCTTTAAAAACAACTCCTTTGAGTTTTTCTCTGAGAAATTCCTGTGAGTTTTTTTCACATATATTGGCAAAAAAAGTTTTTTTAACAAATCTTTGGGAAAGAATCTTTTTTTCACAGAGATATTAAGGTATTTTCAGATATTTCAAATTCTTGTTTTTATTATACAAAAATTTACAAATTACTTCTGTTTGACAGGAGCCATTCAAAGTGGAGCTTCGCCTGGGATGTTCATTCCTACGTACCCCTACATTCCGCAGTTCATGCCGACGATGCCTGGCTCGAGCTCTGGAATGATGAACGTGGGCCAGGGCGGCGGTGTGGCTCGAACGCCCTCTAGAGATCACAAAATACACGAACTCAAGGCGAAAGAAGGTTCAGGCGCTGTAAGGACATCAAATCAAAAGAAGTTCTCTAGGAGTTATGAATGACAAGAACGGAGGCGCCCAGAGAGGAATGTCGTCGCCGGCGGCGGCTCCTCCGTCGACCTCGCTGGCGCCTCAGAACCCGCAGCAGGTCACGCAGAGGCCTCAGTTCATGGGGCCGCCGCTGATGCAGCAGACGTCAGCCAACCCCTCGAATCCCATCATGCAGCAACTCCACATGCAGCAGTTACATCAGCAGATGCAGCAACAGCAGTTGGCAGCTGTCAACCGTGGCTTTCAGGTCAGTTGAAACTAGTGGAAAGCTCTGGCAATCAAACATGGGATAGGGTTCACGCTGATCTGTAAATAAATTATTACGTCCGATTTTATAGAAAAAGATCAAACATTCATTTTGTAAAGTTCAATTGATTGTCTTTTTTTAAAGTGGTCGGAAAAAAAATGTTTTCCATTTTCGGATTCAGAACAATCGAATTAGTCTAGTTCGACCTTTCAATGTCAACTAGTGCATGAATAGGCTCCAGAGAATGGCTCGGTTTTTCTTCAAAGGGGGGCGATGGCTTGGCTGTTGCCAATCATGCTCATCCCATGTATGATTAAAAAGAAGTTGAAAAAAATCAATTCGGCAACTATTGATTGCGGTTTCCGACCATTTAACGTCCTTTTTATCTTTCAGCTTGGTAACCAACCGGACCTGATCGCGGCGTTACAAGGTTTGTCCTATTTGAGTATTGCTCGAGATTATCGAAAATATTCCAGCTATCCAACAACAACAACAATATGGAATGTTCCCTAAGTAGAACCTCACTATAAGAATCGATGAAAATTCCCACTTTTTTTTTTCTGAATATCGAAGATAGGTAATGAATTTGGTTGACTTAATTTTTGAACAATTTCTTGTTTTCTTGTTTTCAAAAGTCGATAAGTTGAAGTTTTGTTTTGTTTCCGATGCTATTAAAAAAATTATTGGTTCTTTCTTTTTCTGGAACAAATTTAATCCCTTTGCAAAAAAGCTTGACGTCGATTCGAATAGGTTTTTTTGCTTGAAGATTTAGCTTTTTTTCTGTACTTGTGAAATATTTATTTGTATACCTAACTTTATATTACTAGATTACAGTTCTTGATTCTTCGGTTGTTCTGAGTACATTTGATGTCCCGGTGTTCAAATTTTTTTCCCCCAGTTTGCCATTCGTTTGATAGTAGTTGTCATCAGACTAGATGTTCATTCCGTACTCTTTTTCTCAATTTCTATACACATTTCGCACAACTGCTTGCCCATTTGTATTTAAATGCACAAAATAGCTCATTGCTCATTTTTTGCAGTAACGCTGATAGTTTTTCATATTATGTTCGAAGGCGTTTTTTTTCATACTCTTTCAAAAAAATTGAAAAAGGATCAAGAATCGTTCATGTACTAACATTAGCATGTTAATTTCAATACTTTAGCGCGTGTAAAATTTATTCAAATTGGTATTGTTTCCCCTGTTGTCCTTCGAGTTATCGGTGAGCTTTCGATTCGATTGTAAGTTATGAAAATCTTTATTGTGATGCTTCTAAATAAATTTCTGTGAAAATTGATTTTGCGAACGTGACCTAGAGACATTGTAGAAAAATCAAAATAGCGGGAAAAAATAGTTTTTAATGCCATGTTAAAGATCGACAAAAATAAATATAACAACAGACTTTACAATGTGATATATCCTACAGTAATGCAAAATACTCGTCAACGATAGAAGATAGTGATTCTCTCTGATCAATTAAGGTGAAAAAAACTCAGAAAAGTTTGATCTTTTTGCGGAAAATTATCAGAGGTTTGAATAAGAGTCTTCAGAATGGAAAGACATTAATAGTTACACCGAAGTATGAGCTCTCTAGTACCCTTGTTGTGGCCGAATCAAAGGCCAATTTGTGGGAAGACGGTTCAGTAGCGGTACGTGCCGCGCTCGTAGGTGTGCGACATGTCCATGTCGTCGTACTCGTCGAAGCCGTGTCTGTCCTGCGTCTGGGCGACGTTGCCGCCGAAGTTCGGCCTCGCCTGGTGGCCCAGCGATGAAGGCGCAAGTCCGTAGCTCGTCGTCGGCTGGAATATAAAGACATTTTCGAAGGGAAACGATTCTTTTCATTCGTTTCACATTTGAAACTCGGGCCCTCTGCGCCCTCCACGAGCCAAGCTCTATATTCTGTTCAGATTTCGAATGTCAAGTCGTCGCTCAAGCTCCGCCCCTAATGGTGCGATGAACCAATCAGAGAGCGAGCCATCCACAGAGTGTTTTTGAATGACGTCATTGCACTTGACATTAAAGATCTGAACAGACTATATCTCGTGCATTATCGTGTCAGGACCTTTTTTTCGATGGCTCAAGCCAGCCGTGAATCAGCTGTACACCCCAAAGTAACAGTACACGTCGAGCTATTTCTCGCGAGTTTTACAAAAAAAAATCTTGGTGGGCGGAGTCAAAAACTCTGCCGTTCCCATATGACGTCATAAGACCGGCAAAGAGCGTACATAACCGGGAACATTAAAGGCACAAACCGCCGTATTTCCAGAGACTTTTGAGACGAATGAAATTATCTCTACATAAACGCATTTTTCTGCGCGAATGCGGCGCAGTGCGTGCACACGACACACTACACTTTACGGAAAGAAGTGAAGTTGTCGAAAAAACGCCGTGAAAAAAAGGAAACGTTTTCAAACTTTTACCTGTTGAACACCCATCGAAGGTCGTCCTGGTTGTGGCGGGGCCAAATAGGGTGGGCCTCCTGAAAATCAAAGAGTGATAGTTCCCTTTAAATTTTTCTAGAAAGTTTTCTAAGAAAGTCACGAATCGGTTTAAATTGCAAAATTGAAAAAATCTTGGGGAAAATTTTATATTTTTTATACAAAGTATAGTCCTTCCATAGGGAAATTCGGAAAAGGTGGGAAAAGGCCGCATAGAAATGTTTCTTTTATGGTGACAAAGGTTCCTTTTTTGCTGCCTTTTTGCGCCATTTCATCGGCTCTTATGCACCATTTTTGTTGTCTCTCTCTTGTTCCACCATTTCTCGAGCCTTTAAAATGTCAGAAAAATAAGAAGGCTCGATAAAGGGACTCTTTTTGCTGCCTTTTTGGAGCCTTTCCCTTTTAGCGCCTATTCCGACTTGGCTCAAGAAGATCTTGTTAGATAATCATTCGCTGATTCCATTGAAGACGTGGGATACCTGTGTTGTTGGGCAGCATCTGAGACATGGAGGCGACCGACGGCTGAGTCTGCAGCGTCGGCGGCATGCCCATCCCCTGCATCATCTGCGCCGGGGTGAACAGCGTCGACGGGCCCCGATTCTCCATGGGATTCCTCTTGATTCTGGGCGGCGAGCGGACTGGCGGATGAGTGGCGCGCCAGTAGGCCTCCATGAAGTCGGCGAGGTGTTCGCAGGCGTCCTCCAGCTGGTTCTCGTCAAGAAGCACATCGAACAGCTCCTAGGAGGCTGGAAGTGCGAGGGACGGAGAAGGAAGACTCACCGGCGGACACTGGGCGAGCTTCTCCGCGGCCACCATCTGCACGTTCATGTTGCGGCTCTGAGACTTGCCTCGCGACTTGATCAGTCTTTGCAGGACCTGAACTTCCTTTCTGCCGTGTTTCAAACAGTTGGGGCCTTTCTCAGTTCAAAGGAGCATCAATTGAGCTCTTTTCTTTCACCCGACGTTCTCTCTTCATTTGCGTGCTTTCAAAAGCTGCGGTGAGGGAAAAGAGAGCGCAGGCGAGTTTTAAGGAGTGAATGAACTATGCTCCCGAAAATTATTCACCATGAAAAAAAATCTTTATTTAAAATTTATTGGATTTTGCGTTTTCAGAAATTCACTTTCCTTAGGAGCTTCAAAACGGTCTCTATAGGGGCAACTTTAAGGACTTTTGGAGAGTCACCTCTAGGGTCCACTAAAACTTGCGAAGTGGTCCCTATAGGGGTCATGCTAATCGATAATTTTCATATACTCTAAGCGAAGAAGCATTTCTATGGGAAAGCTGAATAAATAAGCGTTTTTTAAGAGAAGTTGAAAGACCCCTATAGGGACCACTTTTTCGACCCCTATATTGATGTTTTGCCCCCTAGCCCCTACAGGGACCACTTAAGTTTCAAGATCTACGGGATCAGACTCCAAAACCCTATAGGGACCTTTTGTTTGGCCCCTACAGTGACTGTTTTCCCCCTATAGGGACCACTCTAAAACTCCTAGGTCAGTGATGAATCAAAAAAAAAAAACGGAAAATATCAAAAAATAAAGAATTTTTGAAGAAAAAGCAAGCGAAAATTAATTTTTGAACACTTTACATGTCTCCAGTGACCATACCATCAAGATTTTTTTTTTCAATTCGGCAAACCTTTGGTGAGGAAATCTTGATGTAGACATGGATCGGGGCCAACGAGGTTTTGGCCAACTGCGACGGATGGTTGATGGTGTCGCAGTCGAGTACGACGAGCTGCATCGAGCGCGCCAGTTCGAAGATCCGCTCGATCTCCGTCTGTATCTCGGCTGAAGACACCCTAATCAGCCCAGTTCCGAGGGAAGGAGTCTCACCAAGGCTATTGCTGGTCCGCGAGTTGGCTCGTTCCATCATGGCGCGCTTGTTGGGGTTGTTGAGCAGCGACCTTTTGGCCAGAGAGATGTCGGCGGTGACTCGGGTGATGATGATTCTGAAGGGTTCGTTGTCGCTAGGAGCCGCCTCCGGACAGACCGGCCCTCGAAGCGATGTTTCAGGTAGTCGAAGACGGCCTTCTGCATCATGTCCGTCACCTCGTAGCCCTTGAGCGAAGGTCCCACGAGGACGACGGGCCGCATCGAAGGCACCACGTCGTACGGAGGCACGTTCTCTTGCTGAATCTTCGCTCAGTTCATTCTTACCACTTAGACTCACCTTCTTGAATATTAGCTTCTTTTTCTCTTTGGTCGGAGGTGTCGTTACGATGTTGGTCAGCTTTTTTGCGCCGTATTCGTCGTCTTCTGGTTTTTAGAATATAGAATAAGATTCTACTTTGAAAAAATTGAAAAATTCAAGTTTTTCTATATCATTTGTTGGAAATCGCAGAACTTAATACATGGGAAAAGTTGGAAAGGGTGGAAAAAGGCTCCTTTTTGCTGCCGTTTTGCGCCATTTCATCGGCTATTATGCATCATTTTTTGCTGTCTCTTCCTTTTCCCACGACTTCTTGAGCCTTCGAAATTCCAGAAAAATGAAAAGGGATTCTCTTTGCTACCTTTTTGCAACCTTTTTTGAACATCTCCCTTTTAGCGGCCATTATTAACCATTCCGACTTTGCCCAAGGATACTCTATCACTGCCAAAGTCGGAAGTGGGGAAAACGGGTGCGAAATGGCCACTGAAAGGGTTCTGTTTTGAGGCCTTTTTTGAGCCTTTCTTTCTTGGTGGGCAAAAAAGCCGAAAAAGGGTGCAAAAAGGGTGCTGAAAGACTCGGCCATTCATTATTTCCGATTTTATTACTGTAGCACATTTTGGTTGATATATAGTTACTGGTGAAAATTATTCTCAATTTAAGGAATTTTTTTTTCAAAAGGGTCCAAAAGGGTGGATGAAGGCCGATGAAAGGGCGGAAAAAGGCAATAAAAAGGAAACCGTTTCCACTTTTTTTAGTTAGAATGAATCCGTTCATCTTTTTTTGGGGAGAAAAAAATTTCAAACGAGGTAGATATCCAATCAGTTTTTTTGAAAGGAAAACTAAGAAAAAAGAAAACCTGGAGTTGGAGGAGTTGAGCCGCGAGATCCACTGCGCGGCATCATGCTGTCCAGTGCGCCTAGATTGGATGCAGATGTCGACTGCTTGCTTCACACAACGACTTTTTTCGTTTTCAGCCACTCGGACTTACAATTTGCCAGCCTTGGCCGTCTGCTGCCGCAAAGACTCGAGCTTCACCGGCGAAGGGATGAAACCCAGGTCGTGACCTTCCTTCACCAGCCGTCCGATCCACCAGTCGTTGTTGTACTTCTGCAAAAAGCTCATTCTCAGCTCAAACTTATGGCGTTACCTCCTTGATGTGAAGGAAGTCTTTGATCTTGAAAGAGACGGCGCAGCCATGGACCGGCGAATCGTCGTCGACGCTGCCGTCGTACTCAACGTTGGTGCAGACAGCGAAAGCGACCGGCTTGTACTGAAAATAAGACTTCTCAATAACCGCCGAGCCGTCGTCAGAACCTTGGCTCGTTCGAGCTGAAGCGCTGCCTGTCGCTCTGCGTCGCGACGCATCGTCTCCCGATTACCGGCCTCCAAGTCGAGATCGTCATGGTGGCTGAAGTTCGAGTCGCCACTTCCCTGGAAATTTTCGTAATTTAGAAAAAAAATCGGAAAAACCACACTTTTGACTGTACCAACCTCTCATACTAAAAAATTAACATCTCTACGAATAATCATTGGAAAAAAATATACCTAGGAATTCCAGAGTGGTCCTTGGTCAGGGGGGAAGACAACTCCTACAGAAGCCGAAAAATTGGTCCCTATAGGGGTAAAATTAAAGTGGTCTTTATACGGGTTTAAGGGCTCTATAGGGTTCTTTCGATTTCCTTCAAAAAACGCTTGTTTTTTTTCAGTTTTTCCCATGAAAATGCTACTTCGCACAGAGTTCGATTAGCATGTCCCCTAGAGGAGCCACTAAATAAATCCCTATAGGGACAACTTTTTCAAGTTTTAGTGACTCCTATAAGGGTTGTTGAAGTGGTCCCTAGAGGGCACCATCCTAAGTTTGCCCTGTAGGGACCACTCTGAAGTATCTAAGGCACGTAGCTAACTTCAAAGAAAATTTTAAAAATTTTCGTTTAGCGCATTGAATAAAGGTTTTTCACGAGCAATTTGACATCTTTAAAAAAATAGGAAAAAAAAAATCAAAAAGGTTCTAACCCGCCGTCGGAATGCCATCTGCGGTGGGGCTGTACGCGACAAGACTCAGCCTCCCCTTTTCGGACCTCAAAATTTTTTTTTTTGAAAAAATGTCTAACTAAACAAGCTCCTCTTCATACAAAACGGCTCAAGAAGAAAAAGTACAGATAAAACAAGCGTAAAAATAGGGGATGTTAAAGGCGCATATTCAATGGGTCATGAGACGAATCGTTCTCTCATTTTAAAAAATCGCAATCTTTCTGTTGCCCTCTTTAAAGTGATGCTGCAAAATTCAAAACAGCACCCAGAAAATGAAAAATTAAACTGAACTTCGGAAATTCGAAAATTTCTTTGAACATGTGCGAGAGTGTCGCAGTGCATGCACACTACACACTACACTTTACGGAAGGAATATGGGTCGTCAAAAAACGCCGTGATACAAGAATGAAACCATTTGTTGGGGGAAAGATTTTTAGCGTAGGCAGAGTCAGGCCGAAGACGCCAATTAGACCTTAAGTGGACGTCTTCTTTTGCGATTTATGCAAGAAAAACTGGACGAAAATGTTTCAAAAGGGCCAAAGGGCAGGTGGAGGAAAGCTGATTACGTCAGAGAGCTGGTAAAAATAGCTGAAAGAGCGCTTGTAAATGGATCAAGAGCCGAAAAAAGAGAACCCGACATGCTGAATTGAATTTGGAATTGGCCGGCATCGGCCGCAAGGTTATCGGTTATTCATGAACTCGGTCCGTTTTTTTCTCAACTTCTCCCGTTTTTCTTCATGTTCGAATCTCGGAAATACGAATGAAAATAAGATTATTATTTTAACGCTAGCACTTGAAAAGTAATGAGAATTTTTTTGCGCACTACTTCGATTTGCTAATCGTGGCGAGACCCTCACGAAATATTGTCTAAGAAATGAAAAAAATGAGATCGATGAGTTATATTTTTTTCAAAAAGGGAAAAAAATTAAAATTCAGGAAAAAAATGGCTTTTTTTAAGGCAAAAAGCTGGATCGTTGAGAAAAACCGAAGAAAAATTTTTCTCACAAGTCTGTAAAAAAATTTTTTTATGATTTTTTTGGCGGGGTTGCACGAAAAAAATGATTTTTTTTGAGCCGAGACGAGAAAAACGTTCCCGAAAAAAATTTCGACGAGATCGAGAAATAAAATTAATAACTCTACGTGAAAAAAACTTTAAAACGATTAAAAAAAGGCAAAAAAATTTTTTTCGTAACATTATCGAGATAGCCAGAAAAAGAAACAAGATATAATATCAAGACTCACAATAAAAAAATTTTTCAAAAAAAGCGAAATTTTTAAACTTCAGGCTTTTTTTCATGCCGTGTTTTAGTAATTTCCGCGAAATGCTAAATTATCTCTAACCCTCCAAAATTCAGTTATTTTTTTCTTTCTCTGACGGCTATTTTGAGCTTCGCGGAGTCGCTTTGATCGAGTCATGAAAAAAAAACTGTTTTTCGATCATTTTCGTCATTTATTCGTCAAATCCAGTATTAATTTGCTCTTGATGCATCACATTCAATGCCAAAATTTGGTCTTTCCTCAAAAATTTAGAGAAATTGCACTAGATCGAGTCTCGTGCAAGCCTGATTTCTTGTGAAAAAAAGAAAAATTTCTTAAAGAATTCGAATAGAATTAAAAAAATACATTTTTTTGCACTGAAGCTTTCAAGTTTGATTTGGTTGGAGAGAAAACAAAATAAGGATTGAATTGAGATTATCCAGAGAAGATCGCGGTTTCAACGGAAAAAACGCGAGAAATTAACAATAGCAGGAGATGGAAATATGCGGTTTACTTAGGGGAGAGACTATGTGACTGGGAGCAGCCGTGAGAAAACAGAGAAATCGAGTATTCGGCCAAGGGGCGGAAAAAGAGGAGGCGACTCGACGGCGGATGCTTCATCGAGCCGCGACGCGCCCGCCCCGCCGTCCTGGCTAATGGAGTTACGAGAAAAAGCGGCGGAGCAAAAGCCGCCAATCGAGTGAGTTGCCGGCCGGCTCTTTGTCCCCCCGGGCGCACTTTCTTCGGTATATGCCTCTCCGGAATGCCCGGTCATCCAGCTTTTTCCCAGACTGGGGAACAATTTTCGTATTTCTATCATCGTGGGAAACTCTAGTTCCCTAGGCTTGAACATATTTGATAAGAAAAGAACGATTTTAACAGTCAATTTTTTAAACTTTATAGATGGTAGAAGGGATACTCGGCTCAGCAAGAAACATAATTGTTTTTTTTTAAATTCCGAAACAGTCAAAAAACTTTGCTGTAATACTCTTTGGTGCATTGGGCCGAGATTCTTAACGTCGTGAAGAAGTTTTGTTTCCGTGAATCTTTGAAAAATCCCAGGATTTTCATCCAGAGTTAGACGGCCTTTCTTGTGAGTGGAATCAAAATAAGGATAAGGCATTTTTCCCTTAGAACTTTCCATTTTGTTCCAGCATGCTATCCGGCCAATATAAATTCTTTCTTCAAATTCCGGAAAAAAAATAAAAAATTTTTCAATGTGATGTGTCTTTGGATACGGTGACCATGGTGACGCCGACGAAGGTGAACGTGGAGGCGACGCCGAGAAAAATCAGGTTGCGACGGCCCTGAAACTCCCAGAACGTAGAAAATGAGACGAAAAGCGAGTCTGAAGGTCAATTTGAAAGTTGGGATTTCCAATGTCTTGAAGGAGTCCATACTGTTACCGTACTTTTCATAAAATGCGGCACCTTCGTTCAACTTAGGAATTCCAGAGTGGTCCCTATAGGGGTTAGGGGAAACAAAAAACCCTATGGGGGCTGAAAAAGTGGTCTTTATAGTGGTAAGATTGAAGTGGTTCCTATAGGGGCATTGACCCCTAAGTGGACCCTATAGGGGTCTTTCAGCTTCCTTCAAAAAACGCCTACTTATTCAATTTTTCTCATGGAAATGATTTTTCGCTTAGAGTTCATAGCAATTATCCACTAAGATGACCCCTATAGGAACCACTTTTGCAAGCTTTAGTGGCCCCTATAGGGGTTGAGGGGACCCTTCAAGGACCCAAAGACTGCCCTTATAGGGACCACTCTATGGCTCCTAACCGAGATTTCGCGGAAGTAGAGAACGCTCCAAGCGGCGGCGACGATCCCTGGCGCCATCATGCATATTGGGAAGGCGATCGTCTGGGACAGCAACCCGTTGGCCACAAAAAGAAAACCCATGGCCGAAGAGAAAATGGCGCCGCTGCACATGGCCGGCAGTGCCAGATTCCACGACATGTAGGGCTGGTTGCGTCTGAAAAAAACTGTTGATGATCAGCCACTTAATAAAGGCGACACTTGAATACGCAGTAGCCGGCGAATATCAGACCAGAAGTGAACATGACGCCGGTGAAGAAGGAGAAGTGGTAGGGAAGTCCTTGGCTTGGCATCCCGGGGTACAGGTCTTTTCTCGTCTGAAGTGTTGAGCATTTCTGACTTCCGGGAGATTTTTTTGATCATACTTGAAGCATGGTTATCGGCGTGCACATGGAGCCGTAGAAGAAGCCGCTGAGCATCGCTCCACCGATGGCACTGCAAGTTGATGGTTAGCACCTCGGAAGAGTTCCCATCTGACATCAAACGTTCGGTGGCTGGGACGGCCGGCTCCTCGGCGTCCTTGGCGTCGACGTTGGACTCGCCGGTCTCGTCCTCGACGACGTTACTTTTGACAAACAAGTAGAAGACGCTCCTGAAAGAACAAGTCCTTCAGAAGGCCGCCAACAGCACCTACCCTACGACGAGAACTACGATGCCCATGTAGTTAAGGATGTGGCTATCAGGTAGCATCTGAGGTACCCCGAACAGGCCGAATCTCAAAAATGGTCATCAACAAGTCCATGGATGTGGTGAGTCGAACCTAGCTGTAGCCCAGCCCACGACACAGGCCACCGAGTTCCAAATGAGGATCCCTAGAGCCATACCAAGGCGACTCAGAATCGGCACGGCGAGCGCATTTCCTGAAAAAAACCAGAGTCCGAAAAAGGCTTCAAACTGCACCAGAGCTCCAGACGACGCCGCCAAGCAGGGCGACCGGGTAGACGGGAGGAAAGTTGATGAGGACGCTGGTCACACACGCCACCGCGAATGCTCCGATCGCCATGAACAACTGCGTCGTGAAGCCTAGGTCAGCATTATCGAAAAAAAAAACCTGGATGCCCTCCTGAGTAGTTGATTCTTATTTCAACTTTCATACGTAGTTTTATTTTTCCAAGGAGGGGGTTGGAACAAGCATCATACCAAGATATTTTGCCGAAGTTGATTAAAATCTATGGGAACTTCAAAGTGGTCCCTATAGGGGCAACCTTAGAGATCACTTTACCAACCCCTATAGGTGCCACTAAAGCTTGCAAAAATGGTCCCTATAGGGGTTTTAGTTAGTATCTCTATGCGTAGAATTATTTCCGTAAATTTAAAAAAAGGAGCGTTTTTTAAAAAGAAGTTGAAAGGCCCCTGTAGGGACCACCTTTATTTTATCCCTATAGAGACCACTTAAGCTTCAGGGGCTAAGGAATCAGACTCTAAACCCCTAAAGGGACCACCTTGATTGTACCCCTACAGGTATTTAACCCGAATTTTCGGCCCCTAACCCCTATAGGGACCCCCTAGGAATTTCAAAGTAGTTTTGAATTAGAAAACTGACCAATCCCTATACGGGCGACTAAAGCTTGAAAAAGTGGTCCCTATAGGGGACATGCTACTTGATAATTTTTATGAACTCTAAGCGAGAAAGAGGTCAGACCCAAAACCCCTAAACGGACTTCTTTTCGGCCCCTATAGGGAGCACTCTGGAACTCATAAGTTTCTTTGAACTTGAGACCGACCATCGCTCGGCGGGAACTTTTTGAGAGGCACGAACACGGATCCCAAGCAGAATGCGGCGCACAAACAGATGCAAATCCCGAGAAACATATGACCCTACAAAATGATGATAAAAAGGGCTTAAAAACTGAGAAAAAACCTTATTGCCTGCACGAAAAAGTAATGGTAACGATAGGGAGCAGTTGAATGGGGGGAAAACAAGTCTCGACTTGTACTCCACTCCAAAACAATTATCGAGGAACGCTGTTGTTTTACCGAAACCGCCCAGCTTAAGGTTCTATCTCGGCCAGCATTTTTCTTTTTGTTTTCATGGGACGTTGTTTGAAGATGATGAAACTGAAGAATGAAGCCGAAATCAACATTCTTTGAGGTACAAGGCAAGTAAAGTTCGAGATTCTCTTTGTTAGAGGCAAAAAAACTCCCATAGGGGTCGAATAAGTGGTCCTTAGAGTTCTCAAAATGACCAATTGAAAAAAATGATATTTTTTTCAAAAAAACGAAAAAAATTTTTCTTTTTGACATTTCAAACGAATGTCGTTTTTTTGAAAGATCAACCAAAAATTGATCACTTTCATTCTTTTTCATTTTGTGACTTTTCAAATAATGACTGAAAAAAATGAATGGTCATTTTCTAAACAATCATATTCTGACTAGTAAATAAATGTTCGTCCTAATGACCAAATTTTTTTGAAAGTGAAAAAGTAAATGGTCACTTTTTTTGGGCAAAATTTTCGAAACGAATTTTTAAATGTTCATTTTTTTGAACAAAATTTTTCAAAAATGAATTTTTAAATGTTTACTTTTTTTGACCAAAAATTTTCAAAAAGTGAAATTTAAATGTTCATTTTTTTGACCAAAAATTTTCAAAACGAATTTTAAATGTTTACTTTTTTTCGTAGAAAAAAATTTTTTTCAACTGTGAAAAATTAAATGTTCATTTTTTTGGCCGATAATTTTTCCTAACCTGGATTTTTCCGAACCAAAAATCCAAATCTATACTTTTCCTTTTTTTCCTCATTCAATTAATTCTCCAGATAGAACCTTTCTTCCGGTCTGCTCATTTTTTTGACCGGTTCCGTATAATTTTTTTCTCGTCCTTAACCGACTTTTTAGCTTTGCCCTTGACCATCCAGATCACTGTTTTTCCAACAGATTTTTTTAATTTTAACCAGAAATTAGTTTGAATTTCGAAGTAATCGATTCAAGATTTCATTTGGAGAAGACTGAGATAGAATTGACTCTGGCACAGATACTGCCAAGTGCCGTAATAGTAATGAATTAATTAATGAATAAATGTTTACCTTTTTGAAAGAAATTTTTCAAAGTGAATTTTAAATGTTTACTTTTTTTGACCAAAAATTTTTCAAAAGTGAAATTTAAATGTTCATTTTTTTGACCAAAAATTTTCAAAACGAATTTTTAAATGTTTACTTTTTTTCGTAGAAAAAAATTTTTTTTTCAACTGTGAAAAATTAAATGTTCATTTTTTTGGCCGATAATTTTTCCTAACCTGGATTTTCCGAACCAAAATCCAAATCTATACTTTTCCTTTTTCCTCATTCAATTAATTCTCCAGATAGAACCTTTCTTCCGGTCTGCTCATTTTTGACCGGTTCCGTATAATTTTTCTCGTCCTTAACCGACTTTTAGCTTTGCCCTTGACCATCCAGATCACTGTTTTCCAACAGATTTTTAATTTTAACCAGAAATTAGTTTGAATTTCGAAGTAATCGATTCAAGATTTCATTTGGAGAAGACTGAGATAGAATTGACTCTGGCACAGATACTGCCAAGTGCCGTAATAGTAATGAATTAATTAATGAATAAATGTTTACCTTTTTGAAAGAAATTTTCAAAGTGAAATTTGAATGGTCACTATTTTGACCAAAATTTCTAAAATGAACTTTAAATGTTTACTTTTTCTGACCAAAAATTTTCAAAAAGTAAAAATTTAAATGTTCACTTTTTCGACCAAAATTTCCGAAATGAATTTTTAAATGTTTACTTTTTTGACCAAAAATTTCAAAATGAAATTTAAATGTTCATTTTTTTAACCAAAATTTTTTTCGAAAAATAAGTAATTGTTCATTTTTTTTTAAATGCTCAGTTATGAAATTTAACCAAAATGAAGTTTTTAACAAACGGTTCATGTGAAATTTAACTAATTGGTCGAATTCATCAAACGTTCAGAAAATGTTTGGTTGAACGTTCGTTCAAACATTTACTTTTGAGAACTCTAGTGGTCCTCCTTACTGACCACTTACCCTCAAAAGCTCAAGTGGACCCTATAGGGGTCTAACAGATTCATTCAGTTTTTTCTCATGGAAATGCTTCTTCGCTTAGAGTTCATACCAATTATCGACTAGCATGTTCCCTATAGGGACCACTTTTGCAAGCTTTAGTGGCCCCTATAGGGGTGGGTAAAGTGGGAACCTATAAGGACCACTTTGAAGTTTCTTAGTATCAACATTTTTTTGAACAGAAAAAAATTTTTTTCTTCTAGAAATAATAATTCTTGTTTTTGTTGCCGCTTCATCACCAGTTAAAAAAACGAAAAATAAACAAAAAAATATTTATTTTTTTGTTTTCTTGATGGACCCGCGATGATCAAGCTGAGGGATGTTCAAAGTAGCAAAAAAAAGGCGATTCGGAATCAAAGATTGATGTCTTTGGAAACGGTCACCATCGCCACTCCAACCACCGTCGCTCCGTAGGCAATGCACAGAAGAATTAGGTTCTTCGTTCCCTGAAACACTTAGGGATTTAAGAGGGGTCCCTATAGGGGTTAGGAAGGAAAACAACCGCTATAGGGGCCGAAAAAGTGGTCCTTCTAGGGGTAAAATTAAGATGGTCCCTATGCGGGTTTAGGGTCTGACCCCTTAGCCCCTAAAGCTTAAGTGCTCCCTATAGGGGTCTTTCAATTTCATTCAATAAACGCTTACTTATTCAGTTTTCCCAATGCTTCTTCGCTTAGAGTTCGACTAGCATGGTCCCTATAGGGCCACTACTTAGAAATCACTTTTGCGAGCTTGAGTGGCCCCAATAAGAGTTGGTAAAGTGGTCCCAAGACCCTCCAAGGGCCCCTAAAGTCACTCCTACAGTGACCACTCTGGAGTTCCTAAGCAGTGAGACAAAAAGTTCCAATCGAATGCCACACACTGACCGTGATTTCTTTGAAGTAGAGGACGCTCCAGAGGGACACGACAAGACCTGGAGCCATGGCACAGATCGGATAGGCGATCGTCTGCGAGAGTCTCTCGTTGCCCACGAAAAATGCGGCCACCGAAAATCCGAAAATGACGCCGCTCGTCAGAGACGGAAGCACCAGCGTTGGCGGCATCGTCGGTGAGTTCCTTCTGGAAAGGGAAATTCCCAACAAAACGAAAGTTTTAATCAGAAATCCCTTGTAGAACATCTATGCGAGCTGAAGAAAACCCGGGAAACCTACTTGACGATTGAATAAATGATCAAAATGAAGGTTGATGTGACGATGACGCCGAGGAAAAAGGAGAAAAGATAAGGCAAGCCGGTGGTCGGCGCATCCGGATACACGTCACGACGGCTCTAAATGCTTCAGGTTTTCGAAAAACGATGAAAAACGCTGGGTTTTTGAAAAAAAAACTCCGTAAGGAAGCAATATCTGTTTACGTAGAAGTTAACACATGTAGGAACTCCAGAGTGATCCCTATAGGGGCAACTTTAGAGGCTCTTGAAGGGTCCCTAAGGTTGCCAAACTTTACCAACCCTATAGGGCCTACTAAAGCTTGTAAAAGGGGTCTCTATAGGGGTCATTCTAATCGATACTTTTTATGAACTCTATGCGACGAAGTGAAGAAAACTAAAAATAACCTTTTTTGAATAGAATTGATCGAGCCCCTACAGGGACCCCTTAAGCTTTAGGGGCCACGATGTCAGAGTTTAAACCCCTATAGGGACCGCTCTAAAATTCCTAAGAGTGCCTGCAAAAAAGTGTATGAAGCCGAGACTGATCGTCCGAATTTGAAAACATCCCGACTATTTTTTACAAAATCTGCCACCCTAGAGATTTGAAAGAAGCTTGAAAAATTGTATCGCATACCAATACAGAAGTCAGCATGACTTTAGAAGTTTTTCTGGTCGAGGAGGAATTTGAAGGGGATGCTGAAGCTTTTCAAAATAGACTCACTTGTAGGTAGCGACCGCAAAGCCCCGCCCCTTTTCGCGATGGAAAAAATGCCATTTTTTTGGTATTCCGTCTTTGATTATTTCGTACGACCGATAGAAACAATGAAAAATGATAAAAATTTCAGCATACATGTAGAAAAGGTTCCTCTTTCCGTTGAAAAGATTTTTAGGTACTTTCCATGTGTTTCAACGGAGTTTCGTACAGAATAGTGATGCGAGTTCGAAAAATAGATCTGTGGTCCCTACTTGTAGGTATGCAACGGGAGTACACATAGATCCGAAGAAGCAGCCATTGACGACGGCGGCGCAAACGCAGCTGAAATCAGAAATTTTAGAGTGGTCGCTATAGGGGTTAGGGAGAAAAACAGCCTCTGTAGGCACCGAAAAAGTGATCCCTACAGGGGAAAATCAAGGTGGTCCTTATCCTATAAGGGTTTTTCAAGTATATTCAAAAAATGCTCAAATTATCCACTAGCATCTCCCCTATAGGGACCACTAACTGAAACCCCTATAGGGACCACTTTTGCAAGCTTTAGTGGACCCTATAGGGGTTGGTGAAGTGGTCCCTAGAGGGGACCTGAAAAATGATATCTTCAAAAATAAGAATCAAAGAAACTTGCATAAATCGCTCGAGAGTGGAAACAGACGGTGGCGCAGCTTCTTCCTCAGTCAAATCCATCTTTTGAACCTATTCTTTCTTGGACTTTGCCAAGATTCTTCCGATCTCACCTGTTCTTCCGCTTCTTTCAACGCCACTTTGCTTGCCGTTGAAGGCAATCCTGGGTCCAGATTGCTCTTGATGAACAGGTAGAATGTGCTTCTGCCATTGGATAATAAAAAGGCATTTCAAATAAGGTGAACCCCGCAAGCAACAGCACGATTCCGATGTAATTGAGGGTGATGCTGTTGGGGAGCGACTGAGGAACACCGAAAAGACCGTACCTAGAAGAGGGATTTTAAGGAGTCTACGTCGAAAACTACACCTGGCTGTAGCCCAACCGATCGTGCAAGAAAACGTGTTCCAGATGAGCACTCCTAGAGCCATTCCCAGTCGGTTCATGATGAGGAAAGCCGTGCTGTTCGCTGGAATAGTCCTTTCGAGGTTAGAGAGGAATTCCAGAGTGATCCCTAAAGGGGTTAGGGGGGGGGAAACAATCCCTGTAGGGGTCAAAGAAGCGGTCCGTATAGGGGTAAAGCTAAAGTGGTCCCTATAGGGGTTAGGGGAAAAAAAATCCTTATAGGGGTCAAAGAAGTGGTCCTTACAGGGGTTAGGAAGGAAAACAACTGCTATAGGGGTCAAAGAAGTGGTCCGTATAGGAGTACAATTAAAGTGGTTCCTATAGGGGTCAATGAAGCGGTCCGTAAATGAGTACAATTAAAGTGGTTCCTATAGGGGTCAATGAAGCGGTCCGTAAATGAGTACAATTAAAGTGGTTCCTATAGGGGTTAGGGAGGAAATCCCTATAGGGGTCAAAGAAGTGGTCCGTATAGGGGTAAAATTAAAGTGGTCCCTTTAGGGGTTTAGGATCTGACCCCTTAGCCTCTAAAGCTCAAGTGGTCACTACAGGGGTCTCTCTATATCATTCAAAAAACGCTTATTTATTCAATTTTTCTCATGGAAATGCTTCTTCGCTTAGAGTTCATAACAATTATTGACTAGCACGTCGCCTATAGGGACCACTTTTGCAAGCTTTAGTGGCCCCTATAGGGGTTGGTAAAGTTGTCCTTATAGGGATCACTCTGGAGTTCCTGAGTAGAGCAATATTTCTCTAAACAAACAACTGACCGACACACCAAAGCATTCCACCAAGCATGGCGAGCGGGAAGACTGGAGGAAACGAGAGAAAGGCTTGAAAGCCGATCGAGACGATGAATGCTCCGAGGCTCATGAAGAACTGCGACATGAAGCCGTCGCTCGGGGGGAACTGCTTTATCGGGACGAAAACGGAGCCGAAAAGCAGCGAGGCGACGACGCACGCCGCGAATCCGACGATCATCTCGGTGGGTCAGCCAAAAATGGAGTGAGTCGGTCATGGGGACCTTTTTACCCCGACGAGAAACCGTCGTTTCCATAATCTGACTGCCGGTGCCGCCTCTCGATCACAAAACACTTTCCAGTTTTTTGGACGCATAAATTTTGTCACTCAATTTCATTCGGTTCATAAAAATCTTCGATTACGTAACAATTACAACAAAAAAGTCGATTTCAATCATCACTTTTCTAGAAAAAAACTTTTGGTGGTAAAATATAGTTTTGTATCGACTATAAACCGTTGAAGGGACACAACCGTTGTCGGAAGGCATTATGTGATCCTATAACAAAAATAAGTACATATAAAACAAGAAGTTGTTTGGGAGAAGTTCTCTTAAAGTTCGATAGCCTTGGACAGGCCGACCAGAATTGCCCCGGTGAAGGTGAAGCACATCGCGATGGCGAGGGTGATGAAGTTGCGGCGACCCTGAAGAGCTCGGAAAAGTTGTTTAAGGGCAGAGGGTTTTTCATTAGCTTTTGGTTGTTTATAAACAGCATACTTTATAAAGAACCTGAATGTCTTTGTAGTAAAATATGCTCCAAGCGGAAGCTATACAGCCTGGCGTCATGGCGATGATGGGGAACGTGACCGTCTGAGAGAGGTTCTGATTGGCGACGAAGAAGGACGTCTGCGCGATGCCCCAAAGCGTTCCGGAGGCGAGAGCCGGCAGACACAACTGGCCGTTGACCGTCGGTCGATTCTTCCTTCAACTCGGTTTTCCAGAAACTGTCTGGAGAGGACTCCTACTTGAAGATGGCGTAGATGACGAAAAGAGTCGTCGCCGTGAGGAAGATTCCAAAATAGTGCGAGAAGACGTAGGCAAGTCCTTCAGATGGTTGACCGGGGAACCTCAACCATTGACGATGCTTAGTCAGGGCAAGGATTTTGGCGGAAAATATCATTTAGAAAAAAAAAGGGATTTCAGGAATTTTGATCGAACTGACGTTAAATATGCTTTTGCTTCTGTGAAGTTCGAATGCTCTCTCATAATCGGGCTTAAAAAGTCCAGAGCGGTCCCTATAGGGGTTAGAGGGGAAAACAATCCTTATCGGTGCCGAAAAAGTAGTCCCTATAGGGGAAAGTTGAGGTGATCCTTAGAGGATTTTAAGGTCTGACCCCTTAGCCCCTAAAGCTCAAGTGGACCCTCCAGGGTTCTTTCAATTTTATTCGAAAAACGCTTGTTTGTTCAGTTTTATCATGGAAATGCTTCTTCGCTTAGAGTTCATAACGATTATCGACTAGCATGTCCCCTATAGGGGCCACTTTTTCAAGCGTTGATGGCCCCTAGAGGGGTTGTAGTCCTTCCAAGGACCCCTATAGGGACCGCTCTGGAGTTCCTAAGGGAGTTGAGAATCAAAAATGAATTCAAGACAGTTTTAAATCAGCTGCTCTGATGATAACTCACTGTTTTGAAAAAAAAAAATGGGCTGAATTATTTTCTGTTTGACAGTAAATTTCTAACTAGTAAGTGATGCTTTTGAAAATAAAGACATCAACAGAAAAACAAGATTAGCGTATCGAAAAATACCGTCACCACATACTTTTCGGGATTGTCGATCATGTAAATAACAGGTACGAAAGTCATTCCATAGAAAACTCCTGCGCCCATCGCCATCAAGAATCCACTAAACAAAAGGGTATTTTCTTTAAGAAAAAGGTTGAAACGCACATGGCGCGTTGATTTCCTTCGGCTTTTTCCATCGAAACTTCGGTAACTTCTTTGGTGACCGCGTCATCTGGGGAAAGCTGTAAACTGCTGTTTTATATGACTATGAGCAATGAAAGCAGCAACCGACGGGTTCAGAGCGACTTTTTCGGCGTCGTCCGCGTTGCTTCGAGGTTCGAGACGCAGGGAAACTCTTCTGTGCTCCGCGACCACTTTTGTGCTCCTTATTCGGGAGAACAGGAACCCTCTTAAGTATCTTTATCATGTCACGAGTAGGGTTATGGCAAACCCAATAATAACGCAGATAAGGCCTGCATAGTTCAGAACAGGACTTGCTGGAGGCTGAGCCTGGAAGAAGAACTTGAGACACAGAAATCGGAAAAGCAACGAAAAATGAATAGTGGCTTTTAGAATGGCCCCTACAGGGGTTAAGGAGAAAAACAGCCTCTGTAAGGACCGAGATAAACGGTCACTATAGGGGTAAAATCAAGGTGATCCCTACAGAAGATAGAAGCAAGAACAGCCCCTTTAGAGACCAAAAAAGTAGTCCCTATAAGGGTAAAATTAAGAGGGTCCCTATAGGATTTCAGGGTCTGACCACTTAGCCGCTAAAGCTTAAGTGATTTCTATAGGAGTCGTTCAATTTTATTCAAAAAAGGTTTTTATTTACTTCTTCGCATACTTAGGAATTCCAGAGGGGTCCCTATAGGGGTAAAATCAAGGTGATTCCTAACAATTATCGACTAGCATTTCCCCTATAGGCATCACTTTTGCAAGCTTCAGTGGCCCCTATAGGGGTTGGCAAAGTGGTCTCTAAAGGCGACCCTGAGAGGGCCCCTATGGTTGCCCCTATAGGGACCATTCTGGAGTTCCTAAGTAGAGCTTGTATAGATTATCCGCTAACATTTATCCTATAGGGGCCACAAACTAAAACCCCTATAGGGACCACCTTTGCAAGCTTTAGTGGCCTCCATAGGGATTGGTGAAATGTTCCCTAGAGGCGACCCTGTAAGTTGCCCCTATAAGGAGCACTCTGGAGTTCCTAAAGAGGTGTTACCTTCATGCCAAAAAGGCCAAAACGGCCGCCAGCCCAGCCGACGACGCAATTCGTCGTGTTCCAGATGAGCATCGACAAAGCCATTCCTAGGCGAGAAATGATAGGAATCGCTGTCGCGTTTCCTGAAATTTCTCCTTTATTTTTCAAACCTCAAGGGTTATTATTATACCTAGTGTCCAGGACATGCCTCCAAGCATTGCCAATGGGTAAAATCCAGGAAAATTGGAAAAGATAAAAGCTACGAAACCAATTATCAAAATAGCCAGAGACATCATCCATTGAGCAAATATTCCTGAACCCAAAAATAAGAAAAAAACAAAAATCAAAATCAATAATACCGTCACTGGCATCGAAATTTTTCAAAGGGACGAACATGGAGCCGAAAAATAAGGACGATATCCCACATGCCAGCAATCCAATCGCTACCGTCATTCTACAGCGAAAACTGAATATATTGATAAAATTAAGATCTTGATGTTACCATGCGCGAAGTAATGTCGAAAAAAATTCGTCAGTTGGAAAAAGATAAGGAAGAAAAAAAAAGGTCCGTCCGATGAAGCCTTATCAAAGGAGAAAATGGAAAACATTTTTTAAATCAAAATCATAGTGGAGAAGGCGCCGGGATTCTGGCTCTTCTTTTTGTCTTTTGAGTCGAAAAAAAACTTTTTCAAAATTCGATATTTCCACTTTTATAACCGGTTTTAAGCACTTTTGTGCAAGTTTCCAAAGAATCATTTTTAAATTCTTCGAGTTTCATCCGTTAAATTTTTTTGTAACAAGAGCGTCACGATGAAAAAAAGGTGCAAAAAGGTGGAAAAAAAGCGGAATTTATTCGTTTATACGAAGAAAAAAAGATAAAAAAATGAGAATAGACACGCACAAAAAATATTTTTAATATTATATGTACTCATGATCGTGTTGGAAAAAAAGGTCGATTAATAATTCCGAATATCCGTTTTCCTTGATGAGCTTTCCTTGTGACTATAACTCGATAAAAACCTTTAAAAAGTTTACATGAATATAAAACAGGAAGATATTTGTGTGAAGTGCACCCAGACAAAGTGGCAAAACAAATACATGGAGCACGCCCAATATATCGACAAAGTAAACGAAAACTTTCTAGAGTTTTTTTTGCTGTTTTAATAATAAAGCATATGGGATATATGGCGTTACTGAAGTATATAACTTTCAAAACCAAAAAGATTTGGAGAAGCGAAAGAGAGAAAGGTAGCGAATATGAAAATTGAATGCCCGTAGTACTATCAGTTTGAGGTTTGAATGGAATTGTTTATTTTTCGGACTCGTGCTTGCATTGTGAATTTGGTTCAAAAGCGAGAGAGTGTGTCGGAAAAACGAAAAAGGAGTTTCACCATGTAATTCATATTTCTTGGGCTTCTGGGGCTTTTTATGAAACCGTATTTAAAATAATGTATGCTACGACAAATTAGCTTTATACATGGCTGGTGAAATTTTCAGCACAAAAAAATTTCAGGTCCAATAACGAACTCAAAAAAACACAATTTTTTTGAATAGAGAAAAAAATAAATTATTATTTGAACTCGAATTTTTGGGTTATCTGCGGTTCTATCAAACCGGAAAAATGTCAGATACACAAAGAAGAACGATCCAGTAGAATATTTACTAAATAAAAAAACATTAAAAAAATCAGTAAAACTCACGTTCAACGGGAAATATCCAAAAAAATTTAACTTTCCGCCGTAAACCATACTGCGCTGGCGCGCTCTAATGAAAATGTGCTCTCACAAACACGTCGGAATGCACAATTTTTTTTGAAAATTTAAAATATAAAGACGTTTCAAGTTTTTTGATTCAGTCTTTGAATAAAAATTTTTACAGTGAGAACGTACCTAAAAGCTTGAAGTACATGGTTCGTTACTCTTTTGACTGCGTGAAAAAAAGACGAAATATTTAGACTTACAAAATGACGGCAATATGGATTTTTCTTCAACTAAATGAAACTGCGAGTTGGCTGCAAAAGTAAGCTTAAAAAATGATAATACCTGCGAAAAATTGTTTTAAAGGCTGTCGTCTTCAGGGTGGACGCTTCAAAAAGGTTCAGTTTCTCACAAAAATTAAAAAAAAAGGCTGCCTTGAATGGTGAAACTTTGAATGGGCGTGTTTGTCCTGTAAGACTCGGAAAAGGTGTAAATACTTATATTGTTGTTTGCTTCAAGCTCCGAACATTCTTTTGGAAACTCGACCCGTGCATTATGAAAGAGCCGCGTCAGAAACGCGTCTGGACCCTCCTCATTGTCCTCGGCCGCCTCGCGGTTGCCATCTGTCCAGTCGTCGTCTCTATGGCACGACACAACGAAAATCGATCTCTCAAGCTTCTTCGGATCTCGACCTTTGGGTTCGACCTCTTCGACTTCCACCAACGCCTTCTTAAATGGAGCTTCTTCTTGCGGCCGTCCATCGGGTTGCTTTCTGGATTCTACTCGCTTTTTTCGCTAGCGCCGTCATCAGGCTTATGTTTGAGCTTTACAAAGTTTCTTTGTTTATTTTTCTTTGGCAGATTGATGTTGGACATAAATAAACGTGTTTATAATCACACACCTGGACCTTGTCGGATTGTTTTCGACGAAGGTGACCTCATTTAAAAAAAATGTTATATTTAAAGATATTTAGATGGCAAAGATGTTGATGGATCAGCAGGTATCCATTTTGTTCGTGGGCGAAATCTAGCTCTAATCACTTACGGCTACGCCAACGGTTTCAGTTTGAAGTTAATTCTAACGAACTGAACTTATTGCAGCTTTTGAGAACGGGAGTGTTCCAAGTGGATTGGCCAGTTTTGAATTCAAGAAAGGCGAAGAGCAAACGCATCACCGACTCAAAAAACTGGACATAAGTTGGAATGAGCACGTTCCAGTGAGTCTTTTCTTATGAATTATAAACGAAAATTTTTGTATTTAGAAGCATTTCGCACCGTTAGGACTTACCGCTTTCGAAAACAACGGCAGGGTTCTCACTTACGTCGTCAATTCTCATCCAAAAGCTCAATGCGTCCACTTTTTCACACTTGTGAAGTCTTCACTACAGCACAGAAAAGCATTGTGCGACTCCCGCTTCACCAGGTTATTCTTGTTCACTATTTGATTGATTGAATCATTTACTCGTAGCTTCCTATGAAAAGACCGATTTTTTTTTTTTGAAGATTGATTGAATGTTTATTTTTAGTTTGCGCGACATCGCGGCTGTGGACGCGGACCGATTCTTCGTTACCAACTTGGGATATTTTTCTCAAGGCCATTTACAAACAGTCGAGTTAGCTCTGCAGGTATGATTTCTTCAAATTTATAGCTTGACGCTGTTGGAATAATGGGATGAATTGATTTTGGGTTTAAGCTGATACTAAACATAAGTTCAAAACCGTAGAGGTCTATTGAAAAGTAGAAAATCTAAAAATGAGCGGCAAATAGAAAATTCACTGATAAAAACAATATTTTTACGCTACTGGAAACAACCTTTTTTTTCAAGTTCCTAGAAAATTTAAAACCACGCGATCGTGAAAAAATAGTCCGCTGAAAAACTCAGAGAAATTCCCACAGATCTAGCAAGTGCTTTTTGCAGAGCAGTCTCGGTTTAATATACTTCTACGACGGCCGCAACTTTTCTGTGGCTGTCTCCAATTTTCCGACGCCCTCTGCTTTAGCAATTGACGAAAAGAAACGCTTGCTCTATGTTTCATCCTTATTAAATGAGGTTTTGTTTCCCTAAGTTCTAATTTTGGCACGAAACTGCTGGCTTTGCAGTTTGTCCGAGTCTACGAGATTGGGCGCGACAATACTTTGAAGCAAAAAGTGGACATTTCGCTTCTGGCCTCGCCCGTGGGCCTTCATGTCGACTACGCCACTGGTGTGCTCGTAATTTTTCGAAAAATGAGTTCGAATTTAGGAGATTTGTGGGCGGCGTGTCATCCAGTTCTGCTACAGGCCTTCATTCATCAGATGAATCCCTCAGACAAAGCGATGAAAAGTCCAAGTCAGGTTTTGCGAGTCAGAATACAGGTTTCTTTTCTTTTTTAAATAGTTCTTAGAGTAGAAACTTCAGGAAGATGGCATCTCTTGGGTCGTCACGGAGCCCTACGCCAACGACGGAGCAACCATCTCTGGGAGCAACGCTGTGGTTTTAGTGTATTTCTCTGAAATCAGCCCAAAGTTTATTTCAGACTTTCGCCGCGGACCAAATGCTCGTTGGAAGTCTCTTTGAAAGGCTTCTCCATTGCGACATTCTCAATCCACAAATAACTTGAATTTTTTTCCAGCTTTCTATTTATTCAAGCTTACGGGTTCTTATTTTAAGTCGCAAGAAAAATAAAAGTTTTCAATATTCACGGTATTCATGAAGTTGTTATAAATTTGAGTTCAAAAATAAAGTTGGATAAAGATGAATGGAAGGAAATGAATTTGAGGGGGGAGTCAAAAAATGGAGGACAACGGGTAGATCAAAAGATTTGGCGCGACTGTTGAGGATATACAGGGGGCTATATTCCTTCGTCTTGTTTTTACTTTTTGCCGTTTTCCACTTTGTTTCTGTTTCATAGTCAATATCTAGAACTTCTTTTTTTTAATTTTAATGTTGAGTTAAGTTTTTTTAAACGTCGCAAAAGGAGCAAAAACTCCTTTCGAATAATTTTTCCTTATTTTCTTGCAAATCGGGACTCTCTCTAGCCTCCTGTTGAAAAAAATTCTTTTTTCTTCTTTTGTGTTGGTTTTTTGTTAAAAATTTTGAACTTTCGAAAGAAGCATTAAAAGGCGCAAGGATGGTATTTGAAATACCTTCAAACGGAAATTTTTCGATTTTTATTTGAATTTTTCTGTTTCTTTTGTTACCTTTAGTTGTTTCAGGGTCAAGCTAACCTGTTTTACTAACGTCTTCTTGTCGAAATGGAAAATAACGACATCAACGGAGCCGCGGACTTGAACGCATCGCCGACTGAGTTCGAGCACTACCTTAATGGACAGGCGGCTGGCCGATTCTTGTACTCTAGTCCTGGGCTTTTCAACTCGTCGCCCTACAGCGGTTCGAATGATTTCTACCTTTTTGAGCATAAATGATAATCCCAGCTGCCGGCTCGTACCCTCTCAACTTCAACTCTTCTGTGGATCCCAACGCAAGTTTCAACCAGAGTCTCTCCGGTTTCTTGCAGTTTGGACAGGACTCTTATTCTCCACAACCTTTAATCAAGGTTTGCTCTCGCGCTTTCGGAGATTTTCATCTTTTTAGCCGGCGTTTGGTAGAAATGGAACGAAAAGCTGGGCGAGAGGCACTCCTGAGACGGAGCTGCGTCCCAAATTTGGAATCCCGACGTTCGAGGATGACTCTTTCGTCTCACTCATGTCCCAAGCGTCGCTGAACACCTCGGACATCCCAAGTCCTGCTTCCAAGTATCCTTTCCATTTGGGATTTGTATATGAGTTACTAGGAGTATGATCTCTCGATCGGCGTCTCTCCCTGCTTGGGCCGTGGACGACGTGGGCAACATCCGCTCGACTGTCAATCTTCGCAGCATCCTCATCCAAGATGACATCGTCGCTTTTGCTTCTGACAAAGCTGGTTGCCAGTCAGTTTCAAAAATGATTGAAGACGTGAATTTATGTCTAGAACTTGAATTTTTCAGCTTCCTCCAGAAGAGCTATCCTGACGATGCCGACGGCTCCATCCGCGATGAGATCTTTCACAAGATCGTCGAAAACAAAGAAACATTCTTGGTATGATCCAACTGAAGTGATATTTCGATCTTCATCGTTCAGGCCATGTGCCAAAACATCTTCGGCAACTTTTTCATCCAACGCGTGATCGAGTGCTCCCGTCCGTCGGAGCAGGAGATCATCAAGGTGCATCTTTCCGACGACATGTCCATTCTGTGTCTCGACAAGTGCGCTTGCCGTGTTGTCCAAATCGCCATTCAGGTTCCTTGTTTCAATTTTAAGAAGGAAAATCAACTACCTGATCTCAGAAGTTGGACGTCAATCTGGCGTCGTCACTGGCCGGCGAACTTCGCAACTCGGACCTTCGCGTTATGTGTTCTGATCAAAATGGCAACCACGTCATCCAAAAGGTTCTCAGAAAATTCTTTTAAAAGAATATTTATACTATTTTGTGAGACGGTCACGTTTTGAAAGAACTTGGAATTTCTAGAGGGGTCCCTATAGGGTTGGGGGAGAAACCAGCCTCTGTAGGGGCCGAAAAAGTGATTTCTATAGGGTTGATATAAACGAGGTTACTATAGCCGTTCAGGGTCGGACCGCTTAGCCCCTAAAGCTTAAGTGATCCCTATAGGGGTCTTAAAATTTCTTTTTAAAACGCTCATTTATTTTGCATGAAAATTCTTGGAGTACAAAAAAAAGATCTATTGGCATGTCCCCTATAGGGGCTACTAACTAAAACCCCTATAGGGATCACTTTTGCAGCTTTAGTAGTCCTTATAGGGGTAGGTAAAGAGCTCCCTAGAGAGGAACCTCCAAGGGCCTTCTTTGAAATTTCCAAAAACTTTTATCCTATCGAAAAACGACCATATATTCTTCAGATAATCAAGACGCTGCCGATCTCGGCGTGGTCTTTCATCGTGGAATTCTTCTGCAAGGACGACCAGCTGATCAGCGTTTGCCAAGACAAGTACGGCTGTCGCGTCGTGCAGTCGACCATCGAGAAGCTCTCCGACAATCCCAAGGTGAGCCGAGAGAGAGCTAGACGAGGTGTTGACGTCGTCTTCAGTCGCCTTGCTACTCTCAACGCACTCGGCTTCTTCACGGCCTGATGATCGGCATCACGAAAAACTGCGGTCAACTCTCGGCCAATGAGTTCGCCAACTACGTCATCCAGCACATCATCAAGGCTGGCGGCGTCATGGAAGGCTACCGTAACACTATCATCGAGAAGTGCCTTCTGTAAGTTGAGAAATGGACAGATTCTCGGAATATTGCTCAGGGGAAGAACGGCATGCCAGCGCGCATCTACTCGGACATTGGTAACGCAAATCAGACGTGTCGGGGCATTTCAAGTGACTCCTATAGTAGCCTCAGCGCTCTTAAGTGATCCCTAGAAATGCCCAGAAAAGTCCGGAGCACATCCGTTTCGCGTTACCGATGTCCGAGTGAAAAAAGAAACGACAGACCAGCGCGCATGCATCAGTTTAGAGAGTACGGTAAACTTGGAGAGACCAGACTCGTACTCTCCTCTCTTTACACCCTGTCTGAGGACCTGCCCGCTGGTCTGCCTTTTTTTTTTTAATTTGGCATGTCTCGAGTCTGGTCTCTCCGAGTTTACCGTGATCTCTAAACTGATTCATGCGCTCTGGTGGTCCTCCTGAGTGAACTCTGACACCAGGCATCATTGAAATTGAGCATTTAGGCGCAATTTGCTGTCGATGTCGCAGGAGAAGTACGCGTCTCACGTCGTCGAAGGAGCTTTTCTTTTCGCGCCGCCGAATCTTCTACGCGAGATGATGGAGGAGGTCTTCGACGGCTACGTGCCTCATCCGTGAGTTTCCCCCGTATCATTCAACACACAAATGGTCTTTTAGAGACACTAACCGCGATGCTCTCGACATCTTGCTCTTCCATCAGTTCGGCAACTTTGTCATCCAGCAGATGATCCACATCTGTTGCTCGGCCATCCTTGGACACAAGTTGGACCTCCTCCAACGACTGTAATGAGTAAATGGAATTCAGAGAGCGCAAAATGGACGAAGGAGACCTGCAGATGCACCGAGACTGGCTCGAGCGCATCAAAAACCGCGTCGCCAAGAACATCGTTCGTCTAGAACGGTTGGTAATTGCAAAGAAGATCCGATCAACTCGGAAGTTTCAGATTTTCGTCTGGCAAAAAGATCATCAGCGCATTGAACAAGATGGACAGCAACTTCTGGAGCATGTGCCAGGCGAACGCCGGCCTCAGCGACGACTCCAGAGACTCTTCGTTCTCTTGCGGCCTCAAGCAGGCTCCGTCCTCGCTGCTTTACTTCGGTCGCGCATAGATGCCTTCCTCTCTCTCCCTCTCCCCTACAACTTTCTCAGGAAACTTGGCGATCCTCGCCAAGCTGTAATTTTGAAGAACTTTCCTGTTTTTATTCATTGTAATGCATGCTGATGTAAAATATATATTGTCCCCAAATTTGGAGATCCACTAATATTCCCGCTGGCTGAAACTCTAAAAAGTGAAAGCCTCGCACATTGTATAATGATAGCACGATTGTCTTATGCACTAACTGGTTGCGCTTTTTATACCCATGGATGTTCCTTCTTGTGCGCATCATTGTATCATTTTTATAATAATGGTAATAATGATGAGGGCATTAAAATTAATAAATAGTTTTTAATGTGAATTATTAGTTACTATAGTTTATGCTTTTTGTTTCAAAATACTCAGAATAAGTTTTTCAAGAGATACATTCAAGTTATTCTAAAAGTTTATGAAGGTTTTGAAAAAATTAAACGCTGTAATTCCATCCAGTAAACGCACAAAAATCGGCTTTCAGTATCGCGCCCCTATTGCAATAAGCCGCGCCCCCATTGCATTCCGTAGGAACACTGCTTTTTGTGCCGTTGATGAAACGCCAAAGAGGCAAACATTTACTGATACCGGAAAAACGTGAAAATATATTATGAAAGATTGCTTTGAAAAGTCTATTCGCGCTCGTAGGCCCGATGAGAGACGACGTTGCCGCTCTGGAGGGTGACGTGGAGCTTGTCTCCTTCGATCCAGCGAGTGATGAGCGAATCCTTGTCCTCGGGCTTGATCTTCTTCTGGGTGTGGATCAGCTTGCCGTCCTTGAGCTCCAAGATCGAGCGGAGAGTGCGGCCGTCGGGGGTCGTCTCGTCGAACTCCTGAATCTTTGGATTTCTTCGCCGTTCCAAAAAATCTTGTATAGCTGATTCACGGCTGGCTTGAGCCATCGAAAAATGGGTCCTGATACGATTAGAAAAGCGATAGTGTTTGGCTGATGGAGAGCGCAGACAGGTCATGCTTTTGCCGTCCCAAGAATAGGCTAAATATTTTTCGAAGTCACCCAAATTGAAGGGTTTTTACCGTCGAAGGTTCAGTGAAAAATTGAAAATCCTAATCAACACTCTCATAATATGTTCTCAATAAAAAGAAAAACCTAAAATTCAATTCAAAAATTTAAACATGAGCGCTTTATTCCGCTCAGAACACTATACAACTTTTATCACAGTTTCAAGAATTCGCCTATCGACGAAAAATATGTTTACGAATTTTTGATTTCTCGCAAACCATTTCCCCAAAAGCACTAAAAGCTTCATCTACGGTTCTCAATGACTCACTAGGAAGAAATGTTTTCCAAAAGATCGCCTTCCTCAATCTTATTACAGAGAACAAACATGTTTACGTGTTCCAGATTTCAACATAAAAATTATCAAGAGCTAAAAAAGATAAAATCGGGCCATCGTGGCTGCTTATCACAGTCCAAACTCCGCAATCTTTGTTTCCCTGACGTATATGGATTATTTGGTCGTCTTTACTATTCTGCTGACGGGATATAAAGTGAGATTACAGCCACTAGAAGTGCTTATGTAATTTTTGACATTGAAATCACCGCACCTTGTTGAGCGTGAACTCGAGGGTGGTGTTCTTGAAGGTGGAGAACTGGTTGATCTGCCAGGTGTCGCCGCCGACGTGCTTGATCTCGATGGTGGGCTTGAGAGCGCCGGCAGCCTTGCGGGTGATGAGTCCGACTCCGACTTCCTGCAAGTCCGACCTCGTTTCTAGCGCACCCTCGCGATCCTACCTTCATGTACTCGTCGAAGTTATCGGAATCGACGAGCTTCCAGCGTCCTTCGATAGCGGAGGCCATTGCAACTAGGTTTCTGGAAGCGGAACTGTTTGAACTGCACGAATTTTCGATGAAATGTACGGTGCGCAACAGATTTACAACTTCGGGTCGATTTGCTCAAATAGTTTTTTATGGAGAATGGAACCCAAAAAACCTCATTTGACAAAAAATTCTGGATAAATGAAGATATATCGCAGATAACAAAGCTTCACCTCTCCAGAACAAGTTTGCGCTATTCTGGTTACAAAATGTCCAAGAAAATTGATAGATCGTTTCTCATACTTCCTAAGTTTTTCTAGAGTTTCCTACAAACTTAAAAAATGTATTGAGAGTCTGGAAATATGAAAAATTCACGTCCAAGACGAAAAAGTATAACCGAAAATACAAGGCCGGCCTATTCCAACCCACTAGGAGCTCTAGAAAAAGGAGAAGTTCTAAAAAACTGAGTGGACTGCCCTCTTATCGAGGAAACCAGCGCACTAAATGGGAATCCTGGGCAGCGATAAGAGGCGTGCCATGTAACGATTGGTCGCTACTGATAGCGGCGAGTGTCGTGGCAGCTTGATTTTTGACGCGTTCAGTGGTTTCGGCCACAGTAAACTGATAGGAAACTAGCGAAACACTCATGGCCATTAAAAAAAGCTTCTCGCTTTTTTTCATTGCGTTGAAAACAGCTATAGCTAGGGCTGACTTGAGCCATCGAGAAAAAGGTCCTGACACAATAATGAAAGAGACAGGCCTGGCTGGTGGAGAGCGCAGAGAGGCCACGCCCCCTTAGCGTCCCAAGCTAGCCATAAATCGGCTGTATTTAATTCACAGTAACTTCTGCGAATTTCAAGGCTGAATGTCCAAAATAGCTATCTTTTTCATACTCTGAAGGTTGATTTGCATTTCGCGAAATTGAACACGACATAACAAAAATACGAGGAAAAGCATTGAAAAAAGCACCATTTCTCTCAATACTTTACAAGTGTTTCTGATTACACGAATAAAAAAAAAACCTAAAGGAACCTTTTTATGGTATGATTCACACAGTACGCTGGCACCATATTTCAAGCTTTTCGTTTGATTTTCGGCAAATCTTCAAACATTTACCTTGCAGAGGCCATAAAAAGTACTCGCATACTGGCCAGGCGTCTCAACGGGTGTACCCGTATTAAACCCGTGTTTCTGAGGTTTTTTTTAGCCTGTTGGGCTTAAACGGGGGAACAACGGGTGTAAGAAAAATATGTAGCTCAGCTCTGCTAAATCGGAGTCTCAGTTGGGCTAAAAATTGCCAAAAGTTCTGCCAACAGTGCTAACACGGGTTTAATACGGGAACACCCGCTGAGACCCCGTTTTAGCACGGCTGGGTTACCCTGTTCAGCATGGGAGTACCTTTCCCGGCTAGAATATATTTAATTATACAAACTCATGACATATCAGCTCATTTATCATCTTTCAAAGTTTCTCCACGTTTTCGAAAGGAACATACAGCGTGTACCTTGCTCTCTGAACACATTATGGTCACGGAGAAACTACATATTTTTTGATAGCAAACTTTGATGTTTGCTCCTGGGAATAATCCAAAGTTTGATGACACATTGAACTATGTACAAGTCATGTGCCAAAATATTATCGACCAGAAAAGATCGAAAAACTTTGAAGCCAACACAATGAAGAAAAATATAACTTTTCCTAATTCTCAAGGTTTTTTTATTATTATTAAGGCAAAGGGTCTGTTTCAGAACGAGAAAACTTAAACAGAATGAAAAAAAAAACTAGCTATTTGTGCAAGAATTTATATAGAACTTATGGCTAACTCCGAAAAAAACCAAAATAAATAAATAATTACTGACTCATCCCACTCTTCTAAATAATTTTTTAAAATTCTTCTTAAATGTTTTTTTTTTCGATGAGTTCAAACACAAATCTCTAAATAATTTATACATAGCCACTACATTTTTCTCAACTTTTTCAAAATAAACAAAGACAAACATTTTGCGCGATTTTCTTTAATATCCATCGTTTGAGAAGTGTACGTTGTAGTCAGGGTAGGCCTTTTTGAGCAGCTCTACGGAAATGGTGTGATCAGCTTGTCCGTAGCCCTGAATAACAGAATAGTGAAACAGACTTCGGTTTTTCTTCAACCTGGGAGTAGCCATACACCAGAATATCCTTTTTAGAATCCTCGTGGTTGATTCTGCCGCCACCTACACACTTCAACTTGAAATCTTTTGGCGTGGCTTCCTGGAATGGAAAAAAATAAGACGTCTTCATGTGAAACCACCTTTGTAGCATCAAATATGTCTGCGTGGAAGGTGTGGCGATGGTCCCCACGTACAATGAACTTATTTTCATCCGTTGCCTTGTCCGTCACCTCAAAAAGGACCTTCTCAAAAAGCCGTGTCGAGGAGACCCTGACCTTTATGAGAATATATTTGAAGACACCCTTAGGATCGATTTCGACGTCGGGAACGTCCGAGAGCGGCATTTTTGATAAAAATCTTCGCAGCGGAAGTAACTTTAACGTATTGTTCAAGAAACGGCCACTCGATATGGTAGTAATTTCTGTCAAGAAAAGATAATTAAAAAGGGCAGATTAGGCTCGAAACTTTTCAAAATACTGGTTTTCTCCAAATTTATTGCTGGATAGACACTTTCATTTTTTTGATTTTTTATGTAGCCAAATTATTTAAGGCGATTGTAATTAAAGATAAAATAAGATAAAAATAACTGAAATTTTTCAATCTGTCCATTTTTCAACGCTATTTTTTTCTCAATACCTTAATAGATTTACCCGATAGTATTTTTTGCTTTCTAACATCCTAACCTTGGCCTATAAACTGCGAAAGATTATGCCGTGTTGAGAGTGATTTTCAAAATGATCTGACTCTCCAAAAAGAAATTCAAAATGATCTCTGACTCTCCAAAAATTAGTTATCTTTTTCTTTCTCTGACGACAATTTAGCATTTCGCGGGATCACTTCAAACACGGCATTAAACACGGGAAAGATTTTATTTAAAAAAAAACGTTCAAATAAACAAAAACAAAAAAGCGGAAAATTCTGAGCGCAAGTTTGGACGACGGTGAATTACGTTTTTCCAGGCCGCGATCGTGTGTCCGAGTAACACAAATAGAGGATGATTTTCAAATGCGACATATTTTGTTTGGAAATTTTTTTATTTTAAAAGTTTGAATTGCCTCCTTCAAAGTGGTTTTCAGTAAATTATTGAAGATAAAGTGAAATAATTCTAAAAAAATATTTGAAAACTTCGTGACATTCCCCCGGTGTTACTTTTTTTCCATACGAGAACTTTCATTGCTGTATTTTTTTGTTCCTGTTTTTAAATGAAATGTGATTTAGAGTCAGTTATCGCGGAACCTATGAAGTTATGGTAATACTATCACAAGATGTCGTTTTACGCAGATTGCAGGATGTAAGTTTTTTGTTTATATTTCTCGGATCAATTTCCCACATAAATTGTACAGATACAAAATCCGACTCAAGAAGCTATCGAAACTATGTCCCTGTGGATAATGCACTACAAGGACAAAGCTTCGATAGACGTAATCGTCGAAGGATGGCTGAACGCTTTTAAAATTGGTAAGCTCTTTTTTTGAAAAGTTCATGAGGGGTTTTTTCTAAACTCTTTTGACATATTTATGCAATTTTATCATCTTTCCACCATGTAAATTTTTTCTGTCAGCTTCGACCGACCAACAGAGAATCGCTCTATTCTATGTGATGAACGACGTAGTGCAGAGAGCCAAAAGCAAACACGTCGATACGTTGATTCCTGCCTTTCAACCGGCGGTTCTAACAGTCGTCGGCATAGGAAAGTGAGTGTCACGGAGAAGTTTGCAAACGGTTAGGAACTTTCAAGGAAGTATGACAGTGTCAAAGTGGTCATGCGCAAATGTATCAACATATTTGGAGACCGGCACGTTTTCACAACGGCCAGCGTGACTGCGATGAAGAACCTCCTGGGTAGAGGAACCGAAGGTTTTCAAGACACAACGTCGTTTTCAGATGTCGAGGACACTCTGGAAGCCGAAGAGAACGCTTTAGACATTGACAGTGACGAGATTCAACGAAAGATTGAAGATTTCATGCAGGTATGAGATACGAAATCTCCTCGGCTTATGCTGTAACTTTTTGAGGAACGCGACTTGATCAACGATATGAGTAGGACACTCGAAGATTCCGATTTCAACTATCGGGAAAAGATTCGAACTCACATGAAAGGTATTTCAATTTCCGATATACATACACATGTCTTCAGACCGCTCTGTGGGTGCTGCGGTTCTGGAGGAGGTCCGCGAGGCGATAAGTGCAGTAGTAAACGTGCGACACGCAATGGAGGCGCATAAGAAAAGAATGATCGAACTGATCGAGACTGCCGAGTTGGCCAAACGCGTGTATGGCCATCAACTTCGTGAAGTCACGATTGTTGAGGATGTGAGAACTTCTTTTTTATTCTTGTTCTTAGGGACCTAAGAAGGGTCCCTTGAAGGACCACTTTATCAACCCCTATAGGAGCCACTAAAGCTTGCAAGTGGTCCGATAAGGGTTTTAGTTGGTGTCTCCTATAGAGGACGTGCTAGTCATTAGTTTTTATGAACGCTATGCCTCCGTTTTACCCATATAGGGACCACTTTTCGGCCTCCATAGGGGCTGTTTTTCCCCTAACCCCTTTAGGGACCATTCTGAAATTCTTGAGTTACACAAGTGTTTACAGGCCTACCAAAAGTTCGGTCAAGGCGTCAAGGAAGTTCGCTCAGAAGTGATGGTATGTCTCGTTCATCATGTTATAAATGCTGTTTCGGCTTCCAGGAGATGGAGAGGACTGGCTCCTATCCAGGAATGACCCCTCCTCGCGATGCTCCTTCCCCCACGGCAAACGATGACATTTACGCGACGGGAGTCGAAGTTGTCTTGCAGAGTGAGAGATCATGAAAAACCGGAAGGAAATCAAAAAGTTTCAGACCTGCGAGCACCTACAAGTAGAGATAACAGAGAAGAGACGGACATGGAGATTGGCGACGACGAAGAAGATTCCGCCGCGACGACCTCCTTCCAGAAATTCGGCAATATTCAAAATGCCGCTTCTTCCGCCCGTTTACAGGTTTTGTATGATTCTTTCTGTCTGATTCAATTTTCCGGTTAAGTTTCAAGCTCCGCCGTCAATTCCTCAACAATCGCTGCAATCGCGCATCGCTGAGTTAGGCCTTATGAAACCCAAAAACAAAGACGAAGTGAGCTCACCTGGAAAGAGTATGTTCTGATGTTGTATTTAAAGGTATCTGCCACATCCTCGGCCGCATCTATAACTAATAACAACCCGAATATCACAAGCCCGCCAGGTAATTTTTAACTCAGGTTTAAAACTCTTACGCTAAACTTTTGCTTGAAAATAACTATTTGTGTTTTTTCTTGCATCTTTCTGTTGTGTGATTTTTTATCATTTGTCTTAGGAGTGGTCCCTATAGAGGTAAGGGTGAAAACAGCCCCTGCAGGGACCGAAAAAGTAGTCCTTACAAGGGTAAAATCAAGGTGGTCCCTATAGGGGTCGTTCAATTTTACTCAAAAAAGTTGTTTTTTTAGCTTCTTGCATGAAAATGTTTCTTCGCTCAAAATTCATAAAAAAAATATCGACTATAATGTCCCCTATAGGGGCCACTAACTAAAAATCTTATTGGGACTATTTTTGCAAGCTTTCGTGGCCTTTTGGGACCACTCTGGAGCTCCTAAGGTGTCTTTTAAAGTTTTTCTTTTCATTCACTTCTAGTAGTTAATTTTTTTTTTGTGTTTTTAAGAAACACGAATTTGAAGCTATTTTTAACCAACACGTTGCAAAAAACCTCTAATTGCGACATGATTTTCACGAATTTCAAGAAATATGTTTTTCTAGCTCTACCTGGTGTCGGACTCGTTACCGGAGCTCGTATTATGGCACCTCCTCCGATGAGCTTCACAATGCCGCCGCCAGCGATGGGAGACTTTTCGGTTCCGCCTCCCGGCTTTCCACCACCTCTTCAGTTCCTCGCAGCACCGCCAGTCCCTCCGACAGTCATGCCGGAATCAAAGCCAGCTGCGGAAACTCGTCCATACCCCGAGCAGCATATTCCTCCCGCCACGATCAACCTCCCACCGCCAGTTTCTATCCCCCCGTCTCAACAGGCCAACATCCAAGCCCTCCTGAAGAATCTACCTTTGCGACCGCCGATGTCAGCTCCGCACGACGATGGCTTCCACATGCAACCGCCCCCGAGGCTCCCATCTTTTGAGCCTCCTCGAGCTCACGTCCCGACTCGTGAGCTGCGGCCGAGCGACAACCAAACCGAGGCCTACACGGCCATGCCTGACTACGTTACGAATCCTTCTGGCATGGGTCTTCCACCAAAACAGCCCTTCATGCCTCAACCTTCGATGTATGGGAATCCAAACACTTCGTCTGCGGTAAGTTTTTCAATCACATATGTTGAGATTATTTCCAAAAAATTTTTTCATCACTGTTCATTTCGCTAGAAGTACAGTATAAGAGCAGGAAATTTTTTTAGGCTTCAAGTTGTTTAAATTAAACTATTCTTTATTTTCAACTGAAGCCAAAAAATAAGGATTTTCCAATTGATTAACTGATTTTTTTAAACTTACTCCGGCTGATTCTCCGATCTTCTTTCGCAAATTTTTTCAAAATCAAGGTCCGGAGTTTGCAGTTCGTGTAAAATGCGTTTTTAAACCATTTTGAAAGTTTATCGAAATTATCTGCATTTATTCAATATAAAACGACAAAAATTCTTTAGGAATTATTTGATGTAACTGATAAACTTTATCAACAAAACCGTGTTAAGACTCGATTTTATGCTTTCTAGTTGCCAACCGACTCTGATGATCGTGTGCGACCGCCGTCTAATGGGTACAATCCGCCGCAAGCTTCTCAATATCCGATGGAGAGCAACGATTCGTACAATTCCTCAGCCGAAGATCAGCAAGGCTACGGACGGAACTACAACAGGAATTATCAAAACGATTTCCCGCCAAAAACAAGAGGTCTGACCTCACATGAATGAATGAAGGGGAAAAATCTGCTTAAGGGTATGAAAATCGGCACCGAAGCGATAGTTATTCCAACCAGTACCAGCAGAGAGACGGCGGCTTCCGAGGCAACCGTGGGCAAGGCTGGAATAGGTCACAGAAAATCTCATCTGATGAACTAGATCATTTTTGCAGTGACCAAAATCAACGAGGTTTCCGGGGAGGTCGGTCATTTCGCGGCGGTCGATGGCCTCCAGGAGGACAACGTGGTCGCTTTTAATTTCGTTTACCGTTGGGAAAAGTTATTATCCTATTTATTTCTCCTTTCTTTTCTAGACGAGAATAGTGCTATGCTGTCTGTCATAATTTTTTCCAATTCAACTGACCTCATGTTCTCAGTTTTTCCCTTTTTTTTACCTTTCAAACTTCTTGCTGTCTGAAGAGTTCATTTGTATAGTTTGTGGAATATTCTCATTCTTCAATGAAATTTCATTTCTTTTAACAGTTTTTCTGGTTGTGAAAACGCATTGAACGTTTGATTATATTTTAAAATTCTGTGGGTTTTCTAATTTTCTATTTTATTATTTTTAGTTTATCTTTGAGATGGAAGGGGATACTACACCGGACGGCTATGTTCTAGAAAGCAGTGGAGAATGTGAAGTTTTGGAAGAAACTGTTGAGGTGAGAAACAACTTGTTGAAATTATATTAGTATTTTTTTCAGAAGCAAGAAGACTTTTTTCGATTACCAAAGAAAATGGTTTTGACCGAACCTGTTCTCAATTCTTTGGAAAAAGTAAGCATTCAATCCTCTTCTTGTAAAATGGATATTTCAGATAAAAGAAAACCGAGATTTTTGGAAGTTGAAGCTTTCTGAAAGTAAGATCACAAACGTAGCTGCTCCAATGGTCGATCAAAGGCAAGTCTATACATTTTTTGAAGCGAATTTCTTGATAAGGCGGCGGTTGCAGCGAGTTGGCGTTCCGGATGTTCAACCGGCAGCACGGGACTCAGCTCACCTACACACCTATGATCCACGCACATTTATTCGTCAACGACTCCACCTACCGACGCAACTCCTTGGCTCTGTGCCCAACCGACAGGCCTTTGATTGTTCAAGTCCGTTTCGATTCACCGTCCCTCTCGACGATATCCTTTTTTGCAGTTTTGTGCGAACAAAGTGGATACATTTCTATCGGCTTGCAGACTCGTTGAAGGATTTTGCGACGGCGTTGATCTAAACCTTGGATGTCCACAAATGGTCGCCAAACGGGGTCGCTACGGCTCATACCTACAAGTGTGCAGCAATATAGCTTTCTCGATATCCTGTAGCTTTAGGATGAAGTCGACCTCATCTGCAAGATGGTGGAGGCGGTCCGCGACTACTGTAGTATCCCTGTTTCCTGCAAAATTCGCATTCGGGAAGATCGACAGCAAACGGTGAACTACGCTAGAAGGCTCGTCGAAGCGGGTGCTGCAATGTTGGTTTCTATAAATATTGAGAATTATATAAATTTGTGGGCTTTGATGGATATTTCTTTCACGAAGGAGTTATTCTAAGTCGATAGGAAGAAAATTGGTCTTCTTTTTGCTGTCAGTCTCCAATTAGTATAGTCCGTTTTTGGCGACTTGAAATGCCGGGACTTTTCTGCACCCTCCTCGTCTCTCGACGGCCCTCTCTTGTTGACGCGCTATTTTCGCCTATCTGTGACCTCGCCGGTGAGAGAAAAGAGAGACGCAGACACTCGAAAACTGTGAAGTCGCGGCGGATGGACTACAAACTCTATTTTTTTTTAAACTCACCTCTAGCTTCTTTTTTTTTTCTAAGTTGGTCAATGAATCTCGAATTTTTTATATTCAAAACGGTTATCAGTTTTCATTCAACGGAGAAACTTCAAGGCTGACGGTACATGGACGGACGAGAGAAATGAAGGGAGCTGAGACGGGTTTGGCTGACTGGACGAGAATTCGCGACGTCGTCGAAGCCGTAGATGTTCCAGTGATCGCCAACGGAAACATCCAGGTTGGCCGGTAGCCTCAACTGCGCTCTATCGTCAACCAGTTTCCCGGCGATGTCGAGCGATGCATGAGAGCCACCGGCGCCGTCGCCGTCATGTCCGCTGAAGGTCTTCTTTATAACCCTTTGATTTTCTCGGTAATTCCTCCTTCTTTTCTTTGAACACTCATTGATTTCGTTCCAGAGCGAGCTGGCGCATCGGGAAACGTGGAAAGTGGCCAGAGAATACCTGCACTATGCGAGAAAGTATCATGCAGGTGTCAGTGCAATGAGGGCACACGTTTTCCGCATCTGCCATCATAGGTTTCTTTTCGAAAATCTCTTTTCTGAGTCCACTTATTTGTTGCTTTCAGTTTACTGGAGTACAGTGACCTTCGCATGCGCGTTTCCATGGAGCATCGTTTGGAAGATTTCGAGTCAGTGGTTGATGAGCTCGAAAAAAGAGCATCTGAAGAGGCGGCGACCGAACAGGGCGTAGAGCGGGAGAGGAACGCCTTGAAGCTTTTCGAAGACATAAGGTGTGACCTAGCACCTCATTCCATTCGTTTTGTGATTCAAGGACGGGAGCAATCGAGATGGACCCTCTGGAAGTGTCTCGCGCCCCTCATTGGATATCCAAGCCTTACTTCCGTCTGTCAGAAGTCGCCAAGGAAACTTTGGTGGCGGAAGGGGAGAAGACGTTCAAGGAACAACGACGGGAAAGGCTCGAAAAAGCAGCCAAGGAGATGGGCGTCTCTCTCAAGTTTGTTCGAAAAATATAATCCCGAGTCGGAGGCAGAGAAAGGGGGCGGGACGCGAAATCTTGGAACGAACCCTTGAAAAAGTGTCTGAAAGGTTCCTAAAAGCTTCTGGAACGCTTGGTTTGATGGTCACAGTCTGAGGTTCTTACAAGCGCTACTGAATTTTGAAAAAGCCCGATCCCTGCTCTTTTTTTATCTGATCTACTATTTCAATTAACACATGAAAGAGGTCAATGCATAGTCAAAAATGAATGAAAGGAGCTCTTCAAATAGTCGCTGGCGGTTGAATCAAACTCGTGCCAAGAACCGCCCCCCGCCCCTTCACCTTTCAAGTCGGGAAAAATTGGCTATAACTCGAATCGCATAGAAACTCCACGTTTTTCAGACAGGCTAGAAAACGAGAACGGAGGCAGTTGACAGAGAAAAAAATTCTCTCCGTTAAAAGAGTTGAGTTTTTTCTTCGGCTCGAAAACCAAATATTCTTTTTTTTACAGTTGAAGTTTGATCCTTGTGCGCGATGTTCACAACCTGGCGGCCAAGGCTGTTCACATTTCATGTGCAAAAAGTGCTGTCGTTACGTCTGTCGGCACGAGAAGAAGAACTGCAAATGTTCGTTCGAAACAGCAGAAAAGTGTATTCAAAACAGAGTTTTCAGCTCATCGATATGCATTCTCCGAAGATGACAGAAATGGATTGATTGAACAATTGAATCCTATTTAAATTTGGTCTTTTTTGTCTTTAGAAAACGAGGTTGAAGAAAATCAGAATGTTTTGGTTTTCTCAACTCCTCTGTTATAAACTCTCTCAACCTCTTTCCTATGATTAATTTCTGTTCTCCGGCCTGCCTTAGGGTAAACGTGTACTGTACACGAAATTCTATGTTGTTGTTGAAATTGTTGTTACTTATGTGTGCAGTCCGTCCGCCGCGACTTGACTGCTTTCGAGTGTCTGCGTCTCTCTGTTCCCTCACCGGATAGGTCACAGAAACGCGAAAACAGCGCGTCAATAAGAGAGGGTCGTCGAGAGACGAGGAGGGCGCAGAGAAGCCTTTCAAGTCGCGAAAAACGGACTATACTCTTTGTTGATCAAACTTTTATAATAAATTCTTCAATTTTTTTTTTCAATCAGTTTTTATTTTTTATTCGAGTATCCAACCTCATACTTATTTCATTCATTCGCCAACCTTCTTCTATAGTTTTTTTTGAGGTTCACTATGATGCACCACGATGAACTCCAAAGAACCCTGTAAGATTTTTCATACGTTGTTTCCTCAATCAGCTCGACCGAACTTCCAGTAACCCAACTTGCACCGGAACATCCGTCATCGCGATGCAGTACAAAACCGGCGTTGTAGTGATGACAGATCGCGTCGTTTCCTATGGAAAAACTGCGCGCTACAAGGCTCGAATTCCTCTCTTTTTGCTGTACTACGGATCGTTTCAGAACGTCTCTCGCCAGTACAAGGTCAACGACAACGTTCTGGTGGCTTTCGGCGGCGACCACGCCGATTTCCAGTGGCTTCAGAATGTGATCGAGAGACAAGCCCTCTTCTGGAAACGCTTCGACCAGGAAATCGGCCCCAAGGCCTTGCACGGCTACCTCACCAGCCTCCTCTACGCTCGGTATTCAAAGAGACGTCGAAATTTCCAAGAGCTTTGCGATTTTGCAGTCGCTGCAAGATGAACCCGCTCTGGAACACGTTGATCGTGGCTGGAATCGAAGAAGAGGAGAAGAACAACAAGGAAACCAGCACGCCTTTCATCGGTGTCATCACTCAGAAGGTCCGTTTCTCTTAATGGATTGTTCTTCTCCGGAATTTTGAAGGGCATTTGGAACCAATTTGAGAATTTGATGTGACTTAAAGGTTAAGTAGTCTAGTTGCGGTGCACCCCGCGTCGAACTCTCGGTGCACCCCGCAGTGCAGTGTAATCCGGGGACTACCCTGTAACTTTAAATGCCTATCAAGGTACTTGTTCCGTACGCGATTTTGAAGGGGTTTGTTTTCAAATATCACCATTTCATACAGTTTCATCGTAGGCTGTTATGGTAGCTCAAAAAAAAAACTCGTTCACTGCGGGGTACACCTCGATTTTTGTTAGAGAACTCGACTCAAAGGCAGAAGTCGAAAATTCTTTATATCTGATCAGCCTTTTCTAAAGAATATTTCAGCGAAGTTTCGTGAAACCTTCCCATTGAATGAAACAAGAGAGCTGACAAACTCTAACCGATGCATAATTGAAACTCTTTTTTTTGGAATGATAGTAAAACTTTCAAAAAATTCAATACTAGAGACATTTTCGAAAACGAGTTTGAAAGGAGCAGAGAACAATAATGAATTTGTAGGGGTGCGCCTACCAGGTGAAGCACGTCGCTACTGGAATCGGTGCCATGCTTTTAAACCAAGCTGTTGAAGACTCGTGGAGAAAAAAGGTTTGAAAAGCTCGAAAGAGTGATTTGACGTCTTGTTCGCAAGGGCGGAGACATCACGCGTGCCGAGGCGGAGGCCGTCCTGAAGAAGGCCCTTGAGCTCACCATCTACCACGATTGCACCGCCGACAACGATTTCGAAATCGGCTCCGTTGACTCCGAAGATGGCGTCAACCTTGGCAAGGAGGTCAGTCGAAATGAATTTATTGGATCCTTGCGGCGCTTTTGAGATGACAGAAATTGAATAACGGAGTCATTATTTTGTGATATAAGCGAACTCTCGAAAGTGGCCCCTATAGGGGGCATGCTAGTTGATAATTGTTGCGAAAAGTGAAAAAAGCGTTATTGAATAAAATTTGAAAGACCCCTATGGGGACCACTTAAGCTTCAGGGCTGAGGGGTCAGACCCTAAACCTCTATTGGGGTCGCCTTGATTTTACCCCTTTTAGCTGTTTTTCCCTCAACCCCTATAGGGATCACTCTAAAATTCCTAAGCTCGCATAGTTTTGTCCAAATATCTCACCGAGAGTTTGAATTTTTTGAGTGAAATGAAAAAGTGTATTTTTTCATTTTTCTACTGTTTCTACAGGAAACCATCATTGGAGACTGGTCGATCGCCGAGACCAACTGTCAATACGAATGAGCAATTCCGGTCGCTTCAAACCCATTTTTCTATTTATTTCTTGTATTTCCGGTAATTTTTTAACGTCGTTAAGTGAAATAAAAAAAATTTGATTCTTTCTTGTTGGAGATTTAATCCACTTAATTTTGAGTAAATCGATTTCCAGACCGTGATTTCATTCTCTGCAATGGAAACCCATATAAATCAAAAGCGGTTTATTTTACCCGTAATAAAGATATTCACAAGAAATTGATAAAACGTGGTTAGTGAAAAGAACATGCAAATAAATTATGCTCCGTCGAGAGCCCTTCTTGTTGACATCAGTTTCTCTGTAAAAGAGACGTGTTTGAGGTCAGAAAGCCGACAAACCGTGCGCCTTTTGCAGTGACGTCATCTGCTCTTCGACGAGAGCGACGGCGCCATCGATGGCCTGCGAGACGTATCCCTGGGCGATCAACTCTTTCAGTCGGCGGCCATCCTTTCCTTTTTTCGTCAAATCCTGCAAACGTCGTCGGTTCATCTTCTTCACTGGCAACAGCTTCTCACGTCGACGATCGTCGAGATGACGTCATCAGCCGTCTGTTCGACGGAGGACATGTCGACGAGCGTCTCTTGGTCGTCGTAGTCAAACTCCTCGGGCGCCAACATGAAGGCCGCGTCCTCCATTGGAGAAAATCGTTCATCGGTTCCATCCGCTCCGAGTTCTTTCACTCTGGAAGATGTATCATTTAAAAAAAGATGATCCTCAGTTTTAACACACCTGTTTGCGTATCGAAGCGTGTTCAGCGAGTGTTCGCAGGACGACAAACCTGGCGATATCATCGAAATCTGAAAGTTTGATCCTGTTTCTTCTTTTTTCTGTTTAATGATGGAAACTTGTTAGGCGATTTTCAAGGTTAATGTTAACCACTGCCCATTGATTTTTTTTAAAGATATTATCCCTAAAAGAAAAATTTCAGTCACTGAAATGAGACGTACAGGAATTCCAGAGTGGTCCCTATAGGGTTAGGATGGAAAACAATAGGGACTGACAAAGTGGTCCCTATAAGGTAAAATCAAGGTGGACCCTATAGGGGTTAAAGGTCCCTGCACCGTTGATCCTCAAAAGCTCAAGTGGACCTTACAGGGGTCTTTCAATTTCATTCAAAAACCGTTTATTTATTCAGTTTTTCCCAAGAAAATGCTCCTTTAATTAGAATTATCGACTAGCAAACCCCTATAGGGAACAATTTCGCAGCTCTAGTGGCTCTAGTGGCCCCTATGAAGGTTGGTAAAGTAGTCCGTAAAGTGGCCCCTCCAGGGATCCATAAGGTTGCCCCTACAGGGACCACTCTGAAGTTCCTAAGTGAGGAAAACCGCGTCTTCCATCGGAAGTGAAAGGGTGAACAAAAAGAGATATAATCTGTTCAGATTTTGAATGTCAATTCGTCGCTAAAGGTCCGCCTCTAATGGCGCGATAAACCAATCAGAGAGCGAGCCATCCACAGAGTGTTTTTGAATGACGTCATTGCACTTGACATTAAAAATATGAACAGATTATAAGAGAAAGCTTTTGAGAAGAGGCCGCGACTGTCCAATTCATGTTTCTGAGATAATGGCCTCACCATCACAGTCCGAGCTTTGTCGCCGACGAACGAGTCCCGGAGCACGAGGGTCAACTTCGAGGAGCGGAACGGCACGTGCGAGTTGTTGTTGGACATGGCGCGGATGCATTCCTGAGCGTACCAATGTTTCTAGGGTCCCGTTTTCTCGAAAAAAAAAACTTTGAGAGCCAGCAAAGATTTGTTGATCTCAGCGCCTTCGAGTCTCGTCTCCCGGTCGCAGTCTCGCGTGTCCTGTCCACGTTCGTTTCCGGCCAGGTCGATGAGTGAGAACTTGCCCCATTGTTTCTTTCCTCTGAAAAGTGGAGAAATCATTCTCTTTTCTCTTCTGGGAGCGAACGTACTGCCTGAGGATGATTTGGAAGACGGCGTGGGAACGCGACGAATTGCTGTTGGCCGACGTCGTTCCGGCCGTCCTGACGGCGGCTCCTTGGTTGATCAACTCCAGGACCTGAAGCTCTCATAGGGCATACTCGGTAAAGTTACAGAAAATACCATCTGCTCGGAATCCACGTCCATAACCTTGAGTCCTACCACTTGCACCTGACTTTTCCCGTCTTCCAGAACTCGAAGGACTGCCTTGTTGGCCAACAAATCGTAGACCTACAAAAAGTCGTTGCATTATGTCATCGAAGACTTCTCAAAGACATTTAAAAAAACGTTTAAATATTTCACGGTTTTTTTATATAACAAATACGACCTTAGCGCCGTATATTTCGAAGAAGGAGCAGTGGACAGTGAGATGCTGACGACGGTAGTCGGAGCTGACCAATCGGAAGACGTCGCGGGCCGTCAATGCGTAAATTCCCATCGAGGCGTTCTACAAGGAAGGCAACTTTCAGACGAGAAAATTATATTTTTTCATCTCCTTATAATCGCTAACAAATTTTCTTTTCAATTATAATCTTATAAGTGATCTTTTTTCTACTGTTTCTACAAATGAAAACTTTGACATGGGAGGTCATTTTAGCTTGAGGTTCAGGATTTTCTATTATAAATTTGCTCAAACAATCTTTGAAGGAATGGGAATTGTTTAATAATGTGACGCCGTTTGGTAGGTATCTGACCGCGCCACCAACCATTGCATGGCAGCTAGGAGGGTGGTGCAGTGGCTAGCGTGCTTGGCTGCGGACGAAGGTTCGAATCCTTTTGCCGCTTCATTTTTTTTGCCATTTTTATTTTTGAGAATTCTGATGAGAATATGAAAATTTTATGAGTATAACCGTTCCAAATAAGTTTGATAGCCATTTTCTTTCTAAAATCGCTATTTTTCAAGGAAAACCATTAAAAAAATAGTCTGTCCATGAATGGATTGAATAGATACAAAAAATCCGAGTCGACCTGCTTTTTTCCAGTGAAGTCGCCACCCATCGTGTGCGTTTTTCCGGAGCCGGTTTGTCCGTAGGCGAAGCAGGTCGCCGTTCCCTGCTCGAATATCGTCTTCACCAGGGGTTGGGCTGTGAATCTGCAGATTTTGAGCTGAGTCACAAGAGACTGACTGTGCTTCAAAGTCCGAAAATACTGAGTATCACTGGGAAAATTTTGAGTTGCCACTATAGGGTTTTGAAGTTTAAGTGGCCACAATAGTAGTCGAATTAGTGGCCACTTAAGGGGTTAAAATTTAGTGGTCACTATAGAGGTCTAAGTGCTACTACTAGACCACAAAAAATTTAGTGGCCACTTTAGGGGTCAATGAATTCACTTAACTGGTCCAATCTGTTTGTTTTAAAATTATCAGTTATTTGAATGAATACTGGATGAAAAACTGCTGAAGTGGCCACTAAAACGGAAACCTCTATAGTGGCCACTATAGTGTCCTCTCTTAGTAGTCCTTGGCGAACCTCTACAGTGGCCACTAAAAATTTTCCCAGCAAACTTCAGAGTAAGCTTATAAAGTCATGAGCAAGAACAGGGAAACGACTATCGAAAATGAAAAAAAAAAGTCACCTGTAGACCAGCTCATTCGTCGAATTCTCATCAAAGGTGTAGTCAAAGCGGAACTTTTGATTTTCTAGGTACTTGGTGAGGTCGACTTTCACTTGGGGTTGATGAAGGATGATGTGGTCTTTGTTGGGTATTGTCACGACCTAAAAATGGAAAAGAATATTGAAAATTCTTGCAATTTATGCCGTGTTGGAAGTAATAAAACTATCTCTGACTCTCCAAAAATTAGTTATCTTTTCCTTTCTCTGACGGCTATTTTGAGTTTCGCGGGATCATTTTGATTACGGCCTTTGTGGGATTTGAAAAAATTTCCGAGAATTCACGCCAAAAACCATTTTTATGGACATTGAACCTCAATTTCTCATCGAAGTGCTCAGTTGCTTCATGCCGTATTCAAAGTGATGCAAAATTTTCTTTGACTCTCCAAAATTTAGTTATCTTTTCTTTCTCTTCTCAAAGTAAGTAAAGTATTACAGAAAAAAAAAAGATGGCTTCAAACTCTGCATAATTTCCCTTTGACTACCAAAACGTTGGAAATGTTGATCAAATGTAGAATTTTTTCAAAAAAGTCGATTTGTTATGAACAAAAAATTTAAAAAAAGAACCTCAATTTCGCCCCGTGTGACTTCCTTTTTGCTGAGCGGCCGCTTGCGGACACAAACCGAGATGCGATTTTCGGCGACGGCGTCGTTCATGCACAGAGGTCTGTAGTCGACCTAAACCGCCGCGGATTCACTCTCCGGACTGAAGGAGGAGGACGAGAACCTGGGTCCGGTACTCGCGGATCATTTGCGAGAACGCGTAGTGGGGATGACTTTGGTCCAGCTCGGCGATTGCTGGCATAGAAACCGGCTTCCTCAGCTCAGGTCGTTCCTATTTGTTACCACGTTTATCAAGAATCATTCCGTGTAAAGTTTTTCGAGGCTTCCACCTAGATCTCCGAGCTCCAGAACAACGACCGCTACATTCTGAGCTCGTCAAGGTTTAGCTTAAGGGACTACGCGCAGATGAGCGAAACGAAGGACCGTAAGACCATGCTTTTCACTTGATCAACTACACGTTTGTACTTCTAGTTCGCCAAGTCATTCGTTATAGCTTCAAAAGTGTCTTTTAAACCGCCTAGTCAATTTTATCTATGACTAAAACAACAAAATGAATGATTGATTGATTGAAACAGCTTCCTTATATTTCAAAGCTATTAAAAAAAAATGAATAACGTCGGCTAGAAATCGGTCAAGTGTTCACATAAAAAAGGGTAGCGCCCTTTAAAAATCTAATCCCAATTTTTTCTTGATGGGAAATCAATTATTTATGGGAACAGGAGCTCATTCTAGCTTTATAAAAAATTATTCCTTTTTGAAAAAATGAAAAAGACATGAATAGGCAAAGTCGGAAAGTGCTCTATATAATATTTCCTTTTAGGATGAAAAAGGTCCTTTTTTTTCGCCTTTTTGCGCCATTTTTTCGGCTCCTATGCATCCTTTTTTCCACCATTTCTCAAGCCTTTCAAGTCCTAGGAAAAATGGAACGCTCGATAAAGGGACTCTTTTTGCTTTTTTTGCGGCCATTATCCATCATTCTGACTTTGCCCGAGTGTACTTTTCAAATTTAAACCAATTTTTTTTTAAATTAACCTAATTAAAAACGCTTCAAACAGTTTACCAACAAAAATTTTATTTCTTAGTACCTTAGAAGATGGAGCCGGTTGCGCTACAGAAGGAGACGAGCTGACGTGGGAGAGCGACGTCAGTGTACTGGCGCCGTTGGCCGCGGGTCGGGGTAATTGCATCGACTGTCGCTTCGCTGGAACAAGCAAAACGTTGAGAAGAGCTCGGAATCTCGCGTACAGTTCCCATTGAGGGCGTCGGTGGCTCGGGTCGTCGGCGGGGCTTCAACGGGCGACATTGAACGTTGGCGAGTGCGGCTCGCGACGTCAACGGCTCCTCCATTCGAGTTGAGCGGTCGGAAGGGAACTGAGGCCGGAGGGGGAGCCGCTATGGCGATCGTTTCGTTCAAGGCTTCTAAAATTCTCGCTCAATTTCTTTTTCCGATCTTACTCTCACGCTTAGGGTTTGAAGACTTGGGAACAGTCTTTTTGGGGGCCGGCTTCTGAGGAACTGGAGCAGCTGACGTGAGCAAAAAATCGTCGTCTTCCGACTCGGGAAACATCTGAATTGATTTACGTGTCGTACTGAGAGTGCGGTGAAACAGACGATGGCAGTGTTCGGCATGATGGAAGCACGAGACCGCGTGGTGACCGGCGGCTGTGGGGCTGTGGGTGTCGGCGCCGCTTGCCGGAAAAGCGTCGGATTGATGGTCACCAACTCGTCCAACGTCACTTCTTTACCTTTCGTGTCTCCCTGAAAATTAATGATAATAAAAACAGATCGAAAATTACATTTTGAAATAATATTCTGAGAAAAGGAAGTTTTCACAACGACGCCATTTTTTTCCAGCAAACTTTTTGTTTTGCAACCAGGAGGTTTAAAGTACACTAAAAAAACGTTCCCTAGTTAGCTTAAGACTGCATATTACTTTAAAAAAATATTATAAGCTAATTAGTTTTTCAATTAGGCGCAGACTTGTTCTGCGCCATTTGGGTTTAGGATGAGTTGGAAAAAATGAGCGTTAGGGTGAAATTTTCTCTAAATCAAATATGTTGTAGAACACGATTTTTTTAGGATTTTTTTGAAAAACTGAATATCATCACTCGAGCCGTTTTTCGAGATACGGTGGCTCAAAGGAATACGGTAGAACCCTTCGAAAATTTCATTTTACTTTTGCGGTTGGAAATTTTCTGAAAACTTGTCAAAATATCCCTTGGAGTACCAAAGTAAGGTCTTGAAAGTCTCAATCTGCACAACAATTTCAAGAAATAAGGCTTCGAAGCTCCAAAAATGGCCTTTTTAACTGATTTTGAAGGTTTTCTTTGACTAAGAGACGTTATTTCTGAAAAACTAGGAACTTGTGCAGCTTGAGAATTTCAGAATCCTTTATTAGTTTTTTGAGGAGTGTTCTGACAGATTTTAAGGAGAGTAAAATGACCTTTCTTGTTAGGTATACTATATTTAAAACAATAGAATTGAATAACCGGCAGACAAACACAGGAAAAGATGTTTCTGCGCGCATAAATGAAGCTCAACTGGCATTGACCTGATTGCGCGCTGAGTGGACACGAATTAAAATCCCCTGATAATCGCGGACACTAATGAGTGCGGCAAGAAAGATTAGAATTTTCATTTTTAGCGCGGCCATTGCAAAATATCCCTAACATCAAATTGACCATTAAATACAGCGAATATTCAATTACAAACCTTTTCATACCATTCGACCATGTACTTTCCTGACGCGGCTTTTATTTCCGACACAACGGCGCCATGTATCCGGCCGTCGGATCTGAAAAATAAATTTTCATTGGAAAAACAGAAAAAAAAAACCTTTTAATCTCGACGTGCATCCCAACGTTGATGCGCAACGCTGCATTGTTCATGGCGTTGAGCTTAAGTATCAGTTTTAAAATTTAGCCAGTACCAAAATAGCTAATGAAAAAACGCGAGTATTGTTAAAAATGAAGGTATTTTCAAACACGCGTATAACATTTTTTTTTTATTTCTGGGAAGAGCCAACGCGATTTAATGCAAAAAAGAATGAGATCAATTAGGAAGAAGATGCGGGTTTTGGGGTAGAAGGAGTTGAAATTTGAGATGACTCCCCGAATGCAACTCAATGCATTTATGCAGTAGGACTTAAAATTGACCGAAAGAATGTGCATTGAACATCGTGCAAAAGAACATTTTTTTTGAGAGTGTGTAGGAAAGGGTCCTCTTAAGGGTTTTTGTTTCTAAAGACCCTCCTACCTACAGTCTGTTCAGATTTTTAATGTCAAGTGCAATGACGTCATTCAAAAATACTCTGTGGATGGCTTGCTCTCTGATTGGTTCATCGCACCATTAGGGGCGGAGCTTGAGCGACAACTTGACATCCACAATCTGAACAGACTATAGGTACCTAGCTAGCCGGCGCCGAAAGTTCGCCACAGCTCTTTCTCTGACACGCACTATTTCGTCGTTTTCTTGCAACTAGATAACGACGAAACAGTGTAGGTCAGAGAAAGAGATATGGCGATCTTTTGGCGCCCCATGTCAGAGATCGCATTGAACAGTTTCCCGCAATTTCTGGAATCTCGCACATTCGGCAGGTCAGCGCGCATATAGTCTGTTCAGATTTTTAATGTCAAGTGCAATGACGTCATTCAAAAACACTCTGTGGATGGCTCGCTCTCTGATTGGTTTGTCGCACCATTATGGGCGGGACTTGAGCGACGACTTGACATTCAAAATCTGAACAGACTATATATAGAAATTGTCGTCAAGTATTGCGCTTAGTATGCATAATTAGAGCTGCTCTTTTGGGTGAAACTGTAGAAAATGGTGGCATTTGGACACAAAACGATTCGAAAATGAGAATATCCCTGGTAACACTGCGAGGTTCAACACATTTCACACAGAAATCAAGTGAGAAGACGTCAAATACATGGCGAAAAGTATGTAAACTCGCGAATTATTGTTTTTCGTTTTTTCTCAAATAACGCAGTATACGGCCAAGAAGCGAGATAATAAACGCAAGTTATATAGAGTCAAAGCTGACGAAAAATATGAACACAAATTTAACACTCAGAAATAAACATTCAAAAAGTAGTATGGTTTTGAATTTCCAGTACAAAATTAAACCACGCCCAGTTTTCTGCAATTGTGGCGCGATACTTTCTCTCTCATTTTTCTCCATTGCGAGGTTTCCTTTTCACTAAGAATAACTGCCGAGATAAACGCGAGACACTGGCGGTACATTGACGAGCTCGCAAACATCTCGCATTTTTTCTCGCGCCGGTCTCGCTTTTTTCTGGGCGCCAGCTCGCACTTTTCTAGGCGCGAGCTCGCATTTCTCTCGCAATTTGAAAATTTCCGAAATGCAAGATAAATGCGAGGTCGCGCCGAGAAAAATGCGAGGTCGCGCCGAGAAAAATGCGAGATCGCGCCTAGAAAAAAGCGACATTTTTGCGAGTTCGTCAATGTACCGCCACCGACCTCGCATTTATCTCGTCAGTTATTCTTAGTGTTGGAACGCGGTTCGGTACCGAAACTTCTGTTAGAGAAAACGGTCAGACAAAACTTTTCCAATTTTTAACAAGGTTCTCAGAAATCGATAAATTTCCTCATTATAATGCATTACGGCGTTTCTGCCAGTTGAAGAAAATTCAAGGAATTTGAAACTCGGCAAAGTCTGCGCACTTCTCGAAATTCGCCCGCGAAATTTGAAAAAGTGGCTTTATTTTTGATTTTTTGTCAATTTTTTCATATTTTTTCACTTTTTCTTTTCGTAGATTGCTGATAGTATTGCGGGACCACGATCGGGGTATACTCTGGGCTGTTAGACGTTTTTTGAAAGTAGTTCTGTGAGGCTAACTTTAAAACTCGTGATGAAGAAGCGTTTTGAAAATCTCCACCTGTTTGTATAGAACATGTTTCACCCCATTTTATGTTTTCTTATTATATTTTTTTGTCGATTGTTCAGATTCCTAGGTTGTGGACATCAATGAGATGAAGTTACATGAAAAAAAGTCTGTGAAGTTGAGAAAGTATGTTCCGGAATTCATTTATATCCGGATATTCCGTCAACTTTTTATAATAAAAAAAGTACTTGCTGTAAAAACATCTTTTTTTGTTTCTCCACAGCAATATATTTTTATTTAATCTCTTTTAATTTCCTCGTCTTTTTTCTTCAATGTTCATTCGTTTCTCACACTTATATCATCGGTTAACCTTATTTTCCAAATTTTTTGTGCATGCACTAAACACGTCCTAATTGACGGAGAAAAAGTGGGCGGGGCGTCGCAAAAAGAAACACCGTGAATGATCATTCTTCACATGAAATCAATACTTTTTAAAGTTTTACACTTATTTAAAAAAATTCTGTTCCGCTTTCGAGGAATAAGTCAATTATAATTATCTCTAAAAATTTGAGAAATAGAAAAAAAGAATGAAGAAGAGTTTCAGAAAGTTTTTTTCAAAGTCCAGAGGTGCGAGTTTCTGAAAAAGCAAATTGCCGCTGGAAGAACGGCTGTTTTGTGTAGCATGGACAAAAAAAGGGGCCCGTGACTCACACACGTGCTTATCTTGAAGAAATTTCGGGTTTTTTCAAAATTAGAAGCTCTATGAAATTTTAATTGAAAAATCAAAAAAACTGCTCCACACACAAAAATTTCACATTGAAGCAGAAATCTTTGCATAAATAAATTTTTTTCAAGTTGAAATTTGAAAAAATTTTACGCTTTTTTTCAAATCGAGTAAGTTACCGAAAGGAAAGAGGAAAGAAACTGTGTTCCGTTATTTGAATAATATTAATTTTGTGAAGAACAGATAGAAGTTCATGGAAAATCAACAACAGCTCGAAAAATATAGAATAAAGTGCAAAAATGAAGAAGCTGTCCTTAGAGAAAACCTTTTTTTGAGATGAAATTGACGACGAAAATGGTTTGGAGGGTCTCCGCAGAGGTTGCGAAAGCCGAGTGCGCTCCGTTCGATGTGTGCCCCATCGAACGTCGATACACTAGCCCAGGGCTTTTCTTCTTTCCCCAGCTTCTGCTACTCAGGTCCGTTTCCGCACGTTCTCGTCGCACAAGGGTCTCAGCGGCCTTCCAATCTTTTAAGTTGTGCACGGGTGAGAGTTGGCTGGTAAAACAACGGAAGAAATGGGAGAAAAAGGAAAACAATGTGAGCTCTTTCGAAAAGTAGGCTGGTATTGGTATTCGTTGCCGGAATTGTGTAGGTTTTTTTTTTTGGAATCATTGGAATAATTGGAAATCATGGAAAAACCGAAAATTTTTAACGCTACATAAATATTTTGATCCATTTTTGCACGGCTTCCTTCGTTGGTGGCGAAGCTCAAATTTTCTTGCAGACGCAAATATAAAAAAATGTTTACGAATAATATTTACGTGTTCCAGATTCGGAGAAATCTACGAAGGATTTCATTTCAGAGAATTTGTTGAAAAAAAAAAACGTGATATGATGAAAAATATAGTAAATAAAAAGGTGGTCCCTATAGGGGTTTAGGGCCTGGCCGTTAGCCCGTAAAGCTTAAGTGGTCACTATAGGGGTCTTTCACCTTCTTTTTAAAAGTGCTTATTTATTAAATTTTGTATATTATTAGAGTACAACGACCGATTAGCAATGTCCCTATAGGGGCCACTCTGGAGTTCCTAATCAGAGAAGCCAGTGAAAAAAATGACGAGGGAACAAGCGAGTGATGGGCGTGGCAGTTCGAAATTTGAACAGACAGGCTCGTGCTGACCGCAGGAAAAAGGCGCCAAATTCGAAAAAAAAAGACAGCAGTCTTTCAACGACTGCGGCGGCCATGAATATTGGATCGTCCGGGTCGAAGCGTTTACGGCCAACAAAACATCAATTCGTCTCTTTTTTTTTCTCAATCGATTTTTGGAAAGAAAATCCGACAAAAATAATTAATCAAGAATTTATTAGCTAGGAATGACGAGACCAAATATCACCAAGTCCAGCGTGCTCAAAATATGAGGAAATTTTTCAACTACCAGGTTGAAAAATTGTTGTAACATAATGAGATAAGGCGAGAACTTTACAAACGAAGGCAAAACTTTAAAAAAAGAACTTTTTGGCAGCTGTTATGCAAGGAAAAAAAAGATGCGAGGTGAGATAAGTGAGATACCAGGAGTGTTTTCAATCGAAGAAGCCAAGGCATAAGGAATTTTATGAAGTAAATATGAAAATTACGAAAGCACCGCTTGAGGAGTTTGACGATAGTACTGAAAGAAACGATAGAAGGCAAGAAAATGAGGCAAAATTGATCAGAAAGTCGCCTAGAACATTTTTTAAGAGTTCGATGAAACAAAAATACACGCAATTTAACCGTACGTGAAGTCTGACATATTCAAAAAATTGGAAAGGTGCGTAAAGATGATAAAACTGTACAAAAAAGGAGAAAGGGGTTTATTTTCCAGATTTCTTCTTTCCGGCGTTGGGCTGACGAGCGTCGCTGGCCGTCTGTCGTTTGTTGTTGCGGTGTCCACGACGGGGTCCGCCCAGGGCACTTCCAGGGTCTGCCGCCGTATAAGGCGGTGGGGGTTCCATTACGATAACCGCCGCTGGGGGAGGACCGCTTCCTGAACGACAACTTATATTCATACTAAAGTCTCACCCAACTTGCACGAAATTTTCACCACGTTGAAAGTTGAAAACTATTCTTAATTTATTCAAGTCTGAATGTTTGAATTTTTTCGTTCAGTAAGCAAAATCCCCTTCAAGTACCACCTCTACGCGGTGATGGGGAGGCAACGCCATTTATGGCGGCTAACGGTACACCGGTCACGCAATTCGGCTTGCTTCTGCTAACAGAATGGGCGGTCTTTTTTAGCCCTGGCAAGGCAAAAAGGATAATAAGACCACAATTATGCTATAACACGTTCAACACCACGGATGGAACTTTTTCGCAAGAATACCAGTCAACCAGGACGACAACACTGGATGACCGATTGCATAAGACCTCCTGGAAAACGTGTGGTCCACGCTTCGATCAATAAAAGGCACTAAAAGGCAATAAAAGGTCGAAAGCGAAGATGGACCATCTAAGTATCTAAGTAAGTAAGTAAGTAGTAAGCAAAATATAACGCAGACTTCTATGTTTTCGAAAAATCTTTTTTTTTCAACTTCTTATCGAAATCTCCTTCGAAATCTTTTTGCTACACCCAAAATGCTCAAAAATTCTTCAGTAGATCCTACGTTCAAATTGTTGAAAACCTTCAGTTTTTCAAATTTTGGGACTGTTTCAAAAAAATTTTTTCTAGAACGGTTATAGTTGATTCACGTCTGGCTCGAGCAGGGTCCTGTCACGATAATTAAAGAAATAATGTTTGGTTGGTGGAGAGCACAGACAGGCCACGCCCAAGCTATCTGTGAATCGGCTATAAAATTACATGCAAAGTTTTGTACAGTGGACTTTGATCAAAACCCTTGAAAAATCTCAAGAGGATCTTCGAAATAATAATTTTTTTAAAGGTGAGAAACATGGAAAAAAAAAGCGGAATTTTGATTAGGCTGAGTCACAAGAAACTATTAAAAGGCTGACCGGCAGGTACTAGCGGAATGGGAGGCGGGGCCATGACCGGCGGAGGAACGATCAGGGGCGGAGCCGACGGCCGCGGAGCCACTGGCCTCGCCGTCGGCGGCGCGGAGTTGCTCACGGCCCTCGGAGCCGCCGACGCGGACGCCGAGCCGTTCGAGGCTGCTGCACGGTGACGTTGACGCCGCTGTCTCTGGAAAAGAAATCTTACGGCTTCGAAACGGATTGATATAAGGAAAGCTGGCCACCAAAATAACCTCCAGTGAAAACGACATGCCGACAGTAATTTCAAGAAATTTTTTTCTGTTATATCTATAAATGATTTTCACAAGTAACTCGATGATAAAACCAAGTAGAAGTCTTTTTATAAAGACCTTGATTTCTCTAGACGCTGTGATTCCAAAATCAAGCTTTTGCTTCATATTTAAAAGTCAGCCTGTAGTTTTAGAAAGAGAGAGATAAAAAGGCTAACTATGAGAGTTCCAGGACGAGTGAGCGTCTGGTAGATGTTCAAAGCGGGCGGTTTGTTGGGGTTGGTGCTCGGAGTGTGGACGGCGCAGCATTTGACGAAGAGCGCCATGAAGCAGAGGAGTCCGAGGCCGCCGGTCATCACGACCCACCAGTTGTCCTAAATTATAGATCAAGACTGAAAATAGCTGGCAATTCTCCCGAGCTCCCAAAATGAAAAGCTTCTCAAAAGCTTTTCTCAAAAAAGATCTTTTAAGGGTCTCCAGCAGATCTTTTTATATTTAATTTTTGCGTCTTTTACAAATCCTGCAACAAAAATGCTGGAAAGATTCAAGCGGATTCAAAAAGGATCCGCCGAGGCTAAAAAAAGGAGCTCAAAAGCTTTTTCACATCATTTTAGAAGCTTTAGAGGAATTTTTTAGCTACTTCTCCGGACCCTTTGATGATGCTATGTGAAAACTTTGAATAAATCAGATTGACTGCATTGGCTTTCAAGCTCTAACTATATCAAAATGACTAACTTGAATCCATTGGGTCAGAGTTTCGATGGTCCTTTTATCGAAGAGCAGATTCTTGAGTCGGGCCAAAGGTCCGTTGGCATCGACACTCCGGCACTTGCGGAAGATGTCACAATATCCTGAAAGTAGAATATTCTTCCGGTAAGTGTACAAAATCACCTTTGTAGTTGTTGCAAGGGGAGCCCGGATGAAGGATGAGGCCAGTTTTTCCTTTGCGTCCAGATTGCAAAAACGTAGTTCTATTCGCGGCGAACTCAGGCAAATTGACGCTTGAAGTGCATTCTAAACGGGTTTTTTTTAAATGTGTATATTATTTTTTGACTGCTGATGCATTTCCTATTAGTCGAAAGATCAGATCAGAAAAAAAATTGATATTTTTCTCTTTTTCTTTTTTTTACGTCAGCTATAGCTGATTCACGGCTAGGTGGGGACGCTAAGGGGGCGTGTCCTGTCTGCGCTCTCCACGAGCCAGGCGCTATCTTGTGCATTATCGTGTCAGGATCCTTTTTTCGATGGCTGAAGCCAGCTGTGAATCAGCTATATAGTCGGTTTTTCGCGACTTGAAATTGCGGGACTTCTCTGCGCTCTCCTCTTCTCTCGACGACTCTCTCTTTTTGAGGAGCTATTTTCGCTTTTCTGAGAGGGAACAGAGAGACGCAGACACTCAAAAACTGCGACGAACAGACTATACCGAAACTGAACCGGTCAAGAATAGTACAAACGAACTTCCGTCTTTGATGCAAGCGAGGTAGCATAGCTCCTCCGGTTTTCCTTCCGTCAGGAAGCAATCTTTCAGACCGAACATCTCGCAAACCGAGCCGTTGCAACTACCAGCCGAGCACACCTTTAGAAAAAAACAATAATGAGTGGAAAAAGCGATGTTGGGTCCATGCCTTTGTACTGTCCTGACAAGGAAGACCGTCGAATTTGGGCGGCGAGGCTGGACATTGAGCGGTGTGGCCGTCGCACGTCTGCTGGTGGCTGCACTCCGATTCCTATAAATCCTCCTTAATCCAGAAAATCGTATTATTTCTTAAGAAAGAGGTAGTCAATGAAAATTCATGAAACCTTCTTCCTACGCCAAATGGCCTTCAGAGAAAGGAAAATATAACTAAATTTTGGAGAGTCAGAGACAATTTTGCATTTCAGGTGAAAATATTGAAAAAAAAGTGAAGTTATCGATTTAGGATCCAATCAAACTGATCTAAAGGCCCGAATCTTCACAAGAAAAAAAAACCTGTCGGCAAATTTTGTCTTCGCGGTCTAAATGAAGAGTGCAGGTGTCGGGATTGCAGCAGTATCCTTCGGACGGCGAACACATCGCTCCACGCTGCAGCAAATGGATGAATCAAGTCTTTCAAAATGTTGGACCATAACGCATATGTCAAGCTGATTCTAGAATGTTTTACTCGGGCAAAACGAAAAAACTCCTCAAAAGCTTTTCTCAAAAAAAGACCTTTTTAGGGTCCCCAACAGATCTTTTTTATTCAACTTTTGCATTTTTTCACATCCTTTAACAAAAATGATGCTGGAAAGCAACTGAAAAGATTCGAGGGGATTCAAAAAGGATCCGCCGAGGCTATGAAAAAGGGGCTCAAAAGCTTTTTTCACATGATTTCAGGAGCCATTAGAGGAATCTTTTTAGCTGCTTCTCCGGATCCTCAAAAGAACTTTCCAGTTTTACCTATTTATAGTATTCCATACATTTCTAGTCTTATCAGATCGTAGGAATCCTTTGTAATGGTTTCCCTCCTACAAAGTTCTACAATCTTCTCAATTGTTCTATAACTTTCTAGAAGGTTTCTCGAATATTATTGATTTCGGAAAGGATTTTTAAAATTCTGGAATGTTCCATCTTTGATTCTAATCTTAATACTTTCTAAACTTCACCTTTTCTGGAACCTTCCCTAATCTTCGGGATCTCTTCCCTTAGCACTATATAACCCTCGTTTGTTATAGTCTAGCCTAATTTCTTGTTACTGATAAATCTTCTACTACAACGTCCCCACTGGTCACATAACACCAAACTGTTCTGAAACCTTTCTCTTGCAGGGACCAGGGCCTCCGGTGCCGCGGTTCTCGTGAGGAACACAGCACTTATCGCCCATTTGGTCGCAATCAGCCTGAAAGGTTTTGTTCATCTCTTTTTCGTTCACAGAGTTTTAACCTGCGAGAATCCACAATCGCATTCCTCACCCGGCTCGAAAATCTGATTGCCACAGAAAGCCGAGGTTCTTTCTATAAGAGAGGCACTTTGCTTTTTTATGTTTGCGAAAAAAAGATACCCTGGAAGCAGTTTCTTTTGCCGAACCCGACCGGATTCGCGTTGCGCGTCGGGTCGACCGGAACCGACTGAAGGACGACGTGCAGCACGGCGGAGATGTTGGCGACGGAGCACGGCGAGAACTTGCCGTTGTTGGGTTTGTCTCCTGACGTCGCCGAGGCGAACATTATGAAGTTGCCATCGGGCAGTCCAGGCTGGCATTCTGACAATGAAGGATAATACTATGAACTGAAGAGAGAAGGGAAACCGAGCGGAAAATCGTGCGGAGACCCAAAATTGTGGCCAATCTCATGGGCCAATGTAAGCTGAGAAACTCGCGCAGGCACTCTGTTTCCATAATTGACAAGGGTGACGATTCCGGTGTTGAGCGAACGGAAAACCCAGCCTCGACTGCCTTCGTTGTACCTTTGGTGTACTTGGCAGATGCCTCCGGCAGTATCTTCAATGAGGACTTTTACAAAAAAAGGTTTTCATGAAGTGTATTGAGGTCTATTTGAATTGATTTTATTACTAAATTCAAAATGAAGGGGCTCAAAAAAGGCAGCAAAAAGAGTATCCGGACAATGCTTGCAATGCTTATTCCAAATTTGCGTGGAGCGGTTCTTGAAGATTGTCTAGGAATTCTAGAATCGTAGCATTTGGGGGATTTTTTTATGGAATATAGCCCCCCTCTCTCATTTAATTCAGCCCCCACCAGAAGGTCTTTAAAATTTTAAATTTCGATTCCGGATTAGGCTTGGCCTGCGCCCTATTCAGTAACAGGATCTCAAAAATGGATACGGACGCGTTTAATTTCGATTCCGGACTTTTTTCAAAAAAAATTTCTGATAATGTCTAAACGAACTGTACTGAGGACTGGCGACCCAAGCGAGACCGAGGGTTCCGCCGACGAAATCTCGGAAAGTGAGAGCGTAGGCAAGGCAGAAGGCCGAATGATTGCGCTGGGAATTGAGGTTCAAAAAATTGGAGACGTCGACATTCTGAGAAAAAGTTACTTTTCACCCGACTTTTTGCCAAAAACCTCTTCACAAAATGGATTGTCCGAATCGGCTTTTGCTCTGCCTCGTTCACAAGAATCGGGAGTGTAAATCTGAAAAAGTTAAGGGAATGATTTTGAAGTATAGGAAAAAGGAACCGATGTTCTTTGGATAACAAAGTGGAGACCGCGAATACCATTGAAATCCGTATTTTCGTAGATCTCATTGACGGCTTTTATGTGGTTGTAGAACAAGCTGACAATCTCTTCGCGAGTTCTGAAAATGCGGAGTTGAACTTCAATAAAATGCAATGAAGTTAAGAATTTATGGTAGAATGCAGAATAAGAGATGATATAAAAAAAATCATCGAAACTTCGAACGGCGACTTTTTCATGTCACTAGGGGTCTTTCAAATTTTTTTTTCTCGTTAAAATCTTCGTTTTGAACTTGTCTACATAAAAGAGGTAGTTGGTTCATGATTGAAGCGCAAAGAAAAAGGAAACAAAAAAATAGAACACGATATGAAAGAAAAGTGGCCGTTCGAAATTTCGCTGGTTTCTTTTACGCCACCGAAAGAAAACACTTACTTTTTGCAGAACGAGTAAAAAATGTTTCCGATAAATCGTTTTTTCGAGTTTTGAATCTTCAAAGTTTGCAAAATACGCTATTTATGACAAAAATTTCAAGCTTTTGAGGCGTCTTAATTCGAAAACAAGATTTATTGTGAGAATTTTTTTTTTCTTGTTCTTCAATCAGGACCTAAAGTACACTCAAGTTTCAGCAAAAGTTTAACTGGGGGCTAAAAAACGTTCCCTAGGTAATTATGAAGGTTCATTCAAAATTTCAAAAAAATGCTCTCGTTAACCATGATTATTTAAACAAATCCTTGCGGGTTTTCTTTTTTTCATCCATCTGATCAATACTTGGCTATTTACTTTTCGAAGGTGCAAATAAAGCCGGACAATATTTTCAAGTGGTCTTTTATGGGTGAAAGGACCTGATGGGATCATTATTCCCCTCCTTCATACGGATGTGCTGGTAGAGCTTGTGGTCGGCTTGCATGTACAGGGAGCAAGTTCTGACCGAGTAGCGGCCGGCTTCGTCGCGCGTCGCCCTCTTCGTTCTTCCAGGCCTGAACAGGACATGTACCACCAAGATCGGGGGGGAAAAATGGAACATTGTCATAAAGTTGGAGTAAAAATCCGTCTTTTCCGCAGAACTTTGGACTTTTTCCATATCGCGACGCACTCGATCGCTCATCCCACAGCCGTGAACCGAAGAAGCCATTCTCTCGGCATCTCTGGAACTTTTTCCATCAAACTATCCGGAGAACAATGGAAAGAAGGCTACCGTTTGACTCTCCACTTTTGATGGTTGATCTCGTCGTCGCGGTAGATGATCGAATGGTAATGAGACGGCCGTTCCGAGTGGTCAAAGTACTTGGACGCTTTATCGACGGTGAAAGCGTGGCCGGCGCCATCGCGAATGTGGCCCTCGAACACGCCGTCCAACACAGACCCGTACACTTTTGAGTAAGGATCCCCTGGAATACAAAGAATAGTTGTGAACTTTTCTTGATCATACAGCTATTTTTAACTGAAGTTTTTTTCTTTCTCCTGTTGGATCTCGACGCTCAAACACTTAAAACACATTGAAAAAAAAAACAGGAGATAAATTTGTTCTTTGTATAACCTGTGATTAAGGCGAAGTCAGATTGGTTAATAATAGCCGCACACAGGGTCCAAAAAAAAAATTCGCATAAAGGCAACAAAAAGAGTCCCTTCCATTTTTTTTTTCTGAGATTTCAAAAGGTCAAGAAACAGTAGAAAAGTTAGAGGCAGCGAAAATGGCGCAAAAGAAGCCTTTCTTACCCTAAATTCTATGGAGCCTTTTTTGACTTTGCCGATGGAAAAAAGCAAAACTTTACGAAATTTAATAGGAACATAGAAAAAATTGCAAGACGTGAAAATGGAAACCTTTCAAATATCCTTCAAACAGAAAATTGGCAGGCTTCAGGTCAACGTACTCGCCATCAATGTCGGCCACGTGATTTGAATCGAATGGACCGAAAAAATCGTCTACTGGACTCAGCATCAAATTGAAGCTTCTGGAAAGTCACCAACTTCAATTCAACCAATCAATACAATATATTTTTCAATTCTATTCACAAGACATTAGGAAAATTGAATGAAACAAATTGAAAGAACAAAAAAAAAAAAGTTAAAAACACCTGTTATAGGCATGAAACCGCACGTCCAGTGGCTCATCTTCCGAAATTGACCTCTTTTTTCGATTCAAATGCGAAATGAGATTTTTGGTACGATAGTTCAGCGTTTGGTAACTATCTATGAAATTGCTCAAAGAATATGCTAAAATAAAATTATCAAATCGAAGCCACGAAAATTCTAACTACCTGTATCACAGAAAATTGAAAAGCCTATAAATAAAAGGCAGCCGGCATGCATTGTAAACCTAAAAAAATGTGAGGAATAATCAAAATAAAGCTTGATCAAACCCTAAGGAAAAAACTTATATGAGAGGTTTCACTGTACACTGCAAGATGGCATGAGAAGACGCACCGACACGATTTCTGGAAATAATACAGTGACTAAGAACGAAAAATTGCGAGAAGTGTGGCATAAAAAAGAAATCGAATTCTACAAAAAAAGTTCGAAACGTATAGGTTTCATGTAACATTCAAACCAGATGAATCGACACCGTATAGTGGAAAAAAAGAAAATGTAGGAAGGAAAACTAAGAACCATTTTTTTGTGAGAATAAAAAACTTTGGCCATTTAACAATATATGTTTCATTAATTTTGATCAGAGAAAATATCTTCGACGAATTATTCCACAAAATAATAAAGATTATTGTTAAAAAGTCTAAAAAAACATATTAAAAACAGGAATTTATACGATAATGTACGCTGTAATGATTTTTAAGATAAGGGAAAAGCTGAAGAAAAATCCTTTTTTAATATTAATTATGATTTTGAGCCTTCCAGAAGTTTTGTTATTGAAGAAACGGACCATCTTCATACTAAGAATTTTGCAACGTATGGTAAATTAGAGTAAAGAAACGGTAAATAGGGAAGAAGAAAAAATGAAAAAGATTGGGCTGAATCAGCGGAAGACAAAGAGAATTGAGTGACCGCGGGCTCGCGCGCGAGACGAAGCACGCGCCTGCTGAACAAGGACAATTCTTCCTCCTCCGGTTCCCTTTACCAGGGACGCACGCTCTCCGCCGCCGATTTCTCATCCGCCTCCACCTATACGCCTTTCACTTTGTCTTTTTTTTCCGAATCCTCCCCCATCGATTGATCAGCTCCATCTGATTCATCTCGGCAACCGGTATATAACATCACCTTGCTGCTTCTCGACAAGTTACAAAAAACTACTCCGGTCTTATTCAAATTTCAATTCGAAATCAGATAGTCTGCCGATGCTGCCAAGTTATCAACTTGTTCACAGAAATAAAATATTTGCTCTGGTTTGACCTACATAATTGAAATTTCAAATTTGTCAATACAAAAAAAAACCCGAAGAGGCCATGCCATTCAATAGGTATTGCACTTAAGTTATTGAAGCCTTCGAAATTCTAAAAGACAGAAAAAAAACGAAATCACGAGAACGGAGCGTATTTCGAACGACCTTGCAATTAAGATGCGCAAACTCGTTTTTTTTTCAATTCGATTCTAAATAAAGTATTGGTGAAAAATAAACTTCTATAACACGCACGTAAAGTGCCCATCCAAAATAATTTTAATAAAAATAGTTTAGCTGAAGTTCTGACTAAGGAAGACTTTATAACATTTGTGTGAAGATACTGTCAGTGAAGATAGTACTTTGAATTCACTTTTAAACTGAAATCTTTTTCGAATTGAATATTCTGCATAAAAGTGCGTCTTCATGAAATTTAAAACTCTTCTAAGAGAAAACTATGAGCTCAAATGAAACATTCTTCAATAAAAATTTGAATGAACCGAGCGCAAGCAAAAAATCTCTTTGAACGCGAAATTAAAATTTCCTTCAAGAAAAAAAAACCGACGATTAATCATGACACGATGAAAAACGGCAATTTTGAACTCGGCGGCAAGGTCGATGTTTCGTAATCCAATCGCGGCCTAGAATCGCAAACTGGGTTTTACGGACACCTGGACGACCGCTGTTTATATTTTTATTTATTCTTCTTGTTTCACGTGACTCAAAGCATATAATTATGGCGTGTTCACCGGGAAAACGGAACATGTTTCAAAACGCAAAAACGGGTTCATCGGCGCACGAAAGTTGCTCCGAAACAGTGCTAATGTTTGTTTTGGAGCAATTTTCGTTTTGTCCGATGAACACGCCATTAAGAAAAAAATGTACCTTTTTTCCAACGTACGCATTAGTTCATGCCGTGCTCAAAGTAATTTAAGCAAAATTCAAAAGAGTCGTCAGAGAAAGAAAAAAATAACTAAATTTTGGAGAGTCAGAGATAATTTTGCATTTCGCGGAGATTGTTTTGAACACGGCATACGATTCCTTGACCTCTTTTTCCATTTTCCATCATAATTTCATCAATTATATTTGTATTTTTAATAAAAATATTTTCATAAATAAAAAAATCTCAAACCATTTAAATTAACAGTTAAATTTAGAAATACAAAAAAATGGCTGATATTTCCTCTCCATCGAGCTCCAACTCACGTTTGCAACTGAATAATGAGCAGCTGCAATATCTCTTCAATAAAATGTCGAGTGATGAGCAAAAAGAGCTTACGGATATCATGAAAAACTGTACCACCGAGGTTTAGTTCTTAATTCAGAGTTATGTATTTGATAAAATGAAGATGGCGACGACTCGAGGGCTCCCTGCGACAGCCCTCGTTCTGGGCTCCTTGTACTTTGCTCGAACCCGTTTGCCGCCACAATACCAGTTCGGACCGAAAGGCTGGCCTTTCTACGTGATTATGGGTATTGGGTATGTATGAGAGAAGAGAGAAATCCATCCGCTAATCGGCTCAAAGGTCGATGACTGTCGCCAACTTGTTCTCTATGGGAACTTGTCGTGATCGTGTCCAGCCGAAAGTTGCAGAATTATGGGAAAAGGTTTCAAAATCCTTGATATAACTGTATGATATGCAATTTCAGTACAAGTTGAGCAAATCCAGAGTGAACTATGACGACCTCCGCAGACAAAATCGCCAGACTGCAGAAAATGCGAACACAACGGTAAGCGGATTTGAACTTCGTGATTCAGATATTTTTGCAGCATATTCCAACTTCCCGCGTGTACGATCCCTATTCAACTCCGATCCCTGAAGTTGCTGAGGTGAGGGGTCCAGCACAACTGAGTCATGAAGCTCCTGTCATGAAAGATTCATACGCGGCAGCTTTCGCCTCCAACCCATACAGTTTCGACATGACAGGTATTTCGAGCATTTGCGCAGGTCTCAAGCGGTAGTTTCTAGGAGGAGCGCCTGCTGACTCTGGAAAATATGGAGGATCCTCCGGTTATTCCTATCCGAATGATGGAGAAGCTTACATGTCCGGCACTCCGTCGGGACACAATCGCGACAGATCTTATTCTTAGTCAGTGTTTGTTGTAGAGAAAGATTAGCTTTTGTTTGGTTTATTTTTAAGCGGGTTAACTCGCCTAAAATGTTTTTTTAAAGTTTGTTAACTGTAAATTGGTTATAATTGAATGAAAAATGTATTCCAATAATGTAACAGACAACAACAGAATGGAAAAAAAAATGCGAAAATAACAAAATTATTTCAACGTAGTTTTACGGTATGCTGTAATCAGCGGACGTACCCAGTCGGAATCGATTAACGTGGCATGTCTAAAGCTCTCGAAGTTATAAAAGAAAAATAATATAATTCCATACAAGGCATAGAGATCTTCGTTTCGTAGCAGTTCTGTGAAAACGATACAATTCGGTTTGGACTGAAATTGAATAATTTGGCGAATAAATGTTCGAACGAGTACCCTTGAAAGAACTGAGGAAGGATGTATCCGTAAAGTGACTGAAGGATTAACCATCAGTCTATAACGATCCTCTTGTCGGTCGTACTCACAACTGTTGAGGAACAAACCGTGTGCCAAGCATTTTCTGAAATAAATATATAATTTGTTTGGCTTTTACACTATCGAATTACCGTATGCTAGTAAAGTCGACCCCACAAGAAGTTACTTTGCCGCCGCGCTCGACGACAATATCTCTGAGTTGCTTTTCGATTAGCGTCGCCGTTTTGAGATTGCGCATATTTATGATATTCTCGTCACAATAGTTCTAAAAAACTCTCTGCGAAAGTTTTCTCACATACAAACCTTCAAATTAGCCATCGGGATCTTCCTGGGATCGTTCATGCCGCCATTCAGAACCTTCTCACCGTTTGGCCGCTACCAAGTGAAAATAGGCTTTCAAAAAAAACGTTTTCAAAACCTGCTTCATGAAGTGATGGGTAGCCAGCATCACTTTCAAAATTGTGAGATGGTCACCTTCTCTGGTTTCAAACCTGAAGACCAGTTCATGAATTTAGGTAAAAGGGCTACTGAAACCGTGCTCGAGCCCTCGCGAACTCCTCATCAGAAGTTCCATACGGGGCGTACGGGTACATGATCCATTCGGCCTGCATCGCCGCGACGATCTTCAACACTTCGGACACACATCCCTCCTTTTCTGCCATCGTCACGATTCTAAAAACGACGGTGAAGCGGAGGCCAGCGTTTCTGCAAACCGGGCATGGTCAGGAGGCAAAGGGAAGGCGCACAGAGTTTCGCCGTGTTCCGTCAACTGGAAGCGACTCGATCCTTCACGTATTGGAGCTATGGCACCCATAGCCTAAAAGATCATCACACTTTATTCCAGTAGTGATTAGGCACCTTGAGTTCTCGCATAGAGGCGCTGATGCTGTCGGCAGACGGCATGTCGATCAACTTCAGCTTGTGCGGGTTCTGCATGCCGACCTTGAGCAGTTCCAAAAAGGTTGCGGCCAGGTTGCTTCTCAAAATTTCCGGCACGGAATCCTCTTGCAGTTTCTCGTACTTGCTGTGCTGTATCAGCCTGTGATTCTTCACTTTGAAAGAGATTATGGAAAATTCCGGGATTCGAACCTGTAGCATGTTCCATGAGCTTCTCGACCCGCTCTGCCTGCTCTTTGAGTAGCTTGAGCTTTGCTGATTAGCTGAACGTTCAGCTCTTCGTATCTCTCCACGGAATTATAGTTTCTGATTAATTTCAATAATTTTGAGTTTGTAGCTCTTGAAGTCTACTTGATCTTCGCATGGAGACAGTCGATGACAATGCGGATTCCGGGGATAGTCAGTGAAGTCTCCGCGATGTTTGTTGACAGTATCACTTTTCGTGTACCCTGAACAGAAAGAAGGTTTTCATTTCGAGTATTTTGGTAACCGGAGGGGCGGGAAGGAACGCTTCTCGTTGCTGCTCAGGCCTCTGTGCCGAGTAGAGCGGGATCGGGAATATACGATCGGCCGAAGGTGGCAACGACTTGTTCAACTTCTCCAGTTGTTTCACAGACTCCTAGAATGATCTCAGTTATGTTTTGGTTGTTTCAGAACAGACCTCGATTTCTTCTGCACCGGTTAGGAAAAGAAGAATGCCCTGGCTGAGGAAAAATTGATAAGAAACCACTTTGGAAGGTTATTTGTTACCCTTTTTCAGCTTTCAGATGCACTTGCTTCACCGTTACGAGGGAGTTTCTCAAATAACTCGTATCCTTTTCGTTTTCCATCAGATAGAGGATCTATATGTTCAATGAAATCCCAAGAAACTTGACATGACTCACGTCGATTGGGTGGGGCCTTCCTGGTATAACCATCACAGGAGCGCCGTCGAAGTAGTCTTTGAACTTTTTGGCCTAGAAGAAAAGTTGGATTTGTAGCAAGAGTTGGGTATGGAATGACTTTTAGCGTTGCAGACATGATAATGAGCTTCAGCGGGTTCTTGGAGGAGTCTCTCTGGCGCTGGCACGTCTTCAGCATACCTGATGTCGTTAAATGAACGCTGTCAATGATTAAGGCAACTAACACATCAAAACGTCAGTGTGCATGCTCCGCTCGTGAGCTTCGTCCACAATAATCACAGAATATTGGTTGAGAAGAGGGCTCGTCAACGCTTTTCTGTAAATTCCAGTTGTTCCGGATGAAAGTCCGGGCGAAATGTAACCTAAGCAGTATTCCATCCGTCATGTACTCAATCTTAGTTTTTGACGAGGTCATTTTTTCGAATCGGATATGATAGCCGGCCTGTAAGATAGAGTATGATTGATTTCCACAGATCAGCTGTTAGATTCATTTGATTTTTTTGATGTTTTATTTTTTGTATTTATCGTGCAGATTGCGGAATGACGAATAAACATTTGAAATGACAAAAAAATGGTGTCGAAATAGACTTTTTTTCGAGTATTTTGGCATTCCGTGTTTCAGTACTCTAACAAAAATGAGGGTGTACCCCGCAGGGAACCAAAAAAAGGTGAACTTTTCGATTATTTTTTTGGTGCACCCCGGGTTGGAGCTGGATGACGCGCACCCCTGGCGCAACCGGACAAAAAAAAAAGTTTATTTTGAGGTACAGTAACCGCCTAAGAGGAGACTGTAGAAAATGGTGATATTGGGGAAAAAACCACTTCTGAATCGTGTACGGAATAAGTACCTTAATAGGTATTTAAAGCTAAACGAGGTACACCGCTGGTTAAACTTCGGGGTTCACCGATAGTTCGACGCGGGGTGCACCGCAACTTCTGTTAGAGTAGGTATATAGCCCAAACCGCGCTAGCTTGTTACGGTTTTCGTCTTCCTTTGAACTACAGAACCCTTCCCTTCGATGCGCGTGATATTATATCTACATGCGTCTTTAATATAACGGAACTTTTTGGCCAAATGAAAGACGCAGACAGAGAAACATCTCGCGAGCTTCGAACGGAAAGATTTTCAAGCTTAGAGGGAAACGAAAATCGTGACGAGCTGTGCCGGAATGCCCTATACAAAAGTTTAGAATTGAAAAAGAAAAGACACTCAAAAAAGCAAGTTTCTCTTTTTCTCATGGAATTCTGTTTCTCGGAATCAGTTCGATTCTCAAGTTCTCTTTCAAAAAAGTGACCTCGTCCCCAAGTTCGGTGCCCATTTCCTTGGCGACGCGAGTGGCCAGGGCGATGGCGGCGACGCGTCGCGGCTGCGTCACCGCGATTGTCTTCTGCTGGTTGAGAAGCCGATAGCAGATCTGAAGCGATTGATGGCTGCGACTCGTAGGCAGCGAGCGGCGACCTGTGGCAACTGCGTGCTTTTCCCGGAGCCAGTCTCGCCGATCACGATGATCGTGTCGTTGGAGGCTATGCTCGCCATCAACTGGTACTCGACGAGGTCGATCGGCAGCTGCGGTCGCGCCATCCGTGAGGTTTGCGCTCCTCGAGAAAAATTTTCGTCAGCTTCAGTTTTCTGAATTAAAAAAATGCTTTTTTCAAACAAAAAAACGAGTTTGAAATGTTTTTCTTGAAAAATGTTCCCAGGCAAACTCTGGGAAGATAATGGGGAGGTATGGCAGAATCACGGTTGGCTTGAGGCATTGAAAAAAGGGTCCTGGCACGATAAAGCAAGAGATAGTGCCTGGCACGTGGAGAGCGCAGACAGGCCACGCCCCCTTCGCGTCCCATGTTAGCCGTGAATCGGCTATGATGGGAAGGAGGTTGGAAGGTCTTGAAAAAGTCTTCGGAAGGTAGTTAGAAGGTCCTTGTAAGGTAAAAAATTGAAAATTTTTGGCAACTTGCCGGAAGCCTTCCAGCAGGTTACTGGCAGGCTTCCGGAAGGTACGTAGAAGGCGTTTGACCACTTGCCCTTTCAAACTCCTTCCAAAGAACCGAAAGCAGATATTCCGAACACCTTCCCAAGCCTGAGTTTAAAATGTCAATCATTTCAAATTTTCGAACCTCAGCCAGTTTGTCCGCTTCCAGAAGAACGGCGTCCTGATCCGCGCCTATCATGCTACCTACTCTGACCTCAAAAACATGATTCCAAACTATTTGTTCTGATTGCAAAACCAACCACTGTTTCTCCCCCTTTCTTCGATCGCTTCTTTTTAACTTTCGATCGCATTTCTTTCCTAAATATTCCAACAATTTGGAAGATTCCAGAATTCAGATCCTAACTTTTTCTTGTTAGCCATCTTCAGTAACGAGCTGACCTTGGTTTTGAATTTATGAGGCTTCATGACTTCTGAAAATGAATGGATTATCAGAAATTTCTATTTGAAATGGTATATAGAATAGAGAAAACTACCTCGATGAACCTTGAAACTTATTAAAAAAATTATTTATCAAACAGTCATTACAAAAATTTCACAACCGAACCGTGATATGTTTATGGCAAGAATGATCAACCACAGCAGTTTTGATAAAGGAAGGAAAGGCAAAAAAAGATTCAGGATTAGAGATATGTTAGACATAGATATGAACAAGACTAGTAAATACAGACTTCGAGAAAAAAAAAGCACACAACACATAAAATCACCGTCTGTTTCGAGAGATTCTTAACTAACACAGATCTTTAACAAAACTGACTATCTACAAAAAAAACAGAAATACAGATAAAGAAAGAAATTGGGAAAAAACTCGGGCAAAGTCGGAATGCTGGATAATGGCCGCTAAAAGGAAGAGGCTCAAAAAAAGCCGCAGAAAGGTCCCTTTTTCGAGCCTTCCATTCTTTCTAAGATTTTAAAGGCTCCAGAAATGGTGGAAAAAGGGAGAGGCAGCAAAAATGGTTCATAAGGGGCGATGAAATGGCGCAAAAACGTAGCAAAAAAGGAACATTTTTATGAAGCCTTTTTTCACCCTTTCGGACTTTGCCTGTGAAGTAAAATTGGTTATATGAAATATTTCAGGGCCGAAATCGAAAGAAGTTTCTCGATGAAAATGGCGTCTTCGACTGCTGCGATGTGGGCTGTAAACTTTTTTCTTCATAACAAAAAAAAATTTGAAGAACTTTTCTTGTCTTTTTTGATTCAAGGAAAAACAACCAACCGGCACGCCCAGTTAACCTGTTCGAATGGGCGGTAGCAACTTTGTGAAAAGTTGTGTAACGGATGAAAGTTTCTGTCTTCGCGCTCGAATTGATATTGGAGAGTACGTTGTTCATCATCTCCCTCAAAATCACACCAAAAAAACTTGAAATTAATATTTCTACACGTACCTATACGCCGACCCAAGAGCCGAGGGATCTCGCGAAGAGCTTTTTGAAGGTTCAATAAGAGCAGAATGCGCAGGAACAAAGAGATCGTCTGAAATTCGCATTAAACTTTCAGAGGGTTTTCTATCAAGATGAGTGTACAGAACTTTTCAAAAATAGGGTATTTTGATAGACAAAAAAGTCTGCAATACCAATTTATGTCTCTAAGGAAGATTTTATGAACTCTAAGGAAGAAGACTACTAACTGGGCGTTCCAATGAGAAGAATGTGACGAAAATTGCCAAACGATTGATTGGCGGAGAGGGAAAAGAGAAAAGACTCGTTGAAATTGAGAGCGTCTCGGAGTGCAAGCTGCTCCATAGAACGCGATCGTTTCCACCTGTGGATACCAATCGGATTACGCGAAAAGGAAGAAGCGAAGCACCATTGAACGAGCTGCACTCCCCAGTGAACATGGCGACCGACGTAGGCGAGGCCGAGATGCGGTGTGTTGATGGTCATGAGGGTGTGGAGGATCGGCAACAGCCAAGGCATCCCCGCTGCCGTCGCCAGTCCCACCGCCGAACGGACGATCACGCCGCCCAGTGAGTGCGCTACGAAGCTGGAACACAACTCATCCAACTTTTAGTGAGACTCAAATATTCTACCAAGCTTTCAAAGGCTCATAAAAAACCATCTCGAAATAATAAAAATGATGAAAAAAATTGAATTAAAAGGGGGAAATAATCGCGAAGCTAACCAAATATGTCTCCATATAAAACATAGATTGTCAAAGAAGTCAAATGGGACGTAGGTGTCCTACATTCATCGAAAAAATGAGCAACTGATAACTGAGATAGAGCATGATCTTCGAACTTCTGACAACCATTGTTCTCTTCTCTAATACTGCTTCATTGAAGAGAATGTCACAAATTCTTTAAAGAAGAAAAAAATGTGTTGTTATCAGTTTTTCGCAATAGATAAACAATAATTTTTATCTCGTTACTACTCGATTACTTCTGCAGTTCATATAATACATGTATTCATAATCGTTTAGAGCAATACGACTGCACGAAGGAAAAAAAATTCTAGTTAATTATGATATCACACCTGATCCTTTTCACGCGATTCCCGTGTTCTTCGCAGAACTCGCAGACTTCGTTGAGAAGATTGTGCGCCATGGAAGTTATATCAGCCCAGGTTTCGCTCTGGTTGGCCCGACTCATCAGATAGGCGAGCTCGAACTTTTCAACCGGCTCTTTCCGCGCATGTTTCTCCTTCTCTTCACAGAACTCGTAGGCGAAAGCCGCTTGGCGGAGTGCCCAACGGTAAGGTGACAAATCCTCGTGCGATCCTTGAGAAACAGATTATGAATGGAAAGACATATTTCAACACGATAAAATCAATCCGAAATATACCTTCGAGACCGTGGACAAAGACTATGAGGTGAGTCGCAGTTTTGGGAGGAGCTTTGGACAGAGACGAGGTCGTCAGCGGACAACATCGAAGTGGCATCACCAGTGTCACCGCACTTTCACTAAACAAATCCTAGTCATTCTTCTCGCTTGAAACGACGAGATTTGGCATTTTCAATGCTCTAACAAAAAGTTGCGGTGCACCCCGGACTAACTAAGGGTGTACCCCGTTAAGCTTTAAATTCCTATTTAGGTATTGATTCCGTATATGATTTCGAAGTTTTTTGTTTCCCAATATCATCCTTTCCTACAGTTTCATCTCAGGCTGCTACGGTAGCTCAAAAAAGCTCTTTTTTCGTCCGGTTGTGCACGCCATCCAGGTCCAACGCGGGGTGAACCGAGAATATCAACGAAAAGTTCACTTTTTTCAAGGTTCACTGCGGGCTACACCCTCATTTTTGTTAGAGGAATTACTTCACTGTTTCAAGCCGATAAAAAAAGAATATAAAGCAGAAAGTTGATTAACCTGTAGAGACAGCCTTCGTAACCTCCTTGCAACCGGAGGCGTTGCTTCATCGCTTCTCGCTCTCGTACGAACTCAACGGCCGTTTGCAAATCCTTGGGATGGGCTAGAAAAAGAAAATGAGCAGTCAGAAGACAATTTTTCTTTTTATTTTTACTGAATGAAAATATAGATGGGCAAGTACAGAACTCATTCAGTCCGGGAGGAGGGATTGTCTTACAAGTATTTGAAATAATTAGGTATACATAAAATCCATTTTCAACCTCACGGAGGTACTTTTGGCCATAGAAAAACGAGTTGCAGCATGAGGAAGATATTATTAACTTTAATTTGAGAAAATTTGGGAGAAGGGTTCAGCAGCCTTTTAAATTGGGCTGCCCATGTATGATTGAAAAGGCGAACCTTCATTGAGAAGAAGCGGTGACGTCACAGAAGCTGAAGGCGACGGCACAGAAACGACGTCTTCATCGGCCGGAGAAGTTGGGAGAGCGCTTGCAGAATTGCTTCTGGTCAGAAGGTCGTCAGGGACATTCTCTCCAGAGGAGTCGTTTGGCTTCTCTCGAGCACTTCTTGCACTCTCACTCCCAACAGTAAAGGTACTTTGACCTAAAATTGAAAATGGTAAAGTGACGAAAAGTTGTAGGAAGGTTTTCTCATGTCAGCCAGTAGCACCAGCGGATGCTACCGCCGATCACCCGAAACGCAATTTTTAGCCGCGCATAGACGCCGCTTAAGCCCAGTTCACGCGCCGAGTCCCCGATCGCCCGAAACGTTAAAAAACACTGGATGGTCGGTGGTAGCACACTTCAAAATTATGCCTGGGCCCAACGGGTGCTACTGCCCAGCGTTAGAGTTGATGATAAGCACAGTAAAATGCAGAAAAATGCTTTTTCATCAAATTTCAACACGATATAAAATATGGACTACAGTGCCACTCGGTTAAAACTTGAAAATCAACTTTATGACAAGCAAAAAAAAATGAAAAAGCCAAAAATCATGTGAAGAGGGCATACTTGGCGCTACAAAAAAAAACTCGAAACATTTTTAAGCCGAATCTCTTATCTATCTGATTACAAATTCGTGATCGAAAAAAATTTCCCTCAAAACTTTGCCGAGTTTTTTTGGGGTTCATATTCCACCCCGGAGTGCGGCCGATCCCCCGTAAACTTCGACTTGTTTGAGTAAATTTTCAAATTTTATTTTCGCGCGCAAAAGGTTGACGTGGAATGCAGCCGATGTATGTTGGGGTTCACTCTAACTAGAAAACTACGCGAACTCGTATTCATGGGTCGAGTTTTGAAGATCTAGGTATTGGTACTTGAAAACAGGCAATATTATCTGCTAAACCCAATAAGGTACCAAGAAAAAATTTTTTGAAAATGAACTGTTATGGCTTGAAAATTATCAAATTTCTGCTTTCCTCTAAAGCTTTTTAGTGTTTAATATAGCCGGTTCCTTCAAGGCGATGGTATTAGAATATAAAATAAGGTGAAAAGCAGTTTTTTTGAAAATTTTCAGGCCCAATCTGCACATTTTCTACGAATTTTTTTTCATTTCTATATCGGGTTTAACAGATATTCTCTCTTTTCAAGTATTCTGACTCAAGTCTATAAGCTACTAAAGTTTCGCGTAGTTCCCTAGTAAGCACGCTATCAAAACTAAATCTAGACGCACCGTCACCTCCCTCGGTCCTGCGCAGAAGGCCTTCGCACGCAGCGATGGTGGTAGTCCGAGGTCGAACCTAAACAGCGAGAGGAAATTGATTTACGATCTCGAAAAGCGAAAAGTGCCTGTTTACGACGGACGGCCATCGACTGAGAGCAGTCGGCGCTTTTCCTGCGACTTTTGATCAGTCGCAATGAGCGCGTCGCTTCGCCACGGATCCGATCGCCCAGCGTCGGCGACGCCATTCTCTGGTTACACGTACGAGAAGCCTTTAAAATCATTTTTTTTTAGAAAAAAATGCGAGTTGCAGTTCATCAGAAATCATCAGTTCATCAGAATTCATCAGAAATCCTTTTTCGAAGGTCAAAGAGAAATTATGCTTTTTTTTTGAACGAAAGAAAAATCGCAACACACCGAAGACTGAGCAGAATTGTTGGTGCAATTAGATCCATCCAAAGTTAAACGCTCTAGAACAGAAGACACATTCAAAGGTTTGGCAAAACGTTCCTCAAAAACGACCGGACTGAAATTAAAGAAAATCGACGTTTTCAGATGGAAAATTGTAAAACCAGCTCTCGGCAGGGCAGTCGGTGGCAGCACAGAATAAAGGAAACCGTGGCAGTCGGGAAAGATATTTTCCCTTGGTGACCAATGAGAGAAGCTGGAATGGATGATTTGACATATAAACAGTTTCGTATTACATCGTGAGTATTGAGGTGCCGTGGCAATAAAACTTCGTCTTTTGTTCTTTCCAGGTAGAAAAAAGCTTCGCCCAGAAGTCCCCGGCGCCATTTATCATACTCCACAAACAGAAAGTCTTTCAATGCTAGAAGTTTGAGAATTTTGTGGAATTGAAAGACCAAAAAAACTTACGTTCGCATTTTGCAAAGAGCTGGAGCATCTGTGAAAAAACAGTAGTGAGCCTTGAGCTGAGTGAGACGCACTCGGCTTCGAGAGTCGCCCAAGGCCGTTCCGAGCACTCGAGCCGTTCGCGCAGAGATCCCATCTCTGCTTCGACTTCCACGTTTTCTGTATCGCAAAATAGAAGACACAAAGAATACAAAGAAACCAAAGCATATTGGAGTTGAAAGAAGCCTCGAGTGTCTGCTTATGAATTGCTGGATGGATTCGGTGGCCGAGAGAAGCGCGCGACATGCAGAACTGTGGTAGTTCCGCAGCTTGGGCGACAAAGCCTAAGACTTTGTCATTTTCAACAAGAGATCTTTCCAAAACTACCGAGTCAGGAGGTGGTTTTCTCCTTCTCGGAAGGATGGATATCATTGCCGAATGTATCGCAACGGTAATCGCGGCCACATCCGTACAATCGAAATATATAGGTCTAGCAGCAGAGCAAATTCGAGTTGGATCAAGAGTTATCTGAAATTTTACTAATACAGAAGAACTTTATATATCAAGTTGTCTGAAGATAAATTTTCTTGCTCAAAATAAATATGAATTTCTTGGAATATGTTTGAAATGTTTGGTCGCAGGCTCAGCTCGAGAACGCTTTCCAAATTCAAACTGAATGAAAAAAAAACCTTTTGAAATTTCTTCCACTCGATTTCTGTGTTTGAATTTTTTGGACTAGAGCTCCCTCTGGACTAAAAATTCATTGCACAGAATTTGAAGAAAACGGTTGATAAGCTTTTTTTTTCAAACAATCTCTTGATGAGAAAAATCACTTACTATTCATTATGGTAGTGTATAAAAACAATGAATATCATAAAAAAAAAATTGAGATTTCCTTTATTTTGAATCAACCCTTGCACTTTCTCTATAAGCAGATACCTGTATCGTGCGCCTGGACTGCAATTCGAAAAGGTCCATACGAGGAGGTCGGTACCGGTCCATGAACCACAGTTCGAAATCCACGTTCAACTCGACTGGAACAGAAAGGTCGACGGTGGCGTTGACCTGCGCCGATATCGTGAAGGCGTCATCTGGAAGACGAATAGGAAACTTAGAAAATAAGAACGGCTTCACTTAGAACATTTAAAAGGCTTTAGAATACTTTGAGCCGTCTACAAATAAATCAGTATATACTATACGAGAAAAAAAATGCCGGTTTCAACTTTCTGGGGTATCTGAAATGGCAAAGAGGAGTCAGACACCAGTCCTGTCGCAAAACCGAACGCTATCTTATAAAATTCGGTCAATAACCAATTACTGCAATTCAAAAAACCCAGAAAGCTCCTTCTCAACTATACCTATAATGAATTTTTCATCGACGTAGGTGACTTCAACTGTCCTGCTGATTCCGATGTTCGGATGCAGAACTGATGCAGGCAAAAGTTCTGAGGAAGATGAGGCCTTGCTTTGCGCGGAGTTGTTGGATTCACTAAAGCCTATGGATAGCGCTAGAAAACTTGTTAGGGAAAAGAAACTTGAGAGTAGAAGCCGGCTGACCACTGGTGCTAACAATGTCGAGGGCTAGAAAGTCCGGTGTTTGCTTGGGAACCAACCGAATCTTGACAATTGTTCTCTAATTATTGTATCAATCATGATATGTACCTGATAATACCCGCGTTCATCAAGATCAACGTTGAAAAACTCGCATAAAGTTATGTTCACATTAAATAATTGATGAAGATCTACCCGCATCTTGCCGAACCCTAAAAATTGGCAAATAAGATGTTTAGATCCGGCTTTGATGAGCAAAAGTAATATAGCAGTAACTAACCTGAAAAGAATATTTTTCAAAAGTTTGGGATACTATAACTGAGCCGGGTTCTAGAGAACATTCCGAATCGCGTCAAAGCTTTCTAATCAATTGTTGTAATTAGACTATAGTTTATGAACGCGTTGTTTCCTTTCTGAATACGCGCCCACTGCATATTGATTAAGGGAAAACCGCAGACTTTGGGAGCGCGGATGCATGAAATATTTTTGATATACAAAAACCCGTGAGAAAACTTTAATGTAAATTTAGTATGAAAGAATCTTCAGGAGGAATTAGGACCACTCTAGTGCCCCCTTAACACCTCTACTCAAGTGGCAAGGGCAGACACTCCCGATTACACCTTATGAGTCTGGGCAGTAGTCTTACGTAAGACTTTGGAAAATAAACTTTTTTTTGCATAAAATCAACTATTGTGGGTATACTTTTAATGGGAAATACTCTAATTTTTTTATCAAATTTTCATGAAATACTGATGATTCGAATTTTTTTTGTTACCATCAATTTATCATCTGTTTCTCACATAAATTTTTCAGCAAGAAAAACCAGAGTTCAATTTCTTAATGCATTATATTACTATGAAGTGGCCCAAAAGATTATATTAATATTAACATTTGATAAAAAAAACGTGTACAGCAAAAAAAAAACCCTTTTTAAATATAATAACACTTGACCACCTAAAGAAACCTTTTTTCGGGATGGAAAATTAGTTCATCAAATCTGAAAAACACTTAGGACTCTTGAAGTAAACGTAGTAGGATCCCCAATTCTTTATACCGGTCTTTTATGAAAAAAAAATCGAAGTTTCAAACAATAATAACTTTATTGACATCACAAAGCAACAAAAACGATAACAATTACTTGGACGCCGTCTTTTCACTTTGGGAAATCTTGCTGATAAGTTCAGCTCGCTTAATCTGTTGGCGTTCTTCTCGTCGCTTGCGGGTCTCCTTGTTTCTGTCACGGCGAGCCTGGGCTTGATCACTGAAATGAGAAAAATGAAAAGAACATCCATATTCAAAGACGGCTTGCAAACTTCACAAATGAATCAACAATAACTTACGCCAATTGCTTAGCACGCTTGTTCTCAGTCTTCTTCTTGAAGATGTACTCGATGAGATTCTTCTTGTTCTTGAAGTTGTTACCCTTCGAACGCAAATACAACTCGTGGTACAAATGCTTGTCAAGCTTCTTAGCGTCACGGTAACGACGGAGCAAGTTTCTCAGTACTCGCATGCGTCGAATCCACATGGTCTTTTCCGGCATACGGGCATTGGCTGTACCACGTCGCTTACCAAGACCAGTGTGTCGTCCCTATAAAAATTTTTTTTCACGATGTCCAATGCAACTGACAGGAAGTTGAAAACTTCGTTTTTGAAAAACAAAGTCTCGAAATTTATTATGCCGTGATCAAAGTAATTTCCGCAAAATCAAAAATTATCTCTGAATTTCCAAAATTCAGTTTTTTTTTTCACTTTCTGATAGCTATTTCGTATTTTGTGGAATCACTTCGAACACGTAAATTCTTATACAGCTTCAGAGGTAACTTGAGAGATTCTCAAAAAAGGAGGCTACTTAGAAAAAAACTTTACGACAGTCCTACCGAGCCATTGGATCACTATCTATCGAAATATTTGTACAGAACTAATTAAAATTAATGGATTATATCCCCACTCAGAGCATGTGCGAGCCCTTTAGTCAGACTGAGAGAAAAGTTTTCTAAAAAAAATCTTCTCTAGAATTATTTCTCTCTAGGAGAAACGAAACTTTAAACTGCTCTCGACAAGCAAAGTTTTCAAACGATCGATCCTATCTCTTTCAAAACTTAGAAAAAGAGATTATTGGACTCATTTGAAACCATTTCAAATATTAAAAAGAGTATGCCAAACCTTTGATATTTGAAATTAGAAAGATGACAAAAAAAAAAACCTTTCGTCGAGCTTCCAAGTACTTTCTTGCGCGGAATCGAGTGTGGACAGCTTCGGGCTTTCTGATAATCAATCCGTCGTTGACGAGGCGACGAATGCTCTGACGAGAGTTGGCACCGGAAATTTCGCTGACCTCGTTGGGGTCAAGCCATATGCGGTTCTTTCCGCATTTCAAGACCGCCGATGCAAGGCGTTTCTGCAGGCGCAAGTTACTGAAAGACGATGTTGAGACATTTTTCATTGTTTCCTATTGAATGCAAACTTCCGCAATAGTTTTAAACCATTTTTTTTTCCAAAATTTCAAACAAAGACTTATATATTTGACAGTTGGCTAATATATATAACTACGAAAAGGTTCACTGAAAATGATGATAGGAACCAAGCTTTCGATGACACTTAACAAAAGATGAGCTTTATAATGATGTGTTTTGAGTTGCTTCGAGTTGATTGCGAAATTTAGACCAATGTTTATCATCATAGCCATTCGTGGGAAAGTACAGAGCTCCAGAAGTTCAGGAGATGTAGTTGACTGATAAAAGTTTTGAGAGAAAAAAAAGGAGTGATTATGAGTTTTGTCTTCTAAGAGTTTATAGTGACCGAAAAAAAAAACCTAGATGTTTACCCCTATGTGTCACCGAGTTATAGCTAAGCAGACTCGGAAAAAGAGGTTGGAGTCTTTCAAAATGATCTACTCATTTATAATTATAGCATACTTAGCATCCCTTAGGAGAACTTTTAATATCTAACCGCGTTTAAAAGTTTGACGTGCGTGCAAAAACAGTTCTCCTCGTTCTAAAGTACGTGATTAGTTGGCTCTGTCCATTTGGCGAGATAGAAATTTTAAAAGTAAATTTACACTGGACATTACTCAAAAAAAGCGGAGGCGTCTAATCACGCTGTGGGAATCCACTGCGTTTGGGCTCGAGTCGCTTAACTGAAAACTCTTTCACTACGCGAATCAAACTCGCTTTACACGCAGCGTAAACTTTTATTTGACGGAATCATGTAAAATATTTGAAACAAACCACAACTCTACCATCCTAATGCCGTGTTTAAAGTGACTCCGCGAAATTCAAAATAGCCGTCAGAGAAAGAGAAAGATAACTGAATTTTGGAGGGTCAGAGACCATTTCGCATTTCGCGGAATTTACTTTGAACACGGCATAAAGTCTATAAGCATCTGTAAAAGTTTTCGTTTTCGATAAAATATGTTTTGAAACGTTTTTGCATATTACCTCTTGTGCAAAAGAAAACTTGCGCAATAAAAAAGCGCTTGCATTTATCAACCCGTCCTTAAAGAAAAAGAAAAAAAAGAACTCACCTCATCTTGTCCTGCTATTACCACAGCAAGATTTCTGAAAAAAAAATTGATTGTCAGAGGCACAAAATAACGGCAGTTGTAAAATAAATCGGGATCTTAAATTGCTCAGAAAATTTTAAGTGAAAATAACAAAAAAAAATCCGACTTTTTTTGAATAAGAAGAAGTGAGGGATTAAATGTCCAAAAAAAAAATTTGAGTAAACTACTTCATTTGAGAAACCGTGGATAACTGGAAGAGTTCAAAGCAAATGAAAACAAGTTTAAATTTAATTATTGAATAAAGTATGTAAAATTAAAATTAAAAAAATATATAAATGGAAAAAAAGAAAAATAGGAAATAGAAATTCAACAGAGCTCAAAGGACCGGGGTTACTGTATCTACACGTGAGCTGTGCAAATTTCGACTTTTTCAAAAACACTTTCGTTTTTTTTAAATCCAAATGAAAAACTACATAATTTTTTTGTTTTGTATGATTAAGGGAATTGAATCTCCAGAAAAATTTGGCAAGAAAATTTTACAACAAACTTAATTACAAGGATTAACTAGAAGGTTGTTTCAGCCATGATAACGTATTGAAGTATAAAAAGTTTTTCGCGCTTGTCAAGTAAAAAGTTAATTATGTTTTCATCATTAAAAAAACTTTGAATACTGTCAAAGCTATATCATTCACCGATAGTTCGAGAAAGTACTGTTGCAGAACGTATGAATCACTTTCTGTACACTTTTCCTCGAATCGTGTAGAGCTGAGACCGTCGTAAATAGTTGGAAGTTAACGGTGAATTAATAAGTTTGTCGAAAAAAATATTATATTTGAGATCGAAAGATAGAAAAACAGAAATTAACTCCAGCTTTAAAAAAATTGTTTGCGGAAGCCGCCGTACGTCCAATCCAAAAGTATCTCGAATGGTCGAGAAATTTTTTTAATTTGGATTGATTTTAAAAAAATTAATAATATATACAGTATAGAGTATACTATACTTGTATTTATTGGAGAGTCTTTCGAACTTCTTTTTCTTTGATCTACTGGGCTCTCAATGAGTCTCTCTATCTATCGAACAGATGTTCCTGAGAGTCAGTTGCTTTGAGAATGCGACGTGTGCTTCTCCTTTTCAACATACTTCTAATATTTACTGTTTACGGCGGCCAAGCAGAAACATTTGGTCATCTTAAATTTATATTCCGGCCACTCATCTTGAAAGGAGCTAACAACTCTATTCCTTTCACGGCTACATTTGCCGGGCAAGAGAAAGGCGTTACTGTGATTGCGAGGAAGTTCGACCACGAAAGATTTGTCGGCACTTTGTTCAGAAAGTTAGAAGGAAACTATGTGCTTTTGGAGTTACCCGACAGATTCGATCAACGTGAGTGGACCTAATATTTTTTGGAAAAAAGCGAGAGTTCAGGATATGCGGTTGTTAGCTTCGAAAAATCACCTCAAGCTTTGAAAATTGAAACCTCAGACTACAAACTGAAGATGTCCTCACAAATAAAAACCGTGGCAGTTGGTGATTAAATTTTCCCAGTACTTTGGTTGTCGACTCCCAGAATTCAGACGAAGTGATGCTTCAAGAGAACGGTTGTTTTTGCAAAAAGAAAAACTGTGCATGTTGCGCGGGAGTAGACCTACCTGGCTTCAAGCATTCTTGTGAGGTTGAAAAATGGTTTCTTGTTATTCAACTTTTACAGTTTGTGTGAATGCCACCTACAACCCCGTAACTATTGGACTTGACCTATCTATCGGTGTCGATGGGCACTACTTCTCTCAAGAAATTTCAAGTTATTTTTAATTTAATTTTTTGACAAATTCATCATTTTCAGTCAGAAACCCTCCACCGATCTGCTTCACCGTACCGATACCTGGAGCAAGTGACATTGCCGGCTTATGTATCGGACTAAGTGAGGTGAGGATTCAAATTTTGAACCAAATATTTTATCGATTAACAGCTGGATTTGGACAAGAAGGAAGGGATCCTGTCTGGATGTATCGAATTCGAGATCGAACTGATTCATTTGCGAGTTGTTCGAGTCAAGCTTGGCTGCTTCCGTATGCCCATCTAACCTATCGACCATTCAAACTTTTTTATATATACCTTTATTTTTTGTTTCGTGTTTTATATAAATCAATAAACGAATTTTTTTCGATTTAATGAATTTCTGAATCCAGCCTTATTTAGAACAATAAATTATATAAAAAAAGAAAAAGAAAGATTTAAAGGAACAGATGTGAAGCAGACTGATCGCTGATAAATACTAGAGTATATGAGGAAATAGCTCGTCATTATTAGCCACAGTCAAAACATCAGTTAAAAAAATTAACTCAGAAAAAAGGCCGAGACAAAATAATCTCGAAAAAAGAGCCGTAACAGGCGCTAGAGTTCAGCGAAAGTGTGCTCCACGGCTAAAATTTTTTTTTTGAGATTTTTCTTTCTGATTTTTTCTTTCAGTTTCAATAAGAAGGAAGAAACTTATTTTATATATAAAATTTTGAGAAGTAAATCATTTTCTTACGCTAGAAGTTTTCAGGTCCCATTTATTTCTTCAAGACATAACTATTGAAACTACAGTCTAAATTTAAAAAAATTAACCTGTTTTGAAAAAAATAACAAATTGTAAAAATTTTAAGAAGTCAAATTTATTTATGAATCATATTATTATAATACCAAGCTTGACATAATTTCTCGAAAATTGAAATAATATTTGACAGTTTTGTTATCTTTTTCCCTTTCTGATGATCGGTCTTCTGCGAACTACTTTGAAAACGACATAATAGAGAAAAAAGATATGAGAAATGAATTGATCTGGCGTAAAAATTTTTCACAGATCAAATTTTGGCGGAAGATCTACAATGGCGCGAACTTGATGCAATGAATTTCTCAAAGCGCTCAGTCGTCACTTATTCATTTTACTGGCTGCAGATCCGAAGGTTCTTTCTTTTGTAGGGTCATCTTTCGGGGCTTTTCAGAGAATTATTTCAGAACATAGATTTTAAAACGATTTTGTAGATTTTCTCTTTATAGAACACATGGTATTTTGAAAAACTTTCATTCAAAATGTTTCATCTAGGACCGATTCCTCTCATTTTTCGAAACAGCTAGCCCGGGACTTTTTTCTTTTCAGTTGAGAATTCCCACACGTTAACACATTTTATGTGCCACTTTTCACGTTCAAAATAGGAGTTGAAAAATCGATCAAATAATGTAACTTTTAAGGGATTAAATGAAGTTGACGTGTTTCTTAGTCGCAGCAGCACTCACAACTTCGGCTCTGTGTCAAGGTTTGTAGAAAAAAAGGTTCTTAATCTTGAAAGGCGATTTTAGCTGATTCGGAGAAGAAGTCGGAGCTGCCATGGAAGGATGGAGGGGATGGTGAGTAATTTTATGAAGTTGTATTTCAATAAAAAGTTATTTTTCAGCTTGCAAAAACCTTCTCGATGGGTTATATCCGGTGGCTCCTTGCGCTACAGAGTTTCTGACCTGTTCGGGGGGAGTTGCTCGACTTATGGAGTGCCCGTCTGGACTCTTCTACGATAAGCTTTCGAAAATCTGCGATTGGAAGCACAACGTCGCCGAATGTTCGAAAACCGTTCTCGAAGCTGCACGAGAAGCCTCTGGAGAGTTCTCTGGAGAAGCTTCGGGTGAAAATTCCGGAGAAGCTTCGGGCGAAAGCTCCGGAGAAGCTTCGGGCGAAGGTTCCGGCGAATGGATCGATGGAGGCGATGGTTTGAACAATCTAACTTTTTTTTAAATCACAGTTTTCAAGTTTGCCAAAAATTGCCCGATGGAATTTATGCTCGAGGAACGTGTGAGTCCAACTTCTTGACGTGTTCTGGCGGCATCGCTCGAATCATGAACTGTCCGGCAACGCTCTTCTTCAACCCTCAAATTTTGGTGTGCGACTGGGAAACCAACGTCATCGGCTGCGAAGGATCTGGAAGCTCCGGAGAATCTTCTGGTGAGAGCTCTGGTGAAGGCTCCGGTGAAGGCTCCGGTGAAGGCTCTGGCGAAAATGACTGGGTTGATGCTGGGGAAGGTTAGTTTTCATTTTCATTCAATCAAAGTTTATGATTTTTTTTTCAGTTTGCAATGATATTCCCGACGGACTCTACCCAATCGGCATTTGCGAACCTCACTTCCTGACTTGCTCCTCCGGATCTGGACGTTTGATGCGATGCCCTGCGGCTCTTTTCTTCGACCCTCTGAACGCTGTCTGCGAGTTCCCCTTCAAACTCGAGGGTTGCTTGGAGAAGATCATCGAAGAGGGGTCTTCTGAGTCTTCGGGCGAATCATCTGGGGATAACTCGACTGAATCTTCGGGCGAGGTTTCTGGAGAATCTTCCGGACAAATCGCCGGCGTTATTTCATGGGTCGATGGAGGCGACAGTTTGTAGATTTTTTTTTTCAAGGTTATCTGTTTTTTCTAGAATGCGAGAACCTGCCTGACGGACTTTATCCTAACGGAGCCTGCTCCTCCAAGTTTTTGACATGCTCTGGAAGACTCGCCAAGATCATGGACTGTCCTTCTTCGCTGTTCTACGACCCAAGCAAGATGGTCTGCGGAGTGAGGTCCGAAGTCCTCGGATGCTCGGTCGCTCCTGTCACCGAGTGCAAGGTTTTCACAACAAGTGATTCTAAACACACCTTCAGTTTCTTTCAGAAAGACGGACTTTTCTCCTTCGGAAAATGCTCAACTCAGTTCACGTCTTGCGTCAACGGACGAGCCATCCTCATGTTCTGCCCCAGTTCTCTGGCTTTTGATGAATCAGAGCAGACCTGCAATTACCCCAAAGAAGTCAAGGAATGTGAAAACTCGACTGGTAATCGTCTGTTTTTGAATTTTCAAGGCTGAAAGGTTCAGGCTCTGGTGAAAGCTCTGGCGAATCTTTCATCGAACAATCCGGAGAATTCTCTGGTGAGTCCTCCGGCGAGTCTTCCGGAGAGTCTTCCGGAGAAAGCTCTGGCGAATCTTCTGGTCAAGAAACGGCTGAGTTCTGCAAGAGCAAGGATGACGGATTCTACTCGGCTGGTATGTTTTGTACATTTTCTCCTGCAGCTACATTTTATCTCATTGTTCATTTTGAGGATGCGGTTCGCTAGTTTACGCCTGCTCAAAGTCGCAAACTGATCGCCTCGACTGCCCGTCACACCTCGTTTTCAACGACGAGAAGAAGTATTGCGATTTCCCATCCAAGTCTTCCGACTGCACTGACCTCATCGAACAAGGTTTTGGTATTCCCATTGAAATGGAACCATTTTTTTTTCTCCAGAGGCTATCACGGCATTGAGACCAAGTACTGTCAAGTGTGAGATCGACGGGATCTTGGTCAGCAACGAATGCTCTCAAAGATTCGGTCTGTGTACGTCGGGAACTCTGATTCCATTCACATGCAACGCCGGTGCTGTCTTCGCCATCAACAATGGAACATGCATCATCTCTGACGAGGTCCCTCAATGCCACCACTAACTCAGATTGAATGGAAAATATATTGATATACACTAACCTTCTAACAATCAGATGTACATTATACCCTAAATACCCCGTTGAAACGCTGGAAGTAGTGTAAAGCTTGTATAATAAATATTGCTTGGCATGGAATGTAAAAAGAGGATCGGTTGAATATATCCTTACAAATGACTATGTGCGGAGATGAATTTACTGCTGCTAATCATACTTTCATTAACTGTTCCTTAATGTGGGATCTAATTATGCGTAACTTAACTCTAATGAATCGGAAGTTAAAAGTAGACTTCTCTCATCCATAGCTGAACTGCAAACATTTCTGAACCTCTTATTTTCACAAGCTCTTTTATTGAAAACCATTTAATAGTTTAATACATTTAATACAGTTTACATTTAATACAGTTAATACAGTTTGAGAGTTCAATATGCTTGAACCTTTGGAAACGCAAAAAAAAAAATGAGCTTGAAGCCAGTTTTTTTTTCGATCTGATTTAAAAATCACGTCGAGGATATTTATGGACATTTCTAGTGAACCCTTCAGCGTTAACACTCTTAAGCAATTACTTGAAGGGCTCAGAAACGTTCGACCGAGGAAGACATTTAGGACTGGAATAACGGTTTTGCCAATTCAGGATGACCCTTTGGAAACTAGCTAAAACAACAATCATGAAAACCATTAGATAGAAAAGTCGCCCACTTCATCCACAGCGATTTGCTTTTTTGAAGGAGCATAGAAACATGAAATTAGTCTCACGAAAAAACAAGCATTCGAAAGTTCAGCTGATTATACTCAATTAAAAAGTTAAATCTAACAGAAAAGTTCCGATATTTAGGACATTAGTTTTTTATCAGGATTACGTTCCGCGGTCACGTCAAAATGATTAAAGCAAATAATATGTATTTTGCCGTTCAAGCGCACCTTTTCGACCACTCTCCATTTTCTCATTTTTAAGCCATTTTAAGGCTTATTTTCATTGATTTTTTGTCCGAACTTTTCAAAAATGTGTCATTTTAAACAATTTTCAAAAATGGGGAAATGGTCGAAAATTGCGTTATAAAAAAATGTGGTCGAAATGGTCGAAATATTGCGCTAACAATTTTGAAGAAAAATAATGTTCAATAAATGGTGAAGCTAGAGGAAAATTTGAAACCACTAACAAATCTAGATCTCTTAGAACTAGTAAAATTATCAAAGATAAAAAAAACTTCAGAGGTGTATTTATGAGAGACACTTTGCCACCACAAGGAATTGGAGAAGAAGAAGTAGGCATAGTAAATTTAGATTCTTTAGATGGTCGAGGTACTCATTGGGTATTTTACTTTAAGAGTAACAAGAAGACTTATTATTTTGATTCCTTCGGTTTAGATCCTCCATTAGAACTTCAAGAGTATTTGAAAGGATGTACTTCTAACACTTCTAGGAAGCTTTGCTTAGGCAAAAGATAAAAAATCAGTCATCGAGTTGTCAACATTTCAAATAGATCAATACACATCACTGTGGTTATACAACTTTTTCACAAAAAAAGCACAAAAAAATTTTTCAACTTTAATCACAGAATTAAGAATATAGCACAAAAATATTATTGAACCCGGAAAAAATTAATATCAAAGAAAAGCTAAACAAGACACGAAAATATATTACAGATAAAAATATAATATTTTAATTGTCAAAAATATCTTCTGATTCCTAAAATTAGTTTAAAAAAAATTTAAACGAGGTCACATCATAGGGGAAAAAAATCGAATTGTTATTTCCTTCTTCTAGCAAATGGGCCGAGTTTAGTTGTTCCGATAATAAACGATATCTGAAAAATTTACGTTTACTAAATATGTTACAATTTTTTTACATCAAGATTAGTTGAATCCACTATATCAATCAATCACTCAAACGCCGATTTTCTGCTATAAGCTCCACACAGAAGATCTGAATTTTTTTTTTCCTTTTAAAAATTTTTTTTACCTTTTTTTTGTAGAGAATTATCTAATTTTCCGATTTCGACATTTCCATTTTGAGACATTTGCTGTAAAATTTTTTTTGTTATAAAAATAAAAAAATTTATTTTTTTCTGTTTAGGAGAAATGTGCTCTTTTTTTCCCATTCATTTATTAGTTTTTTTCCGCTACGGGGGAGTCCTTTATCTAAACTATGACACCCTGGCCCTTTGGGGGAAGGGAAATGCTTCCCTTCTCTAGGGGAATTCCCTTCTTTTTTCTCCCTTCCCTTTGGGCAAAAATACCAACCCTAGTTGGGCTAGAGTGGAAGGGAGAGACGTGCCTGTGGGCAGAGACGCAGAGGAAGGAAAGAACATACCAACATCGCATCCTTCCACCACATTCTAACTTTTGTGAATAGAAAAGAGATTTTCTTTTTTTCTGTAGTTTGCATTGATTTGTAATTTCCCATCCGTGATTATTACTGTTATTTTTTCTCCTCAACTTTGAATTTGTTATCAACTTTTCCTACTTTCTCTCTGTTGGGGAGCGCCATTTGCATATTAGTTTCTTTGCTTATCTTTTCATCCTATTCATTAGTCTTATTATGCGCATGAAATAAACGATCTGCTCTACCTATCTACCCCGACCCGCCCCAACCCGACCGCGACGCGCCCCGGCCCGCGAAGCGGTTTTCATTTAGGATCCCGAAGCGAGCGCAGGGATTTTTTTGCCCTGCTGAGAAAAGTTTAGGGGGCCCCTAAAGAGGACAAATGAGGTCCCTTGGAGAGGCCCCCGGTGGGGACCCTAACTCAACCCCTATCCAGGCCCCGAAAATCTGGTTTAGGGCCCCCTATAGGGGTTGAACTAAAAGGGGCCCCTATAGGGGTAGGGTCAAATTTTCACTGAAATTCGCTTCCTCATATTCGTCCCTTACTCTTTCAAACAACGCCAATTAAACAACTTTTCGCTGGTATAAAAAAAAAGAAAAACCAAAGTTCGAATGGCGACTTTTCCGATTTTTTCATATCGCGACGAAGAAGTTTCCGAACTAATCCTTTTCCGACTTTTCTTCTCGATTAACTCTTCGTTTTGAATCTTCCTATATAAAGTAGGTAGTTGATTCATGATTGAAAGATGAAGAAATTGGAAACAAATTGTTAACAGATATTTCATAAAACGAAAAAAATAAGAAAAAGTCAGAAAGGAAATAGTCTGAAATATTTTTTTTCCCTAGCGAAAGTTCCCTAGCGATATGAAAAAAATCGGAGAAATCGCCGTTCAAAAAAATTGCTGGTTTTTTTCACACTACCAATTTTTTTCGAACCCCAATATTCAACAAGATAGTTATTTTCAGAAATTTATTCGTTTTATAAACAAAAATCATACAACTTTATACAAAAAAATAACCATTCTCACAATATTGTATTATGATAATTATTGATATTCAATTATTGTACAATATATCTTCTAGAAGATAAAGAAATATGCAAAGATGAAAAAGGTGGAAAAAAATTAAGAAACATTATCTTTTTTTACAAAAACTTTTTTTAATCATATATTTTCTGAAAATTCTTTAAAAAAATTTTTCAAGGAGCCCGAACAAAATTTTGATGAATAAGAGGTCATAGGTTACTAGGAAAAAAAGATTCGATTCACAATTGCTCATACCAAAAAGAGAAGGAGGCCGACGAAGTAGGCGACCTCTTTCTCCATGGCATACATAGACAAAAAAAATAGAATACGGAAAGAAAGCTACTTATCCAGAATTTTTTTCTTTTTGAACGATTAAAGATTTTAACAACATGAAAAATAGATCGAAGTAACTGTTTGGAAACAATTTTAGGTAAAAGGAGCCTTTTCTTCTACATTCGAAGTTCTAGGTCGAATCAGTACCGCTTCGAAGAACTTTTTCCTGAGAGAATGATTTTTATAATAGCTTTTTTGTACTTTTTTTGAAAAAGGGTCATCTTACAACTTTTGATAACCTTAACCAATCACAGAAAAAATCTGGTTTTGATTTATTTCGCTTTGAATCTATTCGACGATATGCGGGGCAAGAGGCGGGACGCGTAGCGTGTGCGTACGCGGTTCTTGGCACGAGTTCAATTCAACCGCAAGCGAACATAGGTAAAACTGAAAAGTTCCTTTGAGGATCCTCAAAGGATCCTGAGAGGCAGATAAAAAGCTTCCTCTAAAAGCTCCTAAAATGATGTAAAAAAGCTTTTGAGCACCTTTTTCATAGCCTCAGAGATTCCTTTTTGAATCCTCTCGGAACTTTTTAGTTGCTTTCCAGCATCCTTTTTGTCAGAGGATGTGAAAAAGACGCAGAAAGAATTGAAATGATGTAAAAAAGATCTGCTGGGGACCCTTTCAAGGTCTTTTTTTGAGAAAAGCTTTTGGGGATCTTTTCAGTTTGGCCCGAGTATTGCTCTTTTCACTCCTTTTTCAATTATTTATTGATATGTTCATGTGTGCATCAAGAAATAGTAAAAAATACAGAAAAAGAACGGTTTCCGAGCCTTTTAAATAGTCGGCGGCGAATGAATTGAACTGGCTCCAAGAACCGCGTACGCACACGCTACGCGTCCCGCACCTTGCCCCGCCTATCTCGCCTTTCAAGGCGGGAAACATTGACTATACTGCTCAAAAGTCCCAAACTTGTGGTTCGGGTGATCCTTGAGAAAAATGCTAACACGGGAAGTGCGAAAGGTTGAGGTATTCGAATTTGATGAAACTTTGAATATTAGGTTCTTTCGAACACCCTGAATTCAAAGAAGTTTCATTTTAATCAAACCCAAGACTCGGGCAAAACTGAAAAGCTCCCCAAAAGCTTTCCTCAAAAAAAGACCTTGAAAGAATCCCCAGCAGATCTTTTTTACATCATTTCAGTTCTTTTTTGCATCTTTTTCACATCCTCTGACAAAAAGGATGCTGGAAAGCAACTAAAAAGATCCGAGGGGATTCAAAAAGGATCCTCTGAGGCTATGAAAAAGGTGCTCAAAAGCTTTTTTGCATCATTTTAGGAGCTTTTAGAGGAAGCTTTTTATCTCCCTCTCAGGATCCTTTAAGGATCCTCAAAAGTTCCTTTGAGGATCCTTAAAGGATAAAACCGAAACGACGCCCTTTTTCTCGGTTTTAGTCGAGTTATGGCGCCTCAAAGTTTGCACGCAAAAAAACGCATTGGGCGGAAGGAAGGGAAGTGTCTTGCAGCGGCTGACTCTAGCTGTAAGCAGGCGGCGAGGAGTAGTGGCTGGCGGTCTTGCGCTGTGGAACCTATGATGCAGGTTCGAGTCCTTTTTGGTGCTATTTTTATCTTGGAAAAAATAATGAATTTTTAAAGATGGACTGAAAAAAAATCGCTCAAAAGGTTGAAATCCACCCTTTTATTTCGGTTTGAACAAGATTTTCGACAAAAAAAAATATTTGCTCCATCTTTCCTTTTGTCAGTCTTTCTTGAAAAAAGTTTAATGAATAAAAAATTCAAAGTTGTATGCAATATCTTTTTATTTCTTACTTTCCGACAAAAGTTAGTGATGAAAACATTCTTACTGTTCATTAAAGTCCATTAAGTCTGAAAAAAAAATATGGGACGAAAAATTTTTTTTGTCGAAAATCTTGCTCGAAACGACATAAAATGGTGAGTTTCAACCCATATTTAAAACTGCATTATTTTTTCCAAGAGAAAAAAATTGCACCAAAAAGGGTTCGAACCTGCATCATAGGTTCCACAGAGCAAGGCCGCTAGCCACTACGCCACGCCGCCTACTGGCAGCTATAGGTCATTCCGCGCCAGCTTGTCACGATTTTAAATTTCCTTGGAGCTAGAGAACCTATTTCGGCGCTTCGCTTCGATGCTCTCGGTGTTCCCCCTTGCGTGCGCCTTTAATCAAAAATTATTTCTGATTAAGATATTGCTTCAATTTCCTCTATCTCTTTTATTAATTTACGAGATTGTTTTTAATGGATTGATTTCATTTTTCGCTTTAACTATACACACTCAGATTCTGTGCTGGATTTGTAAAAAGAAAATCAAAAAGATTGAATTATTATTTTGTAATTGTTATTAAGGAAACCGACTGTTCGAGCTTTTCTTGCATATAATTTTTGGGTTAGTTTGATATAAAAATTTGATGTTACAACTGTTTTTTTGTAAAAATAAGAAAAATTCTAAAAATTCGGAAATAATGAGTTTTACTAAAGGCGCACGTAAGAGGGCACACCGAGAGCATCGAAGCGAAGCGCCGAAATGGGCTCTCTAGCTTTGAGGAAATTTAAAATCGTGACAAGCTGGCGCGGAATGACCTATAGAATTAGTCGTCGCAGAGATTCCCTCCTTCCAATACGTTTTTTGCGTGCAAACTTTGAGGCGCCATAACTCGACTAGAACCAAAAAGGCGCAATTTTTTTCGAATTATTAGGATTGAGGGTTCGAAAATGCCTATACACAAAGTTTCATCGAGTTTCCAATACCTCGCCCTTGCGCACTCCGCGTGGTAGAAAAAAAGCAATTTAATTTCATTGAAAAGTAACCGGGGTTGATGATTACTGAGTGAAAAGTAAGAAAAAATAAAATTTGCAGTCAGAAAAAAATTTTCATTTTCAATTTTCATCGAATTTTCCTCGCATTCCACGACTTTTGTGAAAAGATTAAAAAAACCATGATTAACGGAAAGAACCTACCTTCTAAGAGGCTTTAACAACCGAAGGAGTCCAGCAGGTGACTGTTTTGTTGGGCCGTTGAAAAAAGAAACAAAAAATCGGTTTTCGCTTCTGGCGCATTCTGGGGAGCCAACTTCGCGTATCATCAGAAAAAGTGGTTGACTATCGCCCCTAAAAATTATCATCTCAGAACTGGTTTCGAAGAAATACTGCTTAAAAGGGCGCGTAATTTACTATCAAAGAGGCGCCGTTATTTCTAGACCAGGGGCTTATACGGGTTTAATACGGGGGCACCCGCGGAGACCCCGTGTTAGCACGGCGGGGTTACCCTGCTCAGCATGCGAGAAATGTAAAGGAAATGACTGAGGAAAAGTAGGCATGTGCGCGCCACCGCACAAGGTTACGGTGAGGCAAGCCACGCCCCTGGTCTAGAAATAGCGGCGCCTGTCCATTTGGTTATATGAAGTTATTTTGGATCTAAGAAAATAAATAAGAATTTCAATAAATTGAATCACTTTATATATATGGAACCTCTTAAGGTAGCCAAAGCGATTTTTTTCATTTTTTCATTTTCAGAGCCGATTTTTGTTCTTACGCTCACATTCTCTCAAACTGTGAGCAGCCGTGTCTGCAAAATACTCCTTGAAAATAAAAATATAACACGTTCACGACTGGCCTTGGACATCGAACGGGCGGATCAATTTGCACGGCGAAGGCGAACCGTAACGACTAAATGCGCCTTGAATAAGAGTTTTAATGAATTTTTAGTTTTAGAATTTTCGAAACGATAATGAGACTCCAAAACGACGACGATGGTGAGCATTCCCGGTCGTAATTTGATCCAAATGGAAAGACGGCTTGAACCTTGGACGAATTTAGCTGTTTTCATTTGACGGCCGGGAATGCTCGCTATTTTTTTGTTTTAGATGTCTGAATCAATTTGAATCGAACTCGAATGTTCTCACATAACAGTACCAAACGGACGAAATGAATGTAGGGAAATACGAATGATGAGAACTTTAAGCTGAAATGAAGTAGACACGCATAAATCTTCGAAGCTTTTGTTATTCCCGCCCTTACCTACGCGCCCGAAGTTGGGCCAGACACCATGAAGACAACCGCCGCCCTGTGTACCAGCTACCGTGCGCTCGAAAGAGCTCTTCTCGACCTCAAAAGTTACAAACAATGGAGCCAACAACAGCGAACCTCTCTTGTTCTCAAGAGCTCACCAAAGTTTAATTCGATCCGCTTAGAGAGTTAAGAAACCAATGGGAAGGTCATGAATTCGAACACCAAAAAAATTAAAACGTTTATTTAGGAAAATACGAATAGTACATGATCAGTCGTGATTCCTCTCTATGGAGGCAATGTTCTGCGGCTTTAATAGGTGGCAAGTGTGCGGCCCGGATCGACCAACTCATAAACGTCCTGTGAAATATGTTAACTCATAAAAGTTGATTTTTTGGCTTCTCCTATTAGACTTTTGACGAATCTTACTACCCTATTTTCATACTAAGTTCAGAAATATCAAGGTTCCCACTACTAGAAAAAACGTGGTTGCACTGGAAATGGCTCAATGGTACTTAAGGTCTCCACGCCCAAGCCGTTTCCGGTCGGGCGTTCGTTTAAAGGAATCGGTGTCCTTGGAACCATTTCCAGTGTCACCATTAGGCTCCAATGGACAAAAAAAGACTGAACCAAAATTTCACCTCCGTTTCATTGCTCGGCTGCAGGTTGTCCCCATTTCCGGCCTCCAACGCACTTTCAACTCCTCCGTTTTCCTTCGGATTCGCCTGTGAAAAAAAACATTTTCGAAAAAAAATTTGAATTTCTAACCTCTTCCAAACAGTTGACGAGCGCATCGAGAAAATCGACTATCTAAAGATTTTTTTTAAAGTTTTGTAATCACTTTTTTTGAAAGTTCCATTTTACTCTATTTTTATTTTGTAGTTAATCAGCTTTTTCAAGTATCGAGAAAAAATAGCAGCGAAATTCTGTTATAAAGTGCATGGTCATTTTTTGAAAATCGAAGATCAGTTAGAAGAACTGGGGATCCCAAACTTTCCCGTGGAGCATTTAAACTTTACGAAAGGGTAACTCAGTAACTTCAATCGACTTAAAAACTTTTGGAAAACACAGTTTTTTAGTTTTAAGGTATTTTGCGTCGAAAATATTCGCCCTGAAAGAAAGTGTATACCTCATTCATTGGTGGCCTGTATATGGGATGGAACGCAAAAATCCTATTCTCCACTAAGACGCGCAGAGGTTCGGGTGCTCTTCCGTGCACACTGAGAATCTTCCCGGCGAGAATCTGCAGATAACAGACTTTTTTTTAAAATAAAATGAAAACCTAACCTCTTCGCGGGCTTTTGCTCCCGACATGCCAACATATGGCACCTGACCGTTATTAAACATTTCGCAGATAAGATGCTGAGAAGGTTCTGATTTAGTCAGATATGAGCAAAAAGCAAACCCCGTAGGCGTAGACGTCCGACTGCGAGCTGAAAGCGTACTCCGTCAAACACTGTGGCGCAAGATAGCGGCTTGGAAGGTTTTCGGGTCCTGACATCTCGTAGTAGTATGCTTTCAGCGACAAGCCGAAACCACCTATCTTTAGCTGAAAATGGTGGTCAATGAATATTTGGGTTCTATGAAAATACCGTTCCATATTCGTCCAACTGGCAGTTTCGGGCGGCTACATCTCTGTGTAGGACGCCAACTTCATGGAGGTAGTCCAGTCCCCTCGCGGCATCGAGACAGAACCTCGTCAAGGTCAGGTTCGACACCTTCTCAGACTTGGTCATGAGGAAGGTGCTTAGAGCGCCACCTTCAAAAAACGACGATAAATCAAAACTTGAAGATAAGCTCAAAAGAAGTAGACGTCCGCCGAAGCTTTAGGCGGGAAGAAACCGTAATTCATAATTTCGAAGATTAGGCGGATATGTGTCAAAAAGTCTAATTGACATCAGCGATCGCAAAATTAACGTGTTTTTCGTTTAAAGTTATATTCCGGAACTTTTTCAAGTTATTTTCAAAGTTATCTGATCTCATAGAGAATTTTCATAGAGATTGGAAGAAATGCTTTTTGGAAGCCTCACCCGGACACAGTTCCATCAGTAGCTGCAGAGGTTTAGAATCGTAACACCACCCTAATGTGCGGACAACATTAGGGTGGTCCAGCGGGATGGAGATTCCTCCTTCAACAAGGAACTTTTCTTCAAGTTCGAGGTGCTCCGGGACGCCTTTCTTCATCTTAAAAACCCGGAAATTGCGTCGTTTTTTTTGTCCACAGAGCAATTTTTATCGCAAACTGCATTTTTGACGGACCTCGGTACCTTGAAAAACACATCTGAGAAGTTCTAGTGATCACTTAAGCGCTGACGCCGCTAAAGTGACCGCTAGAAGTGCATTACAAAAGTCCGAGAAAGTTCTTCCAATTTAATTAATTTTCAACAAAGGTCAAAACTTCAACACCGTTCGACGCACAAGAAGATGCTCTACGAAGTGGCAAGTATATCTCTATTTTTATTCCAATCCATGAAAATGTCGTGAGATTTTTAAGAATTCCCAGAATTCAGACTTGTTGCAACTCTTGATCAACAAAACAAATTTCGAATTCCAGCTCGAGACGTCTTTTTCGATCTTTCACCGAATAAATTCGATTTCTCAAGGCCTACCGTTTTCACGACCGCCTTGTCCTGTTCGAAAGCCGGGTGGTTGATCTCCGCAAGTGACACTTCTCCGAACGCGCCGTTCCCGAGCTGCAAATATTAAGAACGATGACTCCAATTCGACAAAAAACATATATTAGCTCAAAAATTGTTTTTGAGAAAGAAGGAGCAAATAAAAAAATTTTAAAGTTGTTTTTGCCTCGAAAAAACTTTTTTTTTTTGGTCTATTACTTTTTGAAAAAATCCTCACAGTTCTAACTATCTTGATCTGTGAGAGGCGGAAGGATCCGTACTGGCGACTTATCGGGTTCCGAAGATTGAATTTTTGTTCTCCCTGAAAAAGATCGAGTTTTGGAAAGGATAAAAATTCGAATATTTACGCCCTACGCCTACTTTTCATAATTCTTGAAGATTTGAATTTGAAAGCTTTTAACAGTTTTTATTTGGACGGCTGATTTTTTCCGTAAATCTGAAAAATTGCGCTCTGCGGCTGGTTTCATCGATTTCAGTGATGAAAATAGAACGATGAAATCTGGAAAAAATCGAAATTCCAGTCGCGATGCTCAAAAGATCTGGGGGCTGTTCTCAGTTCTCTTTAATTTCATGTTACATGGCCCCATTTAGGCGCTTGGTGTTAACAAGTTTGCGAGAGTACTTCAAAGCATTTTTGCAAACAAAAAATGACAAGTTTAAAATGGCTAACCTCCATTTTCACAAACATGTAGTACGCTAGCAGAGATTTCAAACTTGAGAAATATTTCTCTCCATCAAGAGAACATCCGTTCTTGTTCTCTCTCAACTTCATATGCCGGTAGTTCACGGCTATCGTCTCGCGAAAGGGGGCAGGTCGGGTCTCGGAAAATGCATCCAAGCCTTTTTCTCTGTCTGAAGATAATCAGATTGATGTTGAACCCGTCTTTTATTTTATATTCGTAGACTTGATCGGTTTCTGAGGCTTTGAGACATTTCGAATGCAACCAAGAAGGCTCATAGTTAGGGTTTATAAGGACTATAATCTAACATTTGTATCGTGAATTATGAAATCGAAGTTGTTTTCGAAATTACCACAGCACACAATCATTCTAACTGCGGTGAGCATCTTCGCGTTTAGAATGGCTTTTCGTATAAAATTCTATAAATTTTTTGACAAGGAGAGGAAAATAATTTCTTTTTTTTTGCTCACTAGAGCCATTTAGAATTGGGCCTTTTGATACTAAAACTATCGATTCACATAAAAGGAAACAGTTTTTCCCAAAAATAAAGAGCTTCAAAGTAGTTTCAGGTCTCCTCACCACCGTCGCCGCCATTGTCCACTTTTTGCTCCGCCTTCTTCGCCAACTGGCATCCTTTCCGCGTGTCTTCCTTCTCGTTTACCTGTCTCAGCTCACTTGATTGCCTGGACGTGAGCGCCACGCTCACGACAACTCTGACCTCGTTCTTAACTGAAAAATGTCATTTTTCGAAACTTTGTCCCGAAAGTTTCCACCGAATTACCCTCACGAAGACGAATGAGAAAGTCGCCGGAACGAATGAGAAGATGGGTTGCTTCCAAAGCCGGCATGTACCTGAATTCGATAATTTGTAGACTTTTGCGGAAGTTAGTTCGAAAACAAACCCATGACAAAAAGGCAGCTTGCGAGCAAAGTTTATCGATGACGGGACCTTTGGGACCTTCACTTCTTCTCGTTTGGCCGCATTTTTGATGGGCACGAGGATTTCATGAACGCTGACTAAAAAATTCAATCATGTTTAGAGAAAAACCGCCCCTTTTCGTGGTATGAAGTTGGCTTGGGATTTTGGTTAGCAGTTTTCGTATAGCTGATTCACGGCCAGCTTGGGACGCTAAGGGGGCGTGTCCTGTCTGCGCTCTCCACGAGCCAGGCGCTGTCTCGTGCATCATCGTACAAGGACCATTTTTTCCATGGCTCAAGCCAGCCGTGAATCAGCTATACTTTGTTGCAGTTTTTGCAGTTTTTTTTTTTGGAAAAACAATTCACCATTTTCTTCCGTCTTGCTATTGGTAGCAGTAGGAATGGGGCCCGGAGGCCTTTTCGCCATCTTAGCAGTGGTCAGTTTGGTCTGAAAGTATTACCTTTATCTTATGATCATAAGTTTATTTATTGTAAAAAAAAGGATCGAAAATGCAGACAAAAAAACATTTCAGTATGATCAAAAATTATTATTTTTTTATTTGCGAACTATAATGATCTGAGAAAGTCCTGGAAACTTCTCTGGAACAGCCTCGAATCATTATAGACGATTCACGGCTGGCTTGGGACGCAAAAAGGCGTGGCCTTTCTGCACTCTCCACCAACCAGGGCACTGTCTCGTCTCTTTTCGTGGCAGGGCCCTTTTCTCGACGGCTCAAGCTAGACGTGAACCAGCTATAATGACTCAGCTGAACCCCTTATGGACATTTTATTCTTGGAAATGCTAGTTTTATATATTTCACAACAATCCAGAAGGCATAGGGACAGTATCGCAGTGCACACAAAGAGTACTGAAATAGCAGAAAGTTAGCCTCTTTATGCTATTCATTGATTGACCGTATGCAAATTCCGACTGAATTTGAAAGTGCACACCGTTAGCTTTTTTTGTGGATGCGCCGTTTGAACAGTGGATTTTCTTCGAAAATGTTGAACTTTTGACTTCTTTTTCTATCATTTAGATCAAAAAAGATCAAAAATCGTCCTGCGCGATGAAATATTGACGCGAAAAGATACCGTCTCAGCAGGGGCGGAGTTAGCTAGTTGACATACAAACTCTGAACAGACTGTACGGTAAGATTAAGTTTTGCTCAGATTTCAAGTATTATCAAAAGAAAAAGATTTCGAGCTACATATTCACGGCGTTCCTAAGGGGGGTGAGGGAAGGTGAGCGAGGCGTCAAAGTCTCTGAATTTACAGAAAAAATTTAGTGCGCGCTACGGATAAAATTACGTCACGTGACGTCACAATTACACTGAATATTCAACGTTAATAACTTGTTTGTTCGATCGCCTTCGGCTGAAGTACTGTAGATTTCCAATTTCGCGCCAAAATTTTTTTGACGTCTTGCCACCCCGTTTGGGAACGCCGTGATGTCATTGGACTATCAACTATAGTCTTTTCAGATTTTAAATGTCAAGTCTTCGCTCAAGCTCCGCCCCTACTCAGCAAGGATGGCGCACGGTGCATTCTGCTTTTTTGGTGTCGCTCTGGTGCAGCACGCTAAAAGCACTGATTTGACACCTTTGCACCAAAAAATCACCGAAATCGCACGGTGCAGACCCCAATTACGCAACAGAGTGCAGAATGCACCGTGCGCCATCCTTGCCGAGTAATTGTGCGATAAAACCAATCAGAGAGCGAGCCATCCACAGAGCCTTTTTCGAATGACGTCATTCTACTTGACATTCAAAAACTAAACGGAGTATATATCGTACTACGTAGCGGACCCTAGGGTTCTCCGAGACACCAAGTGATCACCCAAGTGGCGCCAGCGCTCCTTAAGAGCCAGAAGTCTCCCGCAGGCTAAGCGCCGGTAATTATCACCCATTATATATCTAATTCACGGCTGGCTTGAGCCATCGAGAAAAGGGTCCCGCCACGAAAAGAGACGAGACAGTGCCCTGGTTAGTGGAGAGTGCAGAAAGGCCACGCCTTTTTGCGTCCCAAGCTAGCCGTGAATCGTCTATATGTGAACACTTCGCGATAGGGCGCACTTGATTTTACGCCTAGGTAGCTCTTTTGCGGAAATCCGAATTATTTCTGCCATGTTCAATTTGATTCCGCGAAATGCAAAATACCCGTTAGAGAAAGGAAAAAATCGCCAGATTTTGGAGAATCAAAGATCATTTTGCATTTCGCGGAATCAAATTGAACACGGCATTCTATCTCACCTCGCGGTTTCTTAGTTTTTTTTGGTTTCATGATTTGTAATTAAATTACAGGGTGGGGAATTCACTTCATCATCTTTAAAATAAAAAATCAGACGGCACGTGTTCGTTGCCAAAAGTGCGCATAACTAACTAAAAAAAGTTATAAATTTAATATTTTTTTCATGTATAACAATTAGAACGCACAAAAATTTTTGAAATACCAAAGTTTAACTTGGCAATTTTTCATAAATTTGTTCGAAAGTGTTCGGAACAACTTTAAAAACGTGAGCAGGGTCACTGGGTAGTATTTAAAAAATATAAAAATCATATTTCAAAACCGTATTTCAGTGGAAAAGGCGAAAAAAAGAATCAGTATAAACCCCCGCGTGCGCGCACCAGTGCCTGAATGGGTGGTAGTTAGAGCCCGTTGACGGCTAGCTTGGAGGCGCCGCTATTTCTAGACCAGGGGCGTGGCTTGCCTCACCGTAATTTTGTGCAGTGGCGCGCACATGCCTACTTTTCCTCAGTCATTTTCTTTATATTTCCTCATTTTTTTTTTTCATTTTCTTTTTCATATTTCTTTTAAGAATTCCCCTTTGATTTTAATATAACTCCTTCTATTATCTAATTTAATTTTTAATTTTCGAATACATGGTTCTTCTGTCTTTAGTATCGTAGACGAATTTCTTGAGGCCGAAAGTCGTTTTTAGTTTAAATGAGTGTACGTCATTGCGAATAATTTCATTTTCGGGGTTCTTCTACCTTCCCATAAAGATTTTTTTCGAGTAATAAAAAAAGTGAGCTCTTAATTTCCGTGAAAAAAATGTCCTATTTTGACAAGTTCAGGCCCTTTTTTTCTAGTTTCTTTTTGAACACTTTGCGAATGTGTCCAAAGTCCACAGGAAGAGGACTCCAACTATTTGATGAAATCTACATCGTCGACGACTACTTCTTTTGTCGAATTAAAAGTTTTATAGTTTATTTGCTTTTATTATCTCCTCGAAGCATAGACCGCTGTGGGAAGTGCAGCTACCGCATGTAAAGATTTAAAAGCCTAAATTCATTTTCAGAAGGAAAGCAGATATGATGATTTTGCAGTTAACACGATCTATTTTGAGATTGGTGTTACGATGGCTTCATTTTCCTGGATTTGAACGAATAACTTCGGTCCTCTGGTCATGCCCGTCGTTTACCTTCATCTCCATGCAAAATCTTAACGCTGTCAAGCGATTCTATCTGAATTAAAGAAAATTCCCTATTAAATATTATGTTCAAGATACACTAAAGATAACTGGCTTTTCGGGCGTGATATAAAACCTAGTTCGGGATCGGTACATCGACAATCACGCAAATATTTAAATATCGTCTCCGCGCGGATCTCGCATTTATCTCGCTTTTTTTAACGAATTAGTAAATATTTGAATATTTTCAAATCGCGATGTTGCGCCAAGATAAATGCGAGGCCGCTTCTAAAAAAATGCGAGACCCGCGCGAAGATATAGCGACATGTTTACGAATTCGTCAATGTACCGCCAGCGAGCTCGGCAGTTCTTCTTAGTGTACCTGCAAATACCTGCAAAATGAAGCACAGTCAATTTGAATAAAGATAATTGGTGCAGTTTTCAGTGTTTTTTAGGTCTTGCGAGATTTATGCCTCTTCAAAGTTTTCGAGTACTACGTGACAATCCTTTACTGCGTTATAATTCGAGAAATTTCGCATATACCCTAAACTTTTGACGCGACTTTTTTTTTCGGTTTTATTGGGTCGCGTTGCCATATAGATTCGAGTTCGTCCGAGATTTTTCGCACGGTAAGTTCTTTCCGTACACTGAAAAGTCTTACGCTGGTAGAATATTCTTAACTCATTTCTAAAGTATGGAATTGCGCAACTTATTTGGATTCCTATACTTATTACGCGCAGTGTATAATAATTTGAAGAATCCAAAAAAAAGTGATTAAAATAGCTGAATTTTTTTGAATTTGTTCGTCAATTTTCTCTCCACCAACAATTAGAAAAACTAATAATTGTGAAGCAATAAATAAATGCTGCTCCATATTTTTTTGCAGAGTGATTTTTAAAGAAAAATACTTGAGAAGAACCATATCTTCGAAAAATTAAGAAATAGAAGGAGTTATATTGAAATCAAAGGGGAATACTTAAAATAAATATGAAAAAGAAAATGAAAAAAAAAAAACGAGTATAAAGGAAATGACTGAGAAAAAGTAGGTATGTGCGCGCCACCGCACAAGATTACGGTGAGGCAAGCCACGCCCCTGGTCTATAAATAGCGGCGCCTCTAGCTTGGGACAGCGAACGGGCGGTTTGATTTAGCGGCTAAGGTAGATCATGGCGACTATCTATGTGCCTTCCATCAAAGCCTCATTTTATTACTTAGTTTTGTTTATTTTGTATTTCGTTGATTAAAAGAAAACCTGAAAACTAATGAAATTATTGTAAACGAAAAATTGAATTCAATAAAAAAAAAATTCATCAAATGTGGATCTTCTTATAAAGGCGCATGTATGGCCGCCATGATCTACCATCGCCGCGCAAGTAAAACCGCCTGTTCGCTGTCCCAAGCCAGCCGTGAACGGGCTATACCGGCACTTCCGCAGGCTCCGCTGGAATCCAAACTCACGAAGAACGACATCTGGCTGCTTCGAAACTCGTAGACGAAATTTCTCAATGGCTGAATCAGCTGAGCATTTCGTTTATATACTCTCATTCTTATCCACGTGGCACACGACGACACTAAATCGACGCCACGTGTACCGAAACGGCGGAAAATAAAATGTGTTGTACGCAGCGCACACGATGCATGAGAAGCCACGCGCAAAAAGCGAGATTGAAATTTTTTCATAAATACACCCAACATAATTGCCGATATCGCAGCGGGCCGCACGCGATATAGCCAAGGCTTCTCGCTGCGATCTCGTCAACATGTCGCTGCGACCTCATCAAAGTCTCGCTGCCATATCGCTCGCTCTCAAAAATTTAAAATTGGAAATGCATTTTTTTTTGCTTTTTTTTTACTTTTATGATGAAACCAATCAAATTCAAGAAAAAAACATTTTTGACGAAAAATGTTTCAGAGAGCGATATAGCGGAAGAGACGCCGCTATTTAGTAACCAGGGACATTGCCTCAACTACAGTATACCTGTTCGGTTGAGCACTTTTGCCTCATATTCCATATTTTTTACAGACCATTGTTTTTAATCGTTTTTTTTTTCCTTTTCCATATATTTGAACGGTTCACTGATGGTGTTTGCAATAATCGCCTTTTTCAGTAAAAGTCAAAAAAAAGAAGCTGTTTTCGGATATCTTCTGGCAAACTTATATTCACCCTTCAATCACGTTCAAAAAAGTTTTATTATTAGTTAGTAATGGTTGAATTTGAGTGGGTTCATATATTCTGTTCAGATTTGGAGTGTCAAGTCATCGCTTAAACAACGACTTTACTCCAGAAGAATGCGTGTAAAATTGCGGTGTCCTGTCGAGCATTGCCAAAAAGAGCAAAGAGAAGATAACTTTGTGCGGCATCTTGTATCAGTACATAATGTACAAAAGCTGGAGGCTATAAAAATGAAAGACAAGTCAAAAATTGAATCTTGTAAGACAGGTTAGGAAAGTTCAATGAGGCATCCTTACGCTAATTCAGAAACATCATAATGAGAGTTGCGAAGAGAGAAGAGCCGAACATCACAAAAACTCTCGCAACACTACATTCGGAGTTGGTTGACACGAAACAACGTTTTCTTTCTTCTGTTTCTCTCCCGCCTTCAACTGATTTCCAAGAAATACTTGTTCGTCGAGAAAAACTACTTATTCGTGGTGGTAGCGCTCCACGAGACCTTCCGATTGATCTGCTCAAGGTAAAAATTTAAAAATCCAATATAAAAAATTTTTTTCACAGAGGTCGGAAATAATCCGTCGAAGAGCTCCGAAACACGCGAAGAAACCTTTTTTTGGGCCGACAATTTTCCGCACCCATGATTTAGCCGCACCCAAGCCGCACCCATGATTTTTCGCTCCCAATTTTCCACACCCAAATATGATTTCCCACACCCACGTATACACCCGCACCCAAATGATTTTCCGCACCCATATCCTTAAAAAAATATAGCTAGATTCTTTAAAAATTCGGGTCTTTTTTTCGCTCGTTTCTTTTTTTGAATCAAATTTTTTTCCCTGCATCTCTGAACCTGTTTTTTTACAGTATGATGATTAGCATTGAAAAACTATTTTAAAGAGAAAAGACTATGCATGTTGTTCCATTGCATGAAAAACTGCGAACGGCTCATTAGGAGGGACTTCTCTCGAGTTCAAAAAAATTGAGCGGAATTTTTTTAATGTCGATTTCAAAAAAAGCTAAGGAAAAATAGTTCTCGATAATATTTAAGCAAAAATAGAGCCTTCTTTCAACAGAAGATGCATGTTGGTTCTTCGTTTTTCGTATAGGAATCTGCGAACGGCTCATTAGGAACAAACCACGGGTTTTTGTTTCTTCAAATGAGCTTATTTCCAATCAATTTTTTTTTGTAGTTCTTTTCGCCCATAGCCGACTTTCAGCTTTGCCCATGACTATTTAGATACATCTGTTCAGATCAATTTTTTTCAACATTTTTTTTGATTTTAACCCAAGTTTGAATTTGGAAGTATCTGGTCTATGACTTCTTTTAGGGTCGTCTGAGAGTAGAAATGAAGTCGCCACAGATACTGCCAAGAGTCCTAATATTGGCATGACTTTTCAGATTTTCTAAATTTTTTTGATTATTTTTTCTCAGTCAGTCAATCATTTTGTAGTTTTAGTCATAGATATTATCGACTGAGCTGTGTGCAAGAGCTTCTCAAACTTCATCGAACTGGAAGTTCAAGCTTGTAGTCGAAGAAGAGGATAGAATTGTCTGACGGTTCCTCGTTTCACGCGCGAAGCTCGTGCTTTAGGTGAAATCTTTGAAATGAAAGGTATCACTTCTAGTGAAGAGTTTTAAAAGAAGAGCTGATCTTTAGGCCTTCTCAAACCTTTTCTAAGAACAGAACTTTCAGTTCATCTTTTAAAACTGTTCTAAAAGCTCATAATTTATAGTTCAATCTCAGTTTTTCTTCTCTCTAGTTAGAACTTCTGAAATTATAGCCAAGTTTTTTTGTTTTCTGTAAATTGTCAGATGGCGATTCGACTGTCCATTTCTGAGCGTTTTTCGAGATCGACGGTGACAGTCATTTGAGAATAGCTTCGCGAGATTTTCCTAATAAAAAAGCTTGACTAAAACTAGTTCTCAGTCGTTGCTTACATAGAACTATTCAGAATGCAAAAAAATCGGCTAACGGCTTTGAATTTTGAATTTTTTTTTCAATTTTCTACTTCGAAATTCATTCAGAGTTCAGAGTGTTTCGCGAAACAAGATTTGCAGACGGTCACGCGGAAGAAGAGTCTCAAGCAGAATTCAGGCATTTGAGCACCCATCAAGCTGTTCTACCGAACTTCATTGGTTTCTTCCGAAGCAGGCGAAAAAAAAAAATTAAAGCCCAATTTCATTGACTTTATCAATTGAGATTCTCCGAAAACGGCTGTATTAAGGGGTCTGAAAAGGTCTCAGAAACTCTGGAAGCTCTCTGAAAATCCCTTGAAAGCCTTTTTGAAATCATGAGGATAAGAGAAGGAAAGTTTTCAAATTAAAAATTTACAGTCGTTATGACACTGTAACATTTTTTTATAAAATGATATGCAATATTCATGAATCTCGATAGAGAAATTAAATAAAAATTTTAATTGACGAAAATCGATATTAAATTTTTGGGCCTAAAATGTTTCTTGAAAAGATGTGAAACCTGCGCATAAATGTGAGAAAAAACAATGAGCATAACAAAATACTAATATCAAGAAATAATTGATGAAACTATAAAAAAAACACAAGAATTGAAAAAGAAACATTGAAGAAAAAACCCAACTAAAAAACGTATTTAAGCAGGAGCCAAGAGTTTTGGCGCGCTGTCTCATCGCTTTGGGACCCTATGTTCCCGTACACTTGGATAATTGCCAGTTTTCGAAAATTTTGTCTTTCCATTGCCAAAAATAAGCTTTTGGCGTGTTTTTTTTTCTGCTCTTCTTTGCTTTCATCATTTTGACTTTTTACATTATGGGTTTTCTTTCTACAGTGAAATTACTAAAAAAATATCGACGCTGAATATCAATTTAAAAAATCTGGCCTAAAAATTTGGATGATTTAACTTTGTATTTTATATTTTTTTTAATTCAGATATTCTAACCACTGATGTTCTACAATGAGAAAAACCGATGTTGTAAAATTTTTATCAAAGTTTTTTTTTTCACTTGTTCCCAAAAAAAAAATTTAGGCCCAAAAAAGTTAAATTTTTCGCATCAATTTTTCATGTCAATCAAGCTTTTCAAAGTTTGAATAATCATATCGGGAAAAGGAGTGTCGTGTCTTTATACCGCTTTCGAAGTGATTCCAGCTAAAAGACCGTCAAAAAGAAAAAAAAAACTGTTGAATATGTGAATTGATAGTGATCAAATGATAGATCACGTGAGAGATATCCCAACTAAGAGTATAAAAGAAGTCGGGAACTCAGATCATAATCACTCGTACCGCCCCCGTTTCGCCTCCAGCCTCGCCGTCGCTTCAAGCCTCGGACTGACGACTTCTCTCCTCAACTTCATCTTACCACACCTAGTTAATAAAACTATTGTGGGGTACTCTTCTTTCTGATAACGCACAAGATACATTAAAAAAACGAAGGTTTTATAGTCTGTTCAGATTTCAAATGTCAAGTCCTCGCTGAAGCTCCGCCTCCTAATGGCGCGATAAACCAATCAGAGAGCGAGCCATCCACAGAGCGTTTTTGAATGACGTCATTCTACTTGACATTCAAAATCTGTACAGACTATAGAGAGCCAGAGATCTTTTTGAAATGTTTTTTTATTCGGAGGATTTTTATCGCACTTCTTGTCACTTATTCTCAAGACTGAAGAAAATTGTATCAATGGTTTTCGAGAAAGCTTCCAGAGTCTTTGGGACCTCCTCAGACCCCTTAATACAGTCTTTTTTTCCTTTTTCGTTTTTTAAAAACTTCGATCTCTTAGTGCTCCAGTTTTTCAATGTTAATCGGAAGTTCTCAATTGATAAAGTCAATGAGCTCGGGCTTTGATTTTTTTTTTTCGTTCCGCATGTTTCGGATGAAACTACTGAAGTTCGGAAGAAAACAGCTTGATGGGTTCTCGGATGGGTAAATTCTGCTTGAGTGTCCTCTTCCGCGTGACCGTTTGCAAATACTGTTTCGCAACACACTCTGAACTCTGAATGTATTTCGAAGTGATTCTTAGACTGTGTAACCATCTGAAAAAGATAAGATTTCCTCTGGAGACGCGTTTTAAACTATTGGAAAATTTAAAATTAAAAAAAATGAAATCAATACTAACAAGTCGTTAGTAGATTTTCTTACATTCTGAATAATTATATTTATGCAACGACTGAGAATTAGTATTAGTCAAGCTCATTTATTAGGTAAATCTCGCAGAGCTATTCTTAAATCATTATCACCCGCGCTAATGCGAAACCTGTTCAGAAATTGACAGTAGAAACATATCTAACAATTCACAGGAAAAAAAACTTGGCAATTATTTTGAAAAGTTCCAGCCAGAAAAAACCTGAGATTAATCTACAAATTATGAGTTTGGGATTTGACCTAGAACACGATCTCCATGCTTGTTTCAAAAAGTGAGCTCGTCATAGCGCAACTGGATGAACTGTGCTCAGAAAAAGGACCGTCAGACAATGCTTTCAACTCTTTGGACTACAAATTTGGACATCAAATTCGCCTGAGACGATTTTGAATGGGGCTTCAAAAACTCTTGCACACAGCTCAGTCGATAATATCTATGACTAAAACTACAAAATGATTGACTGACTGAGAAAAAATAATCAAAAAAATTTAGAAAATCTGAAAAGTCATGCCAATATTAGGACTCTTGGCAGTATCTGTGGCGACTTCATTTCTACTCTCAGACGACCCTAAAAAGAAGTCATAGACCAGATACTTCCAAATTCAAACTTGGGTTAAAATCAAAAAAAATGTTGAAAAAAAATTGATCTGAACGGATGTATCTAAATAGTCATGGGCAAAACTGAAAGTCGGCTATGGGCGAAAAGAACTACAAAAAAAAATTGATTGGAAATAAGCTCATTTGAAGAAACAAAAACCCGTTGTAATGCACTCTCCGTCCTTCTTCTTTCTTTCACGAGAAACGACAGAAAACGTAGAGAGCAATATTTATCACCTCAAACTTGGGTAATTAAACCAACTATATACATATAGAAGAAAAAAACGAAATAAAAACGGAAAAAAATAAAAAAAGGCGAGCTCCACAGAGGGAGCAACCGCACACAATTGAAATAAAAGAAAAGAATGAAATGTATCCAGCTCCTCCATTACAGATAAAAGGTTTCTGGGCGGAGCTGATTTCATTTTAGTTTTCTATTTCGCAATAGAAACACCCGTGGTTTGTTCCTAATGAGCCGTTCGCAGATTCCTATACGAAAAACGAAGAACCAACATGCATCTTCGGTTGAAAGAAGGCTCTATTTTTGCTTAAATATTATCGAGAACTATTTTCCTTAGCTTTTTGGAAATCGACATTAAAAAAATTCCGCTCAATTTTTGAACTCGAGAGAAGTCCCTCCTAATGAGCCGTTCGCAGTTTTTCATGCAATGGAACAACATGCATAGTCTTTTCTCTTTAAAATAGTTTTTCAATGCTTATCATCATACTGTAAAAACAGGTTCAGAGATGCAGGGAAAAATTTGATTCAAAAAGAAACGAGCGAAAAAAAAGACCCGAATTTTTTTTAAAGAATCTAGCTATATTTTTTTAAGGATATGGGTGCGGAAAATCATTTGGGTGCGGGTGTATACGTGGGTGTGGGAAATCATATTTGGGTGTGGAAAATTGGGAGCGAAAAATCATGGGTGCGGCTTGGGTGCGGCTAAATCGGTGGTATGAAAAAAACACCAGCGATAATAGAAACGGCGACCTGTGATTGGAAGCACAACGTCGCTGAGTGTTCGAAAACAGTCCTTGAAGCTGCACAAGAAGCCTCTGGAGAGTTCTCTGGAGAAGCTTCGGTGATTTTTTCATATCGCTAGGGAACTTTCCGACGGCCACCTTTCCGACGAAATTTTTTCCGACTTTTTTCCCTTATATTTTTCGGTTTATAAGACATCTATTTACACTTTTTTTTTTCCTATTTTTTTGTGTTTTAATCATGAACCAACTACCTACTTTATATAGGAAATTTAAAAACGAATATTATATCGAGAAAAAAAAAAGTCGGAAAGGGATTCGTCGGAAAGGTGGCCGTCGGAAAGTTCCCTAGCGATATGAAAAAATCGGAAAAGTCGCCATTTGAATTTTCGCTGGTGTTTTTTTCATACCACCGCTAAATCATGGGTGCGGAAAATTGTCGGCCCTTTTTTTGTGAAAAATTCGGCGATCTCGCACTGCGCTATTTGTTTCAATGTTTTATTTCGAAAAAATTCCTGAACCTAAAAGTTTATCTCACCATGGTCAGAAGGATTGCGGAGAAAGTGACACTGAAATGATCGAATGGCTTAAGTGTACGTTCTGCGCACTTTGGGCCCATTTGCTGTGTACAGAACAACTGCCTGGAAGGAAGTGTCTTTGCTCAAATGGCATCTTCGAATTCAATCAATCAATTTCGAGCGACAGCGATTAATTTTATATCCGAATCATAGTATTTATGTTTTTTTTTATGCAATATTGTAAGATTTATCGAGAAATTTAGAGCTAAACTTCAAATCCAAATTTGATTAGTAAAAGCCCATTATTTGCATCCTATAGTCTGTTTAGATTTCCAAAGTAAAGTAACAAACTCCTTCCTTAAAAGCTCTCTATGGATGACTCTCTCTTTCTCTCTCTGATTGGTTTGATATACGCATAAGGTGTGGAGTTTAAGCGATGACCTGACACTCCAAATCTGAACAGACTATATGAACCCACTCAAATTCAACCATAACCATTACTAACTAATAATAAAACTTTTTTGAACGTGATTGAAGTGTGAATATGAGTTCGCCGGAAGATATCCGAGAACAGCTTTTTTTTCTGACTTTTACTGAAAAAGGCGATCATTGCAAACGCCATCAGTGAACCGTTCAAATATATGGAAAAGGAAAAACAATGGTCTGTAAAAAATATGGAATATGAGGCAAAAGTGCTCAACCGAACAGGTATACTGTAGTTGAGGCAATGTCCCTGGTTACTAATGCCGTGTTCAAAGTAATTTCCGCGAAATGCAAAATGATCTCTGACTCTCCAAAATTTAGTGATCTTTTCCTTTCTCTAACGGGTATTTTGCATTTCGCGGATTCAAATTGAACACGGCATGAATAGCGGCGTCTACTTCCGACCCCGCTGGACATGTGCACAGAAGCGCTTTTTCGATCGATTCGAAGTACGCTGTAACGTACCGGCATGGCTATCATTCAAAGCTAGTAAAGAACCAAGAGCTGGTTTTGCACAACGTTTGTGATAAATCGCTGGTTTTCGAGGTTTTCTTTTTCCAGTATGCTTAATTTAAGCTGTATTTCAGGCTGTAGTTTTTGCATTTTCGGATTTACATGACGTCCCCATTTTCCAACTCAAAAGTGCAACCTTCCCATCCTACCCTGCTAACTATGGCGCATTGTATCCCGGAAAGGATTATTGGCAGATTGGAGTGTCAAAGCACAGGGAGCCCACCTGGCAGGAAGGATGTATTTCCGATCAAATGAGTATGTCTGATTTATTAACTTTACAAATTTTGATTGTTCGATTTAGGAGGATGGTTCTATGGGTCAACCCACGGTCGAATGGAGACTCCGGATCTGCGATCATTGATAGCTCCGGCCGCTTTCTCGGCATGAGTGTTGGGAAAAAGTCGTTCAGCTTCGAAGACACTGCGAAGATGCCCATTTCCGAGGTGGCAGAGCATTTTTGCGATACGCGAATAATTTGCGCCCAAGCAATTTTCATCATTGCTGGAATTATCGACGATGAAGTAAGTTGATTTAGTTAGGGACTTGGTTAAAGTGTTATGTTTCAGTGCCAACAGCCCAACGAGAAAATTCCTTGTTTGGAGTGAAATGTGGATTTTTGTACAAAATTTCGCCATACGAGGTTTTTCCTAAAATTTCTGCTTTCTATCCATTATTTGTTTTTCTGAAGCTAGGTTTTCAAGGTCTATAAAATGTTTCTTTTTCCTTTGCTCTTCGAACTTTCCTCATTTCAATATTTTTCGTATTTATAAATGCTTATAGTCTGTTCAGATTTTGAATGTCAAGTGCAATGACGTCATTCAAAAACACTCTGTGGATGGCTCGCTCTCTGATTGGTTTATCGCACCATTATGAGCGGAGCTTGAGCATCGACTTGACTTTCAAAATCTGAACAGACTATATTCAATGGGAGCTGATCCATTTTATAATATTTTTTTTTATTTTGTAATCATTAATTTAGAGTTTCCCCTTTCGAAATCGTTCCTAAATGTTTTTTTAACGTAAGTGAATGTTTTTTTTCACATCATATTCTTCAAACTGACAACTTTCGAACATTTCAGGAGCTGTTATTCTGAAATTGCAATTTCAAAAATTGAACAAAAATAATTTTGAATATGCGATAGTGCGTCTCGGTGTGCTTACACTCTAAGCATCATTATTTACGAAAAGTCTTGACCTAGCGTAATGAAAAAAACACCGTGAGATTTCATCTTTCGCGCCAAATTTTTTTTTGACGTCTCCCCACCCCGTTTCGGAACACCGTATTCTAATATGTTTTCTGTCAAGTTCGTTTCAATTGAACTTTATCTTATATATCTCAATAAATAATGTATGGATTCACTGTTTGGTAAATACAGAACATTAATTTTATTCAAATTTATTAGCGATTTATTGGCGCACTTTTCTCGACCATTTCAACCACTTAACACATTTTATCTGCCATTTTTCACGTTCCAACTCGGAGTTGAAAAAAAAATCGTTCCAATCCTGTAACTTTTAAGGGATTAAATGAAGTTGACGTGTTTCTTAGTCGGAGCAGCACTCACGACTTCGGCTCTGTGTCAAGGTTTGTAGAAAAAAAGGTTCTTAATCTTGAAAGGCGATTTTAGCTGATTCGGAGAAGAAATCGGAGCTGCCATGGAAGGATGGAGGGGAGGGTGAGTAATTTTGTGAGGTTGTATTTTTCAATAACAAGTTATTTTCCAGCTTGCAAAAACCTTCTCGATGGATTATATCCGGTGGCTCCTTGCGCTACAGAGTTTCTGACCTGTTCGGGGGGAGTTGCTCGACCTGTGATTGGAAGCACAACGTCGCTGAGTGTTCGAAAACAGTCCTTGAAGCTGCACAAGAAGCCTCTGGAGAGTTCTCTGGAGAAGCTTCGGTGGTATGAAAAAAACACCAGCGAAAATTCAAACGGCGGCTTTTCCGATTTTTTCATATCGCTAGGGAACTTTCCGACGGCCACCTTTCCGACGGATCCCTTTCTGACCTTTTTCTATTATCTTTTTCGGTTTATAAAACATCTATTAACATTTTTTTTTCTATTTCTTTGTGTTCTAATCATGAATCAACTACCTACTTTATATAGGAAGATTTAAAACGAAGATTTTATCGAGAAAAAATTCGGAAAAAGATTCGTCGGAAAGGTGGCCCTCGGAAAGTTTCCTAGCGATATGAAAAAATCGGAAAAGTCGCCGTTTGAGATTTCGCTGGTGTTTTTTTCATACCACCGCAGCTTCGGGCGAAAATCCTGGAGAAGCTTCGGCGGCAGTTCTGGAGAAGCTTCGGGCGAAGGTTGCGGCGAATGGATCGATGGAGGCGATGGTTTGAATAATTTAACTTTTTTTTTAAATGGATGTTTTCAAGTTTGCCAAAAATTGCCCGATGGAATTTATGCGCGAGGAACGTGTGAATCCAACTTCTTGACGTGTTCTGGCGGCATCGCTCGAATCATGAACTGTCCGGCAACGCTCTTCTTCAACCCTCCAATTTTGGTGTGCGACTGGGAAACCAACGTCCTCGGCTGCGAAGGATCTGGAAGCTCCGGAGAATCCTCTGGTGGGAGCTCGGGTGAAGGCTCTGTAGAAAATGACTGGGTTGATGCTGGGGAAGGTTAGTTTGCATTCTCCATTCAACTTGAGTTAATGATTTTTTTTTCAGTTTGCAATGACATTCCCGACGGACTCTACCCAATCGGCATTTGCGAACCTCAATTCCTGACCTGCTCCTCCGGATCTGGACGTTTGATGCGATGCCCAGCGGCTCTTTTCTTCGACCCTCTGACCGCTGTCTGCGAATTCCCTTTCAAACTCGAGGGTTGCTTGGAGAAGATCATCGAAGAGGGGTCTTCTGAGTCTTCGGGCGAATCAACTGGGGATAACTCGACTGAATCCTCGGGCGAGGCTTCTGTAGAATCTTCCGGACAAATCGCTGGAGTTATTTCATGGGTCGATGGAGGCGACAGTTTGTAGATTTTCTTTCAAGGTTATCTGTTTTTTCCAGAATGCGAGAACCTGCCTGACGGTCTTTATCCTAACGGAGCCTGCTCCTCCAAGTTTTTGACATGCTCTGGAAGACTCGCCAAGAGTGTCAAAAATTTTATTCGACGACCCAAGCAAAATGGTCTGCGGAGTGAGGTCCGAAGTCCTCGGATGCTCGGTCGCTCCTGTCTCCGAGTGCAAGGTTTTCGTAACATGTGAATATAATAACACGATCCGTTCCTTTTAGAAAGGCGGACTTTTCTCCTTCGGAAAATGTTCCACTCAGTTCACGTCTTGCGTCAACGGACGAGCCATCCTCATGTTCTGCCCCAGTTCTCTGGCTTTTGATGAATCAGAGCAGACCTTCAATAACCCTAAAGGATTCAAGGAATGTGAAAACTCGACTGGTAAACTTCTGAATTTTAATTTTCAAGACGGAAAGACTCAGGTTCTGGTGAAAACTTTGGTGAAATTTCCATCGAGCAATCCGGAGAATTCTCTGGTGAGTCTTCCGGAGAAAGCTCTGGCGAATCTTCTGGTCAAGAAACGGCTGAGTTCTGCAAGAGCAACGATGACGGATTCTACTCGGCTGGTATGTTCTCTTTGTACACTTTCCTGTAGCTGCATTTTATCTCATTGTTCATTTTGAGGATGCGGATCGCTAGTTTACGCCTGCTCAAACTCACAAACTGATCGCCTCGACTGCCCGTCGCACCTCGTTTTCGACGACGAGATGAAGTATTGCGATTTCCCATCCAAGTCTTCCGACTGCACTGACCTCATCGAACAAGGTTTTGGTATTCCCATTGAAATGGAACCATTTTTTCTCCAGAGGCTATCACGGCATTGAGACCAAGTACAGTCAAGTGTGAGATCGACGGGATCTTGGTCAGCAACGAATGCTCTCAAAGATTCGGTCTGTGTACGTCGGGAACTCTGATTCCATTCACATGCAACGCCGGTGCTGTCTTCGCCATCAACAATGGAACATGCATCATCTCTGACGAGGTCCCTCAATGCCACCACTAACTCAGATTGAATTGAAAATATATTGATATACACTAACCTTCTAACAATCAGATGTACATTATACCCTAAATACCCCGTTGAAACGCTGGAAGTAGTGTAAAGCTTGTATAATAAATATTGCTTGGCATAGAATGTAAAAAGAGAATCGGTTGAATATATCCTTACAAATGCCTATGTGCGGAGATGAATTTACTGCTTGCTATTCATACTTTCATTAACTGTTCCCTAATATGGAATCTAATTATGCGTAACTTAACTCGAATGAAACGGAAGTTAAAAGAGACTTCTCTCATCTATAGCTGAACTGCAAACATTTCTGAACCTCTTGTTTTCACAAGCTCTTTTATTGAACTTTTAAGAGCCATTTCATACAGTTTGAGGCTGATCGTGAAAGGCCTAGACCAAGTTTAGAAAATGACTCCGAATCAGACGTATCTTACTTGTGTTCAAGGCGTTTTTTGTTGCTTCGCAATTGTTCCCTTTGCGATAGCATGTCACGTTGCCGCAGTAACGACGGAAAAACATCGCGAAAACTTAACCAGAGACCAGACGAGAAAATTTTCTTCGTTCCTGTTTCATCAAACGTCTTTGCACATCCGAGTTCTTGGATATTCTGAAGAAAATCTTGATTCCGAAAAAAGATTCGGAATTTCGAGAGATTTAAAAACATTTTTATCGTAAAGTTACTGTTTAGATTTCGAAATTTGAAAACATAAATAATATTTCTATCGTTAAGTTACTGTTTAGAAGAAGATATATCAGCCACGATATTTTTCGGTTAGACGTCTAAAAAAAAAAGCTTTTTAAATGTCTCCTTTTTAAAAGTTTTGTCTCCTGGAGGATTGTTTGAAGATACATTTTTTTTTTGAGTCGTCCTCTCTTTCTCACCCAACGAGATCTAGTACGATCCATCATAAAACAACCTACCAAGCCTGATACACTTGAAAATAATAAAAGCGTGTGACTTGCAAGAAGCGAGCTTTTCCGCACGACACCTGAGGTTTTCTCCTTTTCGAAGCAAACAAGGTTATGAAGAGAGTTATGTGAAAATTGAGAGGGTAGAATAGATTGGCATCGATGAATGTAAGCAAAAATCTCCCACGCCCACGTTTGCTTCTTTGCGGAAATGCTCAGACACTGGTAACGCCTTCCGGAAGTGTCTGTAATCTCACAATCGTCAAGACAAAAATGTCAAGACAACTTTTTATCGACGCAAAGACCTCTTGAGTGATCGGAATCTACAAAACCGTTCATTTTATTAATCCCCGTTTCATCTTGTCTGCCACTGCTTTCTTTTCGAAAAAGAAATTAATGCTAAACGTCGAATATATAATTTTTTCTGAATAGAAATTTAATGACAGTGCAAAAAATGAACTAAATTCGTGTCCATTTTCCTTTTTCACGTTTTTCAAGTCCGCTCCAGCGAGCTGCTTTCCTGGTATAGCCCATTCCGATTTAGGTTTATCCGTTTTGTTAGTCTGTGTACCAAATTGGACCTAATTTGAGCAGCTTCACTTCAAGACTTTCGTTTTTCTTCCAGTATCTTTTGAATTTCTGTTTTACGTCAATTTTTTTCTCTTCGGTGCTTTAATCATTTTGAAGTGATCGCGGAACGTAATCAAAAAACGCATGCCCAACGAATCGGAACTTTTCTGTTAGAGTGAACTTTTTCAATAGAGTATAATCATCTGACCTTTCGAAGCAGCTTGCAAAAAGTTTTCGTGAAAATAATCTCATGTTTCTATGCTCCTTCAAAAATGTAATTCTTTGCTTGTTTTTTTTTGGCGAGCTTCCAAAGAGTCATTCTGAATTGTTTCGTTTAATCCAGTTCAAAATTTCTTCCTCGGTCAAATCGCTCCGGACGTTTCTGAGCCTTTCAAGTGATTGCTTAAAAGTACTAACGTCACTGAAGGGTTCACTTGGAATGTCCAGAAATATCCTGGACGTGACCTTTAAATCAGATCGAAAAAAAACTTGCTTCAAACTTTTTTTTAGCTACTTTTTTATATTTTTTTTCGTGTACCAACAGTTCAAGCATATTGAACTCAATGAACCAATCAACGAGCTCATTTAGGTTGCAAGTTTTGACTCGCGAGCGCGATTTCCTATGAAAGCCGAGAGAAAACCTTTCCAATTTACAGGAAAGCCGAATCGAGCAAATAACTATAGCCGGCCAGTGTCAACGACGTCGTTGGCCCGTTTATGTCCGATGGCCTTTTATCTGACCCCCACTTCCAGGTTATTTTAAATATGGTTTTTGTACTTATTGTACGGTTTTCAAAGAACTTTTTAGGTCGAATTTGAGGAATCTTTCTTTTTTCAAATATTAAATATTCAAATGTGTATTTTTAGTTATTTTTATCTCTCAGAAAGTTTGAAAATATCCGCATCTGAGCGTCTTTTGTTTCTTCCTAGGATGACGTAAAAAACCATAATTAAAATCGTTGAATCATTTTTTTGTTTCCGCGTGAATCAAAGGCAGGAAATTCACTGAGGCAGCCCAAACACATATTCTTTCTCGTACGCTCAACGCTCGTGAGAAGCGACCTTATTTTTTTTTTCAACTTTCTCACTTTTTTGCATTACCTGGATGTGAATGAAACAAATGTGGAAGAAATCCCACCGCCGATACTTCTTTTCCTAATCACATGTTGCCTTGAAAGTCGTTTTGCGCTGCGTTTTGCATGTTATGGAAGCCTTGAAGGAAGCCCCTCGAAAGGCGCGGCGGCCGCGGCGTTTCTCACCCCATAGTTGCTTTCTGTCATGTACTTGTCGCACAAGCAGTTCAAGGTTTGTTCATCATTTGGCATGTTTCCAAACCGTCTTTCAATTTGTGAGAAAAATTTTTTTAAGTAAGCAATTTTTCGACTTGGACCCCCAAAGCGCCAGTTTTACTCACGGACTCCAGAGTGGTCCCTATAGGGGCAACCTTAGGAGCCCTTGAAGGTTTCCCCTCTAGGGGCAACTGAAGCTTGCAAAAGTGGTCCCTATAGGGGGCATGCTGATCGGATAATTGTTATGAGCCCTAAGCGAAGAAGCTTTTCCATGGGAAACCGAATAAATAAGCGTTTTTGAATGAAATTGAAAGATCCCTATAGGGTCCACTTGAGCTTTGGGGGCTAAGGGGTCAGACCCTAAACCCCTATAGGGACCACTCTGGATTTCTTAAGCATGAGAACTTCCTTTTATTTTCTCAATATTTCACTTTCAAAGGGACTTAATACTTTTTCTCAACTCATAATCGAATGAATAACAAAAAAGAGACAAACGAGGTTTAAAATGTTGTGAAAAGTAGTTTGAGAGATCACTGCTCTGAATCCTAGTCACCCTGGGAAAGAACAGAAACAGAATTCCAAGTTTTGCTCAAAATTTTTTTATCGTCTTTTTTTAGTTTGATCAATGGCGACAAAAAACCAGCATGAAATAAAGAATTAAGCAGATTGAATGAAGAAAAATAAGATATTTTCATTCACATTATTATTTACGATTGCGTGCACGACTTTCAAATTGGGAAAAAGGAAATAGAACCCGAGGGAAAACTGCACGGCGTTCGGCCTTTTAGAGGCGGAGTCCCTTTTTGTGCTAGGGAAAGTGCACATCTTGCCAATTTTATATTTCGATGAAAATCTCCCCAAAACTGTCCTTGTTCATCATCTTCTGGGTCAAAGAACTCCATCTTCTGGGCATAAGTCGGCTGGATCCCACCCCGGGGTGCGCGCCTTCCACCCAAAAAGTGCGGCCTATCTCATTTTCAACTCTTTTTTTCGCGCGAAAAAGGCTGGGGTATGGATTAGCCCCGATGTATGCTTTTAGACCGAAGAACCTTCGCATCCTCTCTAAAAGCCTCAAAAGCTAGCTTTCGGTTTCAACTAGGCGCTTACAGGACTGGGCGATGCAGCTGCCAAATCTGCCAGTGCAGCCACGCAACGGTATGATACGGACCTACGACAACACAACGCGCACTTTTTCTCGGCCCTACTCGGCCAAGACCGTCTTTTTCTACAAAGAGGGCGACACCTACTTTTCGGTAGGTTTTCCAGTTTTTTTTTAATGAGTATAAGTTTAAAAGTCATTTTCTGAATATTACTCATTTTTAGAGTTTTATTTTATCCAAGAGCAGACTTTTTTGCTCTCCTGATGATACAATCTTCCTTCTGAAACTTGATAGGTTCAAAAGTATTGTTCTTCTGAAGAATACACAAAAAACCGTGTAATTTTCAGACTGCTGAATAGGCGTGAAAAAAGTCATAACCATTCTATGATTCCATTTTTTGTAAATCATAATGATTGAATAATCCACGATAAAAATTGCTTGGAGTTATTTCTCCGGAATCTATTCATATCTTCTGGAAAATGAACGAAGAAATTGAGGGTCTGCGAGTTCCAATCTCAAAAAGTCGATACAAGACGATCGACGGCCTGCTCGACGACCTCAACCGCAATATCCAAATGCCTTTCGGGGTGTGTCGAAATCTTTTATGGCTCCGAAATAATGATAATTTCAGGTCAGGCGGCTTACCACTCCAATGGGTCGGACACCCATCGACGACATCAACAAACTCGAACACCTCGGAAAGTTCGTCTTGTGTTTTGAAAACTGCACTTTTATATAGAGCGGATATCTTGTTGAAAATAGTACTGGAGAATTAGCGCCTATTGAGACGAGATAATCGGCCGTTTATGCCAGAATCTATTCAAAGGGATTATCAGCTGCTGACGTAGCCGATCTCTCCAAGAGCTTAGGATGCCGCTTTATGAATACTTTTGCATTATCTTCTTGGAGTTTTGGAAAGGAAACCGTCTAGTTATAAAAAGCCACCGAAAAAATGGTACAGAACGACGAAAAATAGTTGTGAAAATTATCGATCTCGAAAATCAAAAAAGTCTTCTTTTGCCAATTATATGACTGAAGCAAAACATGTATCGAAATTAAACTGAAGAGCCAAAAAATAAACGAAAAAAAAAACTCAAATTTCGCGCTTTTTATATTACCTTCACTGCTCGCTTTGGAATCACGTGCAATTGAAAGGGCTTGATTTCATGAATAAACCCCTTCGAAAAAAATAATATAAACCAATTTTTTTATAGCATTCCAGTTGACTAGTTTATTAGATACTGCAAAAATATTTTTTTTCTTCGACAATTAGAAAAATGAGTCAAAAAAAGTGTTTTTTTAATCAATTTTTTTATTTTCGAGAATTATTGTTTAACAGTACTGGTAATAAAAAGTATTAGCAAAAAAACTGAAAAATCGTGAAAAATAAAAAGTTGTTCTGTTCAAGATTTGAAAAAAATTATATTTTCTAAGAAACTCCGATATTCGATATGGAACTTTTTTTTCCCTTGTAAAAACAAGTCTTCGGCTTTTTAAAAAAACCTAGTTAGCACCCTAATAATTATGTAGTATGCTTTAAAAAAAAATTTACTAACTATCGGAATTTCAGTCTCCCTTGTTGAAAAAATTTCGAAGCTGTTTCAGAAAGAAACAAAGAGAAGTTTAGGTATGTGGCGTCTTCGTCGAAGACAAGCCGCGGCGTAGACTTCTCGGCGTTGGAAAGGCTCCAGAAGGCGCGTGAAACGGCTTCAGAATCGCTGCGGAACACGCGGCCTGGCGGCCAGTCCTTCTGGGTAAATGTCTTGCGGCTACATTTCCGGATTTGCGACTACAATGGGTGGAGAAAGATGAAAAAAAGGAAGGAAAAGAGGGATAGGTAATCCCATGATGCCATTCAAGGCGCCATCCATTCGTGTCGCCCGTCAGGCATCGTCAACACCTTTCATCGTTTCAGGTATCCACGTCTCCCAGTTATCAGCAAAAACTCCGAATGACTCGCACCTTAGGCTTGAGCATCCCCTCGAAACAGGTTCTTGCGATTTTCATTTCTTCTTCAACTCAGGCATGTCTGACCACGTGGCCGACTCGGTGATCGACCAGGTCGCTCCGCCGAAAATTGAAGGAGCAACGTCGCCCAGTGCGCAGGTCCTTCCAAAGCGAAGCTCCACTTATATCCTCCTGACTTCAAATGAAAATAATAATGCCTCAGGTGTTCTTTGTTCTCAATGGAAAGGGAAAGTTCTACCGAACCTTGCTCAATCCGTACAAGCTGCCGTCGATGGAGAAGCTGCTCGGAGAGGTCAGCGAAGGATTGGAGGCGAGTTATTCCTGTTTATAAGATTCACAGGTTAACTCTTGAAGGTAGCCATCTACCGACTGTACACGACAGAAGGAAGCAGAGTGACGAAGGTTGAGGAGATCATGTCTCATCCTTCCCCAAAAGTGATTGTGAATCAATTTTCGATTAATGGATGTTCCGACAGATCATCGCGTGTCCACGCAACGAGCGTCCCTTCCTTCAAGCACCGGTGCAACTACCGCTGATTAGGCCCAGTCGGTACGCTCCGAGGCTCCTCGATCTAGGTCCGTCCTGCCATTGTCTGGTTTCCCAGGCAACCAAGAAACGAAGAAGATTTGCCGTCCTTTGCAGACTCTTTGTCCAACACGAACACGACAGAATCAATAGGCGAGAACGGCATCGAGAAGTCGACGAGGTGTTCCTTGACCCAGTCCAAAATCAACTCCCAAAGTTTCAGAACGGTCATGCCGCCGATAACGAAAGGTCTTCGGAGAGCCACAGGGGCACCGCGGAAAACCTTTGCAGAAAGAGCGTTCGAGAAAAGTTTGCTCATTGAATTTCTGAAAAGTGAAAACCAGAGCTCTTTCAAAGTGTTCATAATTCCTTATTCTGAAAATTAAAAAAAAAATCTCTGGGTGAAAAATGTAGATAGCTCTCAACCAATTAAACTGGTAGCTCTGTTCATTTTTTCCATCATGGTCAAACAGCAACTTTTTTTGCAAAAGACATTTTTTTTCAAATTTTTTTAGCCATCTCAGTTTCAATGATTGGATTTCAAACAAAAATTTTCAATAATTGGCATAAAAACTGAAAAAAAAAAATCATTGTCCCAAATGTTTCTATGGTCAGATTCTCGAGACTTGAAAGGTGATATGGGCAACTGGGCAAAGTTGGTTTTATTGCGTGTGCCAAAAAGTTGAAAAAATGTAGGAAAAAACATTTTTTATCTTTATCCCATCAAATGGTATTCCTCAGTCATGAAAAAAACCAAAAACAAAAAACTATCGAAATTAAAGAAAAAAACATGAAAAAGAGGCTCTTACTCTTGTCAATCTGACCATATCGCTTTTCATGTCTGGAGAAAACCGGGTAATTTCGAACTCTAGCCTCAGGAAATATTTTGCAGAGAAACCGGTGGGCAAACCCAAAGATGCACTGGTCAGCCGAAAGCGTCATGTCGTCGATTCGTTTGAGCTCGAAAAACAAGGTGCTCAAAAGACGGACGACGTCGACTCAGGCACTGGAAACTCGGCCACTTCGACAGGCAGCTGGAGCCATTGGGACAACGAAAGAGCTGATAGTATGACGGAGAGGAAGGCTCAAATGATCCGAGAAGAGAGCCAAGCAGCGACCAGCGAGGAAGATCTCATCGTGGAAGGCGAGAGCGACCTCGACGACCACCCACGCAAATCTTCGGCCACAACCGACAGCGCCGTCGGCAGCGTCACTCCGCCTCGGACCTCGTCAGCCAAAAGTCGGACGGATACTCCTGCCCTCCATACTCCCAATTCTCGACTTTCACGAGCGTCCTTCAGAAGTCAGGCAGAGACCCCAGCGCTGAAGACTCCTGACTCGGCGACCAGAAATTCGCTAGCGTCGTCTAGAAGTCATGCAGATTCGCCTGCAATGCGAACTCCCGACTCTGAGGCCAACTTCTCTGCGAGAAGAGCTTCCGACACTTCTGAGCACAGCGTTGCCGCTACTTCTGCTGTACACACTCCAGACTCCTCTCGAGAAATAACAACCCCAGAAGCCAACGATAGACGATTCGGTCATCTAGGCGCGAGCACAGACAGCGATATGGAGCTGGAAGTGCCGTCAACTTCAGGAAGCGTTCAAACTAGAGACGAAGAACGAGATCAAAAACCTCTGCGTAAAATAACGGAAGAGCCTGAAGTCATGTGCGAGAACGTTAGAAACGCTGCTGCAACCAAGATACAAGCCGTTTATAGAGGCTATCGGACTCGTCGAGTGCTGAAGGGTAAGTTTTTGCGATCCCGTAAATTGATGACCTGAATTTTAGTGCGATTCAATGAAAGCAACGAAGAGATACCAAATCTACCCTCCTCTCAGCAGCCGCTAGAGGAAACAGCGGATGACTTCACAGTTATTGAAAATGGTTTGCAATCTTGAATGCTTAGGTTTGAAACAGTAAGAAAAAAGGTCGATGCTTTCCCGAACCCAAAATTTTTTTTTTCGAACCGTACTCCAATTGGTCCCCCAGATAGTATAATTCTTTCGATCTTCTCATTTTCGACCGGCTCCATATAATTTTTATCGATCTTCTTTTTAGTCGTGTTTTTCTCGAAAAATAGGAAATTTCAGAAAGTTTTGTAGATTATTAGAGTCCCAATAAAAAGCTCTATAATAAAATGTTTACGCGCAACAAAAAGTATTTTTTACTGGCCACACGTCTTTAAAAGTCATCCGATGCGAAAGCGAACTTTTCAGATGAAGGAAGGAGCTTGAAGTCAACAAACTCAACGAGTGAGTCGATTCAGTAAATCGAAAAAACGACCATCTTTCCAGGAATGACCTACACAATCGAGGTGAAAATCGGGTTTCGGTACGGCGCCGAAACGGAGGCAGATCTCTACGTGGTGTTGCACGGGGATGAGGCCTCGAGCCAGAAAATCGTCCTCAGACAAGAGGTCTTTCCTATGACTCTCCAGTTCGAACGGAGATTATTTGCAGTCGGACTGGCTCCTCATAGAAAATCCTCAATTCCGAGAAGACCAGGTCGTGCGCTTTCACGTCGAATCTTTGCATTTGGGCACTCTGAGCAAGATTGTCATCGGGCACGACAGCAAAGGCTACGGTAGGGCGACATCATGTTCCAAGACAAAAAAGCACTTCGACAGGCGCCGGAGTTTTTATCGAATACGCCATGGTTGCTGAGAACGCGCTGGCGTCACGCCAATTCATGTTTTTTTGCAACAAATGGCTCGACGGCGGGCAGGCATGACACTGAAAATTATTGCAAAATGCTAGTTTTGGATACAGGTGGACGGGAAAATCGAGAGAACGCTGTTCCTATCGACTTTTCTCTACATGGAAGCTGCGCTGAGAGATTCGGACCACACGAGTGAGCTCTTGCTCCGAAAAAGAGCGAAATCGGGGGTTTGCAGAAGGTCGGTGGGAGTTCATCGTGCACACTCGACACGACGGCCTCGGCGGCACCTCGTCGAATCTCGTCATCGTCGGCTACGGCGTCAACGGCGTCTCCATGAGCTACATCGAGAACGACCGAATGTTCAGCGACCCGGCCTACAATCCTCTCATTCAGGTCACTCGTCCAGATGACCTGAATGACCATCGACAAATCGTTCAGGTGGACTTTGGCGAGATCGGAGAGCTCTTCAAAGTGCGCTTCGAGATTGATGGTGCAGGAGATCGACCCAACTACTTCATCGAGTATCTCGAGATTCGCGACCTTGACACTGAAGAGCGGATGGCCGTCAGGTTAATCTTCCCGAAATTTCTTCCTGACTCCCTAATTTCCATTTGAAGTGTCAACAAATGGTTGATGACGAATCCGCCGGAAGACGCTAAGCGATACCAGGCCTTTCGAGAGGTTCCCATATACCGCGCTACATCTCAGCCGCTTCCTAGTGAGCTTCATATGAGTCTGAACTAACGAAAAGGGGTTTCAAACGAATTTGGGTTCTTGGCGCAATAATCCATAGTTATAATGTTTCATTATGAGGGCAGGCAAAGTCAGAATGGATGCAGAATGGATGCAAAAAGAGAGTGGCTGCTAAATGGCGGCTAAAAGGGTTCCGTTTTGCGGCATTTATTGAGCCTTCATTTCTATTTACTAGAGTTGTAAAAGTCGGAAAGGGTGGAAAAAGGCTCCATAGAAATGTTCCTTTTAGGGTACAAAAAAGGTTCCTTTTTTACTGCCTTTATGAACCATTTTTGGTGCATTTTTCAACCCTTTCTTGACCAAAAAAAAAATGGAAGGCTCGATAAAAGGGCTCTTTTTGCTGCCTCTCTGCAGTCTTTTTTGAGCCTCTCCCTTTCAGCGGCCATTATTCACCATTCTGATTTTTTCCCGAGGGGGAACTCGAGTGAATTTTGAGCTTTCAAGCTTCCAGTCCATTTACCAGTAAAAAGAAATGAAAAGTTGTTTTTAGCCACTATATACGAAGGAAAAGTCACGCTGGCGGACTTGGAATTGGCCCGTTCGCCACAGCTCAAAGCGCAACTGATAGGCGCCACAAGCGATTCCGGCGTCTTTCCAATCTTTCCAAGTCGCTCCAAGGACAAAACGGTGAAAAAAAGACGCTGAGAGAAGGATGACGCCGAGAGTTCAGACCTACTCCTACAAGGTGGATTGCGTTCATTTGGGAAACATCACAGACGTGAGGATCATCGGCGACCTCGAGGGACCGGCCAACGACGTGATCGAAGGTCTCGCCGTCCTTCAGACCATCTACGATCACCACGAACTCCAGATTCCCGTCGGCGACCAAGTCCTCAAACTCCCAGTCGATTTCGTTAACTAACAATACTTTCAGCTTCTCGCATCGGAGTTCACAGTGAGGGAGACAGGTCACGCCCCTTTCCGCTATGTTCTCGGCGTTTCCAGCGTCCGTGAGGACACGACTGTTGCCGACGGCCCCGTCTACAAGACTCTCTCCGTCAAAAGTGAACTCTTTCAACAGAAAACTTTCAAAAAAGAAATTTAAAAAAAAAGCAAGATTTTTGGAGAACTTTAATAGTTCTTCTAGCAGATCTCGAATATTAAAAAAATATATCTATTTGTAAGTTGCTGAAATGGGTGATTCCAATAGAGGTTACGGAGATAAACAGTCCCTATAGGGGACGAAAAAGTGGTCCCTGTAGGGTTTTAGAGTCCGACGTCTTAGCCGCTAAATCTCAAGTGGTCCCAGTAGGGGTCAGGGAGGAAAAACATCCCTATAGGGGTCGAAAAAGTGGTCCCTATAGGGTTTTTGGGTCTGACCTCTTAGCCCCTAAAGCTTAAGTGCTCTCTATGGGGGTTTTTCAATTTTATTCTCGCTTATTTATTTAGTTTACCTCATGGAAATTCTTTTTCGTGTAGAGTTCATATAAGTTATCGACTAGAATGTCCCCTATAGGGGCCACTTTTGCAAGCTTTAGTGACCCCTATAGGGGTTGGTAAAGTGTTCCCGAGAGGGAATCCTCCAAGGGCCCTAAGTTTGCTCCTATAGGGACCACTTTGGATTTCCTAAGGTTTCGAGTAAAATATCTTGATTCTCAGTTAGACAGTTTCACCTATTCTGCCGTCCTTCATCTTTCTTTTTCTTCGAACTTTTCAAAGTTTTTTGATTATCGACAGATTAATTCAGTGATCGAAGGATTAGCCACAAAGAGAAAGACGCCAAAAGGCTGGAAAGCTCCGAAAGAAGATTCGTTCATCCTATCGATGAGCGTCGATGTAAGTTCTATTCTCGAATTGAAAGGTCATGATATTTGATTGAGGACGGCGAGCACTGCCAGCTGCCTTTCGTTGAACTGTGCCCAAAAGAAGGTCCTTTGCTCAGGATGGAACCGCGGACCGACGAGCCCATCAACAACGTTCTCATTTTTCAAGTCTCTCCATTCTTTGACCTTTTGTACAATTCGCTTTTCAGCTGAAAACCAAGCATTTTGGGCTAGTTGAGAAGATCCGAATAGGTGTCGAGGAACTGACGCCCGGCAAAAGCCTCTGTATCCACAAGGTTGATTTCCTCGCACTAAGTAGCCATTTCAACATTCAGATGAGACTCGTCGAAACGTTGAGTGGAACAGAAGTCAGATTTCTGATCCACAGCGAGTTCCGCGACTTCGAAGTCCTCGAGGTGATGTGCGTCTATCCAGACGTCGCTCCTCGGCTGAGTCCGTCAAAACTCGAAGAAGAAGGTCAATCATCATAGTCTCAGGTTATCAATATGCGGTCCAACTGCATACCTTTGGCAGTAAGGGATCTTTCCGACCATACATCAACCTCGTCGGCACAGAAGGCGATTCTGGTTTCAGAGCCTATCCAGGTCTCACTGAGTTTCCAGAAGACACGGTTCGCTGTTGATCAAGACAAGAAACTGAATTTTTGCACTCAGACGGTCCAAATGGACATCGAGGCACTGAATTTGGGAGAACTCAAAGAAGTGCGAGTGTACGTGAGCACAACCGAGGTTCATCACTAACTTTTAAAAAAATAACTGGTTTCTGTTCAGAAAATCAGCTGGACCTTCGACATCAATGTGCAATGTGAGACTCCGGCATTACTGAAGTGGTCATCAAAGAAAATGTATTAACCTTCTGTCAAATTCTCATCTTCAGAATTATTTTTCAGGAAAGTCATCAAAGCGAAAGACATTAAAACTGCCTCTCTAACTGCCATAGGATGAATCCTATCACTTTTTTTATTCGAAAGGTGCTATTGTTCCAGAAAAAATATATTTCATAGTATCGATATTATCTTTAGTTAGAATAGTCCGATTCATCTCAGCAAAAAGCGCGTACTTTTTAGGAAATTGCTCAAGATTTATTACGGTAAAAACGACTTGCTTCACATTGCTCTGCTCAATAACCATATAAGTACCGATAAAATTATTTATAACCAACAACTGCCTTATTATATGACACGAAGTAATAAATAAGAAAAACGTGAACACCCGTGTGAATTCAAGTAAACTAATTATAAAAATGTGCATAAATAACTACTCAGACCACAAAAAGTAGAGGTGAACCGGTGAAGTTCAAACCCGAATGAAAAACTACCTCAGAAAAAAAAAAGAAAACCTGAAAGAAACCCCTAAGAAAAATACCTATCAAGGACTGATTATAAGTGTGAAAAAGTCGAAAGACTTGACTTCAAAGTCAGGAAAAGAGTCTACTGAAAGGGGAGACCCGATGCGTTTCAAACCGTTCAAATTCGTTATTTGAGCCGTCTTAGCTCCCAAGTACTTCAGATACGAGACCAACGGCTTCTGAAATCACTTTTGCATTTACTCTAAGTATTGATTCGATTATCACTGAGAGAAAAAATTTAACATAATAAGGTTATTGTGTTTGATTTTCTTGATCTCCTATGACTGGAAAAAGTGAACAAACCTGCATGTCAGAGCCACAAATGACAGGAGTATTGGAGCAAACAACAGGATGACGGAACATAATCAGAAGACGTTCTTTGTTGTTGATCTGACGCAAAGTGAGAAGCTGGAAGTCACAGGGCAATGATGACATGGCAGCTCGAGAATCCATTTCCGAAGATTCTACAAGGGTTTTCGATCAATTGGAAACCAGTTTCTACGGAACCTTTCCCAATAAGAACCAAAGGCGGATACAGGACATCCTGAACTGAGAGATGACCAGCAGCTGTATGGGAAGTGTAATGAGGAGTTTTCTGGAACACTCGATACTTTGTACAGAGAATCTGTGGGAACCTTTTCTGTGGGCGTGATCTGCTCGAATAAAATGGAAAAACGCATATCAACAGGTTTCAGATCGGTGGGCAGGGAGTCTGAGTCGCTTCCAAGCCCTTTCCCATCGTCTTGATTCAACATTCGGTCTATAAACGTACACTATATCAACTAGAACGGAGAACAAAGATTGAACCAATGGCGATCTCGACTCCGCCGTCGATGACCATCATGCCGTGCTCGACGTTGGAAGCTACGGTCATGCGGTTGCGGCTATTTTCGACGACTGCAGCCGAAGGCATCGGATAGTAGTTGGCCGCGACGGCGAGCGTCGAGTAGGACTCCCTTCGGAGCAACTGAGATCAGATTTGAATATGCGAGATTATCAAATCACACACCTGCAAACCGACACTATCTGAATAGGTCGAGGTTTGTTTCATGTCAGTCTGAAGTCGCATCATCACTTCCACGTTCCTTTTCTTGGTGATATCAACACGAAGATCCATGTTCAGTTGCGCTCCAAGAACACCTGGAAATATTTTTCGTAGAGGTTCAAACAAAGAAAATTATGCCTGCAACGTTTTTGACGGTCAGTTTCTGATGAATATTCTCATGGAAAACGTGGACAGTCTGCTGGATCGGTCCCCGGACCAAGAAGCGCATCAAATCACTCGAAAACAGAGGCTAAACGGAATTCAAGTCTTTTTTCTTTCTGAGACACGAAACAGACCCGCGGACTCGGTGGTACACGCATTAAATATGCTCCACCAGAGGCGCTCAGGTACTCGACGAAAGAATTATTGACAGCATAATTTCCTCCGTTTACGCTCGAGACTTCCTGAACTTCTTGCTCTGATTAAGAAAGGATGATACAAACAACCTTCAAGAGTCCTGTCAAGGGATCATGTCTAGTGCTCAATTGATCTGTTTTGAGACGGAAATCATCCGAAGAGATCTGATCAATTTCGAAAGATCTGAGCGCAATTTTATCGAGTTTTTTGGATGTCAACTGACTTTGGGAGCATGGGAACAGCGTGGAGCTGCTCATATTGACTAGCGACCGTAGACACCGAAGCGGTTACCGTATGCTCGTTGTTTTTCTCTCCGCGAAGTATAAACTTGGTGAATGTGAGTGGAGAGAGTCTGGCTCGAAACGCCAGCTGAATTATTTAGATTATTAAAATATGCTTTTTCACTCTGAGGATTTTTTAGTGAAAAGAGAGGCTGGAACAAATCGACGCCACGCCCACCGCAGCGGCGGAAAATAAAATGTTTTGTACGCAGTGCACACGTGCGCAAATAGCGAAATTGATTGTTTATTAAGAATGAAACTATTTTCTAGCTGTTATTTATCCCATGATCGCCGAAAAAAGTTCTAAAATATTAGTATTCAATATTTTTGAGTATGTGTCGCGTGGCGTCGTTTTGAACGATCAAGCAGAAAAAAAAAATCAATCGAAAACTATTAGAGCAAAAACTTTAGGATAAATATCCTAACAAAACTTGATGAGTTTTCTCTTTTTTAGGGAGAGCACCACTTTTTTTTTTCTGTTCGGCATTTTTTGCGATCTTTCAGAAACCAAGAGAAAGTGTAGACGATTCACGGCCAGCTTGGGACTCTAAGGGGCGTGGCCTGTCTGCGCTCTCCACGAGCCAGGCGCTGTCTCGAGCATTATCGTGTCAGGACCCTTTTTACGATGGCTCAAGCCAGCCGTGAATCAGCTGTATGGATGCAAGTAACAAGAGTACACTGACCAAATACGAATCTTTGTCGACGACTCCTTTGACAACGACGGGCTCGATCTGAGCCTTGAGGAGTTGACTCGAGGATTTCTCCACGATGACGACTCGAGAAGCGCTCACGCGAACCGTAACCACGTCTTCTATCACATACGGTAAGCTGTTGTAAACGTTCACAGATCTGAAGAAAGATCCAGGGAATAGAAGTCGATGATAGTCACACGAACACTTCTTGGCCGTTTTGGATGTTGACCACTTCTTGGGCGACGGTTTCACTCGCAGAGGCAGGAGAAGAAATCTGTACGGCTTCAAATCTCGTTTTTGAAAGTTTTCTCACCGATTTCGTATCCATGTTGAGGATTTTGTTGGAAGCCGTCTGAATAACTTCTTGTGAGCTTTTTGTCGCCTCGAACAAAAGCTCCGAGTAGTCTGCCATCACGCTTTTCTTGCTGGTTCCTACAGAAGAAACGGATTCTCTCTGGGACAAATCTTAGCCCTACCCGTTATGGCGTCGTGGTGCTGGAAAAGAGCCAGAGTGCGACGAGAATCCTGCAACTTTTCGTCGACGGCGGCAATTTGCTCGGCCGAGAGACGGAGACGGGCATCGGCCACAAGAAGATCTGCTGAGCGGATGAGATACTGGAATAGAAACGGCCTGTATCTCAAGTTCCTCAAAACAAACATGAAGATAGCGGCCTTGACGCTTGTAAAATGGTCGAGTGGTGTAGTAGCCAGTCCAGTAGTCGCCCAGGGCGCATCTGAAGATGAGAAGCATTCAGAAAAATCAGCTTGATAAGTACTGATAAGGGAAGAAATCTCCGGAAAGAGTCGGCGGCTTGAATTCCTCAGTCTTGTAGTAGGACTCCAAAGCGTTGAAGTAGTCGGTAAAAGTGCCGAATCTTGAAAGGCCGTCTATTTCACAACACCCGGATCGGGAACAAACGAAATTTCAGCTCGATCGCCTTTGTTGATTTCTTCGAAGAGGGGCAGGAAGTTGTCGTGATGCTGATGCCACTCCTCGATCATGTCGAATCGGAAGTCGTCCCCGTGCATCATCAGAAGCACCGGCGCCTCGTACATCTTGCTCATCGTTTCGAGCTCGCCGAGCAGAGTTGCCGCTCTAGACAGTCGTTTATTTTTCTTGGAATAAAAAGACCCAAACTTTTGAGCGACATTCTCCTTAGTTATAGGGACCGGTTTCGGACCTGGACAGCTCCAATGTGTCATTCTCTGTAATGTTGCGAATCTTAGGAATTCCAGAGTGGTCCCTATAGGGTTAGAGAGGAAAAAATCCCTACAGGGGCCGAAAAAGTTGTCCTTATAGGGGTAAAATTTAGGTAGTCCATATAGGGGCGTAGGATCTGACCACTTAGCCCCTAAAGCTCAAGTAGACCCTATAGGGGTCTTTCAATTCCACTCAACGGAAACGCTTGTTTTTCCAATTCTTCGCTTAGAGCTCATAACAATTATCGACTAGCATGTCCCTTAAAGGGGCCACGAACTCAAACCCTTTTAGGGACCGCTTTTGCAAGCTTTAATGGCCTCTATAGGGGTTGGTAAAGAGGCTCTAAAACCCCTATAGGGACCACTTTTGCAAGCGTTAGGGGTCCCTAGGTGGATTGGTAAAATGCAAGCTTTAATGGCCTCTATAGGGATTGGAAAAGTGGTTTCTAGAGGGGTCCCTCTCAAGGGCCCTAAGGTTGCCCATATAGGGACCACTCTAGAGTTCTCAAGTAGCAAAGTATTGAACCTTGAAGTCGAACTCGCAGCAATGCGCTGCATTAGGTCCGCAAGAGTTCAGAATATCGTAGTGAGTATACGGTAGAACCTGCGTCAGGACGTCGAATTCGCCGCTCTTATCTTCAACTTTTCCATGATCAACTCAATGAGACCACCTCCCAAACCAAAATACTGACGCCAATTGAAAGGAATCCCTTTCAACCTTTGAAGGTCTTGTTTCAGCGAGTGATGGATACGGTTGATGACATTTCGTTTGATACCTTTTCATCAGAAAATAATTTCAGAACTCGGATTTCGAAAACCTGTTTTACTGAAAAGGTAGGGAACTGAGTTGGAGTATCCAAATGGGTCGTTTGACCAGATCGTTGACGGTTGAACACCTGGAAATGAAATCAAGACAAGGATCAACGCAAGTCCGAACCGAAATGCTGATGAAGGTATTGATGGCCTTCGACGATGTTGTCCACGGAGACTGGAAAATAGGCGTTGGCCTCGTCGGTCATGACCCACGAGCCGGAGGCCAACTCCAGACGGCCTTCTGTCACGAATCTGCAAGGATTATCATCTGCAACTGCAATTAAATCTGGTAACAGTCTACTTTTTACTGGAAAGTAACAAAAAAGGATTTTCCCATGTGTCAAGTTTCCTCACCTTCTCACGTCCGTCCTGACCGATTCGTTTTGTTTTGACCACCAGCGCTCGAAGAAAACAAACTCGGCCCACATGAACTTCATTTTGGGGTTTTTCGACATGAAAGTGTGCATATTGTCGAGAATCTGGTTTGTATTATCCGTATAGGCTTTGAACGTTTTCAGCCATCCTTAAAAAGTTTCTATAAGGAAAAGCAGAAAAAGTTGGAACCTGGATCAACGTGCGTGAAGGGAAGAACGAAGACGCGCAATTTAGGCTTCTCACTTGATTTGGGCTTGCCTCTTTCCGGCTTGATGGAACTTTCGTTTAATATTTGCCGAGCAACGGATTCCTTGTACATATCGAAAGTCTGAACACTTTGGGTTCAATATTATAAAAATCGGAAAAGGTACATTAAAATGAGTGAGAGCTTCTTCGGGAGGTTCATCTTTCCATTTGCAGGAAGGTGCACGGTATTCTTCTCTCTACGAATCGGCAAAATGGGAATCGTTCAAAACTTTGAAACCTCATTTTCTTGCAACTTTTTAACATCTATGCGGTCTTCGTTGATTGCGTGATCCAGATTTTGAAGTTCGTGTCTCTCCGAAAACTCTTTCTGAAAAGGGCACATTTTATCGACCAAATGCAGATAGCATGAAATTTTGATAACGTATGCGACATTTGTTTGTCAAAGCCATTTGTGATACATTTTCTAGCTATCGATTCGCCCCAACTTTTCAACAAAAAAACATTTATTCAAATATGTGGACCGCCAACGATTTTTCGAAAACAAAAGAACAATGAAACAAATGAATGCAACCTATAAAGTGAGCCAACGAGATTCAATAAAAACATGAATTGTGGAAAATTCAACAGAAAAATGTCAAAAAATTCAAACTGTTTTTGTAATAACTCCGAAAAGCGTTGCGACGATGGTACGACAAAATCTCAAGTCCGCAAATCTCGAGGACCGTAATCTTGTGTACGCAGATCTAAAGTCCCATAATCTTGGAAACCAAAATCTTGGAGACCAAAATCTTGGAAACCACAATCTTGGAAAGCAGAAATCTTCCTTTTTAGTCTTCTTTATTGCACTTTATCTACTTATATTCTCTTGTTTGGATCACCGAATACAATTTCTGATAAAATCTATTCGCAAAAGCGTTGATTTTTACTTTCCAAGTTTGTGGTTTCCAAGATTTTGGTCTCCAAGATTTTGGTCTCCAAGATTATGGGACTTTAGATCTGTGTACACAAGATTACGGTCCTCGAGATTTGCGGACTTGAGATTTTGTCGTACCATCGTTGCGACGCGCAAAATTGTTCGCTCCGCATGCACTCCCTCGTAGAATTACATACGCTATTCATTTTTTAAAATTTTTTTTTAGAGTTTACTTTTTTGTCCAAACCTCATTTTTCGAGTTCTGACTTCCAAAAGATAGAGAAGTGGCTCATATATTTGTTTCACTTTGTCTAATCGTTGTCAGTCAAAGTTTGAAAGCGAACATGAATTTCAAAAAAGTGCGTTTTGGGTGTCATTTTCATGCAACGTTCACGAGTTTCGATGAAGTTTTTCAATGTTTCCCGACTTGAAAGACGAGGGAGGCGGAGCAGGGGCGGGACGCGTAGCGTGTGCATACGCGGTTCTTGGCACGAGTTCAATTAAACCGCCAGCGAGCATTCTGAGAGCTTATTTATCGCTCTTTTCATTTCTTTTTCAATTATTTATATGGTTATGTTCATGTCTGGATCAAAAATAGTAGAAAACATTGGAAAAAAAGCGGTTGCCGAGCTTTTTAAATAGTCGGCGGCGATTGAATTGAACTGGCGCCAGAGCCGCGTACGCACACGCTACGCGTCCCGCCCCTTGCCCCACCTCCCTCGCCTTTCAAGTCGGGAAACATTGACTATATTTTGACGAACTTAATTTTTGAACATAATATATATTCTTTATGTGAGCACCTGGAGAACTACCAACTGTTAAAAACATATTTGACAGCATGCATCCTTCATTATCAACTTTTTTTGAAATTTTGGCGGACCTTGGAGTCCTATATTTATTTTTTTATATTTTTTTAAATTTTTTTACCAAATGAGAGAAGGAAAAAAACAAACCGAAAGTCGATGATATCGAGCAACCATGGCGGTCAGGCCAAACGCCATAACCGTCAGGAGCAAGACTCTTGTCGACGGGAGAAATCGTCTCCGGAACGAGATCAACTTTCTATTCAAACTCGTTCTCATATTTGCATACCTGGAATAATTTATATTCAGAGGGAGTCAAATCGAAACAGATAAAAATTCTAGGGAATTAAAAAATACGTTTTTTTTTTTCTGAAAGAGGAGAGAGTAAGACATGCCGAAAAACAACCAACTTAGCGAGAGTTGGTCTCACCGGAACTAACAAAATGATTTTACTAATGGTTTGAGAATCGTAGAAAATTCGAAAAATGAACTGGAATCAAGGTGATTGATAGAAATCATTCAGAGTGAATTAATTTTGACCGAAAGGTTATGAAGTCACGGACAAAGGTGGAGGCTGCCTTGCCACAACGTAGAAATGACTTTTTCAAATAGTCAGATGGACAAAATGGCAAATTGATTCCAAAAATCTGGGAACGCTTGTTCTGAGCAATGTATAAAACGTGTGCACGAAATGGGAAATGTCGTCTTTAAAAAATTTCAAAGAAAAAAAAAAATTTTTCGCCCAAATAAATCTTCTGAGATTGAAAATCTACCTTATTTTAACTTGTCAAAAAATCAATTACTACTCGGTTTCAGTGAAAACTCCCTGCTGAAATGTCTATTAAGTCTATATAACCCAAACTTGCAGAAAAATAAAAGTAAAAATTTACAAAATTGAAAAATGATTAGTTCTTGGTGTTATCGCCACGTAGTTGCCAAAGATCACGTAAATGCTCTTTTTTCATTTCTGAATGGCTTGGCTTGGCTGAAATGCCAAGGGCTGTCTTCCCAATCCGTTCCACCCATTTAGGAAAAACTAATGGAAACCTTCGCATCCATAACGGACGCTTAGGGACCGCAGACGAATTTTCAGAAAATTTTTTTCAGCATTGAGCTTTGTATGGTTTGATAGCTGTTTCGATTCAAAACTCAGAACTGTTTGGTTTTTCGAAAAAGATTGAGGATGAAAAAAGTTATGACGAAAAATGTGGAATGCGTGAAATATTTTTTAAACGAAAGAGGAAGCTTTTCTGTATATGTGTGTCAAAATTTATTATCCAGATCTACATATTTTGCAACTACAGCAAAATGAAAGTTGAAAACCAAAAAAAAGCCACTTTTTCTATCGCGAAAAGGGGCGTGGCTTTGCGGTCCCTACGGACGCTCAAAGGAAGCCGTAAAGGGTCCTTCCGACTTTACCTATTATAAAAATTTGGAAGACTTTAAAACTAGAAAACCGTTTCGCGTTTTTTTCTTTCCTGTTACATTTTCCGATGAACGCGACAAGAGATGACGAACACGAAGAACACGTTTGCATATGGCTGAGTGACAAAAAACTGATAAGCATGGGCATGACGGAGATCAACGAGTCTGAGCGAATGGAAAGGACACCAATTTTGTCCGATGCTGCCAATAGACAGCATTTCCATTCAACATGTTAAATAAACTTTGAAAAGGGGAAAAGTTTCTCTTTCCATTCACCACAAGCTGAAAACGGACAAAAAATTCAAAGGAGTCTGAACTAATTTTAGTTTTGGACAAATTTATGATTACCGTAGTTGCCTTACAAGGTAGATTATTTCATTTTGCAATTGGGAATCTTCTTGAAAATTGATCAGAACGCTCTTTGATGTACCAGAAGACGATTCTGAAAGTTACAACCTGCACAGCTCTCTAGTTTTTGAGAAAGGACACCTCAAAGTCAAACAAAACCCTCAAGATCCGTTGAAATGGGTTATTTTTGAGGTTTGCGACCTTATATCTTCAAAACTAGGAGTTTGTGAAGCTTCAACCTGCCAGAATATTTTTCTGGTACATCGAGGAGTTTTCTGGCTAAATTAAAAAAAAATTCCCAGCCGTAAATTCAAATGCGCATGCTGGAAAGGTCGGCCGGTTCGGTCACTTTCTCAAAAAAGCCATTTTTTGAAAGTTTTAAAGTTTTCTCTTGTTCAAGTGTCCCAAATGCGTAGAACTCTAGATTTTGGTATGTTTTTCGGTTTAGAAAAACCCAATATTGACGCCTGAAAAGTGGAGATTTTTGCAATAAATTTCATGTCAAACTTTTTAAAACTTGGCCTGGAATCAAAATATGTTGAATTCGTAACAGTTTATTGAAATCTGAGAGCGTTTCTGCCAGAAAAATGAAAAAAAGTGGACTTTTGAAAATTAAATGACCAGGAGTTTTGAAAAATGACTCCGAAACTGGTCATACTGAGAAGAAATACGTACTTTTAAACCAAAAAACTTTGCAAAATTTGAGAAAACTTGAAAAAATAGGCGTCATGAAAAAGCTTTCGAATTTTTTAGCAAGCCCAAAGTTTCCAGTAAACAGAAAATTTCCAACATTAAATAAAACGTCTGGCAACAGCCATTCTTATGTTTGATAAAAGAAAAAAACTCGATAGGAAAGAAAACATTTTCCGTAAAACATTTAGCGATGGCCTCTTGTGAACCGTCTTTTGCTGTAAAATTGAGAGAAAAAGAGGGAAAAGCAGGATTTTTGAAAGAATTTTTGTGAGGATTTTCGATTTTCTGGGTAAAAATTGCAATATCATATTTTTTTCAAATCGATTTCACGTTTAAAATCACTTCAGTCTATTGTGTATGTGCCTTTTTAGAACTCTTACTGGAAGCAAAAATTCAAAACCAACAAGTCTGAATCTAAAAGCCGTCATGTAGAAAAAGAAAACTCTAGGAGCATTTGAGAAAAAAATAATGATCGGAAATTGAAAAAAAAAAAAAGAAAGAGAAAGAGAAAAAAAAGATGATCGGAAAAATTCATCATTGTCAAAATAACTCTTGAGTTCAGAAAGTCATAGAGCCAATTTTGAAACTCTTCCCAAAATCTCGGAACTATTCATCTAGAAAAAAGGAGAAACTTCTTATGAAAAAATAGAAAAGAAAACATTTTCCAATGAAATAGGCATTTGCAAACAATTTTTCTCACCGCGAATGTATTCCAAAATCATAAATTTTTGAGTCGGAATAATGCTTTAAATAGCACGTTGCCGCTGGTCTGCCGATTCCGTTTTTTGGAAAAATTTTGGTTTGAGTTTTTTTTCACCAACGACTATGAAATCTACGCCATATTTTCAAAAAGAAGCTGTTCAAATTCGTAAAACTATACGATACTAACTAGGGAATGTTTTTAACCCACTGGTTGAACTTTCGATGAAACTTTGCTGAAGTGTACTTTCGGACCTCGTGATTCCAGAACAAGAAAAAAAATTCCACGCAATAGATTTTGTTCTCGAGTTGCTTCAAAGTACGTAAAATACGCTAAATTGGCGCTATTAAGAGCTTTTGAAATGTCCTAATTCGAAAACGAGATCTATTTTTTCTTGTACTGCAATCAGTAGGTCCTAAAGTACATTTAAGCAAAGTTTCAACGGGAGCGGGGGGTAAGAACAATCCTTAGTAAGATTTTAAAAAGTTCCGGTTCGAAGAAGACCATCAAAATATGAACTGCGGGGGGTGAACTGAAGAACAAGTGAAGAACATATGTAAGGAAGAAGCCGTGGCGGATGGCCGCGCGACGCAAACAAAACAGCGGCAAATAAACACGGCCGGTCGCAGTTCAGATCCACACAAAAACCCGAGTTTCTCGCCTTTTTTTTCTTCCTTCTTGGAAAGATAATCATTGAGGACGAACCAACGAGAAAATTATTCATTTCTGGAAAGAGAAAGTTTTCCATTAGCCTTTGGTCTCGACCACTGTCCTCATTCTGAACATTTTGCTCACAGGGAAGGTCATTTTACTTTGGGATCTTCCTGAAAATTGGCCAGAATACTTTTTGATGTCCCAGAAGAAGATTCTGAAAATTTCGATCTGCAAAACTTCTTAGTTCTTAAGAAATAAGGGTCCAATCCCCAAGATAGTTTATTTTAATGGACATTGAGCGTTTTCTTTGAACTTGCAGCGTCTTTTCTCGAAAAATAGAAAGTTGTACAGATTGAAGCTTCCAGAAACTTCTTCTGGTAGATCAAGGATTGTTCTAGCCAATTTTCAGGAAAATCCGAACTTCAAAGTAAAATGACCTCCCTTCTGGGGAAAAAATTCAGTTTTCAAATTTATCTACTGTTTTTTGACCTATTAATCAACTTTTAAGCAAGATTCACTCGATATACCCCATATGAAATGCCATTTTAGTTGAGATCAAGTGAGCTTAGGCCCAAATTTCAAGAAGACTTGTGAAAATTTCTATGGTGGAAACCCCTAGAAAGCTAGTCTCTATACAAAAGTTTCGAAATCTCAAAAACTTGGAAAAGCTCAATCAAAGAAAATTTTGAAGCTTTAGTTCATATAGACTTCATTCTTCTTCCTGCTGAAGCGAGGCACAGGAAATTAATTTGTCATTTTTTTTTCAATATACAATCAGTGATATCCAGGCTTGCGGAGTAAGTCAGAGACTCGAAAAAACTTGGAGATCGGTCTAATTGGTTGTGAGGGAACTATACCTTGATTCGAAATAGAACTAAGCATTTTGCTTTGAATGTTTGGGACATCTTCTCTCCGTCGTTCCAACGGACACGTTAAAAGAATTCTGCAGCAGACTTGCCCATAAAAGGGCGTCTCCGACCGTCCATCCGTCTTTTTTTTTCAGTTATTGGCCCTATTACGCGATTTGTGGGAAGCTTGGGACCAAGTTCGACAGAAAGTGAAAAAATTAATGAAAAGAAATGATTGGAAGAAAGTAATATTACAAATTTCAAAGGGACCGGATAGCATGTTAAGTATATTAAGTATAGACAGGGCTGACCCATTACAGGCCAAAGTTTTTAATTTTCGATCGGAAAATTTGAAGTTTTAGGTTTACAATTTTCTACGCAAGATTCGCGACGAATGTTTTCGAGGACAATCTTTAAAGCAAAAAAAGCAAAATGTCTCTTTTAAAACAAAATTTGGTCACTTTCGAGTCAGAAACTCATAAACAGCGTTTCTAAGCAACTTACATGTAACATAGTAACTACAAACGATCAGGAAAAAAATTGGAGTCGACAGGAAAAAAACGATAATTTTCAGAACAACAAACTACTTTGAACTTGAAAAAAATGATTAATAAAAAAAGACTTTGTAGCGAAAAAAAGGAGGAAATATCAAGAGGTCGTTGGATGATACGAAAAAGCAGAAAAAATGATCATAGAAAAGAGCGATCGCGACTTTTTATGTGTGAATTTCCCCTAGGAATGGCAAGAGAAATTCACAGAGAAACTTTTCAAAAAATGATATTCAAAATTGAAACGAATATTAACATGGGAAAATCTTTTACCGCTTTATTAGATACGGCCTCATATTAATAACCCCTTGAAAGGCTTTCGGAGGCAATGAATATGAAATGAAAGCGGAAAAAAGCCTCAGTTCCTTTTCGCACCGCACGAGAATGAATTCGTCTTTCAAACAATACGAGAAATTCCGCGTTGCACTGTTTGATCTACCTTATCAAGCGCGGCCACGACAAAATGCAAGATAACGTATTTAATATTGGAAACATAAACCGTCGGATGAGGATTCTGAAGCGAAACAGACTGCGACCTCTGTCAAGGTGTTCAAACAAAAACGTTCGATTTTTCTGATTCAGCAAATGGTCTTTTCCAAACAGTAATAGCCGTCATTCCAAGAGAAAAGTGAAGCTACAACTGCAATTTGAGAGCTGCAAACGCGAGCTTGAGGAATAACACTACCAAAGTCGGAAAAGGGGGAAACAGGTGCAAAATGGCCGCTAAAAGGGAACCGTTTTAGAGCCTTTATTGAGCCTTTTTCATGGTGAGCTAAAAAGCCTCAAAAAAGGGGGCAAAAAGAGTGCTGAAAGGCCATTGATGATTTTTGATTGTATTATAGTTTGTTCATATTTTGAGTGTTAAGTACAATGACGTCATTCGAAAACGCTCTATGGATGGCTCGCTCTCTGATTGGCTTATCGGCCCATTAGGGGCGGAGCTTTAGAAGCGACTTGACATTCAAAATCGGAACAGACTATACTCTAGCACATTTGGTTCATACACAGTTGGTAATGATTATTCTCAGTTTAAAAATATTTGTGTTTCTCAAAGGGTCCAAAAAGGGTGGATGAAGGCCGATGAAAGGGCGGAAAAAGGGATAACAGAAGGCCTAACTTGCAGATATATGTATCTAGACTTTTCGATAACTCCTAACCTGCAAGATTGGACCGGAAATCGTGTTTCAGATGTGATTTTGTCGTGAAAACCGCCATGAACGCCACCATCGCAAAATCAGTTCAATTATCACTGAAAGTGACCGCCGTTAGTTCAATTTGGCATGGTTCATTCCCTTTATATCTTCTCTTTTTCTTCAACTCTGCGTTATAGGACAAAACGAATTCACTTTAATAAATTTGATTCCTTTTCAAACCTGAAAAAAAAAACTAAAGGGTTTCATCAATCCATAAAAAATACAATAAAATCCAATTTTCCCAGAATGCATACTCAATAAATGAAGAAGAAAACATGAAAATGTTGATGCGAAAAAAATTTGATTTTCCTCCCATCAAAAAATAACCTGGACAAAATGAACTCGTATCAAGTACCAGTAAGGGAAGAAGATACACAAAAGATTAGCCTATTGCCTGACATGTCGCATGAGGCAGCGGGCATTGAAGCAGTTCAACTTGAGGTACTCCTGGAAACAAAGAAATCATAAGTCAGACTTCAAATGTTGATTACCGAACAAACGGGAGCATTTACTGAAACTAGCGGGAAGAAACCGTCTTGATGCTGCCTGAAGTATCATGATTAGCTTTTGAGAAACATGGAGTTATACTCGAAAGTCTCAGTTGGCGGAGGTGTATGATTGCGACGACAAGCCTCGGGCTCCTAGAGAGAAAGGTATGAATTGTCGCAAAATACTGCTCACCGTGCACTTGCCGAAACGGAAAAGAAGGCAGTTGTCTTGAACGCTGTCTATATCTACTTGTTCTGCGTCCAATGTCTGATTTATTGAAGATACCTGAAATGCAAAGTCTAGAATTCATTCTAGAAGTTCAGTCCGCCCGTCGCGACTTGACAGTTTACGCGTGTCTGCGTCTCTCTGGCATGCTGGAAAAGTCCGTCGGTTTGGAAAACCAGACCACGCCGCAATTTCGCTTCATGGATAATCGAATTTCAGACTTTTTTCCCTTTTTCTATATCTCTCCTTCCTTTTTATCAGTTTTCTAGGATATGAGACGCATGATCCTCACTTCGAATTGAACTTTTCCTTATTTATTATTGTTTTTCTTGGTAATGTTTTACCTTTTACTAGATGTAATTTTGTTTCTTGCTTTTTTTGTGTGTATTTTACATATTATCTCATTTTTCGATTACTTATGATTTTTAATTCCGCTCATTTGGTTATACGCAGGCTTGTGCGTCAGGTCAGGCGGCCTGGCCCGGGCTTTGGGCCTTAATTTCAGAAAAAAGCCCGCGTGGGCTCGGGCCGGGCCGGGCTTTAAAAAAAGTTTAAAATTTCATTTAAAAAATTTTCACCTAAATGTTATTTTTACTTTTGAAAACATAGTTTTTGTTAAACTTTAAATGCCCCGCTAAGGCCGGGTCGGGCTTATGAAATGGTCGGGGGGCCGGGAGGGTGACGGGCCGGCCCTCGCACAAGCCTGGTTATATGAAGTTCTTTTGGGTCCAGAAAAATAAATAAGAATTTTCAAAAATTGAATCACTTTATAATTTTGACTGTAGTAACCATCGTTTTTTTTTTCTCGCGAGAACGATACAGTTGAATGAAAATAAGCGAAAACCTTTTTATAGTAAAATTTAAAAAAAAAGGAAGAAAAATTCAGAAAAGAAAAAAACAGTTCGAAATTCGAAGTGTTCCATGGAGCAAAATTGCGGCGTGGCCTAGTTTTTCAAACCGACCGACTTTTTAGCATGTCCGTTTCTCTGCTCCGTCACCGGCGAGGTCACAGAAACGAAAAAATAACGCGTCAACGAGAGAGGGCGCAGAGAAGTCCCGCCCTTACAAGTCGCAAAAAACGGACTATATACGAAATTTCTAACGTTTTCAGAAGTATGAGAGATGAAGACAGTGCGAGTTTCCTCATCCAAATCTCTTTCCACTCGAACTTGGGGCTCAGTTCCGGACTGGGCCAGGGTGAGTTGCGAGGTCTCCACGTTGTCTGTGATGATTTTGAGCGTCGGCTGGTTGTCGTGGAGCTTCTTGGCTTTTCCGCGATCTCCGATGAGCTGTTCTAGCCGATTCCTTGCTTCTGCACGCTTCGTCCTAACGGAACTCGTCAGTCGCGGCGTCGTCGAATTAGTCGGCGAATCATTCTTTTGTGGAGTTTGAACTTCTATCGTTTGCTTGTTCGTGGGAGGAGCGATGAAAGTTATCTGAAGAAAAGAAGAGTGAGAAAAGGGAAATTTTCGTTTATAAAAGCGTGAATTCCTATTCAAAGTTCAACCTCGAGATAATCAAACAAAAAATGCATAGTTAAATGGCAAGAGCTTTTAGAAACTGAACTCGAACAAAGTCAGAATGGTGGATAATGGCTGCTAAATGAAAGAGGCTCAAAAAAGGCAGCAAAAAATACCCTTTATCGAGCCTTCTATTTTTCTAGAATTTCAAAGGCTCAAGAAATGGTGAAAAAAGGAAGAGGCGGCAAAATGGTGCACATGGGCCGATAAAATGGCGCAAAAGGGCAGCAAAAAAGGAGCCTTTTTACACCCTTTCCGACTTTGCCTAAAAATGAAATGTTCTTTTCTGAGAATATACTTCGGTAAAAATTTGGTCGGTACAACTCATACACATGATTTATTGAAAATTAGAAGCAAAAAAATATTTTTTTACAAACCTCTTTTTTTGTGGTATTAGTCGCTCTCCACACGTATTTCGAGCGTTCGGGTTTCTGCAAATGAAAATAAATTCATTAGTTCTTCAAAGAATTACTTTATAAACTTATTCTGCGATTTCAATGGAATTCATAGTCATAAAAATACCTTTTATTATCAGAAAAAATTGAAGTGCATGTCCTACCTGATTTCGTCTCGGATTCTTCAACGCATAAGGAGATCCACCCGTTTTTTTTGGGTTTTCTTGATCGGCCAAGTTTGTGGAAACCGCTTTTTGGGGAAAGCATCCGCTATGAGCAGCGTTCGGTAGTTCTACCAGGATCTGTATTGATGGAAAACTTTTCGAAAAAAAAAAATAAAGAAAATACATCGTTCAATCGATTCTTAAAAATGATGGCATGGTTTCGAGAATCTTCTGTAGTGTTTTCCTTCACTAGATCCCGCAACTGTAACAATCGACAGATAGAAAAGAAGTTGCGAAAATTCTTACTTTTTTATACTCAAGAGATTTTGGGCCAGGTGGCATTGTAATATACAGCTTCTGTAATGAAAACTTTGAACCTTCAAAAAAAAAATTATCAAAACCTTTTGCTTTTCGGGCGCTATGAAAGGGTTCAGTCCCGTCGGGCTACCTGGAAAATAAAGCTAGATCGATTTCTTTTAGAAAATCAAATACATGGTGTCTTGTAGCATTCCAACCGAGCAGTCATCTCCAAGAATAGAATATTGTATATGAACAACTGAAAAAAGAAAATACAACATCATTTCATTCGAAACGGGGAGAAAAATGCATTGCGGCGCATACCAGACGAAACAAAAGACAAAAAAAAAATCAATAATTACAACAGCGGTAAACTCGAAAATATCATAAACTAAATGAATACCGAAGCTTCTCAATAAAAACGTGTGAAAATTCTGGCAACCCGCAGAGACTCAGGCACTGGTGCGCGCACGCGCGGGGTACTGATTCTTTTTTTCGCCTTTTTCCACTGAAATAAGGTTTTTGAAATATATTTTTTTATATTTTTTTGTGATATTACCCAGTGCCCCTGCTCACGTTTTAAAGTTATTCCGAGCACTTTCGAACAAACTTATGAAAAAAAGTTGCAAAGTGAAACTTTGATATTTCACATTTTTGTGCAATCTAATTGTTATAAACTGGTGCAGAGCAATGTTAAGAGATGAACAGACATGAAAAATATTAAATTTATAGCTTTTCAGTTAGTTAAAAAGCTAAAAAACAAAAGAGACACCCCGCGCGTGCGCGCAGCAGGCGGCGCGCATGCGCACTTTTGGCAACAAACACGCGCCGTCAGTGCCTGAGCGAATGTGAAAAAAAAATTTCCTCCAGCGTAAATCCAGTTCATGTCTGACAATGGCGCGCACTTTCCCCAAGTGTTTCCATTTTACGCGTTGGCAGGCTTGTGCTTCAGGCTCGACGACCTGGTCCGGGCTTAGCTTTTTTATTTTTTGCGTAAAATCCTACAGCGGGCTCCGGTGAGGTCAGATCTCAAATGAAATCTTTGAATTCCATCAAAGAATTTTTTATCCTAACTCAAAATTTTTACCAGGAAAATTTTTATGCTAAATCAGCGTCTGATGATATACAAGTGAAAAAAGAACCAAAACGTGATTTTTGTCGTAGAAAAGGCTGATATTTCGCTTGGAGAAATTCGCTCTATGGGCCAGGTTTAGAAAATGGACGGGGGCCGATAGGCTGACAGGGCGAATATGTGTATGGAGAATCTGCCGAATCAGTTTTTGTATAGTAGAAAAAGCTGTCGGATGAAAAAACCTGAGAAACAAAAACAAACAAGAAAGCCAAAAAATGTACAAAAGTTTATTATGTAATGACAAATGGATAAAAATTTCAAAAATGAATTTGATTTCTATTCGGTGAAGATACAGGAAACGGGAATATACTTATCTAACCGCATAGTTTTTCAGAACTTCAGGAGCCCTGTTTTCATTGAAATTGGAGAATGAGGTTAATGAAAAATATGGAAAAATGAAACAAGAAAAAGTGTAAGCAATAAAAAAAAGCATCATTCCGTGGAGTCCCGGAGGTCATCATATCCGAGTCCCATATGTTGCAACTTGGAAACCTAGACAGTTTATAAAGAAAAGACTGGTAATCAGAATCCTACCAGATCCTTTTCATCTGGAGACATTTTGAGTGAGGTAGCATTCATGACGACATTCCTGCCCATCAATTTCAGTAGAATATTACCGAGTTCCTGAGGAAAAAAAAACGAAGGTGACGAAAAATGACTTCGTATAATACTGAGGATTGGAGTCTTGCAAAAGATCCGAGCAACAGCGTCAAGAAGAAAGAATTTCCGTTGCGAATTTTTTCTCTTTTTTTGTGGTCTTCTGAACATTTTCGAGTGTCTTTCTCAATGTCCTCGATCATAAGCTGGACCTGAAAATTTTACTGCCCTTGAGAAGTTTTAGTAAATCAGAAATAACCAAGGATTTCTGGAGTGGTCTTTATCGGGAACATTGGGACAAGCAGCCCTTTCAGGTGCCGAAAAAGTGGTTCCAATAGGAGTAAAATCAAGAAGTCCTTATAGAGGTTGAGGGTCTGAGCCCTTAGCCCTTGGAGTCTAAGTGGACCCTATAGAGGTCGTTCAATTTTATTCAAAAAGATTTATCGACTTGCAAGTCACCTATAGGGTCCACTAATCAAAATCACTAGGAACCACTTTTTCAAGCTTTAGTGGCCCTTATAGGGGTTAGTAAAGTGGTCCCTAGAGGGGATCATCGAAGGGCCCCTAAGGTTGCTCTTATAGGGACCACTCTGGAGTTCCTAATTCGACAGTTTGTAAAGAATGTCATAGTCCTCACTCCGATCTTTAAAAACACGCTAAAAAAGTTCTTTTAGTCCCTCTGAAGAGCTAAAAATTATGATTATGCTGGTGACATAACCCACCTTGTCCTCAGAAAGAAAGCCGAAAAATCCTTCTGTTTTTATTTGAGTCAAAAATTCGAGTAGTTTCCTCAAACAGAACAAAATTTCTTCGATGCGTTTCTCAAGAGTTATCTGAAGTTTTCAATAAAAGTTATCATCATTTTCGATTTTCTAACCTCGCGAACTTTTACCTCCTTGTTAGGATTGGGGTCATCGACCTCGAGAATCCGGGGATCCTTCTGAGCCCGCATTTTTTCCAATCGATTCTGAAATAGATAGTTCATCCTCGATTAAAAAGTTATGAATGACTCGTTTTTCTACCTTGTGATTCTGTTCCGCACTTTCAGCAATGGTGCATTCAAGCTTCTGTGGAGGATCGCGGACAAAGGGATGACGTGTGATTTTGTGATCAATAGCAGGAACCCTCTGAAGTTCATGTCTTGAAGTTTCCCATCATTGAGTAGACCTTAATGAGACGAGGGCCGCCGTCGCTGTCGTCAATCATTGTCGGCACCATTTTCCAGTAGACCACACAAGAGGATCTTTGGGAGGAAGACGGTAGATAATACCCAATCTTAATTATTTTTTCGAGTTGAAAGTGGTTCTGAAGCGATTCTCAACCCCTGGGAGCGGTTCAATTGTTGCCCAATACTCATAACGGTCGTAGTTTCGAGACAATTGCTCTTCAAAGATCTCAAATTGTTTAACATGAGCAATTAATATATTGGTTTACATTTCGCTTGTCAAGTCGTTGGCTATGTTCGAGTCTGAATATAGCCGATTCATGCATAGTTTGGGACACCAAAGGGGCGTGGCCTGTCTGCGCTCTCCTCAAGCCAGGCACTATCTCTTTTATTATCTTGTCAGGACTCTTTTCCGATTGTTCAAGCCAGCCGTGAATCAGCTATAGATGCGCATGCGCCTGACGATGGTTTTTAATGGCTCTAGTTTTTTTTTTATTCTTTTGAAAGGGTTTCTTGGGATTTTTTGCGTACGCGACGTTGCTTTTTGACAAGAATCTTGAGGGCAAATGCGAGTCTTTTCAAAATTTGAAACATTTTTAATTACCCACTCCTGGGAGCGGCCTACCCCCCTCAAACTGCGACCGACCCCCCCCCCCCAAAAAAAAAAAGTACGGCCTATCTCAGTACATTTTCAAATCTTTTCGCGCGCTAAAGGGGTTCAGCCGATGTATGCTGTCAAGTTGAGAAAAACTGACAATGGAGCGCAACCAAAAACTTGACAAACTTGGAATAAGAGACTTACAATACTTTTCGGGACGACGATGTGGTCGTTTAGAAAAGTGAAAAGCTCGAAACATGTGAAAGGGTCGTTCATCGGCCTCGAACATTGGACGAGGAGCTTAACCGATCTAGTGAAAATCGCCTTAGCTTCAATGTCACCTGGACCACGAAGCTGTTTTTGATAGTGACGGTCCTGAACTTCTCGATATCTCCAACATCAGGTTGCTTGAAAATGCGGCCGTCTCCGTTGAAATGAAACCCTCGTAGACGTGGGAAACTCTTTTCAGTGCATTAGATAAAGATCTTTTTCGGATGACAATGTACAATAGTTGCCGATTGTCAGGAGAAACTTACTTCGCCGGGAAATTTTTGGAAGATTCCTCGATACCTGACTCCCAACTCGAAATCCTCAGGGAGATGAGGAAAGTTCCTTCTATAAATCTCTTTTCTTCTTTTCTTTCCTAAAAAAGATCAGACTTACCCAAACGGCACAACGATCATTCGCTCGTCGATTTCTGCATGGTGTAGAGAAAAACGAACGAGACAATGGAAAGGTAGCTTCGGATCTTTTGTATCTTGAAGCTCTACGCCAATCAAATGAACGTCTTTTTCCTAAAAGCGTGACTGTGATTCTTTTGCCCCAACTGGAAACTAAGTAGATTTGAAAGCAATCTAACAAAAATGAAGGTGTAACTCGCAGTGAGTTCCGAAAAAACCGAAAACATCAAGGTGCATGGTGGACGTGGATGGCGCGCACCCCTGGGGCAACCGGTCGGGAATAAAGAATTTTTTTCGAGCTACCGTAACGGCCCAATATGAAACTGTGGAAAATGGTGATACTGGGAAATAAACCACTTGGAAATCTTGTACGGATAAGTACCTAAATATGCATTTAAAGCTAAATGGGGTGTGCCCCCGGTTACACTCGGGGTGCACCGCAACTTTTTTTGGAGAAATTAGGAGAAATGTGAACCTTGATCTTGGATATATGGCAATTCGGAGGTTTCATCCAGCAGCTTATGTATCTGTCCAACTCTCGCGGATGAATAATATAACGCGTTTCTCTTGAAAATATCATTGAGTTCCGATTTTCGACAAGCAACTCACGAAAATTCGTTGAGCATGTCTTTCAAAATCTCGGCGTCACCTCTCAGACGTGGATTTGACCGAACTCCCAGTGGGAAGTTCCGTGGCCACCTGAAAATCGGACTCTTTCATTAGAACCATACACTGATTGGTTAGCCGACAAGGAAGCAACTACTGTATCTTCCCCGACAATCAGGATGATTGAAGCAAGAGAAATATAAATATAAGAAAGTGATTGACCTAGAACGCCGATCGTTACCGCGGAACCATCCAGACGAGTTGAGAAATCGATTATCGTCATCAAAAGTTGTCGAAAAGCTTGTGTTGAGAGACGAGCTGCGGGAATCGTAGACCTTTTTTGCTCCTCTCCTGGAGAAACTCTCACAAAAGCTGCCATTATCAGACTCCTTTTTGGGGCCATAGCCACGGACTGATAGGGCATCTAGCATACTTTCGGTCACGATCTGTGTGTTGAAGTATAGAAATGTTCAATTTTGAACAAACTTCGGTCTGCAGAGTGTCGTTGAGAGCTCTCCTCGAAGGCATGGATGCAGGAACCTCCTTTAAATTCGTAAATTGTATCAAATGAAGAAAAAGTAGGTCGTCACACTCGCAAATATACATTTTTCTATTACATCAAATTTCACAATTTTCTAGTTTTTTTTTTCGAAAAAAAAACGAAAGCTCATTTTTGGTGATAAATCCCTTTCGGATCTTAGGAACTTTGAAGTGACCCCTATGGGAGGTAAGAACAGTCTTAATAGGAACCGAAAAAGTAGTCCCTATATGGGATGAAATCCAGGTGGTCTCTATAGGTCTTAAGGGTCTGACCCTGTATCTCCTAAAGCTTAAGTGGCCCCTCTAGGGGTCGTTCAATTTTTTTTCAAAATACGCTCATTCATTTAGTTTTTCGCATGGAAATGCTTTTTCGCATAGGGTTCATAAAAAACATCGACTAGCATGTCCCCTATAGGGGTCACTAGCTAAAAACCCTTACAGGAACCAATTTTGCAAGCTTTAGTGGTCTCTAGAGGAGAGCCGCAAGGGCCCCTAAAGTTGTCCCTATAGGAACCACTCTGGAGTTTCTAAGAAAAGAATATGAAAAAAATACTATGTTAAAAAAAGAGCTACCCATGTTGAAACTTTCAGGACCCTCATCTCCATATAAGGAATTTCGAGTGGAAAAACTTCTAGAACCGAAAAACTAAGATTACGGAAAGAATGGTCTTTTGTGGAAGTCTAAACATTGAAAAAGATCTAACTTTTGGGACAAATGGTCGATTTGTGGAGTCGTCGGGAGGCAAAGGCGTGCTTTGTCGCAATGGCGGCTCAAAGTCCTGAAAACTGTGATCTCGACGACTAGGAGTGACTTCTATACCTTGACACCAGAGTCGTGCGGAATAGGAGCTTGGGGAACACGATAGTCTCTTGAATCATTAATCACTGCGAGATTTGATGAAGAATCGGATGACAGCATTCCTTCGTACTCCGCGCATTTCAACACCACAAATTCGGGCTCGTTATCCGAAAAGTGACTGAAAAAAATCACAGTTCGATGTGCCTCCGATAAAAGTTCTACCAAGTGGCAAGAACCCAAAACTCGTCGAGACAGCTGAAAGAAGCGCTTTTTTGTTGTGGATCCACAAGCAGCAGGGGAGGGTTCTCGCTGCGCAGAAAAATTGAAGAGTTTGAATATTTGAGGAATCGAGCTTGGACTTGCACCTATTACGAATCAGACTACCAGGGTTTGGAAGTGAATTGGGAAAACCATAACATTTCCCTCAGAAACGAAAAAAGGGGCGGTACGATCTGTTCGAATGAGTTTGGTGACATCGACAGCCTCCGCAACCATTGGCAGCTCATCTTTCAACGGGAAACGTCTAGAAAACGCAGTAAGTGAGAGAAGAAAGGTTTATCCTACGGTATCTTCGCCTTTACGCAGTTCAGAAGGAAAGAAGAGTCTCCGGGTGGCCTTCTCTCGTTGAGTCCGCAGACGAGAAGTCGGTGAGGAACACTCACGAACTGAGAGATCCGTCTTTGAGTTTCTTCGCTCTGGTCGAAGGTGTCGACGACGGCGTAATAATTATTGAATCTCGACTCTTTGTGTCGCCTCACACACACGATTCTCAGTATGATTTGGAATTCGTCTCCCTGTAATTAACCGCCGAAAATTATGCTACATACTTTTCAATGGGCTATTTCTGGTTACAATAATTTTCTCAAACTTTTCTTATCCTTACTAGAAAAATTTCTAGTGGCCACTGAAGGGGTTGAAAATTAGTGGCCACTATAGAGGTCAACGTGCTACTACTAGACCACTAAAAATTTTACTGGCCCTTATAGGGTTTTGACGTTTTGGTGACCACTATAGTAGTCAAATCGGTGGCCACTCAAGGGGTTAAAAATTAGTGGTCACAATAGAGATCTACGTGCTACCACTAGACCACTAAAAATTTTAGTGGCCACTTTTGGATCAACATAACTGGTCCAATCTGCTTTTTTTTTAAATTATCAGAGTTACTGGAAGGAATACTGGATGAAAAACTACTGAAGTGGCCACTAAATAGAGAATCTCTATAGTGGTAAAACGGAAAGCCGTGGCGTCTATAGAGGTGGGTTTAGTGGCCACTTTAGTGCCCTCTCCAAGTAATCCTTGGCGAGCCTCTATAGTGGCCACTAAACATTTTCCCTTTGTACCGCTTGAGCGCCGTCGGTGCCCCGATTCGATTAGGCAAGGTCCTATGGTCCGTCCGCCGCGACTTGATAGTTTTCGAGTGTCCGACTCTCCCTGTCTACTCTCTTAGGTCAAAAAAACGCGAAAAAAGCGCGTCAACAAGAGAGGGTCGTCGAAAGACGAGGAGGGCGCAGAGAAGTCTCGCCCTTTCAAGTCGCGAAAAACGGACTATATCCTGATATCAGTGATATTTTATGGACTGGATCGAGTGACATATCCGTTCTTGTGACAGCTGGGGATTATGAAGCCGTGGTTTCCTATTACCAAAATTTCTTGAACCCCTTGGTTGAGTCGCGGCGAGGATCGAACTTGCGATCCTGAGGACCATAGACACGCTACATGTTGTCTATTTTTTCTCAAACACTACTTTTTCCAAATTTTTGAGAATCGCTCACTTTTTCGGAAGGAAAAAAAATCGGTAAAATACATTTAAATAAACTTTTTGTTCCTTTTTGCAACAAGTCTATCCTTCCTACGGTCTTGTTCGAAAGCCGCCAAAACAACTTCAATTTTCTTTTTTTCATAAGAATTAAATAGACTAAAAATTACTGCGAGAAGGTCTTCGACGCGTGGTACAACCGTATTGGTCCTTGGAGAAATTTCAAATGAGAGCCTGACGTCGCAGGAAGCCCCCAGACGCAAGTGTTGAACGTATCTGAAAACCCTTTTTTCTCTGCGTTTTCCTCGTATTTTTTTCTGGTAGTAAAAATCATTAAGCTTCCAGTAAGACTCTTATATAAGCACTCTAACGACGCAAAACCGTCAAGATACTTTTTTAAGAAAATTTAAATAAATTTCATCCAATTTTAAGGAGTAGTGGCTCAACGCTTGACGGTGGCATGCCTTAACAGAAAAGATTTTTTTCGATAACAGTCAAGTCAGAAAGACGCACAGTTTCAACCGCAAAACTATGAACCATTCGACGTGAGAACACGGATTTCAAGTCTGGCCAAAAAAAAGTATATTTATTGAGGAGATCTCCAATCTTATACTTAATAGGGAATGGTCTCTATTCACAAGTCTGGTCTCAAAAACTGTTCACGAGACTTGCGAAAAATGTTAGGGGATCTTGGAAGTCGAGAAGTTCGGAAGCTCCGGTTGAGCTCATTTTTGGAGGGTATATAGATCTTGTCTATATGGTCACGATAAATCATAAAAGTGCGGACCTTGAAAGATCATATCTAGGCTTTTTTTGAAAATAGTTTTAAGTTTTTTCTTGATTATAGAGACAAGATCTACATCGGAGTCATCGAAACTTTCAACTTACGTGAGCCCCAAAGGTTTTCCACAAGCCTCGATGGCAGTTTTTGAGAAAAGACTTGGAATCAGCGTGAAAAATTGCACCTAGGAAGCCTAGTCCTATTCGGAAGTCCCATAGAGGCCATTCTCTAGTTGGAGAAATTAAATGGCTTAGGCTTCACTTTAATGCTTTTCGATTTCTCGTGTACAAAAAGCTCGATTATCCTGCTCGGAACCACAAAAATGTCCAAATCACGAACTTGCTCACATTCTCCCTGACCAGCCCGATTCCCTTCACGAAAATATTGTCTTCGGCGGCGTCGAAAGACTGATTGACTCTGCCAGAGCTCTCCACCTGGAAATCTCTTCAAGTGACGTCAAGAAACGTCCTCCCACATAGATCCGCTGATCGTGATGGTCGATTTTCACGACGAAAGGTGGCTTTTCGGTGATTTTGATAAGTCCGTCGGGTGGAACTTTATAGTAGACAGGGAATCCGAAAGAATCCGAACGCGAGGTTCTTCTGAAAAATTGAATTGGAAAAATGAAAATTGAAAAATGGACTTGCGTACCGGAGAAGAATCCCCATGGAGGTTCCGATTGCTGGAAGAGACGCCTGGGATGTCGACGGAAATATTGCACATCCTGAATTTATTTTTGCCGGCAACGCTAGGAAAACGAAAAAAAAAGTAGAGATTCCATAGTCGGGCAAAGTCGGCATGGTGGATAGTGGTCGTTAAAAGGGAGAAGCTCAAAAAAGGTCGCAAGAAGGCGGCAAAGTGAGTTCCTTTATTGAACCTTCTATTTTTTTTTTTAGAACTTCAAAGGCTCAAGGAATGCTGGAAAAAGGAGAGACAGCAAAATTGGTGAATGAGAGCCGATGACATGGCGCAAAAAGGTAGCAAAAAAGGAACCTTTTTCACCCTAAAAAGGAAAATTTCCATGGAGCCTTTTCCGACTTTGACTATGTATAGTGATTTATTTTTAAAAAAAATTAGAAAAAGCGAAGTTTCAATTTTTTTTTTTCCAAGTCAATATTTTTTTCTAAACAGCACTGTTTTTTTTATTTAAAAAAATATAACTAACAAAAACTCAAACTCAACTGTTTCCATAAACAATAGAAAAAAATATAAAATACCCATATGCTCTGTCCACAGAAGGCGCTCCTGCGAACTACTGCAAATGACAAGGGCGTTTATGATCCCATAATCGAGATCCTCCTGGATAAACGGCGGATTCTTAACACATAAAATCACTTTCCAAATAGAAAAAGATTGAAAAATAACATTAGTAGTACAGAAGTTTCGGTAAACCGGAACAATAGGTAAATCATCCCTGTAGCGCCAGCGTGAAGATGCTCCATCTGCGCACCTGAAAAATTATCTAACTAGTAGAGAAAACTTTTGACTGTTGGAACATACTTTTGGACTGCTATTCGGAAAAACGGCTCCGTTTTAGCTTGTAGTGGGTGACGTTTTTCCATCGTCTCGTTTATAACCCTAATAGGCACTTCAACCCAAAAAAAAGCGGAATTAAGAAAAATTCCGGCTAACCCCGTCAAACCTCAGCGAAGTCACAAGTTTCCACGATATAACAATTCTCGCAACCATTGCTGATAATTCTGTGGTCATTTTTCAGAAACATGATAGTGTGAATCTGTAATCAAATCTACTTAAGCCAAATTGCAAATTAATTACCGCAACTTCGTTTCCATTAAAAACAGTCCAATCTCGCAACCATAGTTCCTTTTTCCGAAAGTCCTGTCATAAAGAAATGAATAATCAAAGCGAATGAATACTATTTATCTAACCTGTACAAAACCGTTTCTCACTGTGTAGCTGACAGTGTCTCCTGGGTGAGGAGAATAATTTGTTGAAATTTCTCTTTGATTAAGACCAAAAAACTCCACTTTTCCTGGTTTTTCATATTTTGAGATCACGGCAACTTCTACCTGATGATAAAAAAACTGAACTTGAAGATTTCGATTTCTCACTTCGCCGCAATTCTTCGATCTCTTGATGACGATACCCCATTTACAGAATAAGTTCTCCTCAGAAGACATGTGGCACCTGAGAACGCTAAAGATATGTTTTTAGGTTCAAGTCGTATCGGTTTAAAAAGTAAAAATTTTATTTATGTAAAAAATTGTTTTGTTTTTTTCCGCGATGACAGAAAAAAAAGAGAAAAGAACTACGAGTTTTTCTTCCAGGTTTCGAGGAAACATTCAAGTTCTCCGGACTTGCTATATAATTAGTTATCACATGAACCTCTAAAAAAGCTTTATATATGTTCGGAATTCAAAATTTGAACATCTCAAAAATAGAAAAAGAAGAAATAGCAAAAGGCAGAACGTGATTTAAAAAATTGAAAAATTGAAGTTTTCTTGAAATCGGAAAAGCTGCTCCACAGACGCAGTTGAATCGTTCATTGGAGTTTCGTATAGGGTTGATTTACGCGGGAGAGATCAATCTTTTTTTTCCTTATGACGTGTTCAGGCTTGTGCGAGGGCCGACCCAACCTTTTTCTAAGCCCGACCAAGCAAAATGGCCGGTTCGGCCCAAAAGGTCAAATTCTCTTCAAGTCGAATATCAAGCCTTTTTTGGTGGTATGAAAAAAACCTCAGCGAAAATTCAAACGGCGACCTTTCCGACGAATCTTTTTCCGGCTTTTTTTCCCTTATGTTTTTCGGTTTTTAAATATCTATAAAAATTTTTTTTTCTTATTTCTTTCTGATTTTATCATGAACCAACTACCTACTTTATATAGGAAGATTTAAAAACAAAGATTTTATCGAGAAAAAAAGTCGGAAAAAGATTCGTCGGAAAGGTGGCCCTCGGAAAGTTTCCTAGCGATATGAAAAAGTCGGAAAAGTCGCCGTTTGAATTTTCGCTGGTGTTTTTTCCATACCACCTTTTTACGACAAAAAGCACATTTTTCGCTTATTCGTTCATTTTAGAATCTATAATTCAACAATTTTTTTCTTCATTATCTTTGTCTCTAAATGTGTTATTTTGTCTGGAGATTCAAATTTCATTCTCCGTTAGTTTGAGAAAAAAAGTACTGGGAAGTTTTTCAACTTATGTTTTCTCTGATCCATTTTCATTATATATTTTTTTGATAGAAAGCAGTAAACTAAGGATATATCTATATAAAATTTCGGTTCAATTCGATGGAAAAAAATGCATCTCCTTTATCACTTTATCACATCACCAAGATACATTTATTTCTGCATCTCTACTATTTTTCGTCATTACCTTTTTTTTTTTGCTGTCTAAATTTTTTCAGTCGATCTCTGTTGATTTAGAAAGTTTAGAAACAAATTTTTTTTTAGTTCAGAAGTAAATTTTCCTTTTGTAAAACCATGCGCCACTTGCCGGCGCGGCTCAGTTATGTGGGCGGGTGTGGAGTGCTTTACTCACACATTATTTCCTTTTTCTAATTTTTTTATTTTTGTTCAAGTAGTAGCTCTTTTTAGTTTAAAAAATTGGAGCTTTTTTTATAGCCTAAACCTATTTAATTAAGATAGATGTCCCCGTCAGATAATGTCCAAAACGTGGATAAGGTCGCGACGCTTCGAGCTTACTACAAGTTATGCTCAAAGCCGGAACATCGTTCTATAGTTTTGAAGGTTTTCCGTTCAACTGTTCAAAGGAACTGATCGAAGTTTCCAGGATAAAGTATTTGTTTCTTTGTTGAATAGTTTGCTGAATGACGACAATCCAGATGTCATTAGATACGTGGTCAAGGTTAGTTTCCTCCGATTTTCTTTCACCGTCCCTTAACTTTTTCAATTTTATCAGAAAAGTTAGATTTTCGATTTAAACATTGAACATATATTTTTGGATTTTTAAATAATTTTTTTATAAATTTCATTGAAAAAAGTTTTGGAGTTTGAACATTCCACACTCAGTAGTTTTTTGAGATTCTCTTGCTCTTGACCCAAAGATCGGAAGACGTTGAGCAACTTCTCTCTGAATCTTCCAAACTTCTTCCGGCGGTAAGCGAAGCCTGTGAACGCATCTCCTCGCCCAGCGTCAACTACAACCTCGTTCTCATCTCGAGTCGTCTTCGTGTTATAGAAGATTCGAGGCACGTTCACTTGAATTTTCAGTAGTAACTGGAACTCAAAATCGAGGAAAAAAAAAATCATATTTTGTAAGCTGAGTGTTTTTGTACTTTGCTATCATTCTAAACACGACTTTCAATTAAAAAAAAGGACCGAACCTTTTTTTGAAAAGTTTTTGTTAATACAGTTCGCTCGTAAAGGATCAGATCCAAGACTTTTTGTTCCATTTTGTTCAAACTGGCTGTTTTTCACTAACAAGGGAGGTGATATCATTGATGTACCTAATGAAGATCCTGAAAGCCGCAAACTCCCAGTTTTTGAGAAATGAGGGTTCAGAGCCCTGAAACAGCTCATTTTAACAGATTTTGAGGCGTCGTTACTCAAAAAAATAAAAATTCGTGTTTTGAGACTTTCAGAATCTTCATACAGTACTTTGCAAAGTGTTCTGACCAATTTTCAAGAAACAAAGTAAAATGACCTTCCTTGTAAGGCTCAATTTTGACGTTGAACTTTCAAATTTTAAGAAAGCAGTCAAAAATCGAAGATCCGCTAGTTGCCGCAGTCAAAGAAATCGACAGAGGAGGCTCGCTGCACAGAAAGTTCGTTGGCCGAAAGTCCAAGCAGATGGTTTTCGAGTTTGATTGGAACGAGTTCGACGAGGTGATAGTTTTTCATTGACTGCAAATTCAAGAGAGGTTAGGCCAAGAAACACGACGTCGAACGAGCTTTGCTCAACAAGAAAGGCGTAATCAGCGTCTACTTCACCGAGACCAAACATCCTCGCGCAGTTCTTAGAACTGTCCCTACTGTTGAATCGCAGGTTCCTTTTTTTGAAAATTTGAAGATATTTTGATTTCAATTGGAAACCTCACTGTTAGCGGATAGAAACATAGTTTTATTTGAATTTTTTGCCTTTTGCAACTTTTATCTCATCCTTGATACTATTTTTTTTTTTCTGTTAACTATTTATGGCGTGTTAATCGGAAAAAAAAAAAAACGAAAAATGCTTCGAAGCGCGAAATAATTGATCCAAAACATGAATTAGTATGTTTTGGAGCAACTTTGACGATTTTTCGTTTTGAAATATGTTCCGTTTCTCCGATGAACACGCGATTATATTCAAGGAAAGAGTACGAAATCTGACGTAAAATAAATTTTTTTAACTGTCTGAAGAGTTCCAGCGTTAGTTTTAGATGGCTGAAAAAGTTTTTGATGCGTTCTTTGAAGGTGAAAAAAGGAAAAAAAAAATTCTAACGGCTCTTTTTTATGGATTAGGAGGAATAAATTAAGGAAATAGCTGATTTGCTGTTCAACTGCGGCTGTGAGTATATCGTGCAGTTGGTGAAGGTCGACGGCGTCGAGGAGCGGTTCGAGATGTATGCGAGCGAGCGGCTGGACAAGGTGGGTGCGCCTTTTTGGGAGGGATGAGCGCAGTTTTGAGGCGGCCCCGCCACTCCCCGACTACCTCGACGAGGAGGCCTTCTGCGATCCGACGTCCTGCGTCGTCACCAACGAAATGGCCGCACATAATCACGTCAATGGAGGCGGTTGGTTCAACTCCATTTCCTCATTTGTAAAAACATCTCTCTGGTAGTTTTTTCTGTTTTTGATTCACCAATTTTTATCAATTGTATGTGGGTTACTTGAAGTGGTTGAAATTGCTATTGAAGTGTCCTTCTGTTGATTAAGCAGTTTTTCGAATATTGCCTATAAATATCTTTTTCATATTCGGCTGCTACTCACTTTTTTTTTGTTGCCTAGGACTAGAATAATCTGGATTTTGTTCATGGAAAATCGATCCACCGGAATCCTTTGTCGATTATTTTCATCTCTTATTCATTTTTTCTCTGATCTGCCTACCGCTGGTTTTTTTGGGTATCTCGCTCTCAATCATGAACCGTGTATCTCGAATCATCGCAGAGATCTCCAAATCGCATCTCATACTTTTTCGACATATTTTGTGCTTTTTCTTGTTCGAGTCTTCGCAATGGATTTTTTCAATGCGTTTTGTATAAAATAATTTGTTAATTTCAAAATAGTTTTTTTCCCGGCGTCATCTCGCCTTCTTTACTTTTTTTTCCAATGTAAAGTTTTGATGTGAAAAAGATTTTTAGGCGATGTTTCTTCGGCCAGGAACCACTGATTTCATAACTTCCGTTTACAACACTGTCGGTTAGTTTTGGTTTTTTCGGCTTTCGGGGTCTCTAGAATTTTTCAAAGACTAAATCTTATCCTGTCATACTTTCGAAATGACGTTTTCGAAAGTTTTTCTCGATCCTTTTTTGAAGAATCGCCGGCCAACAACTATGACAAACCGGTTAGAGAAATCCATATCTGTAGTTTTTTTTTTTGTTTCGTTTGTCCTCCATATGATTGCGGCCGCTATCACTTCGGAATCGATAGCGCTTCAGAAGCCGATTACGATGGGATCGAATCGAGGGCGTCGCGGATCCGTGCCGCCATGTTCCCCGACTGGAATCCGCCGACGTCTTCTGCAACGGCGACCACCTCGCGGAGTTCCATCGTCGAAATGGTACCCTACTTTTTCTTTTCAAAATCTCTAAATATGTGTCTTCTATTACTAGTTTTTCATTTAATTGTGTTTCTCGAGTTTCGGTTGCGATTTTTGAAAAAAAAATTCGCGCTTAGCTTCATAGGCAAAGTCGGAAGGGGTGTAAAAAGGCTCCATAGAAATTTTCCTTTTAGGTTGTCTTTTTTTTTTGCTGTCTTTTTGCGCCATTTCATCGGCTCTTTTGCACCATTTTTGCCGAGTTGTTCATTTAACATCTTTAAATAAGAAAAACGTAAGAAAAGAAAATTTTCATGTTGATTTTTTTTTTCATTTCCGATGTTATGACGACGACTCTACAGAAAGGTATTCGAAAAAATCGAATGTAAATCTCAACTTTTTTAAACGTTTGGTACTGTGGATTCCTTCTTAAGATCGATTAGTAATTTATCTCATCGAGGAACAGTTTCTAAAGCTTTCGTAACACAGTTATATGAGGTAGAATTTGTCGCCGGCCAACTGGTTCCCTCGCACTTTTTTCCCCTCCGACAGCCGCCGTCAGATCTTTCACCGTCTCATTTTATTTTAACAACCCTGATGTGAATTTCACGCCGATTTCCACAGAGGTATTCAGATGCAAGCGCCGGCGCGCGAACTGAAAGACGCCGTCTTGACTCTGCTCACCTACGAAGGCTCCGCCGACATGACCGGTCTCCCGCTTCCCGACCTCATCGAGCTACTCGGAGACCAAGACGAGGTTTTTTTTGAAATCAAAATTGGTGTGTATACTTCTTGTCAAAGTTGTTGACTTTTGATATCAGTCATGTCATTCAAAACTCTGTTCTAGTTAATTTCAATTTTTTGCCATTACTGAACGAATTCTTTCAGGCTGTTGTCTCCCGCGCTGTTCACCGCATCTATGTGCTGTCGCGTGAAGATCCCTCGATTGCGAACAACGCGCGGCTCATCGAAGCTCTTCTGGCCGCTTCGAGGTTTCCTGAGTTTGACGCTAGAGTTGTATCATGTGATATTAGTTCAAGTGATCTGCTTTTTATAAAAAAATCCCATCTTTCTGATTAAAAAGAAAAAAAGTCGATTTGAATTCAGGATCACCTTTTTTTTGTTTTTCTTCTTCTCATAAGCGTTCTGATGCTTTGTGGGTTTTTGGCGTAGTCTCAGCGAAAATATCCGAAAATCAACGTCCTCAGATTCTTTTTTTTTTGGGGTTTTTTTTTTTCGATAGTATTTTACAGCGAAAATATAAAGAAAACCATGAAGGAAAATAAAGTTTAGTATTATCATTTTTCTTGAACTATTTTGTTTTCCTTCAAGAAGCAGCAACGTGAATGTGCGACGCAATGCTATCGGAGCACTGTGGCACATGTCGGAGAGCCGCGGCGGTCCAATGCTAATTTTCCGAAGCGGCGGACTCGCGGAAATCATCAGGATGTTGCACGATCCTCATGAGGTTCCAGTCTCGCCCGAATCACCCGCAACAGATATTGCAGAGCGTAGTTCATTACGCCGTGACGACGTTGAGAAACCTTCTGATGCACGTCGAGGCTTCGAAACCGCAGGCTCGAGCTCTGAAGGCCATCGAGGCTCTCACTCCACACTTGCACAAGTGATAAAGCAGCTCATTCGAAATATTGTCTCCTAATTGCAGATCGAACCCGAAGCTTCTCGCTCAGGTTGCCGATAGTCTCTATTTTTTGCTCATCGGTAAGTCTTAGCCCCTAAATCTCAAGTGGACCCTGAAGGGGTCTTTCAACTTCATTCAAAAAACGCTTTTAATTCAGTTTTTCCCACGAAGATGCCTTCGCTTAGAGTTTATAACAATTATCGAACAGCATTTCCCCTTTAGTGGCCACTAACTAAATCCCCTATAGGGACCACTCTAGAGTTCCTAAGCTGGTAGTAATTCAAGCGATATCATAGCCTCGTAATAGTGGGGATTTTCAAGGTTCAAAGCCTTGCTGTTTGAATTTTTTTCTCGTTTTTCTAAGAACTCGGAGTAACTTTCTAGACCAAGGGGGTTGATTTCAGACGACCTGCCGTCGAAAGACGCGTTCCTCTCGCTGAGCGGCCCTCAGATCCTCGTGACGATCCTCCGAGCCTACACGGAACACAGGAAGTTGATGTACACGGTGATCAGATGCATCCGATCTCTTTCCGTCTGTCCCCGCAACAAGCCGGCGTTAATCAGCCTTGGTTTGCCCTGCGCAATGATCAACATCTCATTTATTATGTTTGTAGGCTGTTTGCCGGCTCTGTACAACGAGTTATGTCGTGCGACCGACGAAAGAACGCAAACTGCGGTCCTGGTAGCCATGCGGAATCTCTCCGATGCGGCCACCAACGAGGAGAACTTGACGCCATTGGTTGATGGATCTCCAACTGAATTTATTCGATTTTCTTTTTCAGGTTGTCAAACTGCTCGAAATCATACGCGTTTCCAATGACGCCATGACCGCGTGCGCTTGTGGAATTCTCAGCAACCTCACTTGCAACAACATGAGAAACAAGCAAACTGTTCGCTCCCAAAGAAATCCCCTCATTCAATGTCAGTCTTCAGGTTTGTTCTCACGGCGGAATTGACGCTCTGGTGACCGCGATTCGTCGTTTCCCCGACGTTGAAGACGCGACAGAACCGGCTCTATGTGCTCTGCGGCACTGCACCGCCCGTCATTCGCTGGCAGAAGAGGCGCAGAATGAACTGCGACTTTGTCGCGCGTTCCCGATTGTTTTGGACCAGTTGGCAACGCTACGGACGCCGGTCATCAAGGCGGCGCTCGGCGTCATTCGCAACTGTGCTCTGTTGCCCGCCAACTTGATGGAACTCACTCAAGTACATTCGAATCAACACGAAATTTCCACGGCCTTCGTTTCAGGAAGAGACTGAGCACGGCGATTCCGTGGTCTCCTTGACCGTCGATATTCTGCGACGAGCCGTGACCGCCATCGAAGAGAATCCAAGCATCGAAGTCGACGGCGTTCCTATGTGGGGTGTCATCGAAGGTAACTTATGGATTCCAAACTTCGATCGCTGTGTTTTTCGAGTTATGATAAATCGCCATGAAGTTTTGTCGTTTTTTCACTTTTTCTGTCGATAAAAAAGACTGCTCAAGTAGTCTTTCTGAGGGACACTAGAGTGGTCCCTATTGGGGCAACATTAGGAGCCCTCGGAGGGTCCCCTTTAGGGACCACTTTACTTATCCTTATAGGGGCCACTAAAGCTTCTCATTATCAAATTTTATGCGTCAAATAACTTGATGAAAACCTTCATGCTCACAATAAAACTGGAAATTGAAAAAATCTTGGTTTTGACCCTCACTTCTCTCTTCAAATGACTTGTTAGCTCTTTTTCCTGTTTCCGAGGCCTTCATCCAGTTATTTCAATAACTCTAGGCGCCGTTTCGGCTCTCCACCAACTGGCGAACCACCCAGCAGTCGCCTCTGTGCTTTGCGACGACCGAGGACAGCCCGGAAATGCAGAGCAGCCGCCTTTCCTCGACCTTGTCGTTCACGTTCTTGCCCGTCCAGATGTAAATGAACCTTCAAACTTTTTCGCTAAACTAAATTTATCAAACAGGTCGTCTCAAACCAGGACGAGCTTCTTGAGAGGGAACTCCTCGGTCTGCTCTATCAGTTGAGCAAGCGTCCGGACGGAGCACGGGCCGTCGAAGAAGCTGGTTCGACATCTTCCAAAGACCTTTCAGTCTCTTCTTTTCAGGCGCAACAACACTTCTGATGGAGTCCAGGGGCACTCAACACAAAGCTGTGGCCACCTATGCAAATGGTGTCCTCAAAAATCTGGAGCACGACGGGGACTATTCAAATGCGTCGACAAGGGTTCGTTTCTGGGGTTTCGCCTTGAAGCCAATGTTTTGTTAGGCGTATGACTACGACAGTGGAAATGACTGGCAACGCGATGGAATGGAACGCGAACTTTTCGCCGAGATGTACCCGACGTCGGACGGCGGCCATCGAGAATCCATCACCGCCGCCTTGTCTCACAACAACAACAATTGGTTCGACACGGACCTTTGAAATTTCTCATGATTTTTTGATCTTTTTCAATCCTGAAGCCGCTTTCAAGATAGTTTACAGTCCAAAAATTAGTTTGAGTTCAAATTTCAAGCTGATCAAACTCATTTTTGTGCACCGTAAATGCTCTTGCTCAATGTCAAAACGAAACACGTCTCAAATTTGAGTTGTGAAGGCAACAGAATTTTTTCTGTCGTTCTGGGAAAATTTTTATTGAGGCTTCTATAGAGGCTCGCCAAGGACTACTTGGAGAGGACTCTAAAGTGACCACTATAGAGGTTGTCTATTTAGTGGCCACTTCAGTAGTTTTTCATCCAGTAACTCTGATATTTAAAAAAAAAACAGATTGGACCAGTTATGTTGATCCATTGACCCCTAAAGTGGCCACTAAAATTTTTAGTGGTCTAGTAGTAGTACTTAGACCTCTATAGTGGCCACTAATTTTCAACCCCATAAGTGGCCACTAATTTGACTACTATAGTGGCCACTAAAAACTTTCCCAGGCAGTTCACAAATTTTTAATATTTTGAGGCTTGTTCCGATTGGTCATTGAAAACGCTATAAAATCATTTTCATTCACTTAAACATTGCGAATACTACTGCCTTTGGATTCTAATTACTCTAATTTGTACAACTTTACGCTGATGAACTTTGTTAGAACTTTGCACGTCATTTGCACGATCCTCCATTTATACACTATGCACGGTTTATTTTTTACTTATGGTGGAGGTCTCATCCTGCTATTATCCGATTGGATCCTTCGTATGACAATAAATTTTCTCACGCCATTTTGTACATTTTTGTTCGAGTCGTGACTTTTTCGCGTAATACATGGTTGAAAGGTGTTGAAATTGTGTGGAAATTCCGAAAGCAGGGTCGAAAGGACCATGAATGTGGTGGTGGAAAGCGCCCAGGTCCTGTGTCCGACCACGGCCAGGACGGCGCGAGTGATCGCCATCGACGCGGCCACCGGAAAACTTGCTGTCATCAGGAAAACGAGGTCGGTTTCCCGTGTCCAGAATACTGATCTTTCCTCTTTCAGAGTGCCGAAATCTCATGACTTTGTCGAGTTCTACAACGTTCTCACTGGCTGGATCTCCGTTCTCGAAAGGGTCAGTTTTTTTTCCAAAACTTTCTTTTTGATTCTGAAAGATGATGGTTTTTCTTTGTCGAAAATGTGTATAACTACTAGTTTTTGGAATTTCCGGACGTTTTTTTATTCTGAAATTCTCTCTAAAAAGTATAGAAGAATTTTTTTCATAGTTGCCACTAATCGTAACTTTTGAAAAATTAGAAATTTTTAAATTTTTTTAGTACTGAGTTGAGGACAAAAAAACTCGTTCCCGCAAAAAAAGAATTTTAGAGTGGTCCCAATAGGGGTTTAGGGTCAGACCCCTTAGCCCGTGAATCTCAAGTGGTCCCTATAGGCGTCTTCCGATTTCATTTTAAAAACGCTTATTTATTTAATTTTTCGCATGAGAATGCTTCTTCGCATTAAGTTCATAAAAATTATCGATTAGCATGTTCCCTATAGTGACCCCTTATGCGAGCATTAGTGTACCCTATAGGGATTTGTAAAGGGGTCTCTAGAGAGGACTGATTCGATTTCCCCTATAGGAACCACTCTGGAGTACCCAAGTAGCATCAACAAAGGATTTTCATCTAGGCTCTGTTTGCAGCGATTTAACAGAAAACTCCATTTCATTTATTTCGGAAATTGCAGGTTGTATGTCCAGAGAATGGATCTATCGAACACGCAATTTTTGTCGGTTCTGAGTTGATGACGTCACATGCAAATGGTTCAGTTTGTATGATCGATCCGCACTCGGCCGAGCGTCCACAGGTTCACAACATAATCATCTTTAGTTTAATTTTTTGAGAAGCAATGATTCAGCTCAAAAAAACAGTTACAGTACCGTCAGAAAAGATTCGAAAAAACGGGGTTTCAGTCAAAACTTTCTTATATGGATTTGAAACTTTCTGGAGTTGGAATGACTTTTTTTTTAACTCATTGAAGAAGTTTGAGTTCACAGAAAAAAACCCGAAGCTTCAGGATCTTTCAAGAAGATTGAAATCTTCACGACAAAGTTATGAGCAAAGTTTTTCGTATCTTTTCTGATCAAAAGTGTTTTGTTTGATCCATTTTCTGAACGAATCTCTTGAAGAGATGCCAAGTGGCGTCGTCGACCATCTGGAGTTCCTGTATCTACCGTCGGCCGACGACTTCAGAAGGCGAGTCTTCGCACTACATCGTCGCTCTCGCGTCTCATTCATCGGCCGTCTTCTTCTTCGACGCCACTTCTCGCGTCATTCTGTACTCTGTTCCCACCGGAGTCGATTCTAGGCTCTTCTGTGTAGCCAGCTCTGGCGATTTGGTACTTTCTGAAATGGAATATCCATTTTTGCGCATTTTTCCTTCAGACGGCAGTTGGCGTCATCGACGGTGTCGTTATCATTAGTGACCGAGCGATTAAACATACTTTGAAGTTAGATCGGCAGGTGAGAATGGATGCCGCAGATTTGTGACTAATGCATTTTCCAAGACACGGCGAGATCCGACAATCGCCTGGTCGGTCTTGTTCTGGAAGGAAAACTTGCTCGCTTGTGGAGACTCTTGTGGAAACGTCTCCCTATGGAATCCCCAGAATGCAGCTCTTATACAGGTAATTGGGTGCTTTGAAACGGGAAAATCTCATTCAAGGAAGTCAGTCAAACCGTTGCAATTTTGGGAACATTTTTAGTGGCCGCTATAGTAGTCAAATTAGTGGCCACTTAATAGGTTAAAATTTAGTGGTCACTATAGAGTTCTAAGAGCTAAAAATTTTAGTGGCCACTTTAGGGGCCAATGGATCAACATAACTGGTCCAATCTGTTTTTTTTTAATTATCAGAGTTACTGGATGAAAAACTACTGAAGTGGCCACTAAATAGGGAACCTTTATAGTGGCCACTAAAACGGAATATATTGGCCACTGTAAAGGTGTGTTTAGTGGCCACTTTAGTGCCTTCTCCAAGTAGTCCTTGGCGAGCCTCTATAGTGGCCAATAGTTTGAACGTCTCATCCTGCTTGAAAAAAAAAAGATGAAAGATGGCCTTAGTCTTCCCAAGCTTTTATGAGTCCGAAAGAAGAAAAAATCAGACAATTTCAGATAATATCTTGTTTGCAAAGCCACGTTCTTTCGATGTGCATAAACGACGGCCTTCTTAACGTTGCGGGTGTCGATCCCAGGATTACTGTAGTCAGCCAAACGGTGGGAATTGAGTGCGTCTCAGCAACGGCTCCTTTTTCAGGCGCCAGGCGAGTTTCGTGTCGTGAAACGGCGCACGGGACCTGTACGTGATGTTCGCTGTCTGGCCAGTTATAATGACAGGGTCAGAAACTTTTCATTTTCAAACCGCAATGTTTATGTAAAGGTCTACGCATCGGGTGAAGATTTTGATGTTTTCGTAGGAAAAGACGGCTGTCGCCCTTTGGCCAAGCAGTTGCAGGTGATCAATTTAGCTTATGAGGCTTTTGAACATCTCCGCTCTCAGAGAAACGTTAGGATGGTCGGTGAAATCACAGCGTCGGCTGGCGATTCGTGGATCGACCTCTATTACGACCAGAACGGAGAAGAAGACGGTCAGAACGGATCCATCGTTCTCAAGTACAAACAAATACACTTCGCTCGCATCTTCTCGCCTGAAAAGAGTGTCATCCAAGCTTGGTTTGTTCTGCTGACACATCGAATACCGGTCGTGACTTATCAGGGCGGTCTCGAAGGACGGAAAGTTCCTAGCCATTTCCACGTCTCATGAAACCACTGCTTACGCGGTCGACGTCAGTTCCAAGAAGATTCAAAAGTTGAAATGGACAGCGCCGCCTTCCACAGCCATTCATGTCTGCTTTCCTCATGGGCTGTTGTGAATTTTCCAGAATTTTAGATATCGCAAAACTCGTGTTTTTTGTCCACAGGAGACTTCCAAATCCTGAGATTCTCTCTTCAAGACGACGACGCGTCTAGAGTTTTTCTCGAGCAAAGTCTGTTTCTAATCGCCGGTTTCAAATTAAAGTTTTTACTGTAGCTGGATGCGGCATCGCGACCCAGCTCAGCGTATCAGAGTGTGAAAAGCACGCCATAGTCATGACTTCACGAGCTCAAGTTTTTGTGGTGAACCTAGAGAAAGGTGGGTTTTTTTTGGGTATCTTTCAAAAGAGCTGGGAAAATCAAGGCGTTTCACTTTTTGAGATGAAAGAGCCAGCGAAAAATCAGCTGAGAGAAACGAGCGGCGAAAAAAACATTATTTTTCTTCAGCTCACTTTTTTTTTTACAAGGGAATAGTCTCCGATCTCACTGGGACCTCTGAATGAGACCAAGTTTACTAGATGTAGCATTTCACACTGATTCCAAATCTGGTCTCAAAAACTGACGGAGAGATTTGTGAAAAAAGTTACGGACCCTCAAAAGTCGAAAATTTCAGTGTCACCGCGCTCGCTTTCCCTAATGTTTGGTTGAGCTTTGAAAAATCATATCTAGGCTTAAAAGTTTCTTGGAAAGAATTAATTTTTTTCATGTTATCAAAAAGACAAGATCTATATATGCTCCAAAAAAGAGCTCAATCGGAGGCGCTGAAATTTTCGACTTTTGAGAACGAATAACTTTTTTCACAGATCTCGGCACTTTTTGAGACCAGATTTGGAATCAGTGTGAAATAGAACATCTTGTAAACTTGGTCTCATTCAGGAGTGTCACTTCGGAATCATGGTTAGCTCGATTTTCACAGGTCTTTTGACATATACCCCTTTTTTTCCTGATTGGTTGGTTCACCTACAACTTTGGACTTTTGCAGCAGAATCACGGGTTGTTCGTGTCGACCTGCCCATCGACGTGCTCTGCAACTCTTCATCGGCATTTGTTCTCTCGACCCAAGAAGCCATTGTTGACAATTGTGAGGATAAAAAGGTCTTCCACGAGGTGAGTCCTGTAACCCCAAGATTTTCAAAGTCTCGACATTTTTTCAGGTATCACTAGCCAACGGCTCAGTCCTGCACAGTGCCTCTGCAAAGGCTTTGCACTTGAACTCGTTCAGCAAAACGACGCCGTCTCTACCGATCGCCATTTTGCCCATCGATGACCATCGATTCGTTCTGTCCACGGCAAATGCTTCATATTCGATTATAGATACGGTACCAAGCAAAAACGAAACAATTTTCAAGGAAATTTTCAGCAAAAAAAGTCTTGTTTCAACGAAAAAGGCGGAGCTATCGAAGACTACGAGAAGGAGGCTCCTGCCTACATGGTGGCTGTCCGCCAACTTCCTGCCTCTTCTTCGCAAATTCCTTCCAACCAGTCCCTCACCAATGGCGGCGTTCCGTCGACTCCCAACCGACCCAGAACACGGCGCATTTCGACGATGGAAGACAAAAACGCCAATGAGCATCCAGGTTTCCGTGTCGTTCTGCTCGAGGTGCGGCCAGACGAGCAGCCAAAAGTTGACGCTTTCAAGCTCCGACGGTTCGGAATGCAATAGACTTGCCCCGAAATACCTGTAGCTACAATTGCTCATTGACTCTATTCTCAATTCCAAGCTTTGCATTTCGCGACGCTCTTCAGAGTACAATTCTTGTTTTTGACGCCTTTCTCAGTTTTCTCTCTGCTTTTGAGCAAGTTTTGTCACGAGTCTGATAGGCACCTCTGAATACTGTTAAACAGAAAGTTTTTGAGATTTCTTACATAAACAAAGTCGGAAAGGGTGGGAAAGGTTTCATAGAAACGTTCGTTTTATGGTGAAATTTTTTTAGCTGCCTTTCTGCGGCCTTTTTTGAGCCTCTTCCTCTTAGCGGCCTTTATTCACCATTCCGACTTTGTACGAGTAGTGAATCTTTTGGAAATTTCCGGCCTTTGAACTTTTTTTTGCGAAATCAATTTTCAGGCTTTCTTTTCTTACCTCACGAGAATAATTTTTTTTTCTTTTTTAAATCTGCCCTTTGTTATTCATTTATTGCCTTATTGGACTTGTTCGGGTACTCTGCCCATGTTGTTGATTTTCTTTTTGTTGTTATTGAAATTGTTATCTATTGGTTACTTTTAAAAACTTTTTTTACTCATTCCGTTCAAGTTTCTGCATTCGGAAGCATGAAGCCAGGACTTTGTGATGTTGGTTCTGGAAAAAATTGGGAAAAAATGGGCTCTCAAACAATTACCTTGAAAGCGAAAACGGCGTGTTTTTGCCGAAGACGTTCAAATAATTAGAGCCAGGGGGTTTCGCCGCTCATTTGCCTCCGTTTGGCCGCCGAAGCACTTGGGCGGCCGGACCTCTGCAATTCTCAAACGAACGAAGACGGAGAGAGATGCGCGAATTTCAATTTTCGCCGAGGCCCAAAGCTTCTTCTTCTTCTTCTTCTTCTTCGTCTTCATCAGAGGCTCCGCCTACGGCGCCTCTCTTCCTCCGGACTGCCTCGTCTCGACGTTTTGAGTGTTGACAACCCATGTGCAACTCGTTTATAACTCGCAAAACCTGTTGAACTTTGGCACTTTGATTCGTTTCTACTTTCGTCGTTTATTTATTCGTTTCTCAAGTCTCCATGTTTTTATTCTGAAAGGTCTTCTTTTTATTTTCACAATTATGAAGACGACGTTGACGTTCCAGAGAAATTCAAGTTTATTTAGTCAATGTTTCCCGACTTGAAAGGCGAAGGAGGCGGGACGCGTAGCGTGTGCGTTCGCGGTTCTTGGCACGAGTTCAATTCAAATGTCGCCGACTATTTAAAAAGCTCGGCAATCGCTCTTTTTCAATGTTTTCTACTATTTTTGATGCACACATGAACATAATCAATAAATAATTGAAAAAGGAATGAAAAAAGCAAAAAACTGGCTTTTAAAGGAGTAGATGGCGGCTGAATTGAACACGTGCCAAAAACCGCGAACGCACACGCTACGCGTCCCGCCCCCTGCCCCGCCTACCTCGCCTCTCGAGTCGGGAAACATTGACTATACTCGAAATTTCTGATCGAAAAATAGTCATAGTTCGTCCGCCGCGACTTGACAGTTTTCGCGCGTCTGCGTCTCTCTGTTCCCTCACCGGCGAGGTCAGAGAAACATGTAAATAACACGTAAACATGAGAGCGGCGTTGAGAGATAAGGAGGGCGCAGAGAAGCCCTTTTAAGTTGCGAAAAATGGACTATACTCTGAAAAAAGAAGGCAACTCGAGAAAATAGCTCCTCTGACTGATAGACTGCTAAACCCCTGGCTTTCGTTGTCACACTGGCCATCAATCGCGATTACGAAGTACCGGAAGACAAAATAAGGCAGATGCAATGGGACGTGACGGCTTGACGGAACGGCTGCGTTGATGGCGGCCGTCGCCCTTCTGGCGCTGTTCGCCGTCGCCTCGATGGCCTCTTTCTGTCCCGTCCGCCACATACACTCCTCCACTCCTACGACAGGTTTCAGCTTTTCTATTCCGTTCATAGCTAAAGTCGGAAAGGGGGTAAAAGGCTCTATAGAAATGTTCCTTTTTCGCTGCCTTTTTGTACCATTTTTGATGCCTCTCCTCTTTTCCACCATTTCTTGAGCCTTAAAAATCCTGGAAAAAATGAAAGGCTCGACAAAGGGACCCTTTTTGTTGCCTTTCTGCGGCCTTTTTCGAACCTTTCAGCGGCCATTATCCACCATCCCGACCCGAGCTCCTTCAAAAGAAAAAAATCTTTTTTTTCCTAGAAGGCTGGCTTTTACTCGACTTTCTAGTTTTCTTTTTTTTTTATCCAGTATGCGAAAAAAATTTCTCAAAGTTTCTTTTTCAATAAAGACTACCTCATTAACTCCAAAAAAATTTGCTGGGGAAGTATTTTTTTATTTCAAATTTTCACGGAAAGCGCTTTAAAGTTTCAATTGGAATTCTGCGCTCCGAAACCTATAGCTAATCACCTTTTTTTGAGAAGACAAAAACTTTCGATCAAGATGTTGTTTTTAGGCTTCATCGAGTCGCCAGGGTATCCTTCGACGTACTCGGGAGGCCTCGACTGTGTCTTCAATCTGACGACGGCGCCATCCAACGTCCTGCAGCTCGCTTTCGTGTCTTTCGACATCGCCGAGAAGAATCCGCACAGTGGTCAGTGTCTCGACGCCTACCTAATTGTCGTCGTCGTCGACCGCCAAGGTAGTCTGTTCTTTTCGAAAAAAATCTGTGCTCAGACTCTTAAAGACTGCATGTTTAAAAGAAGAAAGTATCAAAAAATATAAATTCGGACAGCGGCGGAAAATGAAGTGTTTTGTACGCAGTGCACACGATACACAAGTAGCGACGCGCAAAAAGCGAAATTGATTTTTTTAAAAAATCAATTAAAAAAATAAATCATAAAAAAATTTTTTTATTAGAATCAAGTTTTTTTATAGCTTTATTTATCCAGGGATTGCCGAAATACAATTCTACAGTATTATTATTTTGAAAAGAAACAAAAATCAAATCTCGCACTCAAATGGAGAGTACTAATTCCTTTTAGAACTAATATTCTATTTCAATCCTCAAAATAATAACCCTGAATTTCCTCCTATTTACTACCATTTACGATAACAGGAAGACATCACGTGGGAGAGAGACTGTGTGGGAGCACGCTTCCACTGCCGATCTACACGATGCAGTCCTGGCTCCAGGTTTCTTTGTTTCAATTTCTCTCAATTGTGTCTTTTTCCGCTTGTAGGTCCAGTTTGTGAGCACATCGGCCTCAACCGCTCACAAAGGATTCCGAATACAGTACCGCATGCTTTCTGAAGGTAAACTCTCTCATTTTTATTGTTTTAAAGTTCAGTAACAAGGTCAATGTCTAAATCAAAAGTTTCTCATTTTTTTTAAGCTGCCATTCGTGAACCTGAATCTTTCGTCGATGAGCAGTTTTCCGGATGTGGTGGTCATACGGAACCCGGCCAACTTTCAGGTTTGATTTTTGAATAAACTCTCCTTTTCACTCTCAATATGATACATTTCGCTTCAACAGTTTAGTTTATGGCCAAAATTTCAGAAGATTCAGGGATCAGCTTTTAGTAAAATGTACTAGCAATTCGTAGACAGAAATTTTGTTTTTCGAGCATTTTCCGGCTTTGAGTTTGATTAAGCCCATTTTTACAAATATTTACAAAATTTGCAAGAATCTTTCCTCGTTTTTTTTTCTAGCTGAGGGGTAAGGAAAAAATACGTTCAGATATTCCGGAAGCAACCGAATAGTCTTTTTTTTCTTTTGAAGAGCAGACCTGCTCACATTGAACTTCTTGTGGAATACAGAATAAACTGTTAAAATGTTTTGAAAATATCTACTTTGCACCTTGAATGCACTTGGATCCTGAATGTAACGCGAAACAAATAATTTTTGTAAATTTCTTTCAAGTAATAAAATTTGGCAAAAATTCTTGAAAGTTTTTACTCACGATTCTATTGATTTTTGTAGACATCATAAGGTAGGGTCCAATTGAGATTTAGGAGCTAAGTAGTCAGACCTTAAACCCCTGAAGAGACCACCTTAGTATTACCTTTATAGGGACCACTTTTTCGACCCCTATAGGGCTGTTTTTCTCTCTAATCCCTATGGGGACCACTCTAAAAATCCTAGAGGAAGCGAATTGTGTCGAACTCGATTGAAAGTATACACTTCAGGGGTGATCGTGTCGCCGGGCTACCCCACGACGTATCCGGCCAACAGTTCGTGCAACTGGCTGATCAGAGTCGAGGCCCGACAAAGAATTTACATCCGCATCGCTCATCTCCACCTGGCTCCAACCATCGGTCAGGTTTTCCCTTCCTTCAGTTCTCAGTACGGCGGAACTCCGAAGTGGTCCCTATAGGGGCAACCTTAGGAGCCCTTGGAGGGTCCTCTCTAGCGACCATATTACCGATCCCTATAGGGACCACCTTGATTTTACCCCTCTAGGGACGACTTTTTGGCCCTTTCAGGGCTGTTTGTCCCTCTAACCCCTATAGGCGTACTCTAAAATTCCTACGAACAACGGCAAAGATTTCCTTCTCAAGTTTGCCAAGTTCTTCTCAAATCCCTTTTCTTGCCATTGTCCCCACGGCTCGAAGTTGAACAATGGGTTTCAGCCGAATGCGAACGCGCTTCTCTCACCATCACCGACGGGTACAAACACGAACAAATCGAGAGGAGGGTTGGTTCCTTGGAAACTCAAAAAGAAACAAGTAGTTGTTCTCAGGATGCAGGCGAGTCGGAAGCTCGATTTTGCGGCAGCCAGTTATATTACTCGGAAGAGGGAATGAAAAGCTACCTTTCAAGCGCAAATCGGATACTTATACGGTTGGTTTTTTGGTTTCCTGTGTAATTGAATAATCGTTTTCTTTCCTTTTTCAACTGCCTCGATTTTCAGAAATTATCTTTCTGAAGCTTTTTATCGACCCTTTTTTTTGAAACAAAGTTCTTGGATTTTCACGATTTTAATTTCCTTTCTGAATTCTGATTTTTTTTTCACTCCAAAGAGCCTAGTACTTTGTGAGGGGGGGATCTTAAAGATCTAAGACTTAGAGGCCAATTTTTAAGAACTTCAAATTCTTGATTAAAAAAACATCAAAAATTGAATTTAAACAATCTCTATTTTTTTTCTTCTAAACTGGTAATCAGGGGTCTCAAAGGTATTACAAGCTTAGGATCTCCACAGTGGTCCCTATAGGGGCAACCTCAGGGGCCCTCTGAGGGTCCCCCCTAGGTACCACTTCACCAACCCCTATACCATCCTAGTTTTACCCCTATAGGGATCACTTCTTCATTGGGGGCTGTTTTTCTCTCTGACCCCTATAGGGACCCTCTGGAATCCCCTAGTGATCCGAAACGATGGGTTTGAGCTACGCGCCCCTGTGCTTGATCATTTTTACTGAAGTTTTTTAACTATGTTGATTCTTATTCTCTTTTTTAAGCTTTGATTAATGATCTTTGAAGTAATTTTTCCCATTTTTGCTCAGCTGCTTCCATGAGCCTGCTAGTTGAAAGTAGACATTGAGAAATGAACAATCTCCTTCTGAAACAAAGAACGGATGAAAGCGTTCGTATTGACTGTACACAAGGTCGGATGAATCCCCCGAGGCGGAAGATGTTTTGAGAGACACCAGAAAGACGAGGCTAATGAGATAAGAGCGGCAGAAATACTTAACCGAGCGAGCATAAGCGGAAACGCGAGCCTCCCCAAACGCACAGCCGCACGTTTAATGCAATTTAGTGAGGCGCTGCCCTCGGCCGTGACGTCTTCATTTGCATCGCCTCGTGTCGTGTGCAACCGTGGGACTTTTTGCTTTTTCCCTGTCGGAGGTGTTTCATTCGAAGAGTCGAGTTTCAAAAGATCAAACCACTCGGGAAAAGTCAGATGGGTGGATAATGACAGCTAAAGGGAGAAATTCGAAAAAGGCAGCAGAACGAGTTCCTTTATCGAGCTTTCCATTTTTTTTCTAGAGCTTTAAAAGCTCAATAATTGGTGGAAAAGAGAGAGGCAGCAAAAATGGTGCATAAGAGCCGATGAAATGGCGAAAAGGCAGCAAAATGGGAACTATTTTGATGGCACACTTGCATTCACTTGCCTTTAAAGACCGCCAGTGGAGGCCGTCTTATTATAGGCGAAATTGGAAGGACCCTTTACGTGCCCTTTGAGAGTCTGTTACAGGCGCAAAGGGTTTCCTTTTTACTGCCTTTTTACTTAACGTTAACTATGATGTCTAAATATTTTTTTTTCTCCTGTTCATTAATTTCTTTCTCATTTTAACGAGATTGTTTTAAAAAAAAAGGTTTTTCAGAATGGTAACTCGAGATCGGCCTGCAAAGTCAATGATGATGTCTGACGAGCGGATTGGATTCAAAGTTTGTCAATTTTCATTATTTCTGTCCTTTTTTTGTAGCTTTATGAAGTTGTTGTGAAAATGCTGATTCATAAAATTATGGTGAAAATGCTACTTCAGCTTTTAAAAGTGGTCTTTATAGTAATTTTAGTTAGTGGCCCTTATAGGGAATGCTAGTCGATAATTGTTAGTAGAAGCATTTCCGTGCGAAAAACTAATCAAATAATCTTGTTTGAATAAATTTGAGAGACCCCTCTAGGGACCACTTGAGCTTTAAGGGGGGGGTCAGACCCTAAACCCCTATAGACACCACTTTCTCGGCTCCTTGAGGGGCTGTTTTTCTTCTAACCCCTATAGGAGCCACTTAAGCTTTTACCCTCTATCCCCTATAGGAGCTACTTAAATCTGACCCTAAACCCCTGAAGGGACTACCTTGTTTTTGCACCTATAGGAACCTTTTTTTCGGCCCTATAGGGGCTCTTTTTTATTTTCCCATGACTCCTATAGGGATCACTCTTTTGAATTACTATCTTTTTGTGATGAAAAAAAGTTTTTCAGATAGTTTGGACGGCCGTTGAAGGGCTGATTGGAGACCAGACGCCAGTCATCAACTTGGACGAATCTGCGGCGTCGGAAGAGCTGCAGACTTGCAAGGAACAGTTCGTCTGCCACGGGGGCCAGGTCTGCGTCGAACAGGTACTTTCCCCGTTTTCATTCCAACTTCATAATAAGGTCTGCTAGGGTCACGGAATCTGTGCGTCGAGATCCCGTCTTTGCATCCACAGCTCGTTGGTCTGCGACGGCGTCCACAACTGCGTCGAGGGGGATTTCTCCGACGAGCAGCATTGTCCGTTTTTCAACCTTTTCTGTCTTGAATTTGACCATCTCTGTGCTCATTTACGCAATCAAAAAATTGAACGTTTTCTTATGATCTCCAGAGTGGTCCCTATAGGAGCGAGCTTAGGGGCCCTAGGAGGGACCGCTTTACCCACCCTTCTAGGGGCCACTTACTCTTGCTAAAGGGGTCCCTATAGGGGACATGCTAGTCGATAATTGTTATAAACTCTAAGCGAAGAAGCATTTCCAGGCGAAAAACTCAATAAATAAGCGTTTTTAAAATGAAATTTGAAGACCCCTACAGGGATCACTAAGGCTTGAGAAGCTAAGAGGCCAGACCCTAATTTTCGGCCGCTATAAGGGCTGTTTTTCCCTTGAACCCGATAGGGACCACTCTGCAATTTATAAGTTCATGTTCAAAATTTAAGAAAACTATTTTTAAAAAAAACTGTTTCGCAATTCTTTTCGTTATCAGTGCAACTACTGAACTTTTTGTTGTCAGGACTGGAAATAGTACATAGGACTTCCAGAGCGGTCCCTATAGGGGTTAGGGAGGAAAAAAACTTCTACAGGGGTGGAAATGCTCCTTCGCATAACAAGTTATCGATTAGCCTCTATAGGGGCCACTAACTAGAACTATTATAGCACTTTTTCAAGCTTTAATAGCCCCTATAGGGGTTGGTAAAGTAGTCCCTAGAGGGGTCCCTCCAAGGGCCTTTAAGGTTGCCTGTAGGGACCATTTGGAGTTCCTACGTATGTATAAGAAGTGCATTTTCTTTTTTTTTTCTTCATTTAGTCAACTGCAGGTTACTCGCGGGAAATCGCGACGGCTGCTGGCGTCGGATTTGCCGGAATCGTAGTGGCGATGCTGGTTTTTGTGTGTTGCGATCAGTTGCGGAAGCGACGACGCCTTCGCGCCATGATCCGCGAACGAAGGACGGCGGCCAACGGTAAGTGCGGCGAGCCCATCAGCCAAGTCTCAATCGCGGTGCCAGTCCGGCTGCCGCCCAACAGGTGACTAGTCGAGAGCGAACTGTGAGTCGTTCCCTCGGGTTTCCAAACGCATTTTAGGTTAAATTTTTTCTCAAATTTCACTTAGGAACTTCAGAGTGGTCCCTATAGGGGCCCTTGGAGGATGTGACCACTTTACCGACCCCTATAGGGACCACTAAAGCTTGCAAAAGTTGTCCCCATAGGGTTTTTAGTTAGTGGCCGCTATAGGGGACATGCTAGTCGAACTCTAGTCAAAGAAGCATTACCATGCGAAAAACTAAAAAAATTAAACCTTTTTTTTGAATAAGTGCCCCCTATAGGGTTATAGTTAGCGTCCCCTATATGGGACATGCTAGCCGAAGAAGCATTTCCATGCAAAAAAACGAAAAAAATGACTTTATTTAAATATAATTAAACGACCCCAATAGGGGCCACTTAAGCCTTAGAGGCTAAAATGTCGTACCCTGGACCCCTATAGGGACCACCTTGATTTTAACCCTATAGGGACCACTTTTTCGATCCCTATAAGGGTTTTTTTTCCCGAACCCCTATAGGACCACTCCAAAAATCCTAAGTACGGACAAAAACAAAAATTGAAAATCAAATTACTGTATGAACTTTATTTGAAAAAGATGGAAGACTCGCAATTCGCTCGTACAGCCTTCGTCCACTGTCTTTCGGTTTATCATTAAATTGTTTAATACGTGCCTTTTTGAATTATTAGAGACTGCTGATGTTTCAATTCATTGTTTTTTGTTCTAGACTTACCAATTTTTGATACCGCGCTTGTTTTTTTTGCTGCTTTTCAATGCTTGCTCAACTGTTTTATCTGTGTTTTCTAGATAAAGATGATAAAAGTTGTCCACTTTGAGTACACTTACAAGGGAGGTCATTTTTGGGATTTTCCTGCAAATTGGCTAGAACAATCCTTGATGTACCAGAAAAAGGTTCTAGATTTTCCAACCTGCTTTCTCCTTTTTGGGAAAAGACGCCTTAAAGAAATGCCTCAAAATCCATAAAAATAGGTTGTTTTGAGATTTTAGACCCTCCTCGAAAACTAGGAATTTAGGCAGGTTGAGACTTTCAGGATCTTCGTCTGGTACATAAAAAAGTGTTTTGGCCAATTTTCAGGGAATTCCCAGCCGTAAAGTAAAATGACCTCCCCTGTCAGGGAAACTTTCAAAAAGGGTCGATTTTATGAGGCGTGCAAGATTGGGCACATCCTGGCGAAGAATTCTCAGAGCACTGGGAAAGTTTTTAGTGGCCACTATAGGGTTTAGAAGTTTTAGTGGCCACTATAGGGTTTAGAAGTTTTAGTGGTCACTTAAGGGGTTAAAAATTAGTGGCAACTTTAGCGGTCTAAGTGCTACTACTAGACCACTAAAAATTTAGTGGCCACTATAGGGTTTTGACGTTTTAGTGGTCACTTAAGGGGTTAAAAATTAGTGGCAAATTTAGCGGTCTAAGTGCTACTACTAAACCACTAAAAATTTAGTGGCCACTATAGGGTTTTGACGTTTTAGTGGTCACTTAAGGGGTTAAAAATTAGTGGCAACTTTAGCGGTCTGAGTGCTACTACTAGACAACTAAAAATTTAGTGACCACTATAGGGTTTTGACGTTTTAGTGGTCACTTAAGGGGTTAAAAATTAGTGGCAGCTTTAGCGGTCTGAGTGCTACTACTAGACCACTAAAATTTTTAGTGGCCGCTTTAGGGGTCAATGGATCAACATAACTGGTCCATTCTGTTTTTTTTTTAATTATCAGAGTTTTTGGAAGGAATACTGGATGAAGAACTACTAAAGTGGCCACTATAGAGGTGAGCTTAATGGCCACTATAAAAAGGAAGGAAAAGAGGAATGGTCGATGCCTTCGGTCGTAAAGAGGTCTGTCCATGGAACCGACATACCACTTTGAACAACCAAAGAGTTCGACATTGTCCTTTTTTGGGTGGGAAAGGGAACTCACCTCAAGTGATCCGTTGACTCTGAAATAAGCCAGACGAATCCGAAATCATTCCGATGCAAGAGAGAATGAGTCTTTGGGGGGGCGGACGAACCGATGTTGGCGCCAAAGTTTCAAATGTTCTGTGCGCGCGGAAAGGTCGGGGCGGAGCCGTGGGGTTCTTTCTTCTCGGAGAGACAAAGAGGCCCTTACAGGACCGAGTGATTTGTTGCGTTCAAACGCGCGTCGCAACACAACCGAATTCATCCAACCAGGCTGAAATCTAGAGAACTTCGACTTTTGGATGAAGATAAAAAGGTCTTTTGAAAAAGGATAGTAATAGCGAGGCGTCAAAGTTTCTGAATTTACAAAAGCGCTCTGGATAAAATGACGTCACAACTACACTGAGTATCCAACGTCAATAACCTGTTCGTTCGATCGCCTTTGGCTGTGTACTTGAGATTTGAATTTTCGCGCCAAAATTTTTTTGACGTCTCGCCAACCCGTGTAATGGCTCCCAGAACAAGTTTTTCAAAAATACTTTTTTTTGACTTGATGAGAAAATCTCAATCAAGCGGGCAGGTTATGCGAAAAAATTTAGCTGTCGTCTTTTTTTGAAAAGGAAGGAAAAAGAGACCTCTCCTCTCTGCTTTTGCCGAAAATTTCAAGAAAATTTTTGTTTTCGCGAGAGCAGGTAGTAACTAAACTCATTAAGAACTAAAAGACTTTGAAAAAATTTCGAACATTTGAAACCCAGTACAGTTCAACCATGGACCGATATCAGCAAAAATATTTTTCTGAAAATGTTCCTTGTGCATTTATTTTGAAGTTGCAAAGCCACTCCTAACGCAAAACCGACGGGCTCCAGACGTTTTTGTGCAATTCTAGGGATCACTTAAGAGTGCTGACGTCACTAAAGGGGTCACTAGAAATTCTTAAAAAAGTCCGGAGCACGTCCGTTGTCCAAGTATGTAGCGAAATTTTCATTGGCTTTTACTTAGATCCAGTTTAGTTCAAATCCTTAGAATAACTCGGTAGGGATGAGCTTAAACTTCATTAGATCTACTTTTAAGAGACGCTGCGAAGCTGTCGTACAAGGCGTCGGCTCAAAATAACTTCCTACAAGGTGTGACTTCAAAGACCTTATCTAGTACATCGAAGATTGATTCAACTAGTTCTCCTAGTAGAAGGAGTAGCAGTAGAGAATGGCTGGAAAAAGAAACAGCAGTGAAATATGAGCAGCGGCCGGTCACCACGGTCCAAGGCACCGAGTTATGGTCGACATCGACGGGCAGGGGCGGGAAGATGATCTGTCAGTTTGGAGGAGGCGGTCTGAAAAAGCGAAGGGCGAAGAAAGAAGGAAAGCGACACGTATCCTGGAAGTTGCACACAGCGGGAGACGACGGCTGGCGGCAACAATCGCCGAAACTGGACGATGGTATTTATGGGTTAAAACGAGGCGAAGGCGAGGGCGATTAGATGCGCAGGCGATACGGACCGTCTGTGCCTCCTCGCCAGTCGTGCTGCCCTCCTTCAAATCGTGACCACTTTTCGAAAACGAATCCGTCGTCGTCCTTTCCGATAACAGTCGCGTTTCACTTCTTTTTGGAGAAACGGGCTCGGCGGCGCGATAACGCGCAAGATCGCGACGATTGCGTGACGGATTTTGGGCTGTCGACAGCTTGATAGCATCGAGAGGGCGCGTGAACTGTTCCGTGCAGCTGTGCTTTGGAATTTTCGAGTGATCCCTGTAGGGGCCACTATCGCTAACAAAAGGGGTCTCTATAGGGCTTTCGCTTAGGAATTTTCGAGTGGTCCATACAGGGACAATCTTGAGAGCCCTTGGAGGAGAGGACACCTCTTTACCAAACCCTACAGGGGCTAATAAAACTTGCAAAAGTAGTCCTTATAGGGCTAGTCGATAATTTTTTTTGTACTAAATGCGAAGAAGCATTTCCATGCGAAAAATATAATAAATAAGCGTTTTTGAATGAAATTGGAATCCCCCATAGGGTCCACTTGAGCTTTAGGGGCTAAGGTGTCAGAGCCTAAACCCCTATAGGGCTCACCTTGATTTTACCCCCAGAGTGACCACTTTTTCGGCCCTTGTCTGGACGGTTTTCTCTCCAACCGCTAGAGGAGCCACTTAAGCTTTAGGGGCCAAAGGAGCAGACCCCTAATCCCTATAGGGACCACCTTGATTTCACCACTAGAGGGACCACTTTTTCGGCCCTTGTAGGGACGGTTTTCCTCTCTAACCCCTATAGGGATCACTCTAAAATTCCCAAGCAAACTGGAGTGCGAGTTTTACAAGATAAAAACAATTTAATCGAAATTGGAAACTGAACTCGGCAAAAGGGAGAAAGGAAAGACTTCAAACTCAAATTTGAAAAAAAAACAGATTTATAAAGAAAAGGAAAGAATTTTTTCTAAAAGAGTATTCAAAAGCCTAGTAGACATGAGGTAGGAGAAGCCTTGAGTGTCCTGTAATCACGACATTATCGTTGGCACCTGCGAACCAAGGCGATAAGAATTATGATAAAGAATCTGATAGCGGCTATCGGGTGCCAATCGCAAATCGAGAACATCTATTGTTACATAGACTATGTAACGTATAGTCGCAGGTTCAGACTCCTCAGCGGCGGGTCAACATTTGATCTTTTTGGCGCGAAGGGCATACCACCGATATTTAAAAAAAAAGTTTATTTTGGTCCCTGATTTTAAGTTGCTTCTCAAAATACCTGTTCATTAATCGAAAAGATCACACCTTGATGAATCCGGAGCGACTTTTATCAGCGGGGGTGCAAAAGAGAGAATTCGACATCAGTAGAAGAACTGGAATGCCGAAACTCAGCGGGAGGCCTGAAGTATTCGCTGATCATTCATTTCCAGCTGAAACGAGAAATACGGCTAAATTAGTGAAGAGTGGTCCCTGTAGGGGTTAGAGGGGAAAACAGCCCCTAGAAGGGCCGAAAAAGTGGTCCCTATAGGGATAAAATCAAGTTGGTTCCGATAGGGGTTTAGAGTCTGACTAGCCCCTAAAGCTTAAGTGGTCCCTATAGGGGTCTTTCAACTTTATTTTACGCTTAATTATTTAATTTTTCGCATGGAAATGGTTCTACGCTCAGAGTACATAAAAATTATCGATTAACATGTCCCCTACAGGGGCCACTAACTGAAATCCCTTAGGAGATAGTTTTTCCGGGCTTTAGTAACCCCTATAGAGTTTGGTAAAGTCACCCTAACCCCTATAGGGACCACTCTTCACTAAGGTCCCTAAGGTTGCCTCTGCAGAGACCACTCCGGAGTTCCTAAGTAGAAGAGAGCGAAAGCCGCCTGAGGTCGGACGCAAAATGGTCGTAGGGGTATTTCACCGTCGCCGTTTTGGTTTGGCGGTGAGCGGTCCGAAGTCCCCTCATCCTTCTTCTTCTTGGGTAACTAAAAAGACCCGTCGAACTTCGGTTCGAGTTGTGTAGTGTGTGTGTGTGTATAAGGTGAGGGTGACGAAACCTTGACCGCTCTTTTTGAAAATCTTTTGGAAACAATCTGGTTTGGCATTTGAATTGTTTTATTTATTGAAATATCTGAACAACAATGAAAACAATTGGATGAAACAGTAAAAACTCAACAACAAAATCAACAATCAAAAGGCTTTAAATATTGAAAGAGCGGAGAGGATCTTTGTTCTTCCGGACGAATTTCTTCTGCTGAGCGCCCATTTTGGTCTTTTTGCGGTGCCGTTGACCAAGTTTGCCTTTTCTTCTCGTGGAAGTCGAGTAATCGATGCCTTTCAGCGCCTCAGGAACTGCAGTAAAAACCATTCAGAAACACTATCAGCACTATATTTGAAAAAAGTTTATTTGACTTTTTTTTCGATAATTTTTATGAGCTCTATGCGAAGAAGCATTTCTATGCGAAAAAAATAAATAAACAAGCTTTTTTTGAATAAAATTGAAAGACCCCTATAGGGGCCACCTAAGCTTTAGGGGGCTAAAGAATCAGACCCTAAACCCCTCTAGGAGTCATCTTGTCTTTACCCCTACAGGGACCGCTTTTTTTCGGCTCCTATGGGGGCTGTTTTTTTCCCCTCAACCCCTATAGGGATCACTCTGAAATTCCTATGTGCAATCACTTATGTTTTAAATATTTTCTCTTAAATAATGGCATTGAATAAACAGATCTGTCTGTGAGCGAAATAAACATTCATTCATTCATTATTATTATTAAAACGAGTAAAAGCGAAAATATCTGTCGAATCGTCTTACCCATATAGTCGGTCACGTCGGCTATGGCAGGAGACTGAAGTTTGAGGGAAATCGGATGACAATCGGTCTGCATCAAGAGTTTCTCGCGTTCGTTCTTCGCGAAAAACGATTGCAAATTCGCCGACCGCATTATCTGAAAGCCAGAAGTCAGCGAAAATCAAGGATTAAATTCCGAAAAATGGTGGAACTTACAGTTAAACTATCACTTCTTAAGGAATAAAATCACCTCTTGTCGGATTTCCTTCATCCGAGCTTTCTTGATCACACCTTTTGAGCACTTTGATAACGCTTCCTAAAAAAATTGAGGTGTCTTGAGAAGTTTTTTTTCCAATCACCCTGGTCCTCAAAACAAAACTGTCCAAGTCGGTAATACGGAACTGGTAGGGCGTCAAAACTTCCTTTCCCACTGAACCAAAGTTTATTATTATTACCAAACAAGGGCCTTTTTTCAACGTACTTTGCTCGTTGATGTCGGCTTGAACCGCATCCAAATATCCGCGCTCTTCGGGAGTGCAAAACGATAGAGCCGTACCTTTATTGAAACCTCTCGCCGTGCTGAAATGGAAGCGAGAAACGTTTTGTGAACGTCTTCTCAACTTACCGGCCAACTCTGTGGATGTAGGCGTCCGTCGTCTGAGGGAAATCAAAGTTGACGACGTTGCTGACTTGATGAAAGTCGATTCCTCGCGAGACGCCTGCTTCTTGGTCCAGTTTCTCTCCTTTCCTCTGGAAGTCAAAGTTTGGAATTTTGGAATGGTCCCTATAGGGGTTCGGGGTCGGAAAAGGTCCTGATAGGGGTAAAATCAAGGTGGCCCCTATGGGGTTTATTGTCTGACCCCTCAGTCTTTAAAGCTTGAGTGGTCCCTATAGGGGCCTTCCATTTCCATTCAAAAAACGCTTATTTATTCAGTTTTTCGCACGGAAAGCATGGAGTACATGAAAATTTCGATTCGCATGTCCCCTATAGGGGACACTAACTAAAACCCCTATAGCAATCACTTACGCAAGCTTTAATAACCCTTCTAAGGGTTGGTAAAACCGTCCCTGAAGGGGACCCTAAAAGGGTTCTAAAGATTGCCTTTATAGGGATCACCTAAAAATTCCTTTAGGGGTTGGTAAAGTGGTCCCTAGAGGGGTTTGATGCAAAAGCCGTCAAACAATTTTTTTCAATAGGAAATCTTTCCCAAATGATACTTTCATAATTCCTTCACTGAAAAATTTTTTTTTTAAATCTGAATGTACAAAAATGACTTTATTATTCGATTATAAGCTTAAAAAGCGTTCACAAAATAAAGATCAAGGTATCTACTTTTTTCTATTTTAACTGTTCAACTTACACTAGAACCATAAAACACAGCAAAAACGTGCTTCAATGGACTTTCATTGCATTAAAATGTCCGTTGCGCTTTCCATATTATCAGAAAAATAATAAATCTGGTTTCTCCAAAATGAACTGTACCTTCGGCTTGGAAGATTCAGGCTGAACGTCGGCATCGGCGAGTCGCGATCCGTCTGCGTCCGTCACATCCGACGCAATCACGACTGGGAACATTCCGTCGTTGAACTGATTGATTACGTGACATCTTCAAGAAAACGTTGAATAGAGCGGGAGAAACTGAAAGGGTACCGGCTGTTGGCCGGCATCGCCGAGTTGAGAATGCAGGACTTGATGCCGAAAGCCCTGAGGACCAGGGAGAGCTTGTAGCAGCGGTCGATGTTGTTGACGAAGACGATGGTCCGGCCGATGACCAGCTTCAGCTTGAACATCGCCACGAGGATCGAGAACCTCTGTTCGTCGTTTTCGCAGGTCACATGGTACTGCATCAGTTGGTCGGCGTTCGGCAGATCTCCTTCCTCAAAAATGTCCAGTAAGAAGAGGAGGAAGCTTCGAAATGAACCGTCAGTTTGACCGTGACCACAGGTCCCGTCATGAAAAGCTTTTTCAGGGAGGTCATGTCGTCTTTCAGGGTAGCCGAAGTCATAATGCATTGATAGCTCGGCGGCAAACTCGCTCGGATCAACCTGACAAAAAGCACTTTTACATTGAAATTTTCGAACTCTTTGTCGCAAACTGTCCAAACCCCTGTTACTTGAGCGCGGATTCCTCAAAAATTTAATACTTCAAAATTCCTTAAAGCTTATTCTTCTTTTTTTGTTTGCAAAAAAAGCATTTCACAAGAAATTTAGAAAATACCGTTTTCTCCTAACAAGAGAGGTCATTTTACTTTGAGGCTAGGAATTTTCTGAAAATTTGTCACAATCTCCATTAAAATACCAAATTAGGGTCTTAAAAATCTCAATCTGCACAACTTCCTAGTTTTCAATAAATAAGGGCTCAAAGCCCCAAAAATGGCCTTTTTGACTAATTTCGAAGTTTTCTTTGGCTTTAAACCCTCATTTCTCAAAAACTAGGTTGGGCAATTTGAGGCTTTCAGAATCCTTTTTATGTATTCTGAGGAGTATTCTGAAAGATTTTTCAGTGAATTCCTAAAGTATAATGACATACCTTGTAAGTAATAATTTTATTCTGCTTCTACCACACTGTAAGAAAAAGCTTTAAAAAAAGTGTTTTTGAAAATATGCTTTTTTGAACAGATTCCGAGAAACTCTCACGTCATCTCGTCCTCATAACCGAAGGAAAGAAGAAGATCTGCTTCGTCGAGAACCAAGTGTCGCAGTTGAGAACAGTACGACTTCCTCAGAGACAGCATTTTGAGCAATTTCCCGGGCGTCGTCACGACGATTTGCGATTGATCCTTGAAATATTATCGGCACTTGGACATAAATAATAATGATGAGTACTTCGACCCAGAGGGAGTTCTCCTCTTCGTTGAAATCGCACAGGTTCAAGGCTTGGAGGAAAGGAAGGGGCTCGATTATTTTCTGCGCAAGTTTGAAAACCTGGAAATATTATTAAAAATCTTAACTTAAACTGTACTTCAGTTAAATTTATCAAAACAGCCAAACTAAAATCTCTGGCAAAATCAGAATGTCTGCTGAAAGGGAGAGGCTCGAAAAAGGCAGCAAAAAGAGTCCCTTTATCAAGTCTTCCATTTTTCTGGGATTTTAAAGGCTCAAGAATTGGTGGAAAAAGGAAGAGGCAGCAAAAAAGTGCATAAGAGCCGATGAAATGGCGCAAAAAGGCAGCAAAAAAGGAACTTTTCTCACCCTAAAAGGAACATTTCTATGAGCCTTTTTCGACCCTTTCCAACATGTGAAATGAGGTTTGTTCCAGATACAAGAAAAAAAGAAAAGGCAAACTTGTGTGATGAGTTCCTTGGTCGGTGCGACAATGATAGCCATCGGCCCGATGGAACCGTCAAAGTTCTGCGAATGAAGTTGTTTTTTTCATCAAATCTAAGGTTAAACTTACAGCTGACGCAGCGATCATTTTGTGAATGACAGGGAGCAAAAAAGCTCCCGTCTTGCCACTCCCTGTGCGAGCTCGCGCCATCACGTTTTTGTCTTCGAGGGCCAGGCCCACCAACGATTCCTGCACTTGCGTCGGATCTTTCCAGCCCATTTGCCCCACTCCCTGAACATTTATGCCTATTTAGTATTTATAAGAAATGGCTCAACCTTCAAAATCCTTTCATCCAGTCCAAAATCAGAGAATTGTTTTTTCTCTCCTTCAAATTCAAGCCGTTCCACTTCTGGTCCAACTAGGCTCTCCATAAGTTTTCTTCTTTTTCTGGAACAAAAAAGTCGGAATGAAACGATTATCAAAAACATGCTTTAAAAAAAATAAAAATCAGTTCAAAAACAGAAAAAAAAACCCACTCAGATCCCTTGACGCGTTCTCTTCTACGTCTTTTTTTGGTTTTCGGTTCCAACTGCTCGACTTCTGTTACGATTTTGTTCTTCTTCTGAAAAATATAAAAATATACTCATCGTCAAATTTGCGAGCAAACTTTCTCATTTCCAACTTTCTGCTCGTCGGATTTTTTCTCTTCGATTGGTGCGAATTGAACGCCCTTCTTCTTCTTCTTCTTGATTTCTACGTTACCATCGGCACCCATCCTATATCTGAAAAAAGGTATAAAACAATTTTAACTTCTAAAAAGCGCGTGAAATATTTAAAGAAAAACAATTTTAAGGTGAATTCATGTCCAAAAAAAGAATACAAATATTCTAGTGCAGATTGCAATTTTTCTGCGCACAAGATGCATGGATGCAGGAAGCGCCTTTGTTGTCTCGAGGGTCGCTCTCATTGCGGAATTTTCCTGAGGTCGTTTTTTTATTTTTTTAATAGAATAGTGGGAATTTTTTTAACCTTAAATCTCGTTAAAAAGTTATTTAAAAAAGATGACTATCCGCTATATGAAAAAGAAGAAAATAAAAATTCTACGTAGACGGCTTAACAACCAAAAAAATTGAAGTTTTATTTACCCAGTAAATGCTTTTTCATCAAATTGATGAACTTTCAAAGCGGATAATTAGAAGTTCAACAACTGAAATACAAACTTTTTTTCCTAAAAAAATAATAATATGAACACTCATCTCTAACTTACGAAAACATTTAGAAAATAAAACTCTTGTGCAAAGTACGAATGAAAAAAATTTCTAAAAGCACGTAATTCTACATGAGTTACAGTAACCAAGCGCATGAATCAACTGTTCGTTGCGAAGCGGCGCGTTCAAAGGAACTTCGTATATAATAATTCTTTTTTTAGTGCTTTTTTTCTTTGAAAGACAAGTTTTTTTATAATTTTTTTTCGGTTTCTTTTTTTGTTTTTTTCAACAAGTTTATACAAAGAATGAAAGCCTCGTAATATTAAAGTTTGATTTCCGTCGTCCTCATTTCAAATTTTAGAGCTTACTAATATTTTCCAATATGTTTTTCATCAAAAAGAATCATCACGAGTTTTAGCTATTTTTGTATGTCATGCCAATCACCCATCTTATTCACTGATATCGTTTGTTCTTTTTCGAAGTTTTTTTTTTCATTACACTGGTTCAACACGCCGCCGTCTGGCGCGTCCTCGTTTTTTTCTGTTTTGCGCCAGAGCATCTGGTTTTCGACCTGGAAAAAGGGGCTTTTGAGATCAGTAGAATTTGCACCGGAACTGAAGGAATATTCTCCATTATTTTATTTTATTTTTTGAAACTGTTCAGTCAGAAAAAAAATCCTCTCAACGAGTTTTTTTTTTCTGCGTTACACTCTTTTCTGGCATTATATTGATTCATCTCTACTGCTTACTACTTCTTTTTCTTCTTTCTTCTGCTTCTCTGTTATTTTCAAGCGTGAGAAAATATTTTTTTTTGTTCCTAACAGGCTTCCAAATCTTTTCTTTTTTGATCCCAGAAAAAAGATTCTCTTATTTTATTTTTTTTCAACCTTTTTCAAACATTTACAATGAAAATCAGACAGTTTTCATCCAATAGATTTTGTGAATTTTTTCCGATTCCATGGGAGTAAACCGGCCAAGTGGGCAGCTGGCAAAATAAAAAAATTTCAGACAGGACCTTTCCACACAAACAAAGACGGAAGAAAATCGGCGGATTATCTATGCGTTCGCGGAGCGTTTCTGCTTTCCGACGTCTCTTGAGATGCTCAAAATTGACGGAGGTTTCCCGAAATTTTGCCGATCGGCCCTGCTCTTCTTCCTTCGAAACTTTCGGTAAATTTCTTTCCATGCCAAGTTTTTGATCGAAGTTCTCATTTGGGAAGGTGAGTTCATGATTGTAAATGGTCTCGCTCCGCCCATCATCCTTGAGATTTTTCAACGAAATCGTATAGTAGCTATCGCCTGAAAAAATAATGTGTAATAAGGGCATGGGAAGTCCAATTAATTTATCGAAGATCGTAAATGTCGTAAAAAACTGTCTCTTATCTTATAACCTTCCACTTGGAGATTGAAGCCTGTCAGTTTTACGAAAACATATTACGACTAACATTAATCTTCAGTGTTTTATAAAGATATAGTTTAAATTTAAGTATAAAAAAAATCGAAATGAGGTGGAAACTTGGTCAGAAATTTTGGATTCGCTGAACTAGTAGGTCAAAAACCCTTATCAAATTGCGAACTTTTGTACTTTTCATATCATTTATCGGTCTGGCGCTCTTATCTCTATACTACTTGTTAACATTATCGCAGTTTGTTTCTGTATTTAAGCGTTCCATTGCAAGATATTTCCACTTCATGTCTACTGTTTTACATGTTGATTCCAATTTTCATGATGGGTCCTTTTTTCCGATAGAATTCGAAATGCTATTCTTTTTTTTTTTGAATTTAAGTCCCGTGTGACCGATTTCCTTTCTATAGAATACTTGATTTCTTTCTCTGCTTTCCTATCGAATTTTCTCAGTACTTTTCCTTTTTTTTCTATCTTCAACCCGAGTTAACTTTTTAAAAAACAGCTTCTGAACTCTTTTTTGTTATGATGAGTTTAATTTTCAAATTTCGAAGGGTCAAAAGGAACGAAAAATTGATCGCCTGATTCGCCATAAACTAAAGAGCTCGTGCGCCCCACGAGAACCCAGAGAAACGTTTCTTTTCGAAACTTCGAAACGGAAGTGCTTTCAAAAAATCTTCCGTCACGAACATTTATTCATATTTTTCGTTTGTGTATTGATCTCTACTCACGGGGAAGATTCGGAAATTTTCGACCTTTGCTCACGTGTTTTTCATTTCACGAGGTCACCTCATCGATTTTGTTCCAAAACTTGCGGTCACATAGTTTTTAATCGCGTCTCGTGAGCGCATTTTTAACTAAAAAATAACTTTTCAAACAGCCGCTTTTCGAGATTAGCTGCTCGAGATTCTCTCTAAAAAATGAGATGAGCTGATAAGTCATGCTAGGAAATCAGGAGAAGTTTTTTTGTGGCCCCATTCTTTGAAAAAACTGCTTTCTGAGCAAATCCAGTATAACTAGCTTCTCAAAACTTCTTTCTTCCAGTTTTCAGTAGGAAAAATCATATATATAGTTCTGTTTAGATACCACTTTTTTGTACCTTTTCTAAAAATTTCAGCAGAACGAAAAATGTTTTTCGCCAGTTTCAAAAAATATTCTATTCACGTGCATTTTCCATATATTAATTTTAAAAATTGACTACGTAATCGAACAAGAACTAAATTCATTTCACTATTAACCGCTCCGGCAACTCGCAGGGGTTTCTTTCACTAATTAAATTGAGGTTTTTTTCGATTTCTGCTTATGAAAAATATTCTGATGACAGAGAACATAATATTTCATGTGTATGAAGTCGCTTTTTCTCAATTATTTCTATTCAAACTTCGTTCCAAAATGAACATTTTGCAGTGGATCTCCGCCGCGTAGAAAACTCAACGATAGGAATGCCCGTTTTCACTAACCCCGACATGGTCGCCAGCGCCGCCGTTCAACTAGCAGCCAGTGAAATCGACCTCGAGAAGCTCAAGTTCGTTTCAAACCTCAAATTTTCAGAGTTTTTTTGGACACGGGGAATAAAAAAATGAGAGAACATAAAATTTAAAAAAAAAGACGCTCTTCAACTTTTTGAAGAATAATCATCAAACACCTTGGCGTCCGGTTGATAATTCCTAGATATAAGAAGCTTTTTTTAAACGGAACTTTTCTGATCAATTTTGATTCAGAAAAACTTGAGTAAATCCACAAGAAAGTTGTTTTGAAACATTTTTTTCTTATCAACTGTTTTTCTATGGAGAGTTTTATCGTGTTTATAGGGAATATGTATACGAAAGAAAAGTAGTCGAATCTAAGAAAAAGTGATTTTCTTGAAAGTTTAAATAGTCTTCATGAAGCTCTGAACCGAGAGGAATTTGTCCATTCCGTTTTTCCCAATTATGCTCAAAAAGAGCAAGGAAACAGGTCATTAAAAGTCAGCATTTACCTGTGAATAGAAAATCGCGTTTGATAAAACGAAGATTACGCTCCTGATTGACGGATTCAGGTATGTGGACAGCATCGGAGTGTTGCTAGAAAGCCTTTCATCGCTGCCGCAAGTGAGAATCGCGGACCCCGCTTCGATGGCCGCCAAAATGAGGCAGATGGTCGCCGCCGGCAACAAGAAGCTGCTCGTTATCTCCGACTTTGACTTCACCCTCTCCCGGTACGCCAACGAGTCTGGAGAACGGCTGTCGACCACCCACGGCGTCTTCGACGACAACGCCGCGCGCGTCGATCCAGAACTCGGAAAGAAGGTTTTCCCCCTTTCAGGATCCATGGGAAAATTCCATAATCGCCTCTCACCCGGTTATAGCCCAACACGTTCGAACAAGACCCCCCAAGGCAAATTTTGACTGGTAAGGGGGGGGGGGGGCTATAATCTTATCATATACGCGCCCCTCACAGTACTTGGTAAAGGACGATCCTAGAATACCTAGGTAATCTACAAAAAATGGCCTCTACCCAATTTTGGAATGAGCATTGAATGCCTTGTCCGGTTCAGCAACATAACTGCGATAACTTCATCTATTTAAGGAGGGGAGCAGTTTTTTTTAGATCAAATAACGAGTAAAAAACCTTATGATTCATATAAATTTTTTTTTCTCTGTATTACTCCTTATATTGGTATTTTTGGGCTTGCACCTTCCCCATGTTAACATGATGAATTGAATTTCGGGAGTCTTATCATTCAAAACATACAAATACGAGTATGAAACAAACAAACAATGAAACATTTTCGCTGCACACAAGTATTACCTTTTTTATCACCAAAAAGAAGTTTGCGTAGAACATCTGAAAAACGCTCAAAAAAGGCCCAAGAAAGGCAGCAAAAACAGTCCCTTTATCGAGCCTTCCATTTTTCTGGGATTCTGAAGGCTCTAGAAATGGTGGGAAAGAAGAGGCAGCAATAATGGTGCATAAAAGCCGATGAAATGACGTAAAAATGAAGCAAAAAGAAACCTTTGGTACCCTAAAAGGAACATTTTTATGGAGCCTTTTTCCACCCTTTCCGACTTTTCCTATCTATTGGGTGTGATAGTTTTTTCAATTAATATAATTTTTGAGGCACTATCTTCATCATTTTCAGTTTGATGAGTTGCGCATGAAGTACTACCCAATCGAGTTTGACCCGAAACTGACGGTCGAGGAAAAGATACCTCACATGGAGGCTTGGTAGTTCATTTTAGTTTTCATATGAATAAAAATGAGATTTAGGTGGGGAACGTCGCACGGCTACATCGTCCAGTCTGGCTTCACTCGTGCCATGATTGAGGATTTTGTCAGGAAATCGCGCGTTGTGCTCAGGTTTGCTGGGAAGCTATCCCGGAGAAGGAAACGAATAAGTGTTCAGAGATGGCGCTTCGGAGCTGATGCAAAGTATGGAAGCTGTTGGAACACCTCTGGTCATTTTCTCGGCCGGCATCGGCAACGTCATCGAGATTTTCCTCCGCCAAAAGCTAGGAAGTGTCCCCCGGAACGTCCATTTCATCTCCAACATGATCTTGTTCGATTCCAATGTGAGTCTTTTTTGTCCTCAAACTCAGTGACCTGTTTCACCTTGCTGTATGTAAATTAACTAGAGCGTGTTGAAATGGTTTCTTTCGTGTTCAGGACAAGGCGTGCGCTTTCTCCGAACCGCTCATCCATACGTTCTGCAAAAACTCGTCGGTCATCCAGAAGGAGGCGTCGTTCTTCCATCAGATTGCTGGCAGGTCTGTTCAGAACGTTCTCGAGGAATTGAAATGATTCAAACCGGAACATGAAGGAAAGATTGGCGTTTAGGTTCAGGCAGGAATACCTTTATTCTTGGTGGTATGAAAAAAAACCAGCGAAAATTCAAAAGGCGACTTTTCCTTTTTTTCATTTCGCTAGGGAACTTTCCGACGGCCACCTTTCCGACGGATCCCTTTCTGACCTTTTTCTATTATCTTTTTCGGTTTATAAAACATCTATGAACATTTTTTTCCTATTTCTTTGTGTTTTAATTATGAAAAAACTACCTACTTTATATAGGAAGATGTAAAACGAAGAGTTTATCGAGAAAAAAAAGTCGGAAAAAGTTTCGTCGGAAAGGTGGCCGTCGGAAAGTTCCCTAGCGATATGAAAAAATCGGAAAAGTCGCCGTTTGAATTTTCGCTGGTGTTTTTTTCATACCACCTTATTCTTTGATTTTGATTCATTCATTCGCGGCAAAAAAGTTAGTGTAACATTCCAAAATTTAACTCAATAAGTTTATTATCGTTTCAGTGGAGGCAATATGCAAAGGATTAGTGATTTTGAGCAGAGTAGTAATGAAACGGGAATAGTCTACAAAAAAATGTTTTCATAAATTTTAACCACGATTTTGAGCATTCTGGTTTGTCTGGGCTCTCGTCGAAGCAACGTAGGAAATGGGAATTTCTAGTAAACAAAAGTGTGAAAAAGCCAAAGTATCTGAAGTCATGAAGAATGAAGAACACTTATGAAATCCAGAGTGGTCCCTCTAGGGGCAACCTTAGGGCCTCTTGGAGGGTCCTCTCTAGGGACCACTAAAGCTTGCAGAAGTGGTCCCTATAGGAGGCTTGCTAATCGATAATTGTTATGAACTCTAAGCGAAGAAGCATTTTCATGGGAAAAAAACTGAAAAAATAAGCGTTTTTTGAATGAAGTTGAGAGACCCCTATAGGTTCCACTTGATTTTTAGACGGTAATGGGTCAGACCCTGAACACCTATAAGGACCACCTTCATCTTACCCCCATAGGGATCACATTTCGGTCCCTATAAAGGTTATTTTCCCCCTACCCCTATAGGGACCACTCTGGGGTTTCTAAGTGTGCGTAGGAAGTTTCTCTTTCAGGACAACTTTATAACTTTCCATTTTTTTTTCAGATCAAACGTCATCCTCATGGGAGACAGCATGGGCGACATTCACATGGACGTCGGCGTCGAAAAAGACGGGCCAACCCTTCGTATCGGCTTCTACAACGGCGATGTTCGATTTGCGTTGCCTTTGGCCTTACCTAAAATGGAGATTCAGGTGAACGATGAAGCCTCGCTGGACCACTACATGGCGGCCTACGACATCGTCCTGGTGCACGACAGCACGATGAACGTCCCTCAACGGATCTTCGACCTCGTCTCCAAGTAAAACTCCACCCCCTCGATATACATAGTTCTCCCTAACTCCTCCCACAATTTCGAGCAGTTCTTGTCAAACTGTTTTCCTACGTCCCGGCGGCCCCATATCAACTTGGAACATCTCCTTCGATTGGAGATATTTACTAGAGTACAAACCTTAGCCTTTCTACTGAAACCTTGGTCACTACTAACCCGGTAATTGCACATAAATTTTTTTTGCTCCTCCGGTTTTTTTTTTCATTTTTTGGTCTGTATAGTTTTTTTAGGCTGTATGGATCTTTATCTTCATATTACTCGATTGCATAGAAAATGTATAGTTTTTTTTTCTAATTTTTAAGGTGAGATGGTCAGATTGTGAGTCCGGTTTCTTGTCAATTTGTTGTGAAATACGCTAGTCAAGCTAGCGGTTTTTTCTTCAGTCTGCTTCACTTTAATCACTTTCTATTTTTGTATGGCTATGTGTATAAAAAATGTCCTTCCGACCTTTTTTTTCAATGTTGTTCAACAGGTACTCGTGTTCAAAGTTGATATTTGCTCAGGTACTCGAAGACGTTTACGTAGATTGGTGACGCCACCCCCGCGCTGATACCACTGATTACGCGCAATGTATCCGTCTAGTCGTGTAGAAAAAGAATTATATATTTTTAGATCTTGCGAATCATTGAATATAATCTTGTTTTTCTTGCAAATTTGAGATTTTTACCAGTGTTTAGAAGCTAGAAAAAAAGTTTTTAGGATCTAAATAGAATATTAGTCCTAAAAAAAGAATTATTTCTCTTTATTCGAGCTCTAGATGTGATTTTTTTAAATATTAATATTCTAGAAGTTTCTTTCAACGACCCATAGATTAATAACAGCTAGAAAATTATTTAACTCATGATAAACACTCAATTTCACTTTTTGCGCGTCATTTTCTGTGCATCGTGTTCACTGCGTACGAAACATTTTATTTTCCGCCGCTGCGGTGGGCGTGGCGTCGACTCGCCGTTTTTTGTAGTACAAGAAATGAATACAGTTTTCCTTTTCCCATTTTTCTCACAAATCTAATGCCGTGTTCAATTTGATCCCGCGAAATGCAAAATACCAGTTAGAGAAAGGGAAAGATCACTAAATTTTGGAGAGTCAGAGACCATTTTAGCATTTCGCGGAAATTACTTTGAACACGGCATAATAGGAAAAAAGGTGAATTCACATAACCTTCGATGCACTCAAACCCAAAAGAGAAAAGTCTAGGGAAAATCTATTTTTAAAACTATAACCAACATGTTGAAAAAGTAATTTGCTCAGTGTCATCTTGTTTGATTGGATCTTTCTTTGTCTTTTCTTTGTCTTTTCTTTGACCGAAAACTCGAGGCGACGGAAATCTCGACATCGCTTTTGTTCTTTTATCATTCTTATCGCTTCTGTTTGTACGGATTTATCCGTTTCTCTGAGCTTTTGAGCTGATTTCCGCGTTTTTTTCCCATTTTGATTTCGATTATAACAACAGGTAGCATAAAATGCATAAACTACATATTCTAATTTATTAAAAAGCAGAGTAACTATTCCGAAAAAAAAACAAACTTTCTAGCAGAGGTTTTTGATCAGACTTGCTAAATCATTTTTCACGGACAGTGAATATATTTCAGAAGTATGCCCAGAATCGAGGAATTACTCAGTAGTCCACAGGTTCGTGTGAGAGACGTCGACCTGGTCGTGGCCAAGTTGCAAAAGTTCATCGCCGGTGGCGCTTCGAAACTTATGGTAAATGATTGATTCTTCCCCACTTAGCAATTTTAGAGTGGTCCCTATAGGGCATAGTGAGAAAAACAGCCCCTCTAGGGGCCGAAAAAGTGGTCCCTATAGGGGTGCAGGGTCTGAACCCTCAGCCTCTGAACTTCAAGTGGACCTTACATGGGTCTTCAATTTCATTCAAAAGACGCTTATTCATTCCGATTTTCTTATGGAAATGCTTCTTCGCTTAGAGTTCATAAAAATTATCGAATAGCATGTCCCAATAGGGACCACTAACCAAAACCCCTATAGGTACCATTTCTTCAAGTTTTAGTGGCCTCTATGGGGATTGGTGAAGTTGTCTCTAGAGTGGCCCCTCCAAGGCCTCCTAGGGTTGCCCCTATAGGGACCTCTCTAGAGTTCCTAAGCCGTTTTCTTAATTTTTAAATGTTCTTAGACCTGTTTTCCATTTTTCTAATGATGATTTCCGAGATTTACTTCCACAAGATAATTGGTTTTAATGATTTTCAGTTCTTAACTTTTCATCCTAACTGCAGGCTTTCAGGTGATTTCGGACTTTGACTTCACGATCTCGCGATATGCGGACGAGAAGGGCAAACGATGTTCCTCTTGCTACTGCATCTTCGACGACGCCGTCGGCAAACTCTATCCAGACTTCTACGATAAGGTTCCCCGGCTCCTTGTCTGCCTGAAACTCGTTTGTTGAAGTTCATCGGTCTGTGGAAGAAGTACGGGCCCATCGAACACGACCATCACATGACCATCGAGGAGAAGATTCCGCACATGGAGGAATGGTTAGTCTGGCTGGGATCACCGTTTCGAAAAAGTTCTTTATCATTTTCGCAAATCTCGAGCAAGGCTAGGATAAAGTGTAGTTTCATTCACGTACTTTCTCGAAAAAAGATCTCTTGCAAAAAATTTTTTTCTTGTTTTGCACTTAGGAGGTCCTAAAGAGGGGGGGTGAAAACGTCCCCTAGTAAAATTTAAATCAAACCAGCAACCTGGTCAACCCCCATGCCAAGCAATGAAAGAACTTTAGGATTGCCAGAGTGGTCCCTTTAGGGGCAACCTTAGTAGCCCTTGGAGGGTCCCCTTTAGGGACTACTTGACCAACCCCTATAGGGGCCACTAAAGCTTGCAAAAGTGACATGCTAGTCGAGAATTTTTTTGAACTTTGAGCGAAGAACCATCCCGATGCGAAAAAATAAATTAATTAGCGTTTTAGGGTCAGATCCTAAACCCCTATAGGGACCACCTTGATTTCACCTCTATAGGGACCACTTTTCCGGCCCCTATAGGGCCTGCTTTTACCCCTAACCCCTATAGGAAACACTTTGAAAATCCTACGATTCTTTAAAATAATCAGAGACGCTAGGATATGGTGGACGTTCAGAAAATTTCAACTTTTTCGATTTTTTGTCTTGATTTGAGGTGGAACAGCTCGCACGAATGCATCATTTCTGCCGGTTTCAACCGTAACCAAATCGAAAAATTTGTCGGTGTCAGCAATATTCAGCTGAGGTGACACCAACTAAGACTTCGTTGATATTTTCGTTTTCTCAGAGATGAAGCCGACGTCCTGATGAACGTTCTCACTGCACACGAAGTGCCATTCATTGTTTTCTCGGCTGGTCGGCTCTTCCAATGTTTCAGGAGTATTTTGGAATATTCAGGTATCGGAACGATCATTGAGATGTACCTGCGGCTCAAGTTTGGAAAAGTGGCCGACAACACTCACATCGTCTCCAATATGATGCTTTTCGATGAGAATGTTGTTGATTTCTCGATTTCTAGTAGATTGGACGTTTTTTTCAGGACAGAGTCAACGCGTTCTCAGAACCTTTAATACACGTTTTCTGCAAAAACTCTTCAGTGATCCCCAAGGACGCCAGCTTCTCCGGTCAGCTTAGTGATCGGTTAGTGGATTGAGGATTCTAGTTTCGAACACCCACTACCATAATTTCAGAACTAATGTGATTCTAATGGGCGACAGTGTCGGCGACGCTTTCATGGATGTCGGCGTCGAGCAGGAACAAGCGTCCCTCAAAATCGGATTTGTGAATCATGACGTGTGTGAAAAGCTTTTTTGAAGTTTTAAACTTGGACTTTTAACCTAAAAAGTTTCAGAACTCAGTTTCCCAGGTCACTTAGAAACTCCAGAGTGGCCCCTATAGGGGCAACATTAGATGCCCTTGAAGGGTTCCCTCAAGGGGCCACTTTACCAATCCTCATAGGGGCCACTAAAGCTTGCCAAAGTGGTCCTTATAGGGGTTTTAGTTAGTGGCCCTTATAAGGGCATACTAGTTGATAATTGTTATGAACTCTATACGAAGAAGCATTTCCAAGGGAAGAACTGAATAACAAACGTTTTTTGAATGAAATTGAAAGACTCCTATAGGGACCACTTGAGGTTTAGGGGCTAAGGGGTCAGACCCTAAACCTATAGGGGTCCCCCTAGGCCCTTGAGAGACGACTTTAAAATTCCGGAGTATGACCTCAAATTTGCAGTCGGACGTTCTAGTGGACAAGTACCTGAACTACTTCGACATTGTTCTCGTCGAAGACCAGACTATGTCGGTCCCCAATCAGATTCTCAACGCCATTGTAGCACAGAAATGAAATTTTCAAAAAATCAACTTTATCAACTTTGTCTCGCAATGTCCACTTTTTCTGTTTCATTGGGTTTTTTGCACTGAAAGACTAATAAATTCCTTTTTTGATTTTTCGCTCTACGCACAACACTTGATTGGCTATTTTTCTTTGTAATGAAAAAGGTCCCCGAAGTTTTATGCGAAAAAAGTATGTTGGTTAATTATTGTTTTTATTGGTTCATATTGGTTCATACACCCCAGTTCAGACCTGCAGGGGCCGTCCGGTTTGCACTGCGCCGCTGGCCATGCTTCACCATTTTTGACCAGATTTTCAATTTAATAAAGTTAACACGGCTGTTTTTGGCTTTGATGGAATAAAATTATTAGAAAATACCTTATATAACTAACTAAAACCTTACTAAACATTTTAAAGGCGCGCTGGCCTTTGCAAAATCTTAATTTTTACATCTAACGCTGAAAAACAGCTACCGGATAGCAGTAACGATCGCAAAAGTCAGGTAGGATAGCGATATTATCTAGGTACCTTCCCGGCAGTATCCAGATACCATCTCTGCACCTGTTAGCTACTAAACGATCACCGATTAGCGAACGCCGTTTGAGCTCTAATTATAGCTACCCATGTATTCTCCCGACTGACCTGCTTCGACAATACTTTTTGATTTTTTTTTTTTGCATCCACTTTTTTCTCTTCGCTCAAAATTCCCGGCGTTTTTCTTGATACGACACTCAAAACGCTCCGTGAACTATGGTGCTTTGGGTGTAAACACACCGAGACGCATTATCGCATACTCCAAACTTTTTTTCAATTTTGAAGTTTCGAATAAGCCTAGCTCCTGAAAATGACTAAATATTCTCTAGTTGAAGAATATGATGTTAGAAGCATTTGAACAAGCTAAAAATAATATAGTAGTGATATTAAAAGGTTTTTCTAAATTGATGATTATAAATAGGGTCCGCAAGCCATTTCTTCAAAACGATCCAAAAAATATGTTTTTTACACTGTTCAATAGAGGAGACTGTCCATTTTCATAATCCGTTTAGTTTTAGAAAAAAGCTCCACTAAGAAAAAAGTTATGGCCAAAAAACGAGCGCGCGCGGCGTTCAACTGGAGGCGAAATCTCACGGTTTACCCGCTGCCGCACGCTTTCTTTTTAAATGTTTTTGCGCATTTCTGAACCGTTTTTAAATCGGTTTTCTGTTCTGAGAGGTTGTCAGAACTGATCTTTATGTTTTGGCATGAATCATTCGCATAACTATCATCAGAATTTTTGATAAAATATCAAAAAACTACTTAGAAAAAAGGTCACAAGGAATTTTCAGCTTATTTTTCTTTTTTCTAATCAGAAAAATTATTATCATTTGGTTTGGAAAAAAGAAAAAATGAAAAAAATAATGTTATTTCGAAATAAAAACAGGAAAGTGTGCAATTTGACTCCGAAAAAAACGGCTCCTGCGACACTTAAAAGGGGCGCATCGGTGTGTTTGACGCAAACACTGCTACGGACACTTGCACGAAATCTTCCGAAATTTCAAAAAAAATTGCTATTTTTTCGGGGTTTTCAAAGCCGTTATTTTTTTCGCGTCGATCGGTTTTTTTCATAATTTTTTCATTGGTAGAGTTTTGAACGCTTAATAACATAAGCAAAAATATAGACGCGATCCTATTCTCTCATGCGTCAACGAGGCAGGCGAAAAAAGGAGGTTTTGGTAAAACTCAAATATAATTTGATTCGCTGTCCCAATAATTATTTTCATTTTGAATTTTTGTTTGTGAGCACATTGTGAGTTTTTAAATCAAATAAAAAAAGTATACCTTGTCGCTGAAATTTTTTTCGCATTTCAGCTTCAAAGTTTGGTGTCACTTTACAAGCTTTTAATATTTTTTTCGCGTCGGTAGATTTTTTTCATTTTCACTCAAAAAAATAAAGAAAGTGTTAATGTATAACATACTCAAAGTTCGGAAGCGTTCCTCACTTGGTTTTCTGAAACGCGACGATTTTTGTGAAACTTGTCAGTTTTTTTCGTGTTAAATCTTACTTTTTTTCGCTTATTTTTTTGAAAAAAATACATAGTTTTTTTAAAAATATTCTGTCTTGTAGAGCGTTGTCGATTACATAGATTAACAGAAACAGTTCATTTATAAAATGGGACTTTAGCTAGTAAAAAAACGCCTCAAAACCGTTTTTGCAACAAAAAAATCGTCATTTTGGTGGCGTGAAGGGGCGGGGCTTTGCGCCCCCTAATTATAAAATAACAAAAATATATTAATTTGGTTTCTTTCGTGTTTTTCGACGATGAAAGATTGGAGTAGTCTCTTTTTTATTCTGCAGTAGGTTTCAAATACAACTTCACGGCAGTGATGGTTTTCTGAACGATTTATGGGTTTTTCGGAAGCTGAAAAGTAGAAACACTAGCGTTTTCCTCCGCATTCACACCCAAACACACGACGAGACTCACGTGCCAAGAAGTTTTTTTCTCTGGTTGCCTGGGCGCACTTGCTCCAACTGTCTCGGCGCTCTCACTGCGTCGCTTTTTTTCCAGCCTCGCTCAGCTGACATTTGCCACTCCTCTGTCGCGATTCTTTCGCCCTGGGCCATCGCTTGGCATCCACCCACTCTCACCTTTGTTTTGGCCGGCACCGACTGTTTCCTGATTTTCTCGAGATTTGTGCAAGACCTCACTTTTTCGTCCATATGATCTATTTAAAAGTATATCTTAGTTTGAAAAAAACGATGATTTCAACTTGGCTTAAAAAAATTACTTTTTAAGTTCAAACTAAATTCTTTCTATTTGTTTTTGTTCAGTTTTATCACGGCGGCACTAAATCGACGCCACACCCACCGCAACGGCGGAAAATAAACTGTGTTGTACGCAGTGCACGCGATGCATGAAAAAGCTACGCGCAAAAATAGAATTATTATAAATAAAAATTAATTCTCTGGCTTTTTATTTATCCAGGGATCGTCGAAAGAAAAATTCTAAAACAATAAAGTTCTAGAAAATACACATCTAGAAATAAAATGAAGAGGAATAATTCCTTTTAGAACTAATATTCTATTTCAACTTCCAAAATTTTTTTCTGACCTTAAACACTGGTGAAAATCTCGCACTTAAAGTAAGAATAAATTTATTGACATTTTTAATGCGCATCGAGAAGGATTTGTCGGGACTTTCTCCAACTTTTATATGGAATCTAGAAAGGAAGGACAAGTCTTTCTGCGAGAGAAATAAATTAGCATTATCTGAAACGTAAAGAATGACTTTCTCGTTTCTGTATTGGATTTTTTTTCTCTAGTGTGCATTGTGGTGAGTGCCATGCGGCATGTTTCAGGCTGAGTATCGGAGCTACGTGTTTGGTTTTCGCCGTTTTCTCGTCTGTTACCTCGCCCCGTCTCCCTTTTCTTTAAGATGCTATTTCATTCAAGAACTTTTTTCTAACTGCAGGATACATTTTTTGAAGGATCGCTTTTTTATTAAAAGCATCCTTCTTTCAATTTTTTCAACTAATAATATTACTTCTTCTTGATCTCCAATGCCAGTCAACAAATACACACCATAAGTATTTTCCTGTCACCTAAGCCGTCGCATCATAAATATCGATAAAAACTCTTTTCACATCGATGTTCTTCGACTGACAAACAGCCTTTCAAGATGATCAGTCTCTTTGTGTGTTTCCTTCAATAGACGACACTCCTTATTTGCATATCCATTTGAACAGTTGATGTGTCTGTGCGCAATCCAAAGACTTGCTTCAGGGTGTAATAGATCAAAGCTGTTGAGTGTTCAGACTGATGTCATCGATGTAAACCACCACGGCGGTCTCCCACGTCATGTCCAATTCGTTCAATTCACGGTAGTCTACCTAAAATCCCCTCCCGCCTTTTTTTTTTGGTAGAAAAAGTGTTTTCAGCCGAATACAGACGGTTTAAGTAAGCCTCAAATTTTCAATATATGCTCTAGACGGCGTTTTTATTGGCACGCCAGTCAAAACGTTCCGTAAATTATGGTGCTTAGGGTGCAAACACACCGAGACGCATTATTGCATACCCCAAACTTTTTTTTTCAACTACTTTTCATCGATATTAAAATTCAGCTATTGCGAATTTCAGATTGAAAAGATGATCCTGCAGGGTTTTTCTTTCGACATCAAAAAAATTTATAATAACAAACTCCGCGAAACACATCGCTGATTGCTGTTTGAACCAGTTCTTTCTGAGTTTTCATCAATTGTTTACAGGGCCTTTTTCGGCGCGTCCGTTCCTATTTTCACTTCTTCAAACATTCTATTTCCTTTTCTCGGCTTCTTATCATCCAATTTTTTTTTTCGGGAAGTGGCAAAAAAAGGATGTTGTATTTAATTTGCCAAGTTTGAAGTGCCGTAAGCACATCAATCAATTACTGATCAAGCGATGGGAAGTGAAAGGTGAATGTTCGCTCTCTTTTTGTGTTTTCTCGAACCAGAACTGATGATAAGGTAAGATTATTCCCTGATAGACGAGTTATTTTCGCCGAACGAGTGTTAACATTCGTTCATGTGATACCTAAGTTGTTGGTGAACTTTTGGAATGGTTCCCTGGCAGCTGTTTCGCGCGACCTTCACCTTGCTTTCTTTTCTTTGTCGCGCGCAAAAGCGAAAGTTTTTTTCGCTGTGAACAGTTGGCACCATTATTTGTTCGCGCACTCTCGGAACAGGTGTAGAAGTTCTGGAGAAAGTATTAGAGCCAACTCGGACAAAAGCTGGCTGATTTTTTTTTTTGCATTTTCAATGCTATTTTTTTTTTGAAAGTACGTTGATAAGGACCTTATCATAAGGTAAATATTTTTTGAGAGTTCTAGAAATATTGAAATATAGATCTGTTGTCATTTTGGTAATTGAGGCAATTGAAAAAGCCGTGTTTTTTGATTATATGCGGACAAAAAGATAAAAAGAAAGCGTTGCTAAAGAATGCCGTGTTCAAAGTGATTACGCGAAATCCAAATAGCCGTTAGAGAAAGGAAAAGATAACTAAATTTTGGAGGGTCAGAGACAATTTTGCATTTCGCGGGAATTTCTTTTAATACGGCGCTAAGGACAAGAGTTTTGATCACTGATCGAACAATTTAGTTAATCCCGTCTTCCTGGACTCTCAATTGTTTAGCAGAAAAGAAAGATTCTAATCGGTTTAAGCAAGATTTGGTGTTTTTTCCTGAACCAAGTAAATAACAGCAAAGTGTTTAATGCACACGAGATTACAACAAATAATGAAAAAGTCCGTGTGTAGTAAGTCACTGGCGCGACGGAAAAGGTAAGCCAAGTTGCACCAGGTCGGCGGCGGCGGCAAAAGTCACGAGGCTCGGAGCAGCCGGTTTGCGTGTCCCGACCGTCTGTCTGGTCGTTTCCTCGCGCGCCCTCTGCCATCTGCCTCCTCGAATCCCAGGCACACATCCGCCGCCTCCGTTTTCTCTTCTGAAGATCGATCAATCGGAATTATTCCATTTGGCATATTTTTTTGTATCGAATCACACGGTAGCCGAAGAGTTTTATAGTTATTTTTTTTGGACGAGCAAAATATTTCTGTTTATTCAACCGACACGGAGAATTTTGACGACCGCTGCGATTTATTCACATGCCGTTTATGACCTCAGAAAAATTATTTGTCGTCTATAAAAAGGTTTTTATTATTATTTATCTAAGAAATTTCCAAAACTATCACGCAAGTTTGAGAGAGTACTACGGCGGCCGGTCAATATTGCGCAGTCAGTTTTGGAGCCAGGAAATGTTTTTAATTTTCTTTATTTTTTGCAATTTGTTAAGGACCTATTTCTCGAGATTACAAGGTGAGTTACAACACAAAAAGTACGCAAGATTTCATTTTATTATTGAAAAACCTATCCAAACTACCGTAATACGACCGGCCACCTTAAATAGGCGTCATAGCTATGAAAGGAAAAATCGTTCGAAAAGTTCACTCGTATTTTATTTTTTTATAACTTGTTTATTAATAGATAACATTCGTGAGCTTCTTTATCTCACATGATAGATAAAAATTATATTTTTTACTCGAAAAAATATTGATTTTCTGGTTATCCCAATTTTCTTTTTTCTTTGAGTTTCTAACAAGGAATGTACTTTGATATACTTTGGAGTTGAGACTTCCCTAAAAATCGGCTAGAACACTCCTTGATGTACCAGAAAACTATTCTGAAACTTTCAACCTGCACAACTTTTTGAGAAAAGACGCCATAAGGGCAAAGAAAACCCATGAAAATAGGCTATTTTGGGGCTTTAGACCCTTATTTCTTGAGAACTAGGAAGTTGTTCAGGATGAGACTTTCAGAATCTTCCTCTGGTACACCAAGAAGTGTTCTGGCCAATTTTCAGGAAGATCGCAAAGTAAAAATACCTTCCCTGTAAGGCGAACTTGGTCACAAGACTTCGTGGGTTCAAGCAGACTACAGTGAAACTGCAAACCTTTCAAGCTTTTCGCTCTCCAACATCTCGCCGCGTTTGTAAAGAATCACATGACCATCGCCGTCGATTGCCTTATAAGAAGTCTGAAGTAAGACTCCATACCTGACCTCCTTTTGCTTTGATCTCCAGCTACTTCTTTGACTTTCTTGAAATTGGGAAAAGCGCAAAAAGAGAGACGTCTGCGTGAAGACAAAAGAGCACGTGACGGTACAAAGAGAGCTGACGAATTCCGGTTTCCTGACGGCGCCGCCTTTCTTTTTTCTGCTTCCAAGTGACGCCGCTGACCTTCGGCACACGGTCACATCGCTTCTTCTATACCTTTTCCTACTTGTTTACTGTTTCTACATCCCGTCTTTTTTAAATCGGACGTATTTCACTGATGTTTGACACTTCACGTAAGATCTATTGCAGATTGCGGGTAGGGCCGGCCGACAGACATCCTAGTCGCCAGCCATCAACCAACACCATGTCGGAAAGGACTCGGAAGGACAGCGAGACGTCCAGCGACTCGTGGTCCATCGTCGACGACGTCAAGAAGGTCGGCCAGGACCGACTGACGGACGACGACGACGTCGGCGAGTACTACGACGAGAACGGAGAGCTCTGCGAGGTTCCATCCAATTTTAATCAACTGAGACAAATATCTGTTTAGTACACGGATGAGTCAGAAGAAGCTAGCGATTTGGAGGATCCATACAGCAGCACTGAAGACGAAGATTCCAGCGTTGAGACGGAGGCTGAAGAACAAGAGGAAGAAGTAGAGGAACAGGAAAATCAAAAAGAAGAGGAAGAAGAAGAAGATGATGATGATGAAGATGTCGACGAGGAGAGTGAAGTCGACGAGGCGGAAGACGAGGTATCATCCTTTAATATTCGATTGATTTTGGGTTTTGAAAAATTTTATGGAAAACAAGAAAATACCAAAATGTGGTCCCAACAATGGAAGGTTATGAAGGTGTCCTGAAACATAAGAATTCGAGAGGGGTCTCAAATGGGTTAGGAAGGAAAACAACCCGTATAGGGGCCGAAAAGTGGTACCTATAGGGATAAAATTAAGGCGGTCCCTATAAGGGTTTAGGGCAAAACCCTTAGCTTCTGAAGTTTTAGTGGTCCCTATAGGGGTCTTTAAATTTTATTCAAAAAGGCTATTTTTTCAGTTTTCCCCATGAAAATACTTCTACGATTAGGGTTCATAAAAATTATCGACTAGCATTTCCACTAAAGGGACCACTTTTTAAAACTTTAGGAGCCCCTATAGGGATTGGTAAAGTGGTGCCTAGAGGGTCCCTAAGGTTGCCTCTATAGGGATCACTCTGGAGCTCTTAAGACTTGAGTTTCTCCATATCAACTTTCATGAGCTCTTTTTTTGATGATTATAAGTCCGAATTCGGCTTTTTCAGATATACATCGTCGACGAGAACGAAAAAGAGGTTATGGAGGGTGCGGCCAAGTACTTTGTCTCCCCGGCGTGCATTCCGGAGCGTTTCTCTCAGTTGTGTCCGTTTCTTGCTCCTTTTCCTATACCTCCCCTCTCCCAATTTCTCCGAAGAGCCATCGGCATTTTCAGGCCACGATTTGGAATGGAACTTGGACTTCGAAACGACGATCAACCTGATCGTCATCCTGATGTTGCCGCTCTACGTCGTCTGTTTCGCCTACTACGTCACGCCTGCTGTCGCCGCTAAGCAGGTTCGAATCGTTTTCCCTCTTAGGTTTTATAGTGTTTAGTTAATCTTTTATAGATCCTTTTTTTTTACAACCAACGATCTAACTTTTAGCTGAAGCAACAAATTAGGAGTGAAAATTTTTATGAAAGTAACATAAATTTTGCAAGTTTTGCCAAGCTTAGGAACTTTAGAGTGGCCCCTTTAGAGGGAAAACAACCCTTGTGGGTAGAGGGAAAACAACCCTTGTAGGGGCCGAAAGAGTGGTCCCTATAGGGTAAGATTAAGGTGATCCCTATGGGAGTTTGAAGTCTGACCCCATAGCCCCTAGAGTTCATAGCGATTATCGACTAGCATGTCCCCTATAAAGACCACTTTTGCAAGCTTCAATGAAGCCAATAGGGTTGGTGAAGGGTTTCCTAGAGGGTACCCTAATTTTGCCCCTATAGGGACCACTCTGGAGCTCCTAAGATGGGAATAAATCCACTCATACAACCAAGTTTCAGAATGAACTCAGCCTGCAGAGCTGGGGGCTGCCTGTCGGAAAGTTCTGGTCGAATAGGACAGCCGAAGACGGGTCCGTTTGGTACAGGGTTGGTAAATGACGTCATTTTGGGGAATGTGAAACCTTTTTTTGCAGTTTGACGACTCACCGAAGTATTGCTGGAAGCCGAACAACAAAACCAAAGTGGAGATAAGCCCAGCCAGTTACAGAAAACCTATTGAACAGGTAAGATCTCTCCTCAATGATAAGTATGGAGACAAGTTCAGACACACAAGAAATCGCGGGTGGTGCACAGAAACTTCAGCTCGTATTCATCCCCAATGGAGATGCGATTGGACTATTTGAAGGTTTTCATGGCCCAATATCTGCGTATCAAAGGAATTTTTAGAAACTTGCCATCGCATTTAAAAACAACAAAGACGTGGAGGAGAACTGGGAGGCGTGGATCGAAGCCTTCCGTCAGGAAAGGCAGTTCGCCACGTACTCCTCGCAAAAGACTACCGTACTTTCATTCGTGTCCTCGACTTGATATTGAACCGACTTCAGGCGCTGTCGAAAGTGCAGAAGCCGCCGACGTCGGTCCGTCGTTTGCCACGCGTCTTCAAGCCGCGCTATGGTCCCTGCTTTGAGGTTCGGACCTTGTCAAATGAAAAAAAAACTCGTTCGGTTTTAGAAAAACCTGTCCTTTGCCCCGTGTAGATCCGAGAACAACTGGCCGAGTGTTTACAAGAACGAAGATTTTCAATCAAAAAGACCCCAGGTAGACACAATCTTCCATTGAACTGTTATAGTCAATGTTTCCCGACTTGAAAGGCGAAGGGGGCGGGATGCATAGCGTGTGTGTTCGCGGTTCTTGGCACGAGTTCAATTCAATTGTCGCCGACTATTTAAAAAGCTCGGCAACCGCTCTTTTTCAACGTTTTCTACTATTTTTTGATGCACACATGAACATAATCAATAAATAATTGAAAACGAAATGATAAAAGCGAAAAACCGGCTTTTTAAAGAGTAGATGGCGATTGAATTGAACAAGTGGCAAGAACCGCGAACGCACACGCTACGCGTCCCGCCTCCCTCGCCTTTCAAGTCGGGAAACACTGACTATAGCAAAAGATTTCAGGTTCGCCGTTTCGCAAAGCGTCAGCCAAGGTCCGAACCCCCCCATCCCAAGACTAACTACGCCCCTACCGTTTACTCCAAGGTTTTTTGGAATCTCAGTGAACTGAAATTGCTCTTTTCAGAAGGCCAGCCAGTCAATGCGCTCCAACAAAAATAAACATCAAGGACAGTGTGACGGACGTCAACAGGTCCTTTCGACATTATAACATTGACCGGTGAAGTTTCAGCGTTACCTCCGTCCCCAAAGACCTTGCATCCAAAGGAAACACGATCTTCCCTGCACAACGAGTTACTCGGAGACTCCCAAGAGAGCTCCTTTGGGTTAGTGGGATCGATTGAAATAAAGCTTTCATTTCCATTTAGTGACCAAAAGAGTGGATAAGAAGAAGCCCCAGAAGGAGGCGAAGAAGGCGAAGAGCCACGACTGGTTCACCCAGCGGAGCAAGGCCCGTGCCACTATGCGACACTTCTGATCAACTCCCACAACTAGTACTTCACGAATAGTTAACGAATATATTTTTGAATTTTTGACGCAACCTCCTTGTTCGTACTGTAAATTCCGACAAAAAATGTAAATATTGAGAAACTTGCTAAGATTTTCTCTCTGTAAAAAAGCTTCCGAGCTTGATCTGTACTATAGCCCTCTTCCTTGCACATTGTTTTTCTCAAGAAACAAAACTGAATTCAGGCTAATCCCTTTTTCTGCGATGCCTTCTTGATAAGTGTCTTGATCATCGGATTAGGTTAAAAAAAAATCAACTTCTCAGTTCACATCCTACTCGGACAAAGTCGGAATGGTGGATAAGGGCCGCTAAAAGGGAAAGGCTTAAAAAAGGTCGCAAAAAGGTCGCAAAAAGGTAGCAAAAAGGCAGCAAAATAGGAGCCGTTTCCCACCCTTTCCGACTTTGCCTATGTATATTTCTGAATTTTACCTCACCTAGCTCGCTTCGAAAAATTTTCTGCAGGCCATAATAACCAGAATTTGGAAAACTTTCTTCAAAAATAAAGCTTCTTTTTCCAATATTTCACAAAATGTAATTTTTATGCAACGCCCGATGAGAAGGAATATACAGATAACCGGCAATTGTAATGGCAGCTGTTAATAAATCACTTAAAAAACGGATATTTGGCCAGACTCGAGCATTTCTCGAATCCGGTACTTTTGGATCTTGGTGTGAACCCGAGGGAAATCTTCCACGAAGGCGAACGCTTCGGGCTCCGGGAACTGGAAAATATGAATGTTGGAAGAAAATTCAGAGGAAACTGACTCGATGATCTCGGCACATGGCGCGAAGCTCGTCTTTGAGGTAGGCGACTTGGTTTTGAGTGCTTCGTGGCACGCAGACGGCCGTCATCGGCTGACCTCGGCCTGTCGAGACGACCTGAGCCTCAGGAATGTCATCAGAATCACGGAGTTCTTTTTAGTGAAAAAAATTCGAAAATTGAAACAGGCGAAGTCAAAACTTCCGCCGTTCCCACGTGACGTCATGGGAAACAAGCGTAAAAATCAGGGAATATTAAAGGCGCATGTTCAATGGGTCATGAGAAATTTAAAAAAAACGCAATTTTCCTGTTGACATGTTCAAAGTGGTTCCTCGAAATTCAAAATAGCCGTCAGAGATTAAAAAATAATTGAACTTCAGAAATTCAAAGATAATTTTGAATTTCGCGAAGACTGCTTTGAAAACGACATGTGCGAGAGCGCCGCAGTGCATGCACACGAAACACACTTTACGGGAAAAATATGGGCGGGGCGTCGCCGTGAACACGGCATTTCTAATAGGGTGAGGGGAGGTGAGCAAGGCATCAAACTTTCTGAAAAAAAGTAAGTGCGCGCTCCGGATAAAATGACGTCATTTTGCGTTACAAATTACACTGAGTATTCAACGTTAATGCCGTGTTCAAAGTAATTTCCGCGAAATGCGAAATTGTCTCTGACCCTCCAAAATTTAGTTATCTTTCTCTTTCTCTGACGGCTATTTTGAATTTCGCGGAATCACTTTGAACACGGCATAATAAATTGATTGTTCGATCGCCTTTGGCTGCGTACTTGAGGTTTCAATTTTCGCGCCAAATTTTTCTTGACGTCTTCCCACCCCGTTTGGGAGCGCCATGGTAAGAAGCCTCACCTGAACTCCTTTGAGCAACTCGCTCTGGTTGAGCAGTCGCTCGACGTTCCAGTGCTCGAGAAGGCAGTTGTTCTTGTCGAAGATGAGGTCAGCCGAGTGCGTCACGATCTCGATGTTTCCGTCGACGTCCATCCGCGCCACGTCTCTGCAAGATACCCGATCCTCACGTCTTCTTGACTTCTCACCCCGTGTCGACCCATTTATCCTTGCCAGAAGTGTCCGGCGCGTACCCCATGAAGGTTGAGCCGTAGTAGACGCGCATCAAAAGCTTTCCAAGACCGCCAGGCGCGATTTTCCCCTCGCTGCCGTCCAGTGGAATCAAGTGTGTCTGAAAGAAGGTATTTCCCTCACAAATGAAATATCTTTACTTATCTTTTTTTAAATCATGAAAATTTCATTCTCGGACAAAGTCGGAGTGGTGGTGACCGCTAAAAGGGACAGGCTCGAAAAAGGCCGAAGAAAGGCAGCAAAAAGGCCGCAAAAAGGCAGCAAAAAGGCCGAAGAAAGGCAGTAAAAAGGCCAAAGAAAGGCAGCAGAAAGCCAGCAAAAGATTTTCTCACCGAAATCTATATTTGCGAAGCAGGCCTTCATAGGCAAAGTTGGAAAGGGTCGGAAAAGGTTCCATAGAGTTGCTCCTTTTAAAAGGAAAAAGGCTCCTTTTTTCTGCCTTTTTGGACCCTTTTGTGACCCTTTTTGCTGCCTCTCCCTTTTTCCCTCAATTCTTGAGCTCTCAAAATTCTAGAAAAAATTAAAAACTCGATAAAGGGACCCTTTTTTCTGCCTTTTCGGACTCTTTTTGCTGCCTTTTTGCTGCCTTTCTGCTACCTTTTTGCTGCCTTTTTTGAGCCTCTCCCTTTTAGCGATAGTCTATCCACTATTCCGACGTTGCCTAAATTGCAACCCACTGACGAATAATTTTCCGAATGAGGAAAAAAATTGAAAAATAGAGGAAACCTCGTATCCGGCGATGGGCCGTCCAACGTTCCGAGTGAAGTCCGTTTTCTGGTCGCCCATGATTGGAATCGAGCCAGTCTCCGTCAGCAGATAGCCAACCTGGGACAGGCATCTTTATAGAGTTGGTCGAGATACACTTACCGCCACGATCTTCACGTTTTCTGCTTGAAGTTCTATGAGTCGCAGAACTTCTTTCGAAACTCGGTCCCCTATCAACAGAACACTTTCCAGAGCGGATAGCTGCAATGTAGAACATAAATATATTTGAAAAACTGGAAAAAATGATAAAAAACCCCCCTAAAACCGTTCATATATAGCCTGTGTACCACGACTTGGAATTTCACCAAACGACATTCTGCTGTGCCGCTGCGCGCCTTTGCGAACCTTGGTCGCGCTTTTCATTTTCATTTATTTATTTAGGTACTCTACTTTCATGTGCTCCCACAGCAATAACAATCAATTGAAAGCGTGACCTAGGTTCGAAAGACGCTTCGCGAACGCGCGCAGCGGAACAGCGGAATGTCGTTCCGTGAAATTTCAAGTCGTGGACGATATAAATCTTCTAAAGAAACTAGCCTTCACTCTTTGAGTTTGACTGATTTTCAGCAGAAGTCGCAAAGCCGCCCCATTTGTCAGTAAAGTGGAGCATCTTAAGGACTATTGGAAGAAAGCCAGGTTCTCCCTTACTTGTATTTGCTGACACAGGAGAAGAGGTTGCGCGGAAGCGGACTCGGCTCCGGAAAGACGGACCGACACTCGGTGAGGAACGGCGCCAGACATACCAGGTTGAAGATCGCGATCCGGAAAACGGGCAAAGCGCAGGCCAACACGTGCTGAACGCTTTTTGAAGTATGTCTGCAAGATTCCCCAAAAGATACCTCTTTTTGAATGCCAAAGGCAGTGACGACAGCTCTGGCGCCGTTCAGCATTTGATAGTGGGACAGGGCGACAAGCTTCGGATGACCCGATGAGCCCTGAAAATCACCAGAAACTACTCATCAAAATGAATATATATTGTACCAATGTGAACTGAAGGCAAGCGAGCTTGTGGCTGCTCCAATTCTCGTAATTCGGCAACTTGGCGACTTTCTCTTTGTTAGACTTCAGGAAGATCTCGGACAGTGTGAAAGTTCCACTGAATTTTCATAAAATGACTCAGGAATTCCAAAGTGGTTCATCTAGGGAAAAAAAATGGTCCCTATAGTGGTTAATAGTATGACCCATTACCGCCCCTCTTGCTTAGAGTTCATAGCAATTATCGACTAGCATGTCCTCTATAGGGGCCACTAACTAAAACCCCTATAGGGACCCCTCTGAAGTTCTTAAGGAAAAGTCAAAAATAATAAATGATTAACGTACGCATGACGGTGATCCTCTTCGGCCAGGACGACGTGGGTCAGTTTCGGCAATTTCGCAGATTTCAAGTCTCCTGTATTATGAAAATAAGGTCTTGAAGTTCTCCGATTTTGTAGAAAACTTCTTGGTACCAAAAAAGTTCCTTTCCAAAAGGGACTTTTAGGACTTTTATGATTTTTATGAAATACAAGTTGAAAGTAATTAACAAGCAAAAGAATCAATTAAAATACTTGTTAGAAACGTATTCTTTCCATGATTGATTTGAGACAACTACGAACCAACTAAAAATGCTTCGATAAACCTTTGCGAGAAGCCATCAGTTCCGGCGCAATCTCAAGGAGAAGCGAGTTGAGGTAGTCGGCCTCGAACTGATGAGCTCGGAAGCAGATGATACAACGAAAGTCGCCCTGAAGACGTCACTGAAAGGCCAAATGGCGCTCCTACCGCGACGAGAGCTCGATGAAGCGTCTGAGAATTGGGGAAGTTCGGATTGACCAGGGAAAAGACGAGGCCGGCCCTCGCGCAGGCCAACGCGCAAATGACGACCTGAGAATGGTTGCTGCCGCAGACGAGGATGCGGTCGCCCGGGTTGAGGCCCGTCGACAGAAGGCCGCTCGCCAAAGACTCCATCTGAAGCCCTCTTGTGCACTAAGGAACTCCAGAGTGGTTCCTATAGGGTCAACCCTAGCCCTTGGAGAGTCCCCTCTCTCTCCCCTATAAGGACCACTGAAGCTTGCAAAATTGGTCCCTATAGGGAGTTTAGTTAGTGGTCCCTGTAGAGAACATACTAGTGCATAATTTCTATGAAATTTATGCGAAGAAGCTGCTCAAAAAAGATTGATTAGCTGCAATTTTCGGTTTATTTGTTTATTTTTTTAATTTTCGGTTCATGTTGCTCTGTTTAGGGGCCACAACTTATTTTTCCAGAAGACTTCAAAAATTATTTTTTTACACTGTTCGATAGAGGAAATCGTCAATTTTCATAATCCGTTTAATTTCATTTTTTTTGTTCCGAGAGCTTCGAAGGTGGTTATAAGCGTTGAATTTCGTTATTATCTTTAATCCTTTTCATTTTTTTTCAATTATTGAATGATCCAATAAGTAATCGAAAAAAAATCAGTTTGTTTTCACCTCGGTTACAATTTTCGCAAAAGTCATGCTCTGCTTTTCGGCCTCGAAGACAGCGGCGACACGGTCACTTGAAGCCTAAAACATTTTTAAAAAATAGATTTCGATTTAAATATTATATATAGTTTGTGTGCCACGACTTGAAATTACACGGAACGACATTCCGCTGCGTGCGTTCGTGAAGCGTGTTCGAATCTAGGTCGCGTTTTCAATTTATTGTTATTGCTGTGGAAGCACATGAAAATAGAGTACCTTAATAAATGAAAAAAAAGTTAAAAGCGCGACCAAGGTTGGCAAAGGCGCGCAGCGGAACAGCGGAATGTCGTTTGGCGAAATTCCAAGTCGCGGTACACAGGCTATATACCTTGGTGTAAATGAGCTGAGGGATCGTTTGGGAGTTGAAATCAATCTGTTTCGGAGGCGGAGCTGTGGATGTTCCCTGAAAATACTTTAATTATCGAAAACGCAACATTATTTATTTTCTACACAATTTTTTCAAAATTGTACTCACCGAAACCCAACCATTGAAATCGATGCAGTAGGTCTGCTGGAACTCTGCCGCCATGATCTAAAAAAAAAAATTGTTAGAAACAAAAATACATAATTGATTAGTTGTGGAACTTGAGAAACGGAGGAATTGCGGCGAGAGAGAGGAGAATAAAGAACGTTGGAACCAGGACGATCAGTTGGGCGGAATTACAACACAAGGAAAGCGTTTGTGCCAAAAGCTCGGACCTCGTCGTGCCGCCGACGAATGACCAGCCCCTCGAGTCGGTGGAGAAGCACGGCTTTCTCATCAAACTCTATGAAACACATCCGTTCAAATTTACACGATCCCGTCCGGCTTGGACTGCGCCGTCTGCTCACCCTTTTTGATCATTTTTCTATTTTATGAAATGGACAAGGCTATAGATAAAAAGAATTACAGAAAAACGGCTTTTTACTTGCTGAAGACGCATTCCTCAAATCTGGCCATTTTTCAGACTTGTTGACGTTGGCAAAAACCTAATTTTTAAATCTAAATTAGTATCTTCCAATGTTTTAAGTGTGTTTTTCTTCAAACTTGTCTATTTTTTCATACAAATACCTCGAAAAAGGGTTAAACGCCGAAAAAGTGGTCCCTATAGGGGTTAAATTAAGGTGACCCCTTAGCTCCTAAAGCTCAAGTGGTCCCTATAGGAATCTCTCAATTTCATTCAAAAAGCGCATATTGATTCCGTTCATTCTATGAAAATGCTTCTTCTCTTAGAGTCCATACCAATTATCGACTCGCATGTCCCTATAGGGGCCACTAACTAAAACCGCAATTTCGCACGCTTTAGTGGCCCTATAGGGGACCTTCCAGCGGCTGTCCCCCATAAGGACCACTCTGAAGTTCCTAAACCCATTCGAACTCAGACCGAACTTGTTTTCGGATTCCAACGAAGTTCGTTCAGTGAAGAATCCCCAAAAAACATACAAACTTTTGGACAAATAAAAAAAACACGAGGAATTTTTTTTTTTTCATATTGCACATCGAATACTTCAGGTATACTCGACAAAAATCCAATAAATCCAATCTCTTTATTTTCAAAAATCAATACACATATTAATGATACCAATGCCAGTTGATCAGTCAGTCGAAGGCGAACAAGTTGTAGCGGGGCAAATGAAATACGGAAAGGCACAAGAGAATGACGTCAGAGGTTCGTCCGTATCACAATCAAGGGGTCCACTTGGGCAGAGGCTTGCCGCCATAGTGAGCCCAGATGGTTTCGAAGTCGGTGGCCGAGATCTCGGCGCCTTTTCTGCGCTGGAGACCCGTCTGGTCCAGCGGCAGCTCGCACATCAGCAAGTCGTCTTTACCTGGAAAAAAAGCGAGCCTTTGACTGGGAAGATGCTGTGAGCAAACCAGCAATGAGAAGAGCCGGCTTGGAGCCTGGCTTGACGCTGATTTGTCGCTGAATCCATTGTCCGTTGAAATGGGCAAACCAGATGCCGGAAGGAGCTCCCGACAGTTCCATTTCTGCAAAATAGTTCATATTTACATATTGAAGAGTTCACAAAATCAGAAAAAAAACGAACTGCCAGGATTCTTGGTGCTTTCCGTTTTGCTGTTGAAGGGGACCTTGAAGTAGCGCTGCAGCGTCAGGGCGGGATTCATGTGAGGCGCCATATTGTTGCGAATCGCTGAAAATTTTAGATTAAAGCTTTTGGAAAACTCTGAAAACTACTTGAAGACTCGTTGTAAACGGCGAGGGGAGCTCGCGACGGCGGCAGATCTCGCGAAGCCGTGTTGTCCGACTTCCACTGGTTGTAGATGCGCAGTCGACGGTGGAATTCCTCCTTGCAGGCCAGTAGCAATTCCACATCGGAAACAATATGCTAATTAGTCGAGGACCTAGTCAAAATGCAAAAAAAAAACGACTCTACTAAAGGGAAGGGCGAGCGAATTAGACAGACACCATTAATCGACCAAAAGCCCCGGGTTCAGGTTAGCTTTTTACTCCGGAATTTTGAAAGTTTTTTGATTCATTAAGGGCTATTTGATCTTGTTGAGAGACAAGAACCACAAGGTTTTTTTGACGACGCCCCGCCCATATTTTTTTTTCCGTAAAGTGTAGTGTGTCGTGTGCATGCACTGCGCGGTACATTGACGAGCTCGCAAACATCTCGCTTTTTTTCTCGCGCCGGTCTCGCATTTTTCTGGGCGCGAGCTCGCATTTTTCTAGGCGCGAGCTCGCATTTCTCTCGCAATTTGAAAATTTCCGAAGTGCGAGATAAATGCGAGATGGCGCCAAGTAAAATGCGAGGTCGCGCCGAGAGAAATGCGAGATCGCGCCTTGAAAAAAGCGAGATGTTTGCGAGCTCGTCAATGTACCGCCACCGACCTCGCTTTTATCTCGTCAGTTATTCTTAGTGAAGATTCAAAATTATCTTTGAATTTCTGAAATTCAATTATATTTTTCCCTCACTGGCGGCTATTTTCAAATTCGCGGAACCACTTTGAACACGGAAATAGCGTTTTTTACATGAGGAATCGATTCGTCTCATGACCCATTGAACATGCGCCTTTGTTATTCCCACGCTTGTTTCTCATGACGTCACATGGAAACGACTGTTTTGGCTCCGCCCTCTTCATTTTTCGGTTTCACATTTTTTCCACTAACAAAAAGGCCGTGGTACGCAACATTCTTTGTGCAACGTGTGCACTGCGTACAAAACATTTTATTTTCCGCCGCTGAGGTGGGCGTTAACTTGGTGTCGTTTTTTGAGTTAATAAGCATAAAGTGTAACTAAGTAACTCTAATGTGAGAATTATAAAAAAAGAACCAACCATTACTGTTGTTGATCGTGTCACGGAGATCGGCATATTTCCAATTGGAAAGGTCGTATTTTCCCTTCGGTTTGGAGCTCGTGCTGTTTTCCGTTGAACTGAAATTCCCGAAAAATGAGTGTTTTTTAAATTGTCTACGAACACAGAGGTAGAAGGAGCGTCAGCGGCGAGTTGGACTCCATCCGCGGTAGCGATTCGGGTCGACACGGCCGCATCCAATCGCTCTCGTTCCTCTTTTTTGCGACTGAAAGAAAAAAAAGTCCATTGCCATAAAAGAGAAGTTTCCAAGACGACATCAGGAAAATTGTCTTGAGAAATGGGCTTTCTTTCAAAATATAGAAAAAGAGGCAGTTTGCACAATTTCAAGTTGCATGTTAATTTGAAAAACAGGGAATTCGAAAAGATTCATTCTGGCAATTGCTTTGGAACCGATAGGAACCGTTAAAACTCTTTAAATTTCGATTTTTCTTCGAACTTGAAAGTAGGAGGATCATAAAAAAATATTCAAAAGAAGCTATTTTCTTTCAATTTTCGAATCTTCATCATTGAGTTGAAAAATTCAGCCTTCTTGGCAGGAAAACTGTTTTTAAGCCAAGTCAAGAAACAGATAGTTCATTAAAAATGGAAATCTAAGGAAAAATTTACAATTTCGACCTGCGTTTTCTCAATAAACACAGATTTTTCCGATAAACAGTTACAAAAAAAAAATTGAAAAAAAAAGAAAATTTTCAATTTGCCGACATTGTTCCGTGGAGCGCATTTTGAAAAACCAATTTTCGCAAGGGCGAAATTTTTTTCTGCAGCTCATTTATATTTGGCTATCTTCTCACGGCTTTTTTGTCATATACCCAAACTCAACCGCTATTTTTTTTTTCATGTGGAAATTATGCGTTGATTCGCAAAGCCTGTTCAAAAATTGCATTAGACTCTTCATTAGGAGTTTTTTATAAAGTTTTGATCGTAGAAAAATTGATATTACTCAGGAAACTTCTGACCTCATACAGAAACTTCAAAATCCAAAAAAAGAGTAAAAGGTCAGAAATCGAGACGACTTTCGCCTTCGCGACCCCGAAAAGACCCCCTGGGAGCTCACCGTTCTTCTTCGAGCTGCCGTTCGCGCTGCTCCATTTGTTGCTGCTCGGCGAGCCGACACTCGTACTCCTTCTGCGCTTTCTCTCGCTCCTCCTCCATTTTCTTTCTCCTGAAAAATCGCGAACAAAAATAACTGCAAATGGACGCCCTTGAAACGTCGTCTTTTTGCATTCTTCGTTAAAAAAAATCTGCACATTGAGAAAAATTTTTTCTGAACGATAAAAAAGGGTTCAAATCTATGGAACAGATTCCCCTTTTCGATCAAAAAAAAATAATAAAATTTATTCAAATGTGTCACATCCCGCATCAAGGAAAAATGCAAAAAACGTCATCAGCGGTTGATTTTCTTTTTCTTTTTTTTTCTATGTTCCGATCCGCCGCCACAAACCCAATGTAATTAGCCTAATTTTGTCCCTCTGAAATGCACAACAAGGCAACAGAAGCAAAAACACAAGCAGACTCGATGGAACGCCAATAATCCCGAGGCAGAAGGGACACAATCGTTTTGAGTTAATTTTTTTTTTTTGTTTTCGGTTTTTGACATCATCTGCGGTACTGGATTCCGATAACATGGCTGTACTAAGGAATTCCAGAGTGGTCCCTGGAGGGGTTCGGGGAAAAATCCATATAGTGTTCGAAAGTGGTCCCTATTAGGGTTTAGGGTCTGACCCCTTAGCACCTAAATCTCAAGTGAACCCTATAGGGTTCAACTTCATTCAAAAAACGCTCATTTTTTCCGTTTTTCATATGGGAATGCTTCTTCGCTTGAAGTTCATGACAATTATCGACGAGCATGTCCCCTAAAGGGACCACTTTACCCTATATCTTAAGAAAACGTCAGTAGCCCTTCAAGGGCCCCTATGGGGACAAATCTGTAGACTTCTCAAAACGCGAAATCGCCAACAAGTCTTTGCTGAGCTTCCCGAGGAGAGCCAGATTAACCGTCGGAACTCACGCGATCTTCTCCTGCTCAGCACGTTCGCGGTCCTCGCGTTCGCGGGCTTCCAGAGCGAGTTGCTCCTGTCGCTTTCGTTCGACCTCTGCGAGCTCGTCGCTCTCCAGCTGCTGCTTCAGCTCCAGAATCAATTTGTCGACGTGCGACACGCACATCTCGTAGCACTGCACCGCCCGTTCGATTTGCTCGTCCAGGTCGCTGCGCTGTAAAATTGGAAATTTGCCTGCCCAAGAAAATGAAAACGAAAAAAAATTGAAAGTAGGATATTGAAAAAGAAGGGTATCAGAGGACGAGATCAAGCTCAAAGGCCAAAAAAAAAAACGCCATGAAGGGAAAATTGGGCTTTCCGAAAGCAATCAAACCGTCAGCCTTAGAAGTTAAGATTAAAGCTTTACGGCACATTTAGTTTGAGAGAAAGTGTTTGTTGGTTGAGATTCTGAAATTACAGGTTCCTTTGATTATTTCGTTTCAAGACCTGCCGGAAATCCATAAAAATTTGAATAAATTTGAAACGGGGGTCGTTTTTGTTGTGAAAAACGAGTGGAACATGGAATGAATTTCAAAAAATGAACGTCTCAAAATTCCAGCTTTTTGAGAACTCTGTTCTACAACACTAGCCGATTCAAGGCTAACTTAGGATGCTGAGGGGGCGTGGCCTGTCTGCGCTCTCTACCAACCAGTCACTATCTCTTTTATTATCGTGTCAGTACCCTTCTCTTAATAACTCAAGCCAGCCGTGAATCTTCTATAACCTTTCGAAGTAATTTCGAAAATTCAGACAATAACCTCGATCAATAGAACCAATTCGAAGCGATTCAAACTATTCAAACTAGTTTGCTTTTTCATCGCTTGAGGATCATTCGGTGCTTCCTGAAACACACCTTGATCTTGTCGACAAGTGACTCGAGCTCCTGGGTCGTTCCTTGCACGGTTTTCGACCATTTCTCTTGGCTTGACTCTTGCATTTTATCGATTATCTACAAAACCAAATACTAAAAACTACAAAAAAAAATCCAACCTCAATCATTTCGCGCGTACGCGACAATAGTTGGAGAGAGTTGCGGTAAACTCGTATTCTGGAAAAAAACTATTAAATTACATCATCGAGAGCTCAATTCAAGTTCTTGTCCAGAGAACTCTTTCAAAGGACACCAACGTCCTACCAAAACAGGGCAAAATTTTCCTTCAGGTTTTTTTTTTCGAGCAATCAGAAGCCCTTACGAGGAAAGGTTGTGAGGCGAACAGATATGGTCCAAACTTTTGTGATAGGTAGTCCCAGGTAGGAATATTCGCAAAGAAGAAAAATTATCTGCCAAACGCCAAAGGGTACTGAGAAATAGTCTGTCGAAAATGTACACGAAAAGCTCAAAAACGAATCCTTTTGGGAGTTTTTTGTGAAAAAAGCTTTTTTGTCGTGTTTCTCATGAGATAGTCATTAACAGCAGACGTTTTAGAGATCAAGAAACCGAAGAAAATCAGTTTTTGAGCTTTTCCTTTAAATTTTCGACAGGCTGTTTCTCAGTGTCCTATGGCTCACAAGGGAGGTCATTTAATTTTGCGGTCGGGATTTTTCTGAAAATTGACCGAAATGCTTCTAGATGTGCCAGAAAAGGATTCTGAAAGTCTCAATCTTCTCAATTTCCTAGTTTTTAAAGGACGACACCTTAAAGACAAAGAAAACTCTCAAAATGCATAAAAATTGGTTATTTTTGGGCTTCAAGCCCTTATTTCTCGAAAACTAGGAATTTTTGCACGTTGAGACTTTCAGATTCTTTTTCTGGGAACTCAGAGTGTTCTGGCCAATTTTCAAAAAATTCTTAACCAGAAATTTAAATGACCTCCCCTGTTAGCAAATAATTCTTTCTGTTTCCGAATACTAGAAGTTCGAACCATTTCTGCGATGTTCCTCTCACAAAATTTTTTCTTGTCAGAAAGCTCAAGGATTACCATGAAAAAGGAAAAAAAAGTCTGAGAAAAAGGGAAACGAGGGATGAGAGAGAGAAAAGGTCTAGTTAATGATATTGGAGACGTATTTGCCTCCGTTTTTGGAGAAGGGCCGCGGGCAATTTGCCCTGGAATGAGGCTAATTCACAGCGGAAACGTTTTTTTGAGCAAGACATTTTTCATTGCTAGGCGATTATTTCGCCTGAAAAAGCGAAAAAAAAGGACTGAGAAAAAGACCGCAAATGAATAGGAATAAAGCTTAAAACGAACAGAGAAACGTCTATTATTCATTGGGAGGCTCTCCCACAATAGAGGAAAAGCCGTAAATGATGAGAAGACGAGTCGGGAGATATGAGAAAACAAAAAAAACAAAAAAAGAAGAAGAAGACTCGCCCTCTCGCAAAACAAAAAATTCTGGACGCTGGGGAAAAGTTGAGAGGCGGGACTTTTTGAATGAAAATGACTTCAAGGAGTTTAAGAGAAACTCATACAGATTTGGTTACTTCACCGTTGGCTGGAGAGTTCTTCTGACAAAAGCATTTCAAAAAGACCAAGATTAGGATCATTTTTCTAGCGGGGTACAGTAAAAGTCTTTTCAAGGAACATACCTCTTTTGGTACTTTTTGCGGACCAGGAAACCGCGAACGGCGCTTTGAATCCGGCGAATCTGAGCGGCGCGGAATGCAATCTTGTTTTTCACTGGAAATTTTCAATCAAGTGCTTGGATTGCTTCTAATACGTTTATAAAAACACTTGAAAATGATTGGCATGTTTGAGAAAAAAACCAGGAGAAGGTGTGGAAATGAGAAAAGTGGAAATTTCAGGAAAAGAGAGCATACTTCCTTTTTTCCACGAGAACATCTTCTTAGGGATTTAAGAGTGGTCCTTATAGGGGTTAAGGAGAAAAACAGCCCTCCACCGAAAAAGTGAAACCTATAGGGTTAAAATCAAGATAGTCCCTATAGGGGTTGAGAGGTCTGAGCCTATAGCCCCTAAAGATCAAGTGGACCCTATAGGGGGTCTTTCAATTTCATTCAAAAAAACGCTTATTTATTCAGTTTTTCCCGAGTAAATGCTTCTTCTAGAGCTTATAAAAATTATAGACTAGCATGTCTTTTATTGGGACCACTTTCGCAAGCTTCAGTGGCCCCTATAGGGGTTGGTAAAGTGGTCTCTAAAAGGGACCTTTTAAGGATGCATAAAGGCGCCCCTATGGGGATCACTCTGGAGTTTCTAAGGTTCCTTTTTTCTCGAGAACATCTATTGGCGTTGTTAGATGGAAAGCGAAACGACATCATCCCTTTTTTTGAGGATTTCGAAATGTCCAGTATCCCTTCAAGACGACGTAAACAGCAAAGTAATTACCACATATTCTCAGAAAAACGATGATAAACACATCAGAATTCGTTCTGAAAAACGAAACTCACACTTAATAACGCTCCAAGCACCGTACTGAGCCTTGCGCCAGCGGGCACGGACCAGCCAAATGCGGACTTTGGATACCAAGTCCTTCATTGTTGCTGGATCTTGACGGAGCATCTGAATTAGACTTATCAAATGAATTCGTTTCCAACCAGCACCTGGTCAAACTCGGCAAACTTTCCGGGTCGGAAGAAAACCTTGGTCATTCCAAACTGATAGTCCTGCGAGTTCAGTCCAAGAGCACGGAACAGACACTAGAGCCAAAATTGCAATTTTCAAATTGAAAAAAGAAAAAGACTTTGCAGAAGAGCCGTGGGTCCAGACGAGCCAAGTTTGGGGGCAAGATTTGCTGATAAGTGGAGTAGAGCTCGGCAAACGGAGTGCTGAACTATGGAGTTGAAGACAAAGTACAAGTCGGGCGCCGACCGGCTGGGGAAGCCCTTCTGCATGAGTCGCAGGACGCTGGTCATGCCGGCGCACTGGAGCTGCGTCAGGATCGCCGCGCCGTCGAAGGTCCACGGCTTCATCTCGTTGTTCGGCTTGATGCAGCGCACGAAGTGGGTTCCCTAAAGTGCAACAGTCATTTTCTGAGCAAAATTGACCACACTGATTGTCAATCTGAGCTCTGAATTAGCCGCAGAAATCACATTAAAACCGTTATTTATTGAGAGCAAGAAAAAGCTGAATAATTAGGAGCACCAAGACCTAAAATCCCAGTTCTTACCTAGAAGGCCTTTCTTAAGGATAAGTCGAGAGATTTTTTTTAAAACTTTTTTCGAGGTTTTACAAAACATTTTATCTAAAACGCCTTTTTCTTCCGAAGCCATTTGATTCATTTTTTCGTTCCTGAATTTTCAGAATGCGTTTTTTAAGGGAATCGTCTCCAAAAAGTCTTTTGGGTCTTCATACGACGAATTTTTCTAATAAACACCATTTCATGTGATGAATCGTTTCGCAAATGCGACTTCGTTCATATTTCCTTTTTAATAGGTTTATTGTGCGTTAGAATACATTCAAGTTATTCTGAAAGGTCAAGGAGGCCTTGAAAAGCATTATTTAACGCTATATTTCCATTCAGTAAATGCACGAAAATCGGCTCTCACTGTCGCGCCCCTATTGCAATAAGCCGCGCCCCCGTTGCATGTAGCCACGCCCAATGACCACATCCTCCGCATGTTAGGGAACACAGGACATTTTTACGCGATTTGGAGCTTTTTTAAAATTGATTTAGACACTCTTTCAAGTTCTAAACTGCATTACTCGAGTTCAACAAAACAGGACCCTTACAAACCAGGCTGAGCCGCGAAAAATTCTATCATTTTTCCTATTTTTCTTATATTTTATGGCTCCACACAAAATATTCCTTAAACTGTGAGAAAAAATAAATTATGCTGAAACTACTATAAATTTAAGCCAATTTCCCCAAAAAAAGTATTAACCGTGCTTTGGAGCTTTTCCAACAAAGCCACAAGTTGGGATTTGAATTTGCCGCCGACACTAGCTGCCTGAAGACGGCCACCAGTCCGCTTGACCTGAGCGGCCGGAGCAGCAGTCTGCTCAAAGAGTTGCCGGAGCAGGTCGACCCTGAAACCGAAAAGAACTTTGAGGAAAAAGTCCTGGCGAACGGACGCGGACTGCTCGATGAGGATCTCGAGAGAGTTGTGCAGCTGGTCGTTGTTCTTTTCGAGAAACTGCTGCGTCTGGTAGCAGACGGTGCCGGCGTAGTGCCGCACCATGAAGCCTTCCTCGTCTCGCATGTCGCGGTGAAGACGAAGCTTCGACTTGCGCGGCGTCTGAGTTTCTTACAATGTTATCGAGATTCGGGCCGCTTCGCCTACATCAAGTCGGAAGTGGCCTTTATGCGCGGTGTGGACAGCCTGGGCAAAGTGTTGCGGCGTGGGTCTCGGGAGCTTGGCTTCCTCATCGAGAAGGTCGAAAAGGCCTGTCCCCTTTTTCTCGAAAAGTTCTCAAAATCAAAAACTTTAAACAAAAAAAAGTGACGCAAGGCCTACCAATGCAGTCTTGATTGTCAGTGTACTCAATCACGGGTACGTTGAGCCCTTCCGTCTTGTACAATTCCTGTTCTTGTTTGAGAATTCTGAATATCACAGATAGGAACTCTAGGCAGCCCCCGAAATACCTCTCATTGAAAAAGTGCTGCAGTTTCTCATTGCAGAAGTTGATGCAAAATTGCTCGAAAGAGTTCACGGCGAAAAACTCTTGAAAAAAAATTGATAAGATCGTAGAGAAGAGATGGCGAAATTGGAAGCAAAAATTGTATTAATCAGAGGGAAATAGTATCAATTTATTCTATTTTTTTTTTGCATAGGGTTAGTAAAAAATGGGGTTGGAGACAAATATGTCCCTTTGTAGAGCTTTTCCTTTTTGTTGAACTTCCTAGTTTTGGAGGAAAAACGATTAAAAGTTGGAGAGAGAAAAGTTTGAGATCCCGCCAAAAGAGCGCTTTGCAGTAAAGTTGCTCTATGGACAAGACGCTTCGCCATTTTTCGAATTTTCGCTTTTTTTTTCTTCGTTTCTTTCATGTTTCAATTTTTTCTATTGTCACCAAAGTTCTTTTTGTCATGAAAACTTTCTATTTATAAAATGTCAGAAAACTTCGGGTGTAAAATGCTGCTCTGGTGAAAAATGATGATTTTGCTCAGATTTCGATTGGTATAGCGATATTTTGTATTCCGTGAATAATTTGAAGCAGATATCCAGTTATTTCTCACAAAATGCGAATCTATGACACGTCTGCGAAATAGCGTATGCGGTTACTGTTAACAATTTTCTATACACCGATGCAAAGCATATTTCAAAAATAAAAAAAGGCGAGAAAAAATAAAATTACGTTTTTTTCTTTAAAAAGTACTTATATCTGTGCTTTTTTTAAAGTAGACCGTTGATTTCGTAATGAAAAAGCTTCCCGATTAAACGATCTGATTTAAACTAGCTTTGGCTAAAAAGTTTTAGGCATTGATATAAAGAGACAGCACTAAGAAAAAGAAGACGAACCGAAGCCGGCAATGTCGAGGACGCCAATGAACTGGGCACTTGCTTCGAAAGGAATGCTCTTATTGACACAAGCGACGAGCCAGTCAAAAAGCTTCGAATAAATGGCCTTGGCGAGGGCGTCACGGCCCGCAGCCGCCTCGTGAGCTTTCAGAGGGACTCGGATCAGAGTTCCCTTGACGCCGCCTTTGGTGGCCTGCATGATCCTCGCGACAAGGCCCATTTTCAGCTCGGCAGGCTCGATGCCAAGAAGTTCGGCCGCCTTGTGGACAGACTCCTCGGCCTGCGGCTGTACTCTACATCCGCCCTTGCTGTCGCCGACACTCTCCTCGAAAGTGACGTTGCCCAGATGCAGGAGACCTGCGATCGTCGCCCAGATGAAGATCTTCATGAAAATGTTGAAGAGTTCCTCGGTTCATGTTCTACCTGTTGCTTCTCGTCAAGACCTGCTCCTTTCAAAGCTGCTGCAAGTCTACGGTAGTCACTGAAATCGTCGACCATCGTATCTCTGGCAAATTCCTGGAAAAACAGATTTCAGTTGTGGAGAACAGTTGAATAGAACCTGAACGGCGATTCTCTCTGAGGGAACTTCTATTTTTGCGCCGGGGTGGGCGAACATCTGGCAACTTCCGCTCAAGTACTGAAATGTTAGACTGTTTCGTTCTGATAAAAAGAGACTGATCACGTTGAATTTGGAGGCAGGTGCCAGGTGAAGCTTCTTGTAGAGGTCGTCAGGCGCTCCGGCAATGAGCTGAACTGGCGGTTTCTTGGAAAACAGTTCAAGATGCGCACTTGGTAGAATATGTGATAGTTGCGTTCGCCTTCGGCTTGACGGCACACGCGCGACGTCTCCAGAAGGTAGTGCGACACGAATCCGCCGGCGACTTGGCCCTGCACAGAAAGTTTCCCAATAAAGCTGTTTCTGATTTAGCAAACATCGTTGTCAAAGTGAATCTGGACAAATTTGCCGAATCGCGACGAGTTATTGTTACGCAGAGTTTTCGCATTACCAAACGCTTCCAAAATTGGATTGGCTGGAATTTAACTTCTGATTGAAATGACTCAAAAACTAGAGAGACTTTCCAGAATCCGCTGTTGAATTGGACCTGCTTGTGCGCCCCAGTTCTCGCAAAGGTACCTGAATTAAGGTTCATTATTGCAAATCTTAATATTTTATTTGCAGACAAAGCAAAATAACTCGTACAAGAATGGGTTTGAAAAAGAAAAGATCGGCAACTAAGCCCGAAAAAAATCAATAAAAGGCAATTGAGCCTCTGAGACAGCGTAGAAAAATATATAGTACAGTCTGTTCAGATCTTGAATGTCAAGTAGCAAGCTCCGCCCCTAGAACACTCTGTGGATGGCTCGCTCTCTGATTGGTTTGATCTACACATAAGGGGCGGAGTTTGAACGGTGACTTGACGGTGAACACACGGCGTTTTTTGACGACGCCCCACACACTTTTTTCGTAAAGTGTAGTGTGTCGTGTGCAAGCACTGCGGCGCACTCGCACATGCTGTTTTCAAAGTAATTTCCGCGAAATTCCAAATTATTTCTCAATTTTTGAAATCCAGTTATATTTTTTACTTTCTGACGGCTATTTTCAATTCCGAGGAATCACTTTGAACACGGCAACAGAAAAATAGCGTTTTCTACATGAGAATGGGAGCGACGAAGGCTTTGATTCCGCACGCTTCATTTTTGGTTCTGTATTTTCTTCCACTAATAAAAACGGCGTGAACAGACTGCAGTTTTTCAATCTACTGACCTCAACACAGCCTTTTGCGATTCGGTTTTTCCGGCTCCAGACTCGCCAGAAACAATAATCGACTGCGATTGTTTGTAACGACGCATCTCGCGATAAGCTTTGTCAGCTGAAAACATTTTTTAGGCAAAACTTCTTTTATTCGAACAACCAATGGCAAAGATGTGGGGCTCCATCTGGCCGAGACTTTTTCCGCGATACTCGTGAATCTTCTCCGGCGTGTAGAATCCATTGATCGCTTGGTAAGGATTGATAGAAATCAGAATGTTTGCCACGTAAGTCTGGAAATCTCATTTTTTAGACTCATTTTTTAGACCGATTAGAAAACTGACATAAATTTTGTTCTGGGCGTAACGAATTCGGCAGTTGTTGAGCAACGTCGCCTCGTTCAGGTACATTAATCCGCAGTTGTCCTCCACACTCTTGGCCAGATCTTCTTCTGACGCGAAAACTTCATCGTACTTTCTTTTTATCTGTCAAGTTTTGAAGTTCAGATTACAGAGTGAAGAAAAATAAGGATAGGAATTCGAAAAAAATGTTAATCCTCTCAAATTTCTCATGTATAGTCTGTGCACCACGACTTGGAAGTTCAACGAACGACATTCCGCTGTTCCGCTACATGCCTTTGCGCGCCTTTAATTTTTCATTTTTCTTAAGAACTCGACCAACACGTGTTCCTATAGTCCGTTCAGATTTTGAATGTCAAGTCGCTTCTAAAGCTCCACCCCTAATGGCCCGAAAAGCCAATCAGAGAGCGATCCATCCACAGAGCGTTTTCGAATGACGTCATTCTACTTGACATTTAAAATATGAACAAACTATAGTGGAACAGTTCATCTATCAGAAATTAGAACCAATTCAAAGTGAGACCGAGGTTCGCAAAGACGCTTCGCGACGCAGCGGAACAGCGGAAGGTCGTTCAGTGAAATTTCAAGTCGTGGCAGTTTCTCCGAGCTCAAAGGCTACGGAGAATATTTAAAAAAACATAATCTTTGTAAGCTGGGTTTTTTTTTCTTATAGATACTTATTCACCGGTGCCCACCGAGAGCTGTTGATAAATTAAAGAACGCAAATGTTTAAAAATCGAATCAAATGATAAAACCTGATCTCCAGTGCGTTCGAGCTGCAGAGTTAGTCCCTCATGCGAAATGTCCTGGATCCTAGCCAAAACGAATCCTTCGTTCGGATCCGTCACCCATACAAGGCGTCCAAAGTCGGTTCCGTCGTTGTTGTTGTTGGTCATCTTACCTGTTACAATAAAGATTCTTCCAGAAAAAACGTGAACACAACAGATTGCTTCTTTTCGAAGAAAAAATTTAAGCTCCTGATGATTTGGCAGCTTTTTATTTTAATAAAAAGAAGGAAAGAGAAACGAACTCGACAATTCTTAAGGATTGAAGTGGAAGAAATGACGAGGGAGGTGTGTTTCGAACTCACTTGGATAAATTCTCACGTTAATTTCTCGCTTTTTTTCAACTGGCGGCGCAGTTTTAGGAAGGGATCGGCGTGAAGGTTGGCTTTGCGGCTTTAGAATGGCCTCCGCAGCCTTGGACCCCATCTGATGGCGTTTTTCCAACGACGACAGCATAGCGAGTAATATTGATTTTGGTGAAAAAGGTAAAAGGAAATGTGCACTGTTATCGGCAAAAGGTACAAAAGGCTTGTTTTCTGTTTGAAGAGTTAGTCATCATTAATGATTGACAGTTCTTTTGAAAGTTCGCATCATTTTAGATATTTACTGCTTTCATTTATTTTCGAAAATTATGCCAAAGAATATCAGTATAAATGTAGCCGGGAACAAACGGAAAAGGTTTTATTTTTTCTTTTTCAAAAAAAAATTCCTAGGAATCTCCGAATTTTTTTAGCTTGGTAGAGCTTATCGTAAAAATAAACGGGAAATAATTCAACCAATTTTAAAATGTTTCCTGTGTCTTTAATGCTGCTGGGCGTCATAACTTCGACATTCTACTTGATAAGCCTAAAATAACGTGAAATCCGAGGAGATTAGGCGGACCTAATTCAACATGGGAGTGGAAGAGAGCATCAAATATCGTGTGAAATTAGGATGGAATAGAAAAATTATCATCAAAACGTATTTCCTTCAGTTAGTTCAAAAGAAAAGGTAAAGCGGATTAGTGCAAATGGTAAACTTGGGAAAAAGGTCGCTGAAAAGCAAATAAAAGGCTCGTTAAAAGTGAAAATGGACACCTTCTGAAGGGAACAATGCAGCTCTAATGGCTTACAAACAAGTAAAATTTCCTCTAGGAAAAATGAAAATTCCAAAAGCTGCGAGGACGAATATCGATTCTCCAAGAGGCGGACGTTGTTCGTCCCAGAAACGGAAACGTTCAATTTAATTGCTGAAGGATCCTTTTTTGATGAACAGTTACCACCAAACTAGTTTATTTAGCCAGTAAAACGAAAATCCAAGATCAATCCAAGCACCAAATGAGAAAAGTCTGCACCTGTCAAGCGACCGTCCGGTTTCCTGCTCAAACAACCCATATAACGGTTGGGTTCGCCTATTTCTGACGCTGAATGGGTTGTTTATGACGCCTGCAACCCAGTTGAGGTCCAATTGTTTGTACTGCAACTAATCTCCGAGCGAATAAGTCTTAAGAGTTGACAATGTGACTTCGATTGTTATAGTCCTTTTTCGGAATTCTTGGAAATTTAAAAATTATTTTTGCAAGATATGAAGGTTTGCTTGTGTTGGAATAGACTTAAAACTCAAAATAAAAATTTGCTATTCATTTGGATATGCTTGCAAATAGAACATATTGAAGGTAATAGTCAAGTTGGTGGAAGAATTTCACAGCCAATCCACGAATAAATTCTTTTTTTTCTCAAGCCTTTCTCGAGCCAGATGCTTGAAAATTCATTGGAAATTCCGTCGGTCGTGTTATTGAAGTTGCGGACATGAACAAAGGAGTAGGTTCATGCGGCACTTGCAAAAATTTTATGACCAAATGGCACGGGCCTAACACGCGTCGAGATTTTTTTACGAGAATTTATTTTTTTCTTTTTTTAATGTGTTTTCTCCTGTATAACTAAATTTTCTTTGGAAATATCGGCTAGTAGAGGAAGTTCCTGAATTCGATAAAATAATACTGGAGTCAAAAGTTACATTGGTTTTTTTATTAAAATAGAAGTTTTTTCAAATTTCGTGAATTATGACAAAAGTAAATTTCACTTTTTTTATCTTCCTGAAAAACCTTTCTTCATCTCCTGCGACTCAAAAGAAAATGCCTTTGTTAATTTTCAGAAACAATGGCGATTTCTTCAGCCAAATCTGAATCTTTTTCTCACGAAAAACGATGGGTTGTTGTATATCCAGCTTATTTGGACTCCAAGAAGTCTACAAAAGAAGGGAGAAAAATCCCTAAATTGCACGTAGGATTTGATTGGAATTTTTATATTTTCTTTTCTTTTCTAGGCGGTTGAAGCTCCAACATCAGCAGAAATTCACGACGTACTAGCAGCTAGCGGACTGAATCCTCTTCTTGAGGTTATTTTTTTTTAAAATACCTTTTGATTTTTATCATACTCTTGATTTCAGAGAAGTAAGATGTACACTCGCGATGCGGATCGAGAGCCTTCCTCCCAAGGAAGAGTTCGTGTCCAGTTGAAAAATGACGATGGGACACCGAAGAGTTTGCAGTATCCAACCCGTTAGTAAGCATCCAACAATTCATCTCGAAAACTGCTTTATAGGTGCCGCTTTGTACAAGTTTATTGCTGAAATGATTCCGAAGCTCAAGTCACGACAACCAGGATACGTGGCTCCTGCCGCCGCGGCTTCAATCGCCGCTGGAAAAAAGAACAAGAAAAAGAAATAGAGTCAGTTCATATTCATTTAAAACAAAACAAAAAGCCTTAGGGGAATTATTTTGAAGCAATCTAGTTATATAAATTTTTGGTTAAAAATTTTTTTTGTTTTATAATTGGATGTACCGTTGGATGTTTAAAGTTTTCAGTTTTAAAGCTCAAAAAAAGTTACACAGCACTTGAGGTTACCAACGTTATATGAAAAAGGTTGAGAAGAGAAATGGTTGTCGACGGCTAAATATGCCGTTTTTTTCTCGTTAACTTCTCGTATATTTATATTTTCATATATTTATTATTGTTTTTTTTAGCCGTTTGTAACTTATTTGAAAAACCGTAAAGTTTGTGGGAAACATTTTCAACACCGAAAAACATCATTTTTCTTTCTGCGGAACAGTTTTCGATCTTCACTCAACCAAAACGATACTTTTTTCAGGTTGCGGTACAATCTTCCTTCTGAATTTCGTGTCCAATGAAGAGTTTTCTATATTTTCCTTTTTTTCTGGGTCTTTAATCGCTTAATTGTTGATTTTCGAATAATTCTCTGAAAAACCAACGTTTTATTCATCGATTGTTATTTCTTGTCATGCATTCATTTTTTTATCGTGAAATAAATTTTATTTTATAGTTTCTTGTGAGAAATTGTGCGTGTGCGGTCGAACCAAACAATAATCGTTGTAAAATTTGAGGCGCATTCATGGCTTTTTTTTTTCTTTTCAAAACGAAAAAGTGTTTGCGTAAAAATTGCGTTAAGCATCTGCTAGAGAACACTCAACTCGATAAGTTTACGTACAAGCAAGCCACTCTCCATTAGATGATGCACAGACATCTAAATAAAGCAATTTATCAACGCGTACAAGGGTCGAGAATTTCGTCGCCGTCTATCGTTATCATTTTAGTTGGCCCGTTGTGCCATTCCGGTTCACCCCTAGCCACTTTCTGGACTACCTCATTGAATAACTTATTATAGCCGATTCATGGTTATCTTGGGACGTTAAGGAGGCGTGGCGTCTCTGCGCTCTCCACGAGCCAGGCACTACCTCTTTTATTTTCGTTTCAAGACTTTTTTTTTGATATCTCAAGCCAACCGTGAATCAAATATAGTAATTTTGATTTCAGGGAACAGTGATCCTAGTCACTTTAAAAAAAAAATGAACGGCGATTTGAGTAAGATCCCGACGAGCAATGACTTGCGAGAAGACGTTGACAAGTTCGTGAAAGACATGATGATGGGAACGACGAAAATGCCGATGCACATGGACATGCACTACATGTGGATGTGGTTTCACACAAAAGTCCAAGACACTGTTCTTTTTTCTTCCTGGAACGTCACCACTCCAGGAGGTATGCTTTGTTCCGAGTTTTTTAAGCCGGAAACGAAAATTTAGAAAATGTGAATATGAATATTTGGAAATCAAAATTGCAAATTAACAGAACATAATCGTTTCCAACTGTGTCGTTCAAGTTGTTCTCCAAGACCAAGTATTTTCACTTTTTGCTTGGTTTTTGAGAATTTGCTCAGACAGCTTTTGATCCAAATATACCGGATTTTTCAATCTACAAAATTTTTTATTCTCGAGAAAAAAAACCATAGCATCGGTTTAATTAACAAGAAGCTTATGCGCAGATTTGATCAGAACCAAAAAAAAATTTTGACGGGTTGGTTCAAGGGAAAAGTATTTTGGCCAACTTTCAGGGAAACTGAATGGCTTCCGGACAATTTTTTTATTGAATTTTCATCTTGAGGAACTGAATCAGAGTATCTTTGTGTTATGTGGAGAGTATTAAAAAGCAGACAGAACTTTGAAAAGAGCAAAAAAAGACAACTATTACTCAAAATTTATCCGCTTTCAGCGATGGTGTGGACTTGCGCGATCGTCATTGCTATGGGAATCTTCTACGAGTTTCTGAAGTACCTCCGATGGGTCCTGCAGCAGAAGTACAAGCCTCTCACTTCGCGCAAAACCAAGTACGCAACGGTGGTTTTGGTTGAAGATATGTGAGTCTAGGACAACTTGAGGCGAAAATATCTTTTCTCATCTCTTATGACCTCACCGAGCTTTTAGCATACATAACATTAGACTGTATATCCTTTACTCTTACGGAAACTGTACTAGCTCAATTCCAGTTATGCGCAACGCCTTTTCTCTGTTGAAAACTTCCTGCAGACCATCCTTTTCGGGGTTCAAATAGCCCTCGGATACCTTCTCATGCTGATTTTCATGACATTTTCGGTGAATTTCTTTTTTCTCATTGTCTCAAAATTACCTTTGTTTAGGTATGGCTTGGCATCGCAGTTTGCCTTGGTGCATCGATTGGATATTTCCTTTTCGGGTCCAGACTTGCCACTCACTGAAATACATCTCCTTTATCTTTTATTTTTCAAATCTGTTATTTATTGAATATATTCTCAATGAACGTTTAAAGTTTTGCTGTTATCGTTTCGTTTTTCTTCTGTTCAAATCAGTGCGTAAATACTCCTAACGCTTCATTAATTTCTATACTTTTCAAGCTCTAGTTCGTTTGAAATTACTAGAAAGATTATTTTCCTTACCAAAAATGACACTGTAACTGGCTTTCCTTCTGATATTCTTGTTTAATAAGGACTTTCAGTAAAGCTTTTCCGAAAGATTTTATTTTGATTCAGGTTTCAAAATGATGCTCATGTTCTTTCATTTCCGAGTCAAGGACTACATATTATTCGAGCAGTGGGCGCCCACCACAATCCTCGGTTTTTTTTACTTAATTTATTTATATTCTATAAAACTATGTTGCAGCATATGTGTTTTCTTGCCTGGGAGTCGCCGCCATTGCATTTTCCTACGAATGGATCAAATTCGGTCGCTCGAAGCTGGTTGTTTCCAACAGTCGTGCCCTCAATAAAGTGAAAAATAAATACATTCCGTTTGCATATACTGAAACTCTGTGGCCGCATGTGGAATGGTTCGAAGCGGTGTATGATTAGTTTTCTCTCCTTTTCCCGCGTAGCGTGCGCGTACGCGGTTTTTGGCACGAGTTCAAGTCAACCCGCAACGACTATTTGAAGAGCTTTTTTATCGCTCTTTTTATATTTTTGCAAATTCTTCATTGATTTTTAATTCATGCATTAAGAACTAGTAGAAAAGATACAAAAAGAGCGTTGACGAAGCTTTAAAAAAAAAGCGTTTGAATTGAACTAGTGAAAGAACCGCCCACTTCTCCGCCTCCCCCGCCTTTCAATTCGGGAAGGAATGACTCGATCGTTTTTTAACAACCGCTTCGCAACCGTCACGCGTCGGGCTATTCCACTTTCCACCATGAGCTTCCCTTCTGAGGCGATTTTATTAGTATGCATGATCAATATTCAGGAATCTTGCTGCGAGCCGCACTGGGATAGTCAAGAAATTGGCTCGTACTCATCTTCAGCGCCAAACTTGCTCCCGTAATCATTTTTTTCTGATACAGTCTATTAGCATGTTTCCAAGGTTCACTAGCCACTCGATCACGACGCCTAAGCACTTGATCTCTTGCGTCATCTTTTTTGTGCAACTGTTTGTTGACTACTCCTTGATGATGGTCAGCATGACATATAACGTCCCTATTTTCTTATCTTTGGTCGCAGGTGAGGCATTTTTTCCTTGGTTATTTTTTTCTTTCATAAATTTCTATTCCGCCATGATTATTCTTTTCATTTTTTCAGGTCATATCGTGGCGTTTTTCTTCATCGGACCTCTGACTACGGTTGAACAAGCAGAAGCGGTCGAAGGCTGTTGCAATTAATTTGTTTTTTGCAAAACTTTGTTTGAAATTGTTTATAATGAATTTTTGATATTCCACAGGTTGGAGGAGTTCTATTTAAGATACATTGAGTTTCTTGGTTCCTGTTTGTTGCTTGGTTGAATTTTTTATTCATAAAAATTCCGAGAAGAAGATCATTTGGATATGGATATGAGTTTTTTTTCATTGCAAAAGAAATAAAGGGGTCATGATTAGTACAGCAATAAATCGACGTGGCAAGTCGTGACGTCCGGATTTTCATTCCCAAATGGTAGGTTCCATTTTAATTATTATTTTTCTCTTTTTTACTTTTTCTTCGTTTCAAAAAGAAGTTTTTTTGATTGAAGGGCATTTTCGAAAGTCATGGCAAATCCATATAATTCGACTTTCCAGAGATTCCAATTCGACTTCAGACCAGAACCGCAGGTGCAGCTTTTTTGAGTCTTTTTTTAACTACATGATAACTTTCAGAAAATGAAAAATGAGGCAGTTGCGAAATTTCTTCCTTTCCAGAGTGCGAGAAGCTCTCGGCAGCTTTTCAACTTTGAAAAAAAGACTCCATTCTTCAAGGTTCTTGCCATGATTTATAGCAAAAGACCTAAAAATTTCAAAATGTAGAATTTATCTTTCGAAAAAGAATTAAAAAAATAAAAGCGGAATAACTTCTCAAAATTCATTCAATGAAGATTTCGAACGTTTACTTTCAGAGAAATTTTTTCTCGACAAATGAAAGCGCTCCTCGTCGTCTAATACCTCGCCCAAGGTTCGAAAAGAAGAAAAAGCCCTCAAAAATCAAAAGAGGTATTTATCAAACGCACCTTCTAAGAAGGAAAAGTAGTTGTCCCAATAAACTTTTTTTTGAAGAAGAACGAGAAGAATTCTATGACGGCGTTCATTACTATGTTTCGGCGAATGGAAGCCTGGTGCCCTTCAAGGTGGATTTGAAATTCTGGCTTCTCAGAAGTGACGAATTGCAGTATTTTTAGAGAGGGACGTTTTTGATAAGATATTCGGACTTGAGCGAGTCAAATTACGACGACCATATTTGGTTGGTGGAGAACCACGTGCTTCTGTTGAAGTATGCCCTCGTCTCGTCCAGCGGACATTCTAAAACGTATAAAAAGACGAATCGGGTTCGAACTTGTTAAATATCTTATTCTGCTATTTGAAAAAAGTTCTCTAGTTTTTTTTTCTTCAGTATGCGGCGTGGGATCGAGAGAAGCCTTATCTATACTGCTCTTTGGATGAAGGATCAGTTGGCGCAAAGGATATCAGCACTGTGGAGGTAGTTTCATGGTAAATGAAGTGGTGCAACGATTTTTGAAGGTCGTCGAGATCAGAAACTTTCCAGCCGGCGAATTCCTTTACAATGAAGCTCAGGCTTTGAAAGACAACGGCAGACTACACGATTCTGCCTTCGATTAGACTCTTTTTTTATAATTTATCGATGATTCAGAGTCTACATGGCTTTAAATAAACGTTTATTTGTTAGGAAAGTTCTAAGCATAGTGAGATCAAGTTTGATAAAGATTAGAAAAGAAATAGCCATGCTCATTTTGTTTAAAATTGCAACATGCGTTCGAGGAATACAACATTCGTGACTCGTTTGCCGGTTAGGAATTCAATATCAACGACGGGCTGGAAAAGAATCGAAAAAAGTTCAAACTGCACTATATTTGTACCAACGTAAAAGCAGGGAAGATTAAACCAAAAAAATAAACACTTTTAAAAAAGCCCATCAACCCGCGTAAAGAAAAGAGGTGCACCAATTTCGATTTAGTCGCTTCTCAGAGTCGCAACGAGTGAAGCGGAATATCAATTGACGATACGGACTGCCGAGTGGCCAACATCAACTTTCTCTAGAACAAAAGCGACTTGTTAAGCGAGTTAGGGTCTGAAGTCTCGGTAAACTTGTTCGTGGTGCCCGTATTTGATCTTCTCGACGACAAACGCCACGATCAGCGCCCAACCTTTGCGCACCGTTTCGCTTCGGCATCTGTTTCGAATTTTGAGGTTTCGATTTTGAATCGCCTTTACCTGCGATCGCCCCATTCCAGCGTACAGTCGATGATCGTCTCAGCGACTATGTTCCATAGCTTCCCTAAAAAATTCATTTCAGATATCTTTTAAAATTATCAGGGAAATTCTCCGAGGGTTGTTGATTGAAGATTCTCGATGTAAAAATGGAAAAAAGTCACTCAGACTCACCAGTAAGTTCTCCACGAAGAATCCGTGCATGAACCCTTCCGATCCGTGTCAACTCGTCGACCATACTGTCCAAGTTGTCAAGGTTTTCCACAACCTCAACTCCCAACAATGAGTCTCAAGAAGCGCTGGAAACCTGATCGATGAGCTCAGCTACAGCTTTGCTGTGCGCTTTGATGAAGTTGTCCGAGTTCTGGAACTTGGGCGGCAGTTGGACTCGTTTCATTTGCTCTTTGACCTGCGGAAAAGCTGCCTTCCATCAGAAATGATCTGAGGTCTCACCACTTGACACTTGAAACAAAGCCGATGATAGATGCTGGTGCCGATTACGGTAGGCCCTTTCGAAGTGTAGACCTGGCGCCACAGCGACCGGATCAGGTGGATTTGTGCACAGGTGAGTGGGATCAGAGTCGTGGAGGTCCTCCGTCCGGTCATCGTCTGCGCCAACTGAAAACAGCAGTTTTCAGTTTTTGAGGTTTTATATTAGGTTTTTTTCTTCATTATTCTTGTCATACAGTACCTGGAAAAAATGGAGAACATTTGGGAAGAACAAATTTTGAAAAATGCAGGTTTAAATGTCTTTTTTTGGAAAAATAGTAAATTCTTTCTTATAGCCTGTTCGCCGCGACTTGACAGTTTTCGCGTGTCTGCGTCTCTCTGTTCCCTCACCGGCGAGGCCAGAGAAACATGGAAATAGCACGTAAACATGAGAGAGGCATCGAAAGATGAGGAGGGCGCAGTGAAGTCCCGCCTTTTCAACATAGGTAAAACTGAAAAGTTCCTTTGAGGATCCTTAAAGGATCCTGAGAGGGAGATAAAAAGCTTCCTCTAAAAGCTCCTAAAATGATGTAAAAAAGCTTTTGAGCTGCTTTTTCATAGCTTCAGAGGATCCTTTTTGAATCCTCTCGGATCTTTTTAGTTGCTTTCCAGCATCCTTCTTGTTAGAGGATGTGGAAACGATGCAAAAAAGAAGTGAAACGATATAAAAAAGATCTGTTGGGGACCCTTTCAAGGTCTTTTTTTGAGAAAAGCTTTTGGGGAGCTTTTCAGTTTTGCCCGAGAAGTCGCAAAAACGGACTATAACCGATTTTGAAAAAATGCAGGGTTCAACCTAGTTCAGACCTACAGGGACTCGTCCGGTTCTGCTGGCCGTACTAGACCATTTTTTCTTTTTATGAATGAAGCTAATTTCGACTTTAATATATAAACAATTACAGAAAAAAACGACTTTTTCCTAAAGACGAATTTCTCAGAATAGGTCATTTTTTTATTTCTGGCGTTTGTAAAAACTTCATTTGGATCTTTTAATTTTTTTGTAATTATGTTTTTTTCTTCAAATTTGGCCATTTTTTTGTACAAAAAAACTCGTTATTAAAGATGATATCGCCGAAAAAAACCGTGATCGGTGTATGCACAATTTAAACCTACAGTGTGCGAAACCGGACGGGCTTAACAGATGCCGGTTAAACACATTTTTGCGTATTAAGGTAGGATTTTAAAAAGGGCCAAGAAGAACCGTTTCGTGTTTTTGAAAATGCTTTTTTTTTTGGAAAATAGTAAATTTTTTCTTATTCCGTCTGAACTTATGGAGCTTATCAAAAAGGCTACATCCATTTTTTCATGCCCCTCGATCTTAGTTTGCTAGAATAACCTGGACATTGCTTTGCCGTCGCTGGGCGATCAAGTTCTGACGAGCCTTCTCGTTGGCGGAGTGTCTGCGCGGACTGATACTCACCTCGTCATCGAAACTCAGCGACTGAACCGTTCGATCAAAATTTCAAACTCTCCGTAGACGACTCACGACGTTGGAGACGCTAGGACAAGGTTCGCAACCGCCGACAGGCAGCTCCGGCACTGTCTGCATCCGTTGGAGCGGCATCGGCGGCGTCGAAGGCGTCCAGTCGATCTCCGGCGGCGGCGCGATAACGTCGAAACTCACACGACGCGGCTCTTCGCACTCGAACGAGATTTGCACCTGTCATGATTCATTCTGATTCATGAAGCTAAAGGAACTTTGTAAAGGATGTCTTACTCGGGAACTTCAGACTTCCTAACAAAAGTGAATGAAAATGCCCTTCTATGTGAGCAAAATAGATACATAAGAAAATGCAGGACACTCTAGCTGGACTAGGTAGCTTTTTGTGTTCGGAAGGTAACCAGCAGGTAAAGGGGAGCTTGGTAAGGTGTTCAGAAGGTGAATGGAAGCTAGAAGGTCTTGAAAATGGCTTGAAAGGTGTTCAGAAGGTCTTTTGAAGATAAAAAGTTGAAAATGCCTGCCAGAAGCCTTCCAACAAGCTACTGAAAGGTAAATCGAAGCGTTGGGAAGGATTTGGAAGACGTTTGACAACATACTGGAAAGTTTCCAACCGCCTTTCGAGGAACCGAAAGCAGAAACTTTTACCTGAGTATTAAAATTCAGAAAAAGTAACCGCAGTCTTTAATTCAAAACGCACAAAGAATATGCATTAAAATCAACTTCATTTTTCAATATTGGGCTAATTCAGCTTCTCTAGTCAGCTATGCCAAGTATATTTAGGCCAAAAAAACATCAAACTTCTCAAAATACTATCGAAAACCAAGCGAAGGGAAAAAATTCAAACTCTTTGGTCTATAGAAGCCTGCCGTGACAAAATGAGGGAAGTTTTTTAGAGGGAGAGCGGAACGATAGCGTGGCAATTTGAGATGTGATTCGCTCTTTTTGTTTTCTGGAGTCTAGGAAGATGTCGTGTGAGTTTAAAAAAATAAAAATTAAAAAAATATATAATATAACTTTTGCGCGTCGCCTTTTGTGCAACGTGTGCATTGCGTACAAAACACTTTATTTTTCGCCACTGACCATCTTATTGGCAAGAGAAGAAAAATGAGAATTTGAAAAAAAGGTTAGGAGAGAGGACGTTTGCGGAACGATAGCGTGGCAATTTGAGATGTGATTCGCTCTTTTTGTTTCTAGGAAGATGTCGTGTGAAGCTAGAAAATAGGAACTCTGTTGGAAACTTCATTCCTAAGATGGAAAAATTCAAATCAGAGAATGGATTTGAAGTGAATGGCGGAACAAACCTCGGGTATATTAAAACGGATTTGTTTGGGACTGCGAGGGGGCTTCGCTGTGGATTTCCTGCAATATCGGGATATTATAGTGCTCTGAAGACCACGCCCCTTTCCTCGGCTCTTCTTATGGAAAGGATTAATTTGTGGCAGACCTACTCCTATTAAAAAAATTTTTTTATAAAGTTTCCATGGAAAAATAGACGAAAAGCGATAAATAACTGAAATAAAACGATTAATTCGTTATGAAAAAGGTCTTCGACTCGAATTTGAGCCTGAATAGGAAGTGGGAACTTGTTAGAATAAGCACATAAGCCTTTTTTTTGGCTTCGTTTCAAATTCAATCAAAAAAAGACGTCACAAAAAGGTTGCAAAACAAAAAAAAAATTTACTGATTGATCTGACAGCTGTTGTTTTGCTCTATTTTACAAGTATGAAACCCATTTTTTCTCACTAACACGACTTTGAAGCTTGTGAAAACACCGAAAAATCGTTTTAGTCAAACTTGAAAGTTAAGAAAAGCAATGATCATTAGAATTGAAAATGAAAAACCCGGAGAAAATGAGAAAAAATAATCATTATTTCGCTCTTCATATATTAAGCTAATTTAAGACGAGTTCGGCCTAATAAGGGAGCCGAGATAAAATTTACACGCGTAGGCAAAGTCGGAAAGGATGGAAAAAGGCTCTAGAAATTTTCCTTTTAGGGTAAAAAAGGTTCCTTTTTTGCTGCCTTTTTGCGCCATTTCATCAGCTCTTATGCACCATTTTTGCTGCCTCACTTTTTTTCCACCAATTCTTGAGCCTTAAAAATCTCAGAAAGAATGAAAAACTCGGTGAAGGGGCTCATTTTGCTTCCTTTTTCTTGCCCTTTCTGCGGCCTCTTTGTGGCCTTTTCTGAGCTCTACGAAGCTCTAAAAAATCTACAAACTCTGAAAATCGCAATTTTTGATTTTTCAAATAGGAAGGTGAATTTAAAAGATTAAGATTTTGACAAAAAAAACTTTCAGAGTCGCAAGGATTTTTTACAAAAGAGCTGTGTGATATTTTTAAAAAAGAACTTCTCTACGGCTTCAAGATCCGGCGGCAAAACGGGAAAAGTGTCGGCGGAGGCGCAGTTTCGAAGGCTTTCCCGTCGGTTCTGAAATGCCCTATAGCTTTTATCTAGGGCACATAATTTCATTTAATTTAAGGTGCAAACATGAGCAAAAACGTATGATTTAAATCGAGAAAAAGCTCGGAAACTAAGTATAGATCAGATTGCTACTTTTGATGACTTACGGAATTTTAGAGTGATCCCTATAGGGGTAAGGAGGATAAACGTCCCTAAAGGGGTCGTAAAATTGATCCCTATAGGGGTAAAATCAAGGTGGTTTTTTAAATTTATCACGTGTATATCCTTCTTTGCATGGAGTTCATAAAAATTGTCGATTAAAATATCCCCTATAGGAGCCACTGATTGAAGCCTCTATAGGGACTACTTTTGCAAGCTTTAGTGGCGCCTATAGGGTTGATAAAAGGGACCCTAGAGGAAATCCCGCCCCTAAACCACTCTGGAGTTCCCAAGAATGCTGATATTGTCTTGGTGACTTTATAACTGAAAATGTCCAGTCCAAAATAGGCTGCCCATGTCTTTTCACAGTAGCGATCCCCCTGATCATGACGTCATAGCCTGAGCGAACGTCGGAGTCTCCGCTCAAGACCTCACTCACGTGGCCCGCAGCCGCGGCAAACGTTGTGAGAAAGTTGTAATTTTGAATAATGGGCTTTGTGGGCCGCTGTCTGATAGGTCAATAAACAACACGAGATCAAAGGCTATCCTTGCATCGGGTCGATTTAGAAAGTGGGTGGATGAAGCTCGCGTCAAAGAACCGTTTCTAGGGTTTCCCAGTGGAGAAGGGATTAGTCTTGCACTTCAATCAAGATACGAGAAAGAATTCAAGAAATTTTATTTCTTGTAAAAATTATTCTCTGTGAACAGAGATTATATTGAAAAACTTGGAAGAATCCCTCATTTTTTGAAAATTTTTTCTTTGTCTGAAGCTTTGAGAGGTTTTCTTATTGAAAAAAATAGCGAGTTTCAAGTTCAGTTTTCGCTTCAAATTACTGATTTTTAAAAAAAGGTTATTGATTTAGTTTGTTTTTCATAAATAATGAAAAATCTATACAAATTAATTTTTTTCCCTGCTTAGCCAGCTCACGGTGTTCCCAAACGGGGTGGGAAGACGTCAAAAAAAAAAAATTGGCGCGAAATTTGAAATCTACAGTACACAGCCCAAGGCGATCGAAAAAACAAGTTATTAACGTTTGATACTCAGTGCATTTTATCCGTAGCGCGCACTAAATTTTTTTTGTAAACTCAGAAAGTTTGACGCCTCGCTCACTATCCCTCACCCCAATAGGAATGCCGTGCATCTTGGGACGCTAAGGGGGCGTGTACTGTCTGCGCTCTCCACGAGCCAGGCGCTGTCTCGTGCACTATCGTGTCGGAACCATTTTTTCGATGGCTCGAGCCAGCCGTGAATCAGCTATATTATCTCCGAGAAAATAACGCAAGAAATATTCATAGATTCCTGTGCAATCAGAATATCACGGCTCAAAAATCGGCATGTCCGCGAGTATTCCTAACAAAGAGGTCTTTTCACTTTGAGGTTGGGAATTTCCTAAAATTGGTCAAAATACTTCTAGTAGATGAAGATCCTGAAAATCTCAACCTGCAAAACTTCCTAGTTTCCGAGAAAGAGCACCTTAGAGTTTAGGAAAACTCAAAATTCATTAAAATAGGCCATTTTTTAAGCCCTTATTTCTCGAAAACTAGGAAGCTATGCAGGTTGAGACTTTCAGGATCTTCATCTGCTGCATCGAGAATATTTCTGGCCAATTTTCAGGAAATTCCCAACCGCAAAGTGAAAAGACTTTCATGTAAGTGAGCAATAAATCGGAAACGACTAATAATCAGAATTTCGAAATAATAGGAAAACATGGACCTTTTTTCTGAATGCAAATGCTCGAAAGGATTCTTGACATTCGATAAAATGTATATTTCTGGAAGTCTAAACTTAGAAAAAGGCCCACATATTATTCGGATCAGAAGAAACCCGAGGAAGTTTTGAAGGGACTCTTGAATATCTTTTGCATAGAGTGGAAGAATATTTGGTGGCGCATTTACATGAAATGATGTTAAGCCCCCACAAGCGGGTCCATTAGGCGGCCCATCCGATCCATCATCATGCCTTCCTTGGCCTCAACATTCCGCCCTCGCGACTCGTACCTCAAGAACGACCCGAACTTGGGGCTCGTCGAAGAACTTCTCGTAGCTCGGCTTGGCGGCGGCGACGAGGCTCCCCGCCGAGTACGACTTCTTCCCGCGACGACTCGGTTGTTCTGCGAACCGCCCAAATCAGCCAGAAATCCCGATATGATTGATCAAACCGCGTGAAGAATCTTCCGAGTCGTTGCGGCGGATGATGGAGCTTCGCCATTTTCGCACCGTGTTCGTCTTCTTGTCCACTAGCCATTCCCACAGCTTTCGCCTGAACATCAAACAAAACTGAAAATTTCAACTCTCGAACGGCCCACATAATCCTAGTTAATACATTGCTCCTGGCTTCAAAAATTCAAAGAATGTTCAAACTAACTTTGCAAGCCAACTAAAATTTATTTTCTCAATATAATATTGTTTTTTTCATGCAAATTTGAGATGTTAACCAGTGTTAGAAGCCAGAAAGAAGTATTAGGGATCGAAATGAATAATAGTTCCAAAAGAAATTATTTCTCTTCATTTGAATTCGAAATGTTATTTTTTTCCAAAAATATTACTATTTTAGAATTGTTTCGGTAATCCCTAAAACTCTAATATAATTCTTGCTCAAGCTATGTATCTTTATTTGTAGTTCATTTTGTTTTATGTATCAGAGTGAAATAAATATTCAATATTCAATATTCAATCCCTGAATAAATAACAGTTAGAAAATAATTTTAATGATAATAAAAAAAAATTCCGCTTTTTGCGCGTCTCTTTTTGTGCAACGTGTGACCTCGCATTTTTCTTGGCGCCATCTCGCATTTATCTCGCACTTCGGAAATTTTCAAATCGCGAGAGAAATGCGAGCTCGCGCCCAGAATAATGCGAGACCGGCGCGAGAAAAAAGCGAGATGTTTGCGAGCCCGTCAATGTACCGCCAGTCAATCACGGCCTCGTCTTTTTTTTTAAAATAGAATCCGAAATAGAATATTAGCACCAAAAGGAATTAGTAATTATTTTTCCTTGAACTATAAAACGATCAATTTTGCTTTTAATTTTAAAAAAAAAATACAATATAACTTTTGCACGTCCATTTGCGTGCAACGTGTGCATTGCGTACAAAACATTTTATTTTCCGCCACTGACCATATTTTTGACAAGACAAGAAAAATGAGAATTTGAAATAAAATAAAATTACCGCTTAAAACACTCCGAGAAAGGCTAGAAACAGTACTATGAATTTTTCGGCAAGCGAGAAATTTTGAATCTAGTTTTTTTTTTTTCAAGAAGACAATGACTCTATTTTTCCCATACTTTTTCAAAGCCGAATGAACCTTTTAGAACAAAAATTACCAACATCACTGAACCATAACGAGCCAAGGAAACAAGTAGAATCTTCCCAAGACTTCTGGTACGTGAACCTGAAAAAGGTCTTCTTGATTATTTGATTAAAAAACGCCAATTTCGGAAAAGAAAGCTTAGCTTATAGTTTTGAATTCTCGAAATGAAGAAATTTCAGTCAAAAGTTGAAAAGAAGTCGAAATCTTAAACAAGAAAAAAAGTTTTCGTTTCTAAAGTGCTCCCGTTTACGATTTTTTTGATTGCAGCTTTGAAGAAGTGCCGTGAAATGGCTTCAAAACGCTTTTAACGATTCAAAAAGATTTCATCAGTTGAAATATCGGCTCAATCCATTTTAAAGTGAGTCAAACCGAAAAAAAGTCCATTCCTTTTTTTTAAACATAAATTAATATATGGAACACTAAATTTGGCCACATTAAAAATCTAAATTTCATAAATATTTCGTTGATCAGACGTTGCAGCAAATAAAACTGGGAAACAGTTGTCAAAAAAAAAGACCCTTGGGGGGGGCAATTACTCGTAACACAGAGAGATCCTGTGAACACGGTCATAAATCAGAGCCGAGAGGAGAGGGTGCCGAAAATTGGCTTTCACAAATCACCGGAGGCAAGCAAGTGCTCCTACGGATCAATCGATGGCGGCCGAGGCCAAGTGACAAGCTCAGGTGAAACATAGGCGAGTCGCACCTGCTGCTCGTTTGATGGCACCACAGACGCAAAAGCTTGACACATATTCTCGAGGGAAGACGCGTCGACGTCATCCGTCGGCCTACGCCAGGGCTGTACTCATGAAACGGAAACAGAGGACGGTTTTCTTCGAGTAGTAAAACGTATCTAACATTTCATTCCTTGTTCGTGCAGATATAATCTGTTTGCCACGACTTGAAATTTCACCGAACGACATTCCGCTGTTGCGCTGCGTGCGTTCGCGAAGCGTCTTTCGAATTTAGGTTACGTTTTCAATTGATTGTTATTGCTGTGGGAGCACATGAAAGTAGATTACCTTGGCGCAAAGCGGCACAGCGGAATGTCGTTTGGTGAAATTCCAATTCGTGGTACACAGGCTAGATACCCCAATGGGAAATGCTTGATCAATACATGTCCAATTTGACCTGTCTGTGCCCTCTACCTCCTCACCGGCAAGGTCATTTAGTTTTCCGCAACGTGAAAAGGTCTCTGCGCCCTCCTCGTCTCTCGACGACCCTCTCTTGTTGACGCGCTGTTTTCGCGTTTCTCTGACCTCGCCGGTGAGGGAACAGAGAGACTCAGACACTCGAAAACTGTCAAGTCGCGGCGGTCGGTCTGTTCAGTTTTTAAAAGTCAACCAGCTATAGCCCGTCCGCCACTACTTGACAGTTTTAGCGTGTCTGCGTCTCTCTGTTCCCTCAGCGGCGAGGTCAGGGAAATATGGAAACAGCCCGTAAACATGAGAGAGAGACGTCGAGGGATAAGGAGAGCGCAGAGAAGTTCCATCCTTTCAAGTCGCGAAGAACAGCTGGCACAGTACAGTCGATTCACGGTTAACTCAAAACGCTGAAGGGGCGTGGCCTGCCTGTGCTCTCCATCAACTAAACATTACCTCTTCTTTTTCGTGTCAGGACCCTTTTTCGAGGGCTCAAGCCAGCCTTTTCGCGTCGATTTTTTATCGCGCGGGATGATTTTTGATCTTTTTTTTGCTCTAAAATATGAAAAGAAGTCAAAAAATGCAGCCATATCAAAAGTTCATCGTCATCTGGAGATGAAACATTGACGCGAAAGATATTGTAGCCTTGGGGGCGGAGTCAGGAAGAGCGGAAAATAATTTTCCACTTTTTTGCATAAGGTCTCTGAATGAAAAAAGTTAGAAACGTGACTTTAAAGCCGTTGTTACTAGTCATTTTAAAACCTGCGAAGATGTCGAAAAGTGGCGATCCGAATAAAAGTAGTGTCTACAAGGTTTCCTTTTTTAGGATTTGATCAAGATTCAAGGATCACATTTTTTTTACTGATATACTAAAACGATAGTCAAATATAATGGCCTTGTGAAAATTTTCTTTTTTTTTCTCAATTGCGCTCCAAACTAACACTGCAAACGTCGGGAGTGTGGAAAACGGGAGTGACTACAAAATGGCCGCTAAAAGGGTTCCGTTTTTCGGCCTTTCTTTCTTGGTCGGCTAAAAAGCATCAAAATAGGGTGAAAAAAGGCCGCAAAAAAGGTGCCGGAAGTCTCGGCCATTGATGATTTTTGATTTTATTACTGTAGCACGTTTTGGTTCATACACAGTCCCTGGTAGAGATATTCTCAGTTTGAAAAATTTCGTGTCCAAAAAGGGTGGATAAAGGTCGATGAAAGGACGGAAAAAGGCAGTAAACGGGAAACCGGTACCACCCGTTTAGGAACAATTGATGGAAAGCTTTTGCTCCCATAACGGACGCTCAAAGAGCCCGTAAAGGATCCTTCCGACTTTGCCTATGCTTTACTTGATTTTTATGCAAAATTCAGCCGGATGAAACGGTGTCTTGCGACGACTGTTCGGCATTCATCACACGAAAACAAGTCACGACGGTAAGCTTCATTCAGAAAACCATCGTACCTCTGTTGTAAGGGTTCCGTAGTGATGGTCTTGGGGCGGCTGTATCATCTCGAACATCTCAAATGCGTATTCTGCAAGGTAATTTTTTTCATTCATGAAGAAAGAACTTTTTTGCTTCGAGATACCGCTGCGTGGAAATCTCTGTTTTCCGTCTTTGGCAGACGCGACGAAGCCCGCGTGCTACGACTGCAACATGAACACGCGCCACGCTCCTTGCCACGGTCATTCTGGAAATTTATTTCTTAATATCGCCAGCTAGTCAAGCTGGAATCGTTTTTGAAAACCTCGGAAGTTTCGGCCTAGAAGTTGGAAAAGTAGAAGTTATCTGCCTAGGAAGGAATTTCGGGTCCGCGAATACTCGTGAGCGTGAATTGTGCTTACACCAATGTTGGGGGCTCGATCATTTGAAAGTTTGAATAATGCTCTTTCACAACAGAGAAGTTTTCAGAGTGCAACGAGCCGCTGAAAGAATTCGGGCTGTCGGCGTTGGGTCGACTGTGGCATCGCAAGTGCTTCAGATGCGCCAGCTGCCACAAAATCATCCCAAGTTGATTTTCAACCAGCCAACTCCTAACCGAAACTTTCAGACGGGGACTACTTTGCGCACGACGGTCATCCGTTTGACGAAGACTGCTACGTCCAGCATTTCAGATGAAATCATCAAAAATTATCTACTTATGACCTATTTAAAAACTTTAAAACCATTCTTGCTCAAAAATTACTTTCAACACACTTATAGTAGAAAATGAAGTAAATGCCATTTTAAAAGTAATTTCCGCGAAATGCAAGATTATCTCTGACTCTCCAATATTTAATTTTCTTTTTCTTTCTCAGACGACTATTTTGAATTTCGCGGAATAATTTTGAACACGACAAGCAAAACAAATAAAAATCAATGATGCATTTTTTTTTTTCGAAAAACTGTCGTCAACTATAGCGCCGAGTACGCAAACAGCGCATTTGACGTGAAAATCAAAATAGTTGATTGATCGCGAAATTTAGTAAATACACTTTTCTGGTTTCTAGAGATTCGAATATTAATACAACTAGAGAGAAAAGTTACATTAAATATCCTACACCAAAAGCATCATAGTTTCACAAAACAAAAACCGGGCTTTCAACTTTTTCAACCACTTTTGGATTTCAATTTCGTCAAAGGCGGTTGTTTGTTATAGCTTCGACAGTTCTTGTTAACCGCCTAGTCGTTTCCATCTATCATTGAAACAAGAAAAATTATGAAATTGAATGAACATGTTGTACAATTATTATCTCATTTCTACCACCCGAGTGGTCGGTCTCATTGCCGCTCTCTCATGAGATAATATTCCGACGCCCGTCAGCCCTGGACAAGCTGGGCGCCGTACTGTTCCTACAGGGAGAAGCAGTGATCGTCGGAAACGCTCGAAAACCGTCTGTCTACTACTTTCACCAGAAGAGCGAGATGCTCTACGCGCCGTCTACTCTTGATCAACGGCAGTTTCGCAAACCGACGAACAACTCTTCAATTATTCCATGATTCAGCAGAGTACCTTCTCTGAAGACTGAATAAAAGTTTCAAAGTTTCAAAAAGTTGTACAAAACCATATCGCAATTTATTTTCAAGCAATCATAGCACAAAATAAGAAAAAAATCCCTGTTTCTCAATTTTTTCACCCATGTGTCTATCATTTTTCTTTTGAAGAAACAGGTGGAATGGCACCCTCGAAATTCTAAAGGAAGTTATTGATTCATTTCGCTTTGAAAGATGACAAAGTATCACAACCCTAAAAATATAGATTTCCGTTTAGAGCGATCGAACCCGTAAGTGTTAACAAATCACAGGAGCTGAACAGTTTTAGAGTTTTTGCATGTCGAAGACGTCTTCTTCGTCCTCGTCGTCGCTCTTGTACAAAGGTATTCTTTCGAACCCTTCTTTCGACCCTGAAAAGGGAGTTTTTGATGCTTGACCAATCAAAATTAACCAGTGAAAAAGCCCCTCCGATTGAGAACCGTTGTCACACGCTGACGGAAAGCGAAAAGCTGCAAATCAAAAGTTGAAAAAATGAACTTCCATCTATCAAAGTATGGTTGCAAAATTATGGTCTGTTCAGATTTTGAATGTCAAGCTCCGCCTCCAAAAACCCTCTGTAGATGGCTCGCTTCTGATTGGTTTGATCAACGCGTAAGGGGCGGAGTTTGAGCGATGACATTCAAAATCTCAACAGTCTATGAAAGTGAAGCTTACACAAGCCACAATGATGAGGAGAGAGGCGATCGAGACGACGATGAGGTTAGAGGAACGCGAAACGAGATTCTTCTCGACTGTCGGAGTCTGGTCGCTGATCTGCAAGCCATTCACTCAAAGTCGTCAACGCACGAATCAGTTTACCTGCACATCAAACTTGCTGAAGATTGTGTCTTTTTGGTAGAGCACAACGTGGTGTAGGCCATTAGGCAGATTGATGAACCTGAGGAGTTTTATCAACTTCGTCTTCAATTTGAGCTGAACATACCGAGGACCTTTGAACTCGGTTGATCTCACTCCGCCATTCACTTCGTAAGTCAACGGCTCATCGTCGACAATTATTCGCACACCGCGGATTCTTTAAAAGAAAAAAAAAAACATGTGAACTTTTCAAAAGCTACCCTAATTTTGGAAATGGCAATTTTTCTGTTGCCGTGTCGAAAGTGATTCCGCGAAATCCAAAATAGCCGCCAAAAAGTAAAAAAATAACTGAACTTCGGAAATTCAGAGATGATATTGAATTTCGCGAAAATTACTCTGAACACGGCATGTGCCAGAGCGCCGCAGTGTATGCACAAGACACACTAAACTTTACGGAGAAAGTGGGCGGAGCGTCGTCAAAAAAAAAAAACTCCGGGACAGCTTGCCCAACTTTTAAGAGAACATAGGTAAAATTGAAGGTAATTGAAGCCAGATTTGACATCTTCGCATTAAAAGGCATACCTTTCTTCAAAAGCCCGACGAATCCCGTGGCGATTCTCCTCAAAAAGTTGGCCCGTCGCCAAGTTTTCGTAGCAGCAGCCGATTTGAGCAAGTAACGCGTCTGGACTGGAAAAGTCTAGAGAACAAAATATTTATTAAAGTCCTCTATGAATATACCAACTTTCGACTAAGGCTGACTTGGTGTCGTTCCAGGTAAACGGCCGAATCGATTCTCGTTCATTTGGCATGCCTGGATGGAAGCCAAAAAACGGTCATTTTTAAATCACGTCGGCTTACTTCGAGAACAAGCGTCGGTGTCCGCATTCTGCATGGATCCATGAGCCGCCTTGAAAGCGACGGCCATCCGATCGGCCACGCCCAGAGTTTCGTTTATGTAACGCACCTAAAATCCAAATTTTGCGTTTCTTGAGACTTTTTGCCTCTCTGAAGAGAAGCGGTTCCAAAGTTTATCTTGACACCATGATATTCTGCGTCAGATCTAATGTTCACCTTAAACTTAGGTAGTTAAACCAACTCTCTAGTCACGCTGCCGAGGCCCTATGGAATCCGCAACCGACTCTAAACCAGGCGCTCGCCAGCATGTGCCTCATAGTGTAGCTCTCTTTTTTTGGGCTAATACGTAATGATTTTCAATGAAACTCGTGCTCTACGGCGGGATCCCCCCTAAACGGGGGCCTGGCGCGTGAGATAGGCGTTTACGTTGTCCCGCTGAACTTGAAGGGGTTTATTCGGGTCTGGGGATGAATGGGTGATCCGCGGTAGCACCCGCGGGTGCTAGAATCTCATTCCTGGTTTTGATACCTTTAGTCCGCCAGTGCCGAAAAGCAGAACAAAGTCGATTTGCGGCACCGCTTGAATGACGTCATTGAGAAGTTTTTTGAATGGCGAGATGGTATTGTAGTCGTGGCAGTTGAGCTAAAGTTTAAGTTCGGTTTTTCAAATCGAAATTTTTTGATACAGTTTCAGATCAGAGCGCTCAAAAACAGAAGGCAGCGGAAAATCAGAGATTCACGGCTAGCTTGGGACTCTAAGGGGGCGTGTCCTGTCTGCGCTCTCCACGAGCCAGGCACTATCTCCTTTATTATCGTGTCAGGACCCTTTTTTTTCGATGACTCAGCCAGCCCAGCTATATATCAAATTTGAGGCCTGTATTTTGCGTATCCGGTGAAACATTAAAGTTTGAAACTTTCTGTATTTTTTGACAGGCTTTTTACCCGTGTTAAGGTTCGCAGATAACGTTTTTTCATGTCGTGTTCAATTTGATTCCGCGAAATGCAAAATACCCGTTAGAGAAAGGAAAAGATCACTAGATTTTGGAAAGTCAGAGATCATTTTGCATTTCGCGAAATCAAATTGAACAAGGCATCAGTCTCTGAATATTTTCACTTGAAACTACCTAAAACAGAACTCTGAAAGCCACGAAAAACGGAGCATACCTGGGTGTGAGGTATTTCGGGCATCAAGATCAGCGTCGACTCTTTGAGAACCTTCTCGACGCCTTCGTTGCTCGGACTCTCGCACCATCTGGTCATCATCTCGTAGACAAGGGCTTCTGTTCGCTGGAACTCTCATTTTCGTTTGAGCCGAAGCGGAACTCGTACTTTTTCGATGGCAGCGACCAATGTGTACGGCGGCTTTCCGCTTCCCATTTTCAGAAGCCTCAACATTTCGTTCGGCGGCTTGACCTCGGTCACGCATTTGCTCTTCTCTAGCCCGCTCAGACTTGCGCTTCAATCAATCATACTTAGGTCCCTATAGGGGCAACCTTATGGGTCCCAGAGAACACTTTACCAACCCCTATAGTGGGACCTAACGCTTAAAAAGTGGTTCTTCTAGGGGTTTCAGTTAGTGGCCCCTATGGGGGGCATGCTAGTCGATAATTCTTATGAACTGTGTGCGAAGGAGCATTTCCATGGGAAAAACTAATAAATAAGCGTTTTTTGAAAGAAATTGAAAGACCTTTATAGGCACCACTTTTTCGACCCCTATAAGTAGGGTCCGCAAGCCATTTCTTCAAAACGATCCAAAAAATATGTTTTTTACACTGTTCAATAGAGGAGACTGTCCATTTTCATAATCCGTTTAGTTTTTAGAAAAAAAGCTCCACTAAGAAAAAAAGTTATGGCCAAAAAAACGAGCGCGCGCGGCGTTCAACTGGAGGCGAAAATCTCACGGTTTACCCGCTGCCGCACGCTTTCTTTTTTTAAATGTTTTTTTGCGCATTTCTGAACCGTTTTTTTAAATCGGTTTTCTGTTCTGAGAGGTTGTCAGAACTGATCTTTATGTTTTGGCATGAATCATTCGCATAACTATCATCAGAATTTTTTTGATAAAATATCAAAAAAACTACTTAGAAAAAAAGGTCACAAGGAATTTTTCAGCTTATTTTTTTCTTTTTTTCTAATCAGAAAAAAATTATTATCATTTGGTTTGGAAAAAAAGAAAAAAATGAAAAAAATAATGTTATTTCGAAATAAAACAGGAAAGTGTGCAATTTGACTCCGAAAAAAACGGCTCCTGCGACACTTAAAAGGGCGCATCGGTGTGTTTGACGCAAACACTGCTACGGACACTTGCACGAAATCTTCCGAAATTTCAAAAAAATTGCTATTTTTTTTCGGGGTTTTTCAAAGCCGTTATTTTTTTCGCGTCGATCGGTTTTTTTTCATAATTTTTTTTCATTGGTAGAGTTTTTGAACAGCTTAATAACATAAGCAAAAAAATATAGACGCGATCCTATTCTCTCATGCGTCAACGAGGCAGGCGAAAAAAGGAGGTTTTGGTAAAACTCAAATATAATTTGATTCGCTGTCCCAATAATTATTTTCATTTTGAATTTTTGTTTGTGAGCACATTGTGAGTTTTTAAATCAAATAAAAAGTATACCTTGTCGCTGAAATTTTTTCGCATTTCAGCTTCAAAGTTTGGTGTCACTTTACAAGCTTTAATATTTTTTTCGCGTCGGTAGATTTTTTTCATTTTCACTCAAAAAATAAAGAAAGTGTTAATGTATAACATACTCAAAGTTCGGAAGCGTTCCTCACTTGGTTTTCTGAAACGCGACGATTTTGTGAAACTTGTCAGTTTTTTTCGTGTTAAATCTTACTTTTTCGCTTATTTTTGAAAAATACATAGTTTAAAAAATATTCAGTCTTGTAGAGCGTTGTCGATTACATAGATTAACAGAAACAGTTCATTTATAAAATGGGACTTTAGCTAGTAAAAACGCCTCAAAACCGTTTTTGCAACAAAAAAATCGTCATTTTGGTGGCGTGAAGGGGCGGGGCTTTGCGCCCCCTACCTATAAGGGCTGTTCATCTCCCTAATCCCTATAGGGACCACTCTAAAATTCCTAAGTACGCCTCAAAGCTTCGTTGAGGGCCCAGCTACCTTGTGACCATAACCGATTGCTCAGGAGTGAAATGATCCGAAGGATTCATCGACGGTACCACAGAGAACTCTTGGACGGCGTCTTTGACCATAGCCGTCTTGATGATCTGAAAACGTCTTCTTTCAAGGATCAAAAAAACAAGAACTCACGTTGAGGACAGTGCCTACAGTAGCGGCCTTCCTGTCAAGTGTCACCATCTGATCGCAGCCGACGGCGATGCCGATCTCGAAGGCTCCATGAAGTCGGAAGTCGTCGATCTTCATCGCCAGCGTAGACTCACGCAGAGGCCGGAAATTCCGATGTATTGGGTGGAAAATGATGGTCAGAAAACTTGTCGCAGTCCTTGCCGTAACCCAAAGCCTTGTTGAGACTCTCGTCGAGTTTCGCTTTGTTGAAAAGCTTCGGCTGATTTTCGGCTATGCTGAAGGTGATCGTCTCTACGAACCCGTCGGCAACCACCAAGAACGTCGACGGGTTGAACTCCCGTATTTTCTGAAACTGACTTCAATAAGACATAAAGACACTGATTAAACATCGGTGATTGTGGAGGCGTCTGGCTTATTGTAGTGCGGTACGATGAGCAAAGAGACGTCATCATCTAGCGTCAAATCTCCGGAGCAGGTCAACCTCGCGAGTTCGTACAGGACAGATGCGCCACTGAATCAACGCTGAGACATTGATTTTGAGAACCGGAACCTTTCGTTGAACGCAATGACAGCCATCGGCACTTTTCCACGGCCGCGTATGTAGTAGTCAGACTTCTGAAATCTATTCTTGAAATACTCGAAAAGTTGGCTGGCGCAACCGTCTCATTGTCGCCACAAGTCAGCAGCTGAACATCGTGACGAACAGCGCGAGTTCCGGCCTCCACAGTAACTGTGAAGCTGTCTGACTCGAGTCCTTGTCCAGAAACGGTCAGCTGAAAAACTCCGGCGATGATTCCAACGTTAAAGGGGAACCATGTCACATTTTTCAAAGAGCACTGTAGGCTGTAGTTGTGCACTCACTGGGACGAAAGTGATGGTAAAGTGGAATTAAAGCTCGTAAAACCTTCTCTTTTGGCTCATGAAACCGTGCCGCCCATGCAAATGAGAGTGCGCGCAGATTGCATGAAAATTCGCAGAACCAAATTTCCAGTGCAAAAAATTTTGCTTTTCGATTACTTTCAAATATTGTTTTCTTCTCTTATCTTTAATATTTTTCGTTTTTCTTTTCTGTTTTCGCATACTACATGTTAAAATCATTATTTTTTCAAAAAAAAAAACGAGAAGCTAGCTTGAGTTTGAAAAATAGGTCTGTGGTCCCTAACCATGTGAGTTCCTGGTGTAAGTAGCCTCCAGTACTCGCCTTTGTCCGTCGCTCTGGTAGTTTTGCCTGAAACTGTCTGTTTTCAACCTAGATGCCTTCTGTAACTAACCGCTGTCCATTGATATCGTAGCATTGGCGACGGTGTTGTTGTTCCGATCAGTGACGATGCCATAAACGCCCGTGAGACCCATCTCGAGGAAGGAGAGCAACGCGAACTGGTGCTCCTCCCAGAGTCTGGACCCGGCTGATGGACATGGCCAAGGAGGTTGTAAACTGACTTGGGCAGCATGTCGTCGGTGGGGAACTTGAAGCAACCCATTTCGATGGTAATTTCCAGACAATTGGTGTGTTCGTACTGCCAGTCTTGCATGCCGCCTGCGAGATGGTACCATCCCGCTCCGTTGGTTATTCCGTTCAGGAAGTTGTCTCCGTCCGCAGACAGACCGCATCTGGAATTTTCCGACTAGACCTTCTTTTTTGGCGAAAATTATTATAAGTTGGATTTTTCTATCATATGCGTTTTGTTTCATAAGTTCTGCAGAGTGGTTCCTATAGGGGCAACCTTGGAGAGTCCTCGCTAGGGACCACTGCACTATCATCTATAGGGATCACTAAAGCTCGCAAAAGTGGTCCCTACAGGACTTTTAGTTAGCTGCCCTCATAGAGGACATGCTAATTGACAATTTTTATGTACTCTATGCGAAGAGTTATTTGACACGGCGACACCAAATCGAAGCCACGCCCATCGCAACGGCAAAGAATAAAATTTGTTGTACGCAGTGCACGCGATGCATGAGAAACGACGCGCAAAAAGCAATATTTAATTTCGATTTTTGATTCCGCCCATATTTTCTCCGTACAGTGTAGTGTGTCATGTGCCTGCACTGCTGCGCTCGCCGTGTTCAAAGTGAATTTTGCGAAATTCAATCATCTCTGGATTTCGAAATTCAGTTATATTCTCAACTCATTTTGAATTCAGAAGGCCTAAATACAGACCTCCTTCCAGTCTTCCACATCTTCGAGTGAGCCCGAGCATAGCGGTAACTCAGTTCGACGAAAAGCATGTCATCGAGACTCTGAATTTGATTTCCAGCAATATATCTCTCGTTTGGAATTCTCACCGGTGTGTAGATTCCGTCTTTGCCGGTGACAGAATCGTCGTAGGGATAGTTGGCAACAAGAGAACCTGCAAAAGGAATTTCCAACTTTAATGGTACAGATTTATTCAGACCTCCATGAAGGTTAGCGCTCAGGACGAAGGGATAAGACTTGAGCCACTTCATGACGGCGACATTTTCCCTGCAATTCCTCAGGAATAAGCAAATCAAGGGCAGAGAATTGAGGTGAGAATTTGAAAACTCGCTTTCAAGAGCACTCATTCTGAAATTCAGAGCAGAACCATTTTTAAAGAAAAATGGAATTTAGAGTTTTGATGGGAGAAGTCAGACAGAAAATCGATGATTATCTTTTTTCTCACTTTTTGTCCTTCTTAGAATCTTGACCTTCTTGTCCTGTCCTTCTGTCCTTCCCCTTAGAAACTTCAGAGTGGTCCCTATAGGGGTTTTAGTTAGGGACATGCTAGTCGAAAATTTTTGTGAACTCTAAGCGCAGAAGCATTTCCGTGGGGAAAATGTGATTAAATAAGCGAGTATTGAATGAAATTGAGAGACCACTATAGGGTCCACTTGAGCATTAGGGGCTAAGGAGTCAGACTCTAAACCCTTATAGGGATCACCTTAACTTTTCCCCTATAGGGACCCCTCTGAAAAGCCTAAGGTGTTCTTTAATCACTTCTTACTTTTCCGGATCCCCGCCGCCCGACTGTTCGCGGTGTTCAGGGTAGATGGCAGGAAAGTTGCGATTCAGGTCGACGTCGTTGGCGTTGGAGCGTCCCTAGGAACAGCTGAATCGGTCATTTCTTGGACCTGACCAACCATGGCGCTGATCCGATCGCCAGGCATTCCGCGCTCGTAGCCGTCGGGGTTCATCGACGGCATCAGATGGATTCGTGCGTTGTTCACAATCTGCCAAGTTCTGATTGATTGATACTCTCTCTTTCCGGACCTCGGTTAGAAAGAGATTCTTTCCGTAGTTGACACAGAGGATCTCGATGAGGTAGAGTAGGGCCTCTCTGCCAACAACCTGAAAGAAATTTGGAATCAAACTAAGTTAGGAATTCCAGAGTGGTCTCTATAGGGGTTAGGGGCGAAAAAAACCCGTGTAGGGCCCGAAAAAGTAGTTCCTATAAGGGTGAAATGGAGGTGGTCTCTATAGGGGTTCAGGGTCTGACTCCTTAGCCCCTAAAGCTCAAGTGGACCCTAAAGGGATCTCTGAATTTTATTCAACAAGGTTATTTTTTAGTATTTCGCATGGAAATGCTTCTTCGCATCGACCACTTTTGCAAGTTTTAGTGGTCCCTATAGAGAAACCTCCAAGGGCCTAAGATTGCCCCTGTAGGGACCACTCTGGAGTTCCTAAGAAAAAAGAGAGAAAGATCTTAGTCGAACTAGAGAGGAATGAACTCTTGCCTCATTGCCGTGCATGTTGCCGACGATCTTAAGCTCCGGCTCGAGAAGCTCGTGCTCTCGCGGCCGATCCGACACTATCAGAACCCAAAGATCGCGTCCTTCGACACTTTTCCCTGCCGAGTAGAGATGCGTGATGTTGGGATAGTTGAGTGAAGTCTGCTTCAAGAACGCCGTCATGTCGTTGTAGTTGTGGTTGTGGATTTTCGATGCGTTCACATTCGTGAACTCTCCCACTCTGCAAGAAGACTCTGGTATGGAAAGTTTTCAATAGTTCAAGAATGAAATCTGTTCGAAAAGCGAAAAGTTTTCTTCGAACTTCGGTTTCATCGACTTTTATAGATCAGAAAAGGCGTCTTCTCTAACAAGAGTTGCGGTGCACCCCGCTTCGAACTCTCGGTTTACCCCGCAGTGTAACCAGGGGTGTACCCCTTTTAGCTTTAAATTCCCATTAAGGTACTTATTCCGTACACTACTTCGAAGTGGTTCGTTTCCCAATATCACCATTTTCTACAGTTCTCATTATAGACTTTTACGGTAGCTAAAAAAAATTATTATTTCCAACAGGTTGCCTCAGGGGTGCGCGCCATCTAGGTCCAACCCGTGGTGCACCGAAAAAATCAACGAAAAGTTCACTTTTTTCAGGGCTCACTGCGGAGTATACCCTCATTTTTTTGTTATAGTTCATCTCTTGAATGAAATTTCAATTTTTAAAACTTCTGATAAATTTTTTTCAGTTTTTATTCAAAAGTTATACAGTAAAAATCGAGTTTTAAACTTTGACAATGTTTAATTAATAAAGAGAAGGTCAAAAAGTCGAACATTAGTCATCAAACTTTCTCAAATCAACTTATTTTATTACTTTAGAATATCCGTCGGAAAAAAGCTGATTAAATTCCTCTTACCTGGCCTTCATCGTTTCCCATGTTGGGAAAACCTTTGAGTCATTCTTCTCCTTTGTGAAATAGCGCGACAGGGCGTCCGTCTGAAAGTTCCATTTTTGACAATATTCCAAAAATGAATCAAATGATTGAAGAATTCTGCCAAGCAAATTGAAAAACGAATGATATCGCGCCCACGACAAACTTTCCCACGTCTCTGTAAAATGAGCAATGCGAAAATTCACCATCTGACTATGAACACTTAGGACCCCCCAAATTTTAGGGGATAAAAAATTAATCGATAACTTTCTTTGAGAAATTAGCAAAGGAGATGGATCTTCAAATCGAAAAAGTGGTCCCTATAGGGGTTTAGGGTCTGACCACTTGGACGCCAAAAGTTAAGTGTCCCCTAAAGGGGTCTTTTGTTCAAAAAACGTTGTTCATTTAGTTTTCTCATAGTAACGCTTTTTCGCATAGAGTTCATAGTAACTATCGAAAAAATGACCCCTATAGGGGGCACTTTTGCGGGTGGTATGAAAAAAAAAACCAGCGAAAATTCAAACGGCGACTTTTCCGATTTTTTTATATCATTAGGGAACTTTCCGACGGCCACCTTTCCGACGGATCCTTTTCCGACTTTTTTCACTTATGTTTTTTGGTTTATAAAACATCTATAAACCTTTTTTTTTCCTATTTCTTCGTGTTTTAATCATAAACCAACTACCTATTTTATATAGGAAGATTTAAAACAAAGATTTTATCGAGAAAAAAAGTCGGAAAAGATTCGTCGGGAAGGTGGCCGTCGGAAAGTTCCCTAGCGATATGAAAAAATCGGAAAAGTCGCCGTTCGAATTTTCGCTGGTGTTTTTTTCATACCACCCTTTTGCGAGCTTCAGTGGCCCCTATAGGGGTTGGTATAGTGGTACCTAGAGGGGACCCTATAAGGACCTCTAAGGTTGCTTCTATAGGGACCACTCTGGTGACTAGACTCTGTTTCTTCTTTCTTCATATTTCAATATTTCAAAAAGAAGAGGGGACCTCGGCCATCTGCTTCTCGAAGTCGGTGGCGACGATGTCGGACATCCAGGAAAGGTCCTCCCCGGCCACCGTGCACGTCTTCAGAAGAAGCAGAAGCGGCAGAAAGACCGGCCGTCCCGGTCCGCGGCTCGTCATCTCTGCAACACACGTTCTTGTACATGTCCAGATTAAAAGTGCCACGAGATTTTCCGAGAAGACTGCTCAAGGTATCAAAAGTCGTCTTTATCCTCCGTTAAGCTTTTGTTTGGAGCGAAACTATTGCGGCTCATACGAGGATTTTTTGCTGGTCTTGTTTTTTGAGCTGGAAATATTCTCCCATTCTCGAGGCAATGCTAGCGAATAGACGCCAATTTCGAAAACTCGATAACCAAAACTAAAAATGACTTTAAACTTCCAGATTGCACCAATTCTAAAGTTCCAGACTACATAATAATCCGATAAACTGCTTTTCTTTCAAACTATGAACTCCAAAAAGCGCGCGAAACACGAGGCGATAAAAGTCGGCTGTTCCCACTGTTATCACCACTTTCACAAGTTTTGTTCGGACGAATAAGTGTTTTTTCTTCCGATGATTTATCAATTTTCTACTTTTTCGCAAACTCGATAAATCAGCAAAAAAAAAATAATAAACTAAAAATCATTCTGTTGGAAAAGGGGGAAGAGTTCACATACACATAGCGAAGCGACGATAAAACTTGATTCGAATTCAATATAATACCCTTTTGTGAATTGAAAATGATCGATAGACAGAAAGAGAGCGCCAATGGTTGAGTAAACATGTCAAGCCAAACTGAAAGACCGCCCGCACTTCGCGAGCTTCCACAGGAAATCGCCCTCACAATCGAACCTTCTTTCTTGTCTTTCTCGGCAACAGTTTATTATGGAAATAACAACAAAACAGAAAAATAAGGATTTTCAACAACGATTCCATACAGCCTGAAGGATTAACAAGAAAAAACTCAACCCTATGAGATTAATCTGAGCAAAGAAACGAAACCTAAAAGGCATTTGAAAATTTTTCCCGTTCATTTATTTTCTCATTTCGCTAAAGAAGTTTGATGATTTTCAAATTTCAAATTTCATGAGCCTCAACTTTTTTTTTAATCAAATGCCTAAAGGTCGGCTAGATGTTTGAAAAAGATGATTCAGGAATCGACGGGTGCGATAGACAAGAAATGAGGAAAAAAAAAGAAACATTTCTCTCAGGAACCCGATAAAAGCAGTTCATGTGAAAACATTCAACGAACAGACGAGACCACACAGGCAAACGAAGTAGGGATCCATCGATTTTTCGCCATCTCATCGGCCCGCGCGGTCACTGACAATAATGGGAAGGTGGAGGCCGCAGGTGACAATGCGAGTAAAGTTGGATAATGAAAACAGGAATCGCGTCGCGGAAACGCGCGAAAACAACGAGAAATTATTTTAAAATCACTTTTACCGTGCCCTAACGTATCGGAAAGGTGAGAAAGTTTAAAAACTATGTTTTTCTTTCCTTTTTTGGAAAAAAGATGCGAAAGATTTTCAATGAGAACTTCATCTCTTTCCAGTCATCACCTGACTAGAAAGATCTACAAAATCAGGCTAACAGTGGTAATATGTTTCGATGATGACGTTAAGGTAGAGGAACTGCTTTGAGCTGTCCGATTCGTCCCTTCGCCATCTGGAACCGAATCGATACTTCTTTTTTCTCAAAAACTTTTTAACCTTCCGCGATTCTGTTGCAAACGCAGTTTTGTTCGCCTTCTTTTCTTGTCGTCGCGCTCTTCGAGACTCTTTCACAGCAAGTTTTCTCAGCCGACGTTGCTCAGGGGTCTCTCCTTTCGGTCTTAACAAATTAAAGTCCTTATTCAGAATCCAGAACCAAAAAAAACTAATGAAGATACGGCAGTAGGAGTTTCTGTATGTCGAATAAAGCCGAATTTCCAACTTCATTCAAATCTCATTCACTAGGGTCTGATCTCCGCTCGATAACGAAATCGGATTCCAGACTTGTGGGTTGGCGGTAGGATTATGTACGAGTATTCGCAAATGAAGTTGGAATTGTACAGTAATATAGAAGCCGAGGAAAAGCTTGTCAAAAGTTTTCCAGAGCGATATACAACACAATATCCATTATATTTCTCACTCCAAAAAGTTACTCTCCTTTTTTTTTTTTATCAAAAAACCTTTCTCTGTTAATTTTATTCTTATCCAAAGATATATTTACGAATGAATTTCCTCCCATTGTACTTTTTTTGAAAATGAAAAATTGCAGATCCTCTTTCTCGAAAAAAACGGTGTGAATATGATCGGTTAATATGAAATACAGGCAAACATCTTCCACTATATTCCTGGCCCTTTTCATTCACCTGAATGTAGATACAGTACACTGGCTGGCGTCGTCATCTTCTTCGTCCTCATCTTCCATGAGTTCGTCCTCCTCCTCGGCCGTGTCCATCTTTTCGGCCTGCTTGTCCAGCCATTTCAAGTTCTTTCTCGACAATTGCTTCCCCCGAGGTTCTGAGAAAAAATGAGTTGGAAAATTTATAATCATAGTCATAGAATTCATGACTCAAAGCAGAAAAAAAGTAAAAAAATTTTTTTTTAATAAAAAAATTTGAGGATTTTTAGAGCTTAAACACATTGGGTTGGGTTAAATAATCTTTTTATAAAATTTTTCTAAAAAAACTTGGCGGTAATTTTTTCCCCTCATTTTTTTCGCCTTCTCGTCTGCAAAAAAAGATCTATTCATAAATTATAGCATTTTTCTTGGAGAGATGAGAGAGGCTCAAAACCATAATTGAGAAAATTTCCTAACTTAAAATTGCCTACAACATTTCTTTTTAATTTCACTCCTTTTCAACTTTCCTCAATCAAAACTGTTGTAAAACACGAGGCTTCAATAATAAATACGATAGTTCAGGAAAGAAGGGGTTGACATAAAATTTAAAAAAATTTAATTACAAGAGCAGAGAAAAGACTAAATGTTTTTTGATCTATGAGTTTTCGTTCTGATATAAAATCAAAACGTTTCATCATTTCGCATCAAAAGTTTTTTTTATTGACAAAACAATGGGTTTCATGAGAGGTAGAGCATGCGAATTCGAACTACGGATCGAGGAGAATTTTCAATTTTCTCGGGCAAAGTCGGAATTGTGGATAATGGCCGCTAAAAAGGCCGCAAAAAGGCAGCAAAAAACTCCCTTTATCGAGACTTCCATTTTTTCTGGACTTTTGAATGCTCGAGAAATGGTGGAAAAATGGTGAGGCAGAAAAAAGGATCCTATGTCACCTTAAAAGGAACATTTCTATGAAACCTTTTCCGAATTTGCCTATGTCGGAGCTTTTTGGTGAGGTCGTCTTAAAAAGTCAGGCTTTTCGATAAAATTATTTCCCAACACCGTTTTCGTTTATTTTTTCGACAGAGTTCGAAAAAAAAGAAGAAAAAACCTTTGATGAGCGTGGGATGATTGTATATGTTGGTATACTGAGTGGCGAACGATTCGCAGTCCCATTTGATACGTTTCCGGGAAGATTCCTCCACTTCGACCATCTCCGTCTCTTCGTCTTCCTTGATCACTCCTTCTTCGATTAAACGAAGTCTCTCACGGACGTATTGTTTCGCCAACTAAAAAACACAACATCTGGTGTTATACTTTTTTCTTCTCCTCACTTTTTCGTCATATTCGGGATCTTTTGGCACTTCAGCAGCTAGTCGTTTCAACCGACCACTGTTGGGTTCCAAAACGCCGCTCATATCCGTGTCCTCGGCATCTAATTCTCCAACCTAAAAAAATAGAGAGAACACGTAAAAATTTTGTCATCATGCAAACCAAGCCGTCGTCATCGTATTCGTTCTCCATCATGAGATCGAAGGCTTGATCAATATCACGTTGAGCAGTCTCGCGTGTCTACAAGTTTTAAAAAAATATAAAAGATAAGTGCGCATGTAAAAAGGATAAGCTTGCAAGAATAAAAGTTTGCCTTAGGATGCAATTTAACTTCGATCTGCGTTTTCAATGACCCCATTAGTAATAACCTTTCCTCAAAGCTGTAAGCTGGTCATAATGGGTCGCAAAGTGGGGAAAAGCTGGCCAATTTTCAAAGTCATCAAGTAATAGTGAAGTGTGTGAATCGGAGAATGAGTGTACGAAAATGGATGGTATGAAAAAAAACCCAGCAAAATTTCGAATGGCGACTTTTTCCGACTTTTTTTCTTTCATATTTTTTTCGGTTTATAAAATATCTATTAACATTGTTCTCCTTTTTAAAAAAATTTAAAACATGAATTCACTACCTACTTTAGATAATAAAATTTAAAACAGAGAGATTATCGAGAAAAAGTCGGAAAAAGGAATAGTAGGAAACTTCCCTAGCGATATGAAAAAAACCTGGAGAAAAAGTAATTTGAAGAATTGAGAAATTGGGCATAATAACTCAGTTTTTCGACATAGAAGACCCGAAAGAATGGACCAAATATTGAATAATTTTGAAAAGAATAGAGGAAAGACATCAGAAAAGGACACGGCGCAAACAAAGAAACCGAATGAAAATATTTCAACTAATCAAGAAAAAAAAACCCACGACGCAAGATTCTTCGTCCTCTTCGTCTTCGCCCTCCTCTTCATATCCGTCGAAAATCCCTTCCTGAATCGAAAAGTTAGGAATATCAACAGAAAGAGTAGTTTGTAGAGAAACACAAAATGTTAAAAAACCTCATCATCGTCATCCTCCTCGTCGAAATTCGACCGATAGGTCATGATGCGATCATCCAAGGCTCCTCCGGCAAGAGCGATGAAGTCATCTTCAAGTTCCCCAGCTCCTGTCAAATCTCCCTGAAAACAAGTCAAAATACAGGTAGTTCTTCAGGAAAACCACCTCCAACGCCTTTTGCACGTCGTTGTCCACGAACTCCACGGTTTTTTGCGGTCCAAGGGCTCCAAACGGCGGCGGAGGGATAAACGGCACTTTAATCACCGTCTTCTTCACGACTCTTTCTTCGACGGTTGACCCAACTTCTTCCAACTTCATTTTCTGAAAACGAATAGAGCTTCTAATAAACAGTATTCATTCCAACCTCGTTAACATCTCGGAGATGTTGCATATAATTGTAGTCATCATCATAGAAAATTCCGAATTTGTGTTGCTCTTCCAAATGTTCTTCAGTTGGAGCGAACCTGAAAAGAATAATGTTTTTCTGAAATATTAGAAAAAAATACCTCTCGCTAGTGCATTCTTCAGCAGCAGACTGAGGTATCAAACGAAACTTCTGCGCGTTTCTTTTCTCAATGAAAGCCTTCTTTTTGCCCATCGTTTCAAGAGTTTGTTGAACAGGTACTCTGAATGTTCGAATTTAAGTCATTTGAAATTACCGAAATGAAAAAAAATATCAATATTTTGTAAAAGCGGAACGATAACTTGAGTTAAAAAGCGAGAAAAAAATTACCGACTTGAAAATTCTCTTTGAAAAATATAAGACGAATTATTATTTCAAGGTTTCACTATGTGGTGCATAGAATATGTGAAGAAGTATTCAGCAGAAGTTCATAACTTCAAAATACAAAAAGTAAAAAATAGTCCAGAAATCATGTATTTATTAAATGTATTTAAAAACCCACAAGCACAAAAAAAACTCGAAGAAGAACTAAGTCCAATAAAGTTAAACTCAATAAACCAAAGAAAACAGGTCATTAGAAAACAATAACAATAACAAGTTGACGCCTGCACCCTTTTTCAAATGAAAACATCTTTCAAAGAGTGCAGGCGTCAGAAACGAATGAGAAACACCGAAGGAGACACAAGAACCTTAATAAAAAGGGAACATTTAGAAAGCGCGTGTCTTTTGATTTTCTCGGCGGCGTTGTTGTCCACCTTGTCCCCAGGCTCCGCGTTTTCCGTCTGAAGGTCCTGTTCTTCGGTCACCCTGAAGACGCTTTTTAAGCTATAAAAGAAAGAAAAAAAACTCAAAATACCTGGTAGTTGGATCGATCACCCTTTTGCTTGTCTCCTTGGCGCTCGTTCCTTCCTTGAAACCAGGATCCTGGACCTGCGTATCCTCCACGGTTGGTCCGCGGCTCCAGTATCTGCTCCGTGTTTTCGGACAGAGTTTGAAGCTTGTCAGCCAAGTTCAGAGCGAGCATCTGGAGACGCGAAGGCTCAACTCGGTGCATTATTAAGCAATCGGTCGGTTCATCCAATGTAGCCGATAGCTCTTCTTGGATTATCATTTTGCTAAATGGGAAAAAAAATGTATTGGATTGCATGGAATATTGAAAACCTGATGATACTGTGAACATCACGTTTGGACAATTCGAAGAGCTCCGACAACTTTTTCAATGAGACGGTAGCATAAACGGTTGAGTACATCAAAAGGTAGGTTCTGAAAATTTACAATCAACTGAACAAAATTATCCCTTCTTAATTTTTTAAAGTTATTTCGTTCTGATTACAAAGCATGAGACAAACATGACTCGATGGATCAATTTTTTTTAGTTTTAGAAAGATGACCCGATGTAGAATGTTTATATGCAAAATTTCTACTGAACCAATATTACTGCGTCAAAAAAAAAAGGAATAACTTTTTTATGAGACAGGCTACCTCATTCCACTTAACATCATCATGAAAAGAACCTTTTTGACAAACCAAGAGAAAATAAAAAGCAAAAAACCTGAGAGCTTCCTCTTGAATTCTGCGTACGACCATCTCCTTGACGCGTTCCGAGTTGCGGAACAGATTCCACACCTTCTGGTTCATCTTGTCGTTTACGATGTAATCGCGACACTTTTTCCAATCGCCAGCGAGCATGGCGCGAGAAGCCGCGACGACGTGTTCTCGCGTATTTTCCGGCGGTCCAATCAAGGAGGCCTTCTCGCTTTGCTTCAGCTGGTAGTGGAAGCTGCGGCTGAGCAGACGACGGCGCATTTCAACTTCGCAGCTGGCCATGTGTGGAATCTCCAGGAGCATAGAACAAATCAAGTATACGCATTCCATCAGCTCAACGTTGATGTGCATGTGATACGGGATCTGGCGCTGACGCTCGACTTTCTCCTGAAGTTTTTTTATTATTCAAGTTTCAAGAACTGAAGTGAGAAAAAAACGCCTGAAAATGATTATAACCTGCTCTGCAGTGCGCTCATGCTGTCGCATTCCAACGGCCTGAGCCAGCAGTTCTTTGGCGCGTTGAGTGTTCTGAATTTCCGAAAGGCCTTGATGGGCCTCACGGATGAAACCATGGCGGAAAGCACAAAGCCCCAGTTGGCAAATGGTTCGATTGTAAAGAATCTAAAAATTTACACTGATTTTTGAAGTTATTTGACGTATTTTACCTGGGTGTCGGTATCGGAATGATCGACGATCGCCTGCATGTGACTCATCAGAAGAGTATCGCGTGCGCGGTGCCATTCATCGTGAAGAGCGAGCCAGTAGACATGGCACAGCATAGCACGTTGTCTGAATAATAAAAGTTCCTCCCATAACAAAGGAAAAAATCGAGATACTAGAAGTCTTTATAATTTCTGAAAGATACCTCAAGCGTTTTTCTTCGTCTAAGGCATAGATTCGCTTGCAAAGATAGTCCATTATCTCTGCGACGTTGCCTTCGCCGTCGTAATGCTCCTTGTATTTGTAGTAGAAGTGCTCGATTCGCATCATGTAGACCTTGCAAACTTCGTGCTGATCGAAAATTCCCAAATGAATTCGTTCTTCGATATACTTCTGCGTTCTTTCAATCAGAGTGCACATGTCTTTTTCTCCCTTCAGCCTGAATTTGAAAATAATCGTAAAAACTTCTAATCCTAAGCTACTTTTCGATATAATCGTTTGAATGACAATCCGCGTTTTGTAGAATCTTCGTCAACTCAGTATCAAGCCGTTGAACAGCCATCAAAACGGATCCCTGGATTCTGTAGTCTTCCGTTTCATCCTAAGTTCAGAAAATTGGTATAGAATAGAGCAAAAAAGGTATGTACCTTGAGATTCTCGTCTTCTTCGGAGAAAGTGACAGAGAGCTTGACATTGGGATGCTCGATAAGCATATCCAAAAGCTCGTTAACGGTTCCCAACGTCTTCATGAAATTGGGATACTCCATATAATCACTTATTTTTGAGTTGAGTTCGAAGAGGGCGGAAATAATACAGAAAGTGATCTTCACCAATATTCCAGCGCCAAGGTTTTTCTGCAGCAAAAAATTTTAGACATCCCCAAACTTTTGTACCAAAACCTCTACAGATTTCTCGTACAGCTTCTGCAGATTTTTCACGTGTTGTTTGCGATCGGTTGTGAGACGTCCGCGCAGAGACATGATTTCGTTTATCTTTTTGATCATGACCTTAATGATAAAGTTATTATTTCAAATGACTAAAACTATATGAACCTCGTGAGTGATCTCCTCTTTTGGATCGAAAAGAACAACAGTTTTCTCTCGCGAAACTGGAGTCCATTCCTCGTCGTCATCGCTTTCCCGGTCAACATTCTTCGTTTCTTTTTTCTGGACTCGAACACGCTTGTTGTCTTTTTTAACGCCTTTGTCGTCACGGAACTCCTTTCTGAATATTTTCGCTTTACGGTGAAAAAGTTGTTTCGAGAAACTTCAAGAAGAGACGACGAAGTTTTTCCATTTTTCCGATTTCATCTTCTCCTGTATCGCTGTCATCTGTATCTGGTTCAGTGGTCCATGCTGAAGAATCCGTGTCCATCTGAACCTCATGATAAAAATTGTAATACAACGATCAACATACATCAGATTTCTCATTGTCGAGATCCTTGGCTTTGGAAACTTTTGTTTTAACGCTTTCGATCGGAAGATCTTCTTCTTCGTCGTCACCGACGATAAGCTGAAAAAAATTCTCAGTGTAAATAAATAAATATTCCTTCTTCTGTTTGAAAAAAAAAATAAATGAAAGACTTTTTGAATAGAGAAGAAAGTGTATAAACCAATCCAAGTTGTTTCAACGCTAATAGCAAACTAATTTTAGTGAAAACAAAGTAGATAAAATTTAACTATCAAACTATTAACGAACAAAACTGTGGCTCACAGTGCCCTTCAAAACGAGAAAAATCTTCAGTGTACTAACCAGGAAAGGCAAAACGAACCTCTTCTTCAGGAGTTTCATAACCAGCTGGATCAGGGCTCTCGCGATATTCCTTGATTTTATCTTCAATTTCCTTGACATATTTACGGACTTTCTGCCGCATAGCTGAGAGAGCTTTCGTGTTCAGTTTGGACAAAGCCTGTGAACTGGATTTCAATGAGGAAGTTGAACAAAATGCCAAACCGCTTTGGCTTCTTTGTCTTCCCAAAGATTGGTCAAATAGTCTTCAAGTTCCACGACAGCTCTGAATCCACTTTTCTCAATTTTTTTATAATTGAAAATTACCTGATATAAAAAAACGCGGCATCGAGATGTTCTGTCGTTGGAAAATGGTTCTCGACTTTTCATAAGATTTCAACAAATCGTCAAAAACTAGAAAATCAATTTTATAGAAAAAAAAAATCGGGTAAGAAAAAAACCTGATAACATCTTGTTCAAATCTTTATTACTTCTCGCGTTACGGATTAGTTTGATCAAATCTTTGAGTTCGTCGAACTTACGATCTTTCTGAGTCCGCACTACTCGGCGTTGATCATCTTCGCCTTCCGCCAGCAATTCAAAATCATTGCTATAAGAAAAATAAATACAGTAGCAAAAAACCAAAAATTACCGATAAGCGGATGGCTTCGTTTTAATCTTTTGCTCTTGCACCTCATCTTCGCTAGATTCGCTATCAGAATCAGAGCTATGTCCACCACGGAAAAAAACCTCGACATTTCTGAAATAATTTCAATTCTCGAGTATATCGAAAAGTATTGTATCAATTGAAAAAAACAAAAATCAAGCATGGAAATTGCTCCAGAAATTGAACGAAGTAAAAAAAGAATGAGAAAACGCGCGCTCGGACTAGAAAAACAAGCTAAATTTTTCTAATTTCATATCTAGTATTCTATATGGAACATTTCTCGAAACAAGAGGAAATTCCTTTGACGCACAGTAAAATGAGCTTTCAATTGAAAAAAAAAAATGAAAACCCCCAACATAAAAAATTTGAATGTTGAAAGCGTGTTGAATAACGAGACATGTTTATTTGAAGAAGAAACTTGTTTCAAAACGATAAAAAATTCCTTGAAATGATCCACTGTGTTGAAGCAAATTTGGAGCGACAATGAAAACTTTTTGCGCTTTGAAACATGCTTTGTACCTCAATTGAACATGCTTAAAAAAAAAGGAGCAAATGAATCCCAAGAGAACTGCTACGAAACGAAAAATCGGTATTTTTAAAAAAATCCTCGCGCCATCGGAACATAACTTTTGATTTAAAGCTGTTCCCCGTTTATTCAATTAGATGAACAAATTATATGATAAATAAACAGTAGAAAAACAAAGATACACATTTATATATTATATTTTTTTATTTAAAAAAATAAATTATTTCAGCAAAAAGCCTCTCGGATAACCCCCATTCGCGGCGAGACCTTTTTGCCTTGGAGCATGCATGCACGCGATTGGGACATCGAAAAAGAAAAGCAGTCATTTTTTTCTTTTTTACATGCTTTGCAAAATTCAAAAGCCTCTTTCCCGACGAAATGAGGGAATAATGCCTTTTATTAAACTTGGAAAGCGCAAAATTTCCAATCAAGTTCAATTTTACGTATTCCTTTTTAACAAAAACAAAAAAATAATGAAAACTAAATGAATGCGTTTTTCAAATATTAATCGAAAAAGAAGCAACTTTTCCATAGGCCTATAGGTCCCACATTTTCTGTTTGGAATAACGATACTACCGATTTTTTTAGTTTCTCTGACCTGATCAAATTGAATAATAACGATAAAAAGAATTCAGCTGAGCCAGAAATTCCTTTTTTTTTCTTTTTAAGTAGTTATTTCCTGCATATGAAAGTTTCTCAACCACCTCTATCATTTTTGACTTCTTGTTTCACATGGAACTGTGTTGACTGAATAATAGCGATAAAATAATTCATTTTCTCAGATTTGCAATAAATAATCAATCTACAGTAAAAGCAATCTGGACGAAAGAATTGTGAGTTTGACTGCAAATATGAGACAGGAAATTAGGTAGTAAAAAGCACTAAAAAAAATTACCCGATTATCAATAACATGAGGATCAGTCGCTATTTGAACATAAAGATCCTATTATGAAATATGAGAGATGGGCTTTGGAAAAAAAGAAAATAAATATGATTAGAGTTGTAAAGAAAACAAAAACAACAGGCATAGTTAACACATGAATATCACAATACCGGTTTGACTTGTGTTTTTTATGTACATGATAGTTGGATAGATAGTGAGCAATTAATAAAACTGATAATCAGTATTGGCAAAAACTTCGGCAAGGGGTTCGAATTCGGAGGCAGACACCGGCATTTTACGAAGAAGATTCTGGGCGGCAGATGCTGTAACGAAAAAATTGATAATTTTGCATAGTAGTGGAAAAACGAACCAATGTCAGCGTTTCGTCGATTTGCAAGTCCTTCCACCGCAAGCCTGTCGATTGTCCACGGCAAAGGCGCCTCGCCACAAACTTCCAATAAGCGCGTACAAAATTCCAGAAGCACCACGATTAGCGAATCTCCGCTTTTTTCGTTGATGATGTCCAGGGGACAAGTTGTATTATGTCTGAAAAAAAATTTTTTTTGACGACGTAATTTCCGAAATTCAGTTATATTTTTCACTCTCTGGTGGCTATTCTGAATTTCGCGGAATCTTTTTGAAAACGGCATGCGCTTTAAAAAAAAAATGTATAGCTGATTTACGGCCAGCTTGGGACGCTAAGGGCGTCTACTGTCTGCGCTCTTCACGAGCCAGCACTATCTCTTATTATCGTGTCAGGACCCTTTTTTCGATGGCTCAAGCCAGCCGTGAGCCAGCTATAGCAGTAAAGTTGCGATTTCCTAAATGAGAAATCAATTCGTCTCATGACCCATTGAACATGCGCCTTTAATATCCCATGTTTTTTAAGCTAGGAAAACTGACCTGAAGAAATTGATGATTGCTTTGCGAATGTCCATGACCATGTTGGACCCGGTTCCCGTCATGATGTATTCGAGAAGTTTGAGACTTCGCAAAATCAACGTTTCTCGCTTCTTTTTGTCCCCATCGTTCGTTGCATCCTTTAATATTTCCCCGGTTATGTCACGAAAATTTCTCGGATGCTCACCGCGTATAAACTTTTCGCTATTGAGAAAACATGCAGAATAGTCCCGATGATATTTTCGTGCCTAATTTCGTCAAAAACTTCAAAAATGCGATCTTTCTGAATGACCGGCGTTCGGAAAATCGTAGTCAGAAGCTGCAAGTCGATTTTTCAATTCTGAATTAAGGAATGGAACTCACCCTGAGTAGATTATTCCGGAGTTCAATCAATTGTTCTTTCCATGAGACGTCCTCGAAAACTAACAGGTTTAGAAACTTCCGTAGGACTTCCTAAAACGTTTTCTTCCCTATTCAGTTCAATTGCGATCCGCCTAACCGGGCATAAGAAACGTTGGACCGTAGCGAGAAGGATTTGCTGCGCCTGGGGGACAAGTTCGACTCCGCCACTGAACCAGAAGGGAAGCAGGTTGTTCAGCGTTAAGCAACTGTTTGACAAAATGTCAAGTATCAGGCCCTTTTTATCGTCTGGAGTCTTGAATATCCTACAAATCATACGTTTTTTCTATTTCTTTAGACGGAACGTACTCTGGACAACGGGATATTATAGATTCTAGAAGCTGAACACATCCCGACTTTATGGCTATTTCCTGGAAAAACTTGAATATCTATGAGAAACAAGAAGAACACGGACCTTATATCTCGGCTTATTCGCCGTTATGTTTATTAAAAAACCAGTGCCATGCTGGAAAATGTTCTCATCTTGGAAGTTGTGCATAAGGTAAATTATCTGAAAAAGAACAACTTTTTATTGATTTGTGATCATGCACGACTTACAAAATCGACCGGTATGAGAAACTCTTTGAAAACTTCCGAATCTGAGACTTCTTTGAACAAAATCAAAGCGTCGCGAATGATTCTTTTGTCGGTTATCGTTTTCAATAACTCGCAAATGATCTGGAAAATTCTTCTAGTGGGGAATTGCAGAGTTTCTCACCTGAATCCCATTGACTCGGATGAAATTATCGATCGATTGCGTGTCGTGAACCAAAGACTTCAAAAGGCGACACGCATCCGAAATCAGCTGTCTAAATTTTCCCAGCGTTTCAGAAGAATCAAAAAATGATAAAACAAACCCTCTTCGTTCCGGACTCGGGTTTTGCATTGATTTGGGGAGAAAACAATGTAAAACTAAATAAGTGAGATTTTGTGGAGAGCCATAGTGGAAAAGAGATTCCTGAAAAATCTTCGATTATCAAATACTGAGCTTGGTAGAACCTTCATTTGCTTATCTTTGTAGGTCAACTTCAAGAAAATATGCAATAGCCTAGAATTAACAAAATGACCATCTTTCAAACTTTGCACCAAGCGGGGAACCATCTGGAAAACAATTACTGTCTCTTTTCAAAGGAATAAACCAACATTTTGCGTGATTTTCAGGGACTTGAGACACTGAGTACGGGCGTTGGCGTCGTTTTGTGTGATAAGGATCCAGATGATCTCGATCAGGAGCTTCGACCTCCGATCCACTTGAGGCTGACTGAAGTCTCCTCTTTCCTTCGGGGTTTGGGACTTCCAACTCACTTATTGTGGATACCAACGAAGGGGCAAATCGCATCTCTCAGCAAAGGCTGATTTTGCGGTTGGAAGTCGGCTCGAAACGCTAGGCTCACAAAGTGCAAACCACACGGAGTTAATAATATCCTATGCAAAATTTCGATAAGGCGATAGGAGACGTCCAACTGAAACACAATCTTGAGAACTTTCCTTTAACGAAAAACTGACATCTTTTGGCGGGGGACGACCTCCGGAGTTATTTATCTCACACCACAATCCATCAATAATTACGTGAACTATCCTTTGCATGAAATTCTGAAGGAAATCGAAGTTTTGGCTGAATTTCGAACAAAAAGAACTGACCGGCATGGTGACTTCGTCAATGCTGGTGAGACCGCTACCTTTGGCCCAGTTCCAAATAATATTGGCCATTTCCACGCGTTTCATTAAATTCGAAGAGAACCAAATCTAAGCACAGTAATGAAGAATGCAAAGAAAAATTTGAACTTACATTCAAGATTTCATCGACTTGTCTCGTGCTCTGAAGAAGAGCCATGTTGAGATTGGGATTGATGTTCTCAGTTGTCGAGCCGTTCGATGAAAAACATCTTTGGGAAGGCTAAAATTTGAAAATCAGGAAGTAAAACTCGACAACGGATTTCTCTCATTCAAGCTATTTTTCCTGAACTTAATCACCTTCCGCATTTTAAAAAAAGGGGAAAAAAAAACATAGACAAAGTTCAAACGACCTCGAAAAAGCCTTAAAAAAAGAGTCTAAAGATCCTTTTTGAGTTCCTAAAAAGTTGTCAAAAGTTTCTCGGAACCTCCTGTTTTCCTCCTCAAAAGGTCCTTTTCAGAAGAAGGTCAAGAAAAAAGATGCCTTTAAGGTGTTTTCGAAAAGTCCTTTTTGAGACCTTTTGGACTTTGCACGTTGAGTAAAACATTATATTTGAAAAAATTTAAAGTTGCCAAAAATAATAATAAAAGGGTGAAAATTATCTGATGGTACGTGAAAGAAAAAAAAATTGAGGAACATTCAAAAGGCTTTCCTGTCTTTCTTACTTTTCTGAACGTTTTCAAGATCTTCTTCTTTTTCAACTACCGTCCTGAATGCCAGCAGAAACTGAGGAAAAACTCACGTCAACGGGATTGGTGGCGGTGACGTTGGTGTTGACGCTGAGCATCGACATGTTATCGCCGTACATCTGGGCGGACATCACCGACGGCGTGACCGACGGCACCGGCGAGTTCGAATAGGCGTAGCCGTAGTGCTGGGTCATCCAGTGGATCGTCTGAGGATTCACGGCCGTCGGTGGCATCCTCGAAGGGGACCGTGGGTATGGAACTGGCGCGTTTTGCCTGCCAAATTGGAAGTTTGAAAAAAGGAAGAAACTTGATTCTACTGAAAAAAAAAATCATCAACACGGATATGAAATTCCAAGACTGCAAGGTTGAAATTATAAAAATAGAAAATTGAACAGTTTGACCCTTTTCCTTTGAATCTCTCTACAAAAGAAAACCTAGAGAGATTGAAAAATAAGCATAATAATGAAAAGTTTTCTATTACGCGTACTGACTTGAAGAGAGAAAAATTTCTTCATTTCGTAAAAAATCCCTCTTTCGAACTCTTGATGTTTGCTTGGAACCATAGGTTGAATTTTTAGATTCAGTACAACGAAAGACTTCATGACATTTATACAAAAATCGTGCCACATTGAAAAGGCCAATTTTTTGAAAAACCACTGAAATATTGCAAACTCAAGAAACCTCAAAAAACAGCTTATGAAAATCATTACCCCGAAAAACTCAGCAGAATTCTCAAGCAGACTGATTACCGCTATGATTTCTGGGACACTTGGCGCCCTTACGTCTAGAAAGAATTCGATAAGAAAAAATTAATAAATAGACAAACAATCGCTTATCACAGCCGTAGAGAAAAGATAAGCAAGAAACTTTTTTCACAACTAAAAATTTAAATAAACATTCCAACCTCTCTTGCATGCAAACCGGCGGAATCGGCGGTTGCTGCGGCTGCATTCCTGGATGCCATGGCGGCTGCTGTGGTGGGTAACTTACGACTGGATGCTGAAAATGGAACTTGGAAAATTAATCTCATCAGGTGTGTTTACCTGTTCCATATACGGCGGTCCTGGCGGGATTCCGTTTGGTGGGTACTGTGTTAGCACCCGCGGATCAGCTTCAGTCATTCAAGTGCACAAAAAAACTTATTTTCTAGAGAGTAGAAAATTTTTGCAACGATCATAAAATTGTGACTGGAGTGTAATGGCTGCTGAAAAAAAAAATCTTTCAGATTGAAACTGCGCAAAAAACGGTTAAAAATAAGCGTGCAATAGGGTTTTGAACGATTTTGGACAGAGAGGATTATTTGAACTTGAAAAAAATTATCAAGATCTAGGGCACATCGTTAAAGTTCAATTTAAGAGAGGGCTTGATTCAATTCTAGGAAAATCCATATTAGAATAAATTGCAGAAAAAAATAAACAGGAACATTTTGAAAAGAAACTTAATTACATGAAGAGAAAAAAATTTTTTTAAAAAAACAGACATGCGGTGTAGAAAAAAATCGAATGCTGAAGGAGAATAAGTTGCAGAAAAAGGATAGGACAATTTTTTTAAAAGACGCTACAAAAAATTTAAAAAAAAGAAGATAAAAAACAAAACAGGCATGCGGTGTAGAAAAATCGAATGATAAAGACAATTTGAAAATTAAAATTCAAAATTGAAATCGCTTCCGGTTGCTGATTGTGACGAGGGTCAAGAATTCAAATTCTAGCGTTCCCCTCGCATTTCTACCTGCGTCTCTCACCAGGGCTCTCCGCAGAAGACACGCTCTCTCGCCGACTGCCGGTCAACCGGCCGGAGGAAAGCGTCGTCCAGTTACTATCTCCTCCACTTAACCTCAACCCTCATGCCGGGCCAACTGGACCGTAGAAACCTTGGGCATGGTCGTGTGCTCGATTACACGGTGTCAGATGAGTGACTGACAGTTTGTTTATGGTCATCCCACTCGAGTTACACTACTCCCCAAAATAGTTGGAGAACCGTTTTCTTAGTTGTTTGCTAGCCAGATTAGTACCATACTTTATTCTTTCTTGAACTAAAAAAAGTAATTAAGAGATAAAGTAAGAGAGAGATAACTCGATAAATCTCATTGATTTTAGAGCGAAAAAGATGAAAATAAAGACTCAATAAAAAAAGTTTTTAAAAGCTGAAGTTAAATTTAGAAAGTTTTCCGCAATCCACTTTTTTTTGTAATCCATCCTAATTTCGGACTATAGTAGTATTAAATAAAGGGGATATTGTTTTTCTTCACTATGTTAGAAATTACAAAAATATTTAGAGGAACAGTTGAATTTTAAAAAATTAAAGACGTTTGGAAAAGATTTGTCGCGTTCAAAGCTGACTTGACGCTCGTGGGGAAACTTTTTTTCTCGTTCAAAAGCAAGCCGGTTCGCAGAGAAACGCGGCAGATTCACACAGTGTGATTGGGCGGCTCCGCCCAAAAATTTGAAAAGAAAATTATATTGAACTTTTGCCAAGGAAGCGGAGCCATCCAATCACGCTGTGGAAACCTACTGCGTTTTGGTGCGTTCCGGTTCGAACTAGGGAAACTATTTCGCTGCGTGCGTCAAATTAACTTGGAATACAAAAATAAATAAATAAATAATTATCGGCACGATCGCGATATTTTTTTCTTGTACGTCAAGTCTGCTGTTTGCGTACCCGGCACAACAACCGACGCCATTTTTTTGAATAATAAAAAAACTTCTCTGAAAGTTTTTTTACTTGAGTATCCTTTTTTTCCGTTTTCTAGTTCTTTTTTTACACGATAAAATAAGTAAAGTATACATCCTAGATTCAGAAATATGATGTCTTCTTAAATTTCCTATAAAAAAATCCTTTTTTTATTATTTCAATGTATTCATGACGATGACGGTTGACTTTAGATTAAATATTCATGTTATGGATACTATTCATGGTTATCAAAATCTCATAAAAGATATTTAGTTAATGTTTCTTCTAAGATTGATATTATAGAGTAGCTGTAAGAGAATCCGATCTCATATAGCTAGGGACCGCAAGCCATTTCTTCAGAACGATTCAAAAAATATGTTTTTCACATTGTTCGATAGAGGAGACTGTCCATTTTCATAATCCGTTTAGTTTTTGAAAAAAGCTTCACTAAGAAAAAAGTTATGGCCAAAAAACGAGCGCGCGCGGCGTACAACTGGAGGCAAAATCTCACGGTTTACCCGCTGCCGCACGCTTTCTTTTAAATGTTTTTTTGCGCGTTTCTGAACCGTTTTTTTAAATCGGTTTTTTTGTTTTGAGAGGTTGTCCGAACTGAGCCTCATGTTTTGGTATGAATCTTTTGTACAATCCTCATAAGAATTTTTTTGATAAAATATCAAAAAAACTACCTAGAAAAAAAGGTCAAAGGGATTTTTTTCAGCTTATTTTTTTCTTTTTTTCTACTCAGAAAAAAATTATTATCATTCGATTTGGAAAAAAAGAAAAAAATGAAAAAAATAATGTTATTTCGAAATAAAACAGGAAAAAAAGTACAATTTGACTCCGAAAAACGGCTCCTGCGACATTTAAAAGGGCGCATCGGTGTGTTTGATGCAAACACTGCTACGGACGCTTGCACGAAATCTTCCGAAATTTCAAAAAAAATTGCCATTTTTTCGAGGTTTTCAAAGCCGTTATTTTTTTCGCGTCGATCGATTTTTTTCATAATTTTTTCATTGATAGAATTTTGAACGCTTAATAACATAATCAAAAATATAGACGCGATCCTATTCTCTCATGCGTCAACGAGGCAGGCGAAAAAAGGAGGTTTTGGTAAAACTCAAATATAATTTGATTCGCTGTCCCAATAATTATTTTCATTTTGAATTTTTATTTTTGGACACACTGTTAGTTTTTAAATCAAATAAAAAGTATACCATGTCGCTGAAATTTTTTCGCATTTCAGCTTCAAAGTTTGGTGTCACTTTACAAGCTTTAATATTTTTTTCGCGTCGGTAGATTTTTTTTATTTTCACTCAAAAAATAAAGAAAGTGTTAATGTATAACATACTTAAAATTTAGAAGCGTTCCTCACTTGCTTTTCTGAAACGCGACGATTTTGTGAAACTTGTCAGTTTTTTTCGTGTTAAATCTTACTTTTTCGCTTATTTTTGAAAAATACATAGTTTAAAAAATATTCAGTCTTGTAGAGCGTTGTCGATTACATAGATTAACAGAAACAGTTCATTTTTAAAGTGGGACTTTAGCTAGTATAAACGCCTCAAAACCGTTTTTGCAACAAAAAAATCGTCATTTTGGTGGCGTGAAGGGGCGGGGCTTTGCGCCCCCTACATATAGCCTCTGCTTCTTTAACCCTAAAATGAAAAACAGCTAAGTAAAAGAATTTATTCAACAAAAACATAATACTGGCAACAATAAAGGCATTCAATGAAGAAAACCCGTTTTCTTCAACTTTCGAATGAAGGAACTTCTACAAAGTTTAAAGCAAGAATGACTTTTGAACTGAAATTCGCTGTACATAAATAAAAGCAAGGGTGCAAGGAAGATACATTGGGGAAAAGTCACGATAAAGAAGTAACTGTTTTTGGAAATGGTCAGACGTCTTCTTCGGGGACACGTTGACCACGGAGCGAATTGCGGCTGATGCGCGGAGCTCTCGACTTTTTCTCGCTCTGAATCGAAGATTATGAGTCCGAGCCAGTTCTGAAAGTGCAACTAACCCTTGGAGGAGAGTCGTTGAAGAGTTCGAACGAGTCTTGCTGTATCTTGTTGAGGATGTGCTTTGTCTGCTGGTCTGTATAAACCGTCGAGCTCTTTCGGTAGCCTCCTTCTTCTGTTGGCATCAACAGAATTACCTGTAAGAAACTGATATAAAAGTGAAAAGCAGATCCGATTCAAAAAAAAAAAGAATCAATAATGAAACCTGGGGCGGAGGTCTGCTCTCGTTGGCGAGAAGCCAATCGCGAGCCTTGAAGAAAAGGCAGCGAGCTCCGAAAGCCGTGTATCGTATGATAATGAGAATCTGCGGTATTCTGATAGAAATTATTTCGGAAATTGTCCTACCAGCAAAATGCAGAGAATGACGAGAGCGACTTTGATGTAGGTAGAGAGGGAAATCGCTTCGACTACGATCGCGTCAACTTCCGCTGAAGACGCGGGCTTTTCTTAGAGGTAATATTCCGACAAACTTTATCACCGTGTAGATATACCTGACTTGAAAGGCGCGACACGCGTAGCGTGCGCGAACGCGGTTCTTGGCACGAGTTCAATTCGGCCGCCAGCGACTATTTGGAGAGCTCGTTTTTCGCTCTTTTTGTATCTATCCTACTATTTTTAATGCGCAAATGGAAAATATCAATAAAGATTAGAAAAATAAATGATAAAAGCGAGAAAAATAGTCGCTGGAGCTTGATTTGAACTCGTGCCAAGAGCCGCGAACGCACACGCTACGCGTCCCGCCTCTCTCGCTTTTCAAGTCGGGAAATTTAACTGTATCAAATGAGCTCGGTTTTAAAACGTTCTATTCGAATAGAGAACATTGATTTTCACTATGAAACAGAAAACTTATGTTGGGAAGAACAAAAACTTTTCCGCAGAATTTATTTGGTATGACATCTTCATAATGTTTTAAAATTTTAATTCAGTCGAACGATGAAAATGGCTAGAATCAATTTTTTCCAAGCATTAAGCTTTCAAAAAACTTCTATTTCATCCCTTTTTGTTCAAAAAGGTTTTTTCAATTAAATGGAGTATGCAAGTTAGCGCCGTTGTGTGTATGCACCAAAGACGTCATATATTACGAAAATTGTGGGCGGGGCATCGTAAAAAGAACGCCGTGTCGAGTAAAAAATATAACTTATAATGGAAAACATGAAAAGACGAACCTGTGATGTTCAAAGACAGACGCGAGAATTCTTCCTCGAACTTTTCGCCGAGGTCGCCGGCTTTGTCAGTCACCGACTTGAAGAGCCGCGTTCCGAGGTTGTTTATCATTCCACTCCTGAAATCTTTCAACTATCAGTAATAAAAAAATTAAGTATATTTTTTTCAGTTACTTATTTACTACAAGAAAAAAAGAAATGATGGACTTTCCCCAGGTAAAAGTAGAAAGGAGGACTTTTTTAATCCCAACTGAACCGAGTGTAAAATTGCTCTTTGATCGATTTATGACGTGATTACACATTTTTCAAAGAAACAAATAAATCTAATCGAAAAACGTCGAAAACAGTTGTCCGACCGACGAAACAAAACGAAAACAAAAAGAGGTTAAAAAAATCGATGATCGCAAAACTGGCGGACCCATCTTTTCGGTGAAGACCGTATGGGCAATTAAAGTAGAGGACCGGTTCTTTGAAACGTTCCTGAGGTTACTCATCTTTTGGGATTAAATTCAGTTTGTCCTGACGGTTGAGTAAGTGAAAGTGTTTCTTCAGAGAACAATTCACGACGAAAAAGTTCTCGGAAAATTGAATGATCAGAGATGAAATTAAGTTGTCTTGAGACTTTTTGCAGTATATTTATGGATCTTTTAGTAACGATACTTATGTGTCTTCAAACCCATCATCATTTTTTTGACCAAGTAGAAGATTAGAAAAATTAATTCTTCCATTTCTTTTTAAATTAAATGAAAGATTTCGCCTCGAATGATGCTGAAACGTTGGTGGCAGATTAAATGTGAAAATCTCCAAATATTTGAAGCTTCTAAGAAGGTACACAAATTGACCCGAAGAACTCCGCAAGTCAATATCTTCCATTCGACTCGCAAGTAATGTGGAAAACGGCGTTTTTCTTCCCACTGTTCGTCTTTTCGACTTCTGCCGCTCCATTCAGCCCTGACTACGTCGAAGTCGACGTCTACGACGTGGACGGGACCTTGGCCGACGCCTTGGCTAAAGTCGCCGAGGAACTCATTGGAAGTTCGAAGAACGAATCTCGTGGAATGGATTTTGAGCAGTTTGTGAAGACCGACAAGTGCAAGGCCAACATTGCCAGGAGCTGCTTCGATGATATCGACACAAATAGTAAGTTTTTTTTCCGTATCGACTGATTCAAATACTTCACAAGGTTGTATATTTTCTGATCAATTAATCATTTTTAAATATGCTCATCAAAATTTCTAAAGTATGTCAAATTTCGTCGGGGTGCATGCACAAGAAACATCATATCTGACGGGCGAAAGTAGTTCTGAAAGCGCCGTGAGTGGTAAATTGAAGTTTTTTTTTTTAGAAGACGGACTTGTAAGTCAAGAGGAGCTGGAAGCCTACGACAGGAGCTCGATGCAGCGAGTCCAGTCAATGTTCGACAACTATCTGGACACGAGTTTTATGGTAGGACCCTATTCTCTCAGAATGTTTCATCAAAACGAAAGAAAAACGCAACGGCGCACTTTTGAATCGAAAAGATGCGTCAAAAACAACAAGAGGTGCGAAAATCTAACGGTAAACAGTTGACTCTTCTGTTTACTTGTTTGTTTTTGAAAGTTTGAAAAGTGGTTTCTTGGTGTGGGATAAAAAAAAATACGGCTTTTAACTGTGACCACCTTGTTTTGAGCTTCTGGGAAAATTTTCAGTGGCCCCTATAGGGTTTTGACGTTTTAGTGGCCACTGTAGCAGTCAAATTAGTGGCCACTATAGAGATCTAAGTGCTACTACTAGACCATTAAAAGTTTTAGTGGCCACTTTAGGAAACAATAGATCAACATAACTGGTCTAATCTGTTTTTTTTAAAGTTATAAGAGTTAATGGAAGGAAACCTGGATGAAAACTACTGAAGTGTTCACTAAAACGGAAAATAGTGACCACTATAGAGGTTGGTTTAGTGGCCACTTTAGTGTCCTCTCCGAGTAGTCCTTGGTAAGCCTCTATAGTGGCCACTAAAAATTTCCCAGTTTTTGCCCTTGTCATGATTTTTAAAATTATGAAAGGTCGATTTTAGCTCGAAGCTGCGAAAAAAGGTTTGTAAAAAATCAGGTTTTTTAATTCTTACAGTCATGACTTTGCAGCTATACATGAATGGTACATGAAAAAATATTTTGGGAGCTCGGAATTAAAATGAATTTAAGCTAAGCCTCTCAGAATCTACATCTGGTATATCAAAAACTCTTTAGACCAATCTTTGGAAAGTATTGAACCTTTTTTTAAACTGGTTTACTTGTTTTTTTTTTTGTGAACTCGGTTTCCGACGAGAGAAAACGAGAAAAAAAAAAGCTCAAGGACACAATAGCGACCGACAGCATGGTTGAGGTACTCAACTGTATAAACAAAACAAGGAGAATAAGCAAGGAAAGCTGAAAAGGAGTGAAGAAGCGAAAAAAGAAAAGAAAAAAACGCACATGTTGGGGTCGGATGGCGGTGTTTGTTCGGCGAACGGAACGATCTGAAATCTCTCACATGCGTAGTCCCCAATCAACAATGTTTTTGCAGGACGCCGACACCAACAGGGATGGGGTCGTGGATCAACAAGAGGCCGACAGATTCGCGTTCAACAACGTCAGTTGAAAAGAAGTTTTGAGAAGTGAAAGATTGTGATTGATGCAACGTTTTCTTTATTCTTACTGGGAGAATTTTTAGTGGCTATTATAGGGTTTTGAAGTTTTAGTTTCCACTATAGTAGTCAAATTAGTAGCCACTTAAGGGATTAAAAACTAGTGGCCACTATAGAGGTCAAAGTGCTACTACTAGACTACTAAAAGTTTTAGTGGCCGCTTTAGGGGTCAATTGATCAACATAACTGGTCCAATATGTTTTTTTTTAAAATTATCACATGTACTGGAAGGAATAATGGATGAAAAACTACAAGTGGCCACTAAAACGGAATATAGTGCCCCCTATAGAGGTGGGTTTAGTGACCACTTTAGTGTCCTCTTCGAGTAGTCCTTGGCGAGCTTCTATAGTGGCCACTAAAAATTTTCCCAGTTAGAACATTGACCTCTACAACTACACCTGGCTGAAGCCGACTTTTTATAAAAAAGAGAACTTAAGATGTAAAAATTTGAAAGTTCATGTGATTTGAAAAAGAAGGAGCGTATATTTCTTATCTGCATTGATCAAAATCTAAACTCATCGATCTCAATTTTGAAAAAAAAAATTAAATTTCTCGTAGAAAAAAAAATCTTCCATTTTATAGATAGGGTGATATAAACTGTTCATCCCCTCAAGTAGAAGAGAGGTCACTTAAGCCATTTCGAAAATATCCATCACAGAAAAGAAAAAAGAGAGAGAGAACGGGAAAGTTTCAGTTGAGAGTGGTGCCCGACGAAAACTGGCGAGAGGCGTTCTCGTCGAGCGACGCCAATGAAGATGGTCTTCTCGACCTCACGGGCGAGTTTTTTTTCTTTTATTTTAGGTTCCAAGGCTGGAATAACGATTGATGACTCAGTGTGTGCGTGCACATCTTCCTGTACGGAAGAGATAGTCAGAAAACAGAGAGAAATGGTCTTTTCACGATGGGAATGGGGCAAAAAGAGATGTTTTGAGAGAATGGTTTGTAAGCCTTTTCACCTCATCGACGCTCGTGAGAAAAACAGTTAGAGGTCATTTACCAAAACAAGTTTACCGGTGTTTTGAACGAAATTTTTTTTTCACGGTCAAAGTTGTAGTGGTGGATAATGACTGCTGAAAGGCAGAGGCTCAAAAAAGACCGCAGAAAGGCTACAAAAAGGTCGCAGAAAGGCTACAAAAAGGCCGCAGAAAGGCAGCAAAAAGGGTTCCTTTATCGAGCCTTTCATTTTTTCTGGGACTTAAAAGGGTCAAGAAATGGTGAGAAAATAGAGAGGCAGCAAAAATGGTGCACAAGAGCCGCAAAAAGGCAGCAAAAAAAAGAACCTTTGTCACTCTAAAGCGAAAATCTCTATAGAGCCTTTTCCGACTTGCCTATGTTTTAGAACTCTCAAAAAACGACTAAATGATATTTAATTTGAAGGCGTGGTTTCAAAGCCCCTATTTACGTAAATTGAAAACTCACACGTAGGAAAGCATTGGAAGGAATAGGAATTCTGAAAATTGTTTTGGGCATGAATACAATAAAACAAAACCAAAAACAGATGTTCGAAAAGCAAAATGGGCGGAGCCAAGAAACCTAGGTCGCGATATGAGGAAAACAATGACGTATCTGTGAATGGCATGAGAAGTTGGTATTTTTCAATTTGAAAATTCAGAATTCAAGAAGCTCATGAACGACTACTCGAACTTCAACGTTAACATAGTTCAGACTTCAGACGTTCCCACACTCCAGTACGACACTGACACCCAATAAAGTTTCCTTCTTTTGTGATTATCCATTGAAAAGAAGTTTATGATCCGAAGCACAGAGGCAAAGTGAACTGGCAAACCGGGACGTACAAAGAATATACAAGAAAAATCAGTGACCTAATGATGGCACCAGTGCATTAAAGTAGAAAATTTTGCTATGAATACACTTTTAAAAAAAATTCAAACGTTTCATTCTTGTTCGAGTTCGATGAGAACTCCGCCGCAGTCCTTGGGGTGCAGGAAAACCACATCTTTTCCATGGGCTCCAATTTTCGGCTTCTCCGTCAGAGTTCTTATTTTCTTCGATTTCACTGTCTCCATCGCCTGCAAAATATATATGTATATTTTTTCTTAAGATAAAATGAAATAATTATATACAGACCTTTTTAATGCATTTGACTTCGATGCAGATATGGTGCATACCCCCGTCCTTGTTTTTGTTCAAGAAGGCCTGAAAGCAGCAAAGTTGCGAGTCCTTTCACAAAAGCAAGCTCTAAGATGGTACGAAACGAAAACCAGCAAAATATCGAAATTTTCCGATTTTTTTCATTTTTCTAGGGATCTTTCCGACTTTTTTTTCTCGATAAACTTTTCGTTTTGAACCTTCCTGTATAAAATAGGTAGTTGGTTCATGATTAAAACACAAAGAAAAAGAAATTTTATAGATGCTTTAAAAACCGAAAAAGATGAGGGAAAAAAGTCGGAAAGGTGGCCGTCGGAAAGTTCCATAGCGATATGAAAATAAATCCTTTAAAAGTTCGAAAATTCGCTGGTTTTTTTTAAATTTCATACCACCATCTCAAAACAAATAATCCTCAAAATTACCTGGATGGGTGATTTGTCTCCATACGGGTGTAAAAGCTCAATTTTAGAGTTTGGTAATTCGACGAAGACAGTATAGACGCCGTGTTCAGGTTGTGGCTAAACTGAGTAGTTATAACGCCCAAGTAGCCTTTTTAATACCACAGCTTCGCTGACTTTGGCTCCGAGATTTTTGTAAAAAGTGGAAGCTTTTTCGAGGTCAGGAGTCGCAATGGCAACATGGTTTAGCCGCCCCAAAAGATCGGAAAGCGGATGAGAGGCCATTGTCTGGAAATCGCTTATTACTGCACAAATTTTTTTGCTATCAAAATAAACCGATTGAATTATTTCATATATTGTTCAAAGACCCAATAACTTACTCTACTGCTGACAACTTTAGAGATCGGATGCGCGAACAAACGGAGCGAGTTCATAGTGCTGTAAAAACATTCTAAAAATTGATATACTTTATAAAAATGAAATAATTTTTCAACCCTCCATGAATAAAAAGTTAAAATATCTAACTTTGAAGAAAATACAAAAACTAAATGTATCTGTTTCTTTTTAAAAAAACCAAATATTAATCGAGAATCGAGATTCGAAACAACGATTCTGTTGAAACGGACGCAAAATGTCTCTTGTTGGTTGTTTTCCCGCAAATGAGTGTAAAAAAAGACTTGCAAACATCACGTAAAAATTATTTCAAACGATACTCCGTGTTAAAGAGGAAACTGTGCTCTAAGGACACTTTGCGCAAATTTTTTTCTTTTTATTTTTTTGTAAATTTTTTTCTTTAAACTTTTTTTAAAATTGTTAAATATCTCTTCATAATACTTTATCTTGACAAAAATAAGCGCGATTAAAGAAAAGGAAATTAATTTCAAGGATAACGCTTGAAAAATTCTGTCCGATAGACAATTATTTGATAGAGAATTATTTTCTTGTTTTTTTGATTTTTGTTGAACTTCTGTATTATTTTTCATCAAGATTAGCCTTCTTCTGTGTTTTTATTCAGTTGAAGTTTTTTTAGAATTTTAAATTTTTTACAGGGATGGGCACAAAGCTATCTGTGTCCCTTGAAGGAGCTTTTGAGCCAGAAATCGCTCCTCGAGTTGATCGACCGCCAACGTTCGACCCTCAGTATGGATTTGAGCATCCTCGGAAGGTATTTTTCTTCACGAAAAGTCTCAAGGCTCAAAAAAAGATTTAAGGTACGTGAAATGAAAGCGACTTGGGAAGAAATGGAACAGTGGCGATTGAAGCCCGGTCAGCGTGACTACTGTGCTCATTTGCTGATTGACTTGATGAAATGTCAGGTGAGTGGATTCGGCAACGGAATTTTTTGAATAATTTGTGTTATTTTCATTATTTTGTTGTTTTCAGACGAAAAATGCTCCGTTCGCCGGTCATGCTTGTGACGGACAGCGGGGCGCCTGGGATAAGTGCGAGTACGACGATTATATCATGAGAATCAAGGTTTGAACATTTTCTAGTCAACGAAATACCTTTTCTTCAAGGAGTTCGAACGGGAACGAAGGCTTCTGCAAAGAAAGGCGAAAAAAGATGCGCTCTCGGCTTAGGAATATGTAGATTTGCTCATTCATTGTTCAGCAGCGTGTTTTTTTATTAGAGATTTTTATCGATGAATAAATTTTTGTGACTATCAATCAATTCACAGCCATTTCTCACTTAGTGGTCTTTTCGAATCCAGTCCTTAACGACTTATTTTTTGAATAACTCAGTGATTTTCTATTATACAAAGGTTTAGAATGGAAAAATTAGCAGCAGAAACGAGTTTGACTGTGAAGGAAGATCGAGAGCTTCAGGTTCATTTCTTTTTTTTTTCGAAACATCAACTTTTTTTTGCAGATTTTCGAGCAATGTTTAAAGTTGACAATGTCCGAATCGAAAGAAGAACTCGAAATGGGTTACTTGCTGCTCGGCCGCATGGTTTCTAAGTATGCGAAAAAAAAAAATCTCGGTCTAAAATTAAAAGTTCAGATGTTCCGCCCAGACGATGCGTACCATTCAATCGCGCCTCGGCAAAAAATTCACGTCCATCTCTGAAAACTTCTCGTTTGCGGCAGGGTTATTTGTTAGAGAGATGCTCGTCAGAAATCCACAGGTTTATTTTGAAAAATGAATGTTTCTTTCAAGATAAATGATTTGAAAAATTACTTTGTAGTGCGGAGAGCTGCACAATGCCGTTGTCAGAACAATCGTGCTCAGATGTATCGACTCGGCTGTCCTCACAAACGATCCCAATTTCAGGTTTTCCTTCTAAATTTCCATTTGTAAGATATATTTCTAGGTATCTGGCAGCAGAGCTTTACGCGCTTCGATTTGGATGCTCCTCGTTGGATTCTCTGTTGGCTTCTCTGAAAAGTCTCCTGAACGGAGATACGATCCGGCGTAAACCGGGAGGTGAGCCAAAGTTTTTCTTTCATTTTGATAAACTTCTGCTTGTCAGCGTTTGATGATTCTAGAAAGTCAATAACATTGAAAAATATTACTAGAAAAAAAGCGGAAGAAAATTGAGGATTTGCTTTTTTTACTAGAGTAGAAAGATTTATGTCAGTTTTTTTAGCTGCTCGAAATGTGTCGTTAATCTTTTTTTCACTTCAAAAAAATTTCGTTCAAAAAAATCTTGAATGAATATTTAAACTTTGATGAATTTGATTGAACGTCTTTCTTTAGATAATTTCTTCAAAAATTTCCTCTTAGATTTTTTTCTTGAAGTTTTTGTTGTTTTGAGTTATCTCAAAGGTAAAGTCGAAAAAGGGGGGGGAAAGGTCTCATAGAAATTTTTTGGGAGAGGAGCCTTTTTAGGAGACAACAGTCCCTTTTTTGCTGTCTTTTTGCGCCATTTCATCGGCTCTTTTGCACCATTTTTTCCGCCTCTTCCTTTTTCCACTATTTCTTGAACTCTTAAAATTCCAGAAATAATGAAAGGCTCGAAAAAGGGACTCTTTTTCTCTGCCTTTCTGCGACCTTTTTTTGAGCCGCCTCTTTTAGTGGCCATTATCCACCATTCCTTATGTGCCCGAGTCATTCATCTCTCAAATCTTACAGCTCATCTCGAGCTAGAAACCTTCGGAGTATCAACCCATCGTTCTTCGCTGATTTCCGTCCTCTTCGAGTGTCTTTCCGTATCTTTCACCGTTGTAACCAAGCCAGGTATTTTTCGATTTTTTTTTCCCTAAAAACAGGAAATCTTTCAGAGACGGGAGTGCCTAGGAACGAAATACTGCAGGTGATCGAAGAGGGAATCCAACGGAAGGAATCGCGAGGAAGCGCGCTCCGTTCACTCAGAGCTCTCTGCGCAAGTGCCAAGACCTCCGTTTCTCCTCTGGTGGGTTCCATTGATTATTTCTAAGAGCTTATTTAGGAATTTCATAGTGGTTCCTATAGGAGTAAAATCAAGGTGATCCCTATAGGGTTTTAAGATCTGACCCTCTAGCGCATAAATCTTAAGTGGTCCCTATAGAGATCGTTCAATTTCATTCAAAAAACGTTATTTTTTCAGTTTTTCTCATGAAGATGTTTTTCTACGTAGAGTTCATAGCAATGATCGAGTAGCATGTTTTCTATAAAAACCACTTTCGCCATCTCTAGTGGCCCCTATTGATAAAGTGGTCCCTAGAGAGGACCCTCCAAGGGGCCCTAAGGTTGCCCCTATGGGGAACATTCTGGAGATCCTAAGTTAGATGGATGACTCGATTTAGCTGCCACGTATTGTCTTCATGTTGATGAGTCGTCTTGATGAGGTCGACTCGGATCTGATGAAAACCTTGTGCTTCATCTCTCAAAATTTCGGACCCATCACCTCAACTCTTTACAAACACTTCTACGTCATCTACAGCGCATTGAAACACCCTTTTGATGATCTGGTAATCATTTATAATGAGAGAGAAATGTATTCGGATAGGAGTATGCGTCGTTCATCGGCCCTCTGTTTTCCGACATCATCGAAGGCTCGTCAGCGCTTATCAAGCCTGAAGTGTTGATCACCGTTCAGCGAGGTGTTGCTGAGGTTTGTAAATTTTCTGATATTCTTTAAGCTGTAAGGACGTTCTGTGAAAAGTCACTGTACTGGTCGGCTCGAAGTTTTTTCAAAAATTCACTCAAACGTTCTGAAAAGGTTTATCTTTATACGCGACCTTCATTATCTTCAATTTTCCGAAAAATGAATTTTCAAGTTTGTGAAGTAGCTTTAAGTTTGATCCATATATTTGCACACCATTTTCAATGTCCGCCGACCCCTCCTCCCAAGTTTTCTTGAATTAATGTTAATAATACCTTCTTCATTCATTCATTTCATTTCAAGTGTTTATTCGCCATTCCGCAATCAGCACGACAAATACAAAAAAAAAAACATCAAGACAATCAAATAAATCTAACAGCTGATCTGTGGAAACGGAATTTTTTTCCTAAGGATTTTTTTGTTATTTTTTTGTGGCCAAAACTTCCTTCCTGAGGTTGAAATTTGATTTTATTCCTAAGTTTCCAATATTTTTGTGAGCCAACCCATCAGGGGCTGAATCAGTTCTGTACATGCCCATCTATGATTTGATTCTTTTTAGACTTTTTTCGATCCTTTCTTACAAATCTTAGAAGATTTTTTTTCTCAGTTTTTCAATATTTCCACTCTTCTTCTTGCAGATGGCCTTCCTGCGGCCGAATTCTGCCGTTTATCTCCAGATTTTGGCCTCGTTCCTCGTCTGCACCAACGAGTTTGTCCCCCCTCCTTTGCAAGTGAACACTTGAGTGACACGGAGACCTCTTTACGATGTTCATTCGAAGGTTGCCAAGTCGATCGTTGCCCGGATGTCTCAGGAAGTTTTCTCGCAGTGTCCGAGAGCCTGCCACCTTCGTTCCTTGTGTCAGTTGGCGGCTCGGCCACGAGTTCATGTCAGTTTTATCAGCGTTCTATAGGGCCGTGTTCAAAGTAGTTTCCGCGAAATGCAAAATACCCGTTAGAGAAAGGAAAAGATCACTAAATTTTGGAGAGTCAGAGATCATTTTGCATTTCGCGGAAATTACTTTGAACACGGCATAGAGATCTTCGCATAATTTATGATTATCATTTAAAATGTTTTTTCATCCATTTGTAGAATTTGGCATCCGTTGCGCCTCGTCGAATAGCCGCTGCTGAACTCGAAAACCCTGTTCCTAGTAAGGAGGTAGTTGTTTCTATTTTTTTTTTTTGAGCATAGTTTGTTATCTTGCTGTCTTCATGAATTTGTGTACAAGTTTGACCCAAAAGCTTCTATAGCTGATTCACGGCTGGCTTAAAACATCTTGAAAAGGTCCCGCCACGAAAAGAGAAGAGACAGTGCCTGGTTGGTGGAGAGTGCAGTCAGGCCACGCCTTTTTGCGTCCCAAGCTAGCCGTGAATCGTTTGTATTCTGAACTTTTTCCTACCGCTATTAATTCTTATGCTCCCTGTGTCATTTTTCTATCATATTGCCGTTTCAGCCGGTTGGAGATGACAAAAAAGTCGAAAAACCCGTAGAAAGCGCGAAATACAGAACGGACGTCGTCGAGATTGACTCTTCATCCGATGACGACGAAGTGGAAGAAGTGACCGAAATAACGCAAGTCGCCGTTGTTGCTCCGTTAGAAACGACGAGAAAAGCCGCTTTGGTAGCGAATAGTTGGATTTCTGTGGAACAATTAATTTTTAGAACTCGGAAGAAAAAAACCAGACTCCTGCCAAGAAACGCCGAGTTGCGCCTCAGATAGTGAGCTTCTTTTTTTTTCTTTTCAAATCGAATCCTCCTTTCAGACTACAGAGCTGCGGCAGGGAGAGACTTCAGTGGAAGATATTCTCAGTTCTTTCGACCCATCATAGTATATGTATATTTTAATGTGACTTCCCACTTTATTGATTTTTGTTTTCTGTTGTTATTTCCAAAATTGTTTTTGTTGATTTCTAAGAAAAGAGCGTGTTTTCCATTTTTTTGAAGAGTACTGTATGCGAATCGCGTTCATGCACTTTGTGTGTTTACAGTCTTGTTGCGTGGCGTCACCGTGTCGTAGTTTTTTTGTATCCGATTTTTTTTCGGATATGTTTTCGATTGTGCAAATATCATCGAAAAAAAAGACAAGTTGTAGAAAGAAAAAGAAAATTCAAGCAACGAGTGTGTAAACACACAGAGTGCATACACGAAATGCGCACATTCGCTTACAGTACCCTTCACAAATGGAAAATTCATTTTTGTTGTAGCAACTTTTGTTGAAGCTGTTCCTTGTTGTTGATGAATTCCAGAGCAATTTATTCAAGTTTGTACATGAGTCACAGGCATACGACAGGTATTTACAAAGGCCCTACGCAAAAATGAGTGAGGTCGTGCTCTCAGCGCCACCTTCTATATCACGAGTTAACTCTCGGGTTTGACCACAAAACTAGAAGAAAGAAACGGGGAAACGTCCAAGAACCGTACGTGAGAGGCTAGATATTGAAAATGATAGGAAATATTGATAACCATGCGACCCATAAGCTGTAGAATTAAAACAAAAATATTTCAGGAGTCTAGTGAAATACGTGGGTGGAACTTCAAGCCGACGCCGCTTTTCTCTGAGCCTCCTCGTCGTCCGCGGCTTCTTCCACTCGCTGTCGTCTTGTGTATTCGACGAGATTCTCACCGCGCACAGCTTCTCTAGAACCGTTTTGTGTTTTTTCCTTCTTGAAGTAGTCTTTCCTCACCTCGTAACGAGGATCGACTCTATGTCGCTTCCAGGAACTGTGAACTTTGCGTCGAGAAGAACGGCTTCAAGGATCGATCGAAGCGCTCGAGCTCCTTAAAAAACGATCTTTATCACTTCTCTATATGGATGCAAAATAACCAGTTTTCCGCTCCAAAGCGTTCTGCGCCACTTGCTCAAGGGCTTCTGCTGAAAACGAAAGGTCGACCTGGAAAGAAATAATATTTTCCCTTCAACGCTTATGGACATACATTGTCGATGGCGAATTGCAATTTGAGCTGTGCGAGAAGCGAATTTTGCGGCTCTGTCATAACTCGAACAAGCATCTGAGAGTTAAAGACGGTTGGAGACGTTAGGCCCATTTCTTAGGAAACCTGCTTATCGAAAGAGTGGAAGGGAACCAGAACAGGGAAACGGCCAACAAGTTCTGGGACCATGCCAAAATTGATCAAATCGCCCTGAAATTTGACAATCAAGAGATGGAAGATTTCAAGGGGGGAAAACCTGGTCAGATTTGGAGAGCAGTTCGTCTCTCTTTTTCATTGCCACGGCATTCGAATCTTCCGTCGAAACTCTCATTGAACCAGAAGAGGAGCCTATAGAACATGCTTCACTTTTCTGAAAGAGGTCTTCTCACCAAATCCAAGAGATTTCTTGTCCAGACGTCGACCAACAATCTTGTCGAGTGAGTTGAAAGCTCCCGAGGCGATGAAAAGGATGTCAGAAGTGTCGACCTGAACTTTCGTGTTGTCGGAAGAGATGATGAACCAGAGACCTGGACGGTGTCCTGTTGGGAGCCGACGCTCTTCCTGCCGCTCTTCACGTTGACAACCGTCCCTTCGACCAGCTTGAGCAAGGCGTTCTGGACGCCTTCGCCCGACACGTCGCGGTACGCTGCCGAGTGACCTTCTTGTGCAGCGGCAATCTTCAAAGCGGAGAAATTGTCGCATTTTTTTTTTTGAGAGAAGGGGGGAATAGTTTCTTGTCTCCACTCTTTAAATTATGATCTGAAATTTTGAAAAAAAAATCTTGGAAAGAAAAAAAAAATCTTAAAAAAAAAAGACGTTCGATTTCTCTACACAAACGCAATTTTTCTGCGCAAACCCGGCGCAGTGCGTGCACACAACACACCAAACTTTACGGAGAAAAAAAATGGGCGTGGCGTTCGAATAATCGTAATACAGTAGAAATTTACGAGAAAAGCCCTTTTTTTTTACTACGAATTCAGGAATCGTGAACAGATTCTGCGAGTCTACTATCAAAAACCTTGTCAATCTCGTCAAGGAAGACGATTCCCTGCTGTGCCCGTTCGACATTTCCTCCAGCTGCTTGGACCAATTTCTGAAGCGTAAATAAAAATATGCTTCAGAATCGCTCAGTCACCTGAATGACACTTTCGACGTCTTCTCCGACGTATCCAGCCTGTGTCATGGAAGTGCAATCACACAAAGCAATCGGAACGTCCAGAACTCTGAACAGAAGAACTTTTGATGAATGAAAGACTTCTATTTTATGAGATTTTAAAGGAATGGTGGGAAAAGGGAAAAGCAGCAAAAAAAAAAATTCCTATGGACCTTTTTTCCACCCTTTCCGACTTTGCCTATGAAAATTAATGGATAAAAAAAACCGTATACATTCATTTAGAAAAGCCATAGTAGACTAACCAAAAACCTCAAATGATTGTATTTCTTTTGATTTTCATGATTTTTCTCCTCCCAATAAGCGAAAACCTGGCGAGGGTTTGTGTGAGGAAGGTTTTGCCGACTCCGGAAGGACCGATGAGTAGAATATTGGACTTTTCGAGTCGGACAGTCGGTTCGTTCTCCGGCAAGGATTTGAAGGTTGGGGGAGCCCTTCGACTGACCGGCGCTTGTTGGACCGCGCCCGCGTTGCTGATTGAAATGTTCTGAAATCAACGGAGTTCTCACTCGAATAAGTACAACCATGCAAAAAGCTGACAATAATTGCTTTTTACTTTTTTTCTCATTCAAAACGTTATTTTTTTAAAAAAATTAAACTGGACAACCTCGGTCAAGAGGAAAAGACGAAATAACAAGATTTCTTTTCAATTTCCTCAAAAACCATAACAAAAAGGTAAAAATTCAAATATACCAATTTAATCAATTTTGAATTGAATTAAGGGTTACTAAGACGATTTCGATGATTTTTTAGAAGTTTGCGAAAAATTTCAAGAGAAGGCTTTTTTAACTGGAAAAAAAAATTTTAAAAGGTACCTGCTGTATGTAGGGAGTGGGTCGAAGCTCGTTAGTTGCCATTTGCCCAAGGCGCATTTCGTCCTGCAGGTAAGAAACCATCATTTTAGGTGATAACTCCTATTGAATGATCGATTTTCCCATAGATCTGATTTTTTTCGGCTCTCTCTAATTTTTAATTAATTTTTTAAGTAAAAATTACTCTTTTCTAGTCAAAAAAGCACATTTACGATCAAATATTACTTTAAACTTGAAAAAGATCAGACCTGATAGAGAACTCCGCGAGGGACTTTCGAGTCCTCGGCGGCGTTTCTCTGGGCGGCCGACTGATGGATCGAACCCGCACCCGACTCGATGTTGTGTTCGAGACGTCGATAATGCTGGTAAACTCCAACTGCCAGCGTCTTTTTCGCCTGTTTCTGGCCCACGACAAACTTGTCCAAGTACTCGGCAATCTAAAAGCTGCCTTTTTTCCGGAAAAGATATCTGAGGCCTGCCACTACATCTACTACTAGCTTGGGAGCAAAGAAACATCAGAAAGATCAAAAATCTTCTCTTTTTCGGAACTAAATCTGAATGTGTGAACATTCTCATTTAGAGCCTCAAGCTGATCCTGAATGAACAATAATCATAAATCATTTAGCGTTTACTCAATGAGGCGTTTTGGAAGAACTGAAGCTCGGAAACTAAAATTTTCTTGAGAGATAATTCTTTAGAGTCGCCAGAGTGGTATAGGCGCAACCTTAGGGGCCCTTGGAGCGGGCATTTTACCAACACCTAGAGGAGTCACTAAAGCTTGCAAAAGTGGTCCCTATAGGGGCACCCTAGTCTATAACTTCTATGAGCTCTATTCCATGCGAAAAAATGAATAAAAAATCGTTTTTTGGATTAAATTGAAAGACCCCTGAAGGGACCACCTCCACCTTTTACATAGAGACCACTTTTTCCGTAACTCCTATGGGGATCTCTCTAAAATTCGTAAGAATGTCGGTAGCCACAGGTAGAATTCAAAATGGAATATTCAAATATCAGGCTAGTCTGACCTACCTGTGAAGGATACGGCGGACTTTTTCGCTGTTCATTCTTGATATTCCAATTTTTTGAGTTTTCCTCCGCGAAACTAGCCAAGTACAGCTTTTTGCAGTTGTCACAGTGAATGTAACGCGAAGAAGCTGAAAAATTACTTTTACCTGGATCCCTCTAATTTTTATCGGGAAGGTTATGATGGCAAGTTTTTTTTTTTGCATCAAAAAAACGCTGTAAAATTATCCGAATAACTCGAAAAACCCGGGAAATGAGAAATGGAAAACCAACGAGTAAGCGTTGGCAGAGGCTTCAAAGGCTTGGAGCAGTGCTTGCAATTGCCCAAAGAGGTCGTCGGCTTGTTGGTCGGTGTGGTCAGATCGCCGCCGTTGCCATCGTTGCTCCCGCCAGAACTGGAGGAACAGCCCCGCGCATTCAACCTACACAATTATCATTATACAAAAAGACAATGATTTTAATAGATTGAAAAGATATTTTCAATCTGATGTTAAATATTTTTCTTCCGCGAAAACCTGCTGGCCGAGGGAGAACGAAGGGCCAACACCCGTGCATATTCGCTGTTTCTGGAGCCAGCACGAGCCAATACCCTCAGCGGCGCTATCGAACGATGCATCTTCAAAATGAAGTTCGAAATAATTTCATTGATTAAGAAAGGCGACGCGAAAACTGACGTTTATGGCAATGATAATGTGCCGACCAGATAGAAAAACGAATCAAAAATGAATGGAAAAACAATTGGGAAGACAGGTCACATGTCAGGCAGAAATGGAAAGTTCATACTCCTTGGTTTATTACAAAAAAAAAACCTCGACGTAGTCCTGGCAAACGCAAGATAGCAAAGAAAGGGAAGAGTAAGTAGACGCAAGGCACGTGAATGAGGGCTGTTCCTATGAGAATATGTTCAAAGTACACATTTAATTGGAATGACGTGAAAGGGAACCTACTCTGAAGATAGACTGACTTTTTTTCTATGTTCGATTCGTACATAACAAGTTTCAAACAAGAGAGAAACATTACACTGAAAAAAAAACAGGTTATCTTATGACGAAAAGAGCAAATCATCCCTGAAGCGATCATTTAGGATATTAAAGCAGTCCCTGGAGGGATAGCCGTAGCGCTTACTTGCAACATATTTTTCCTGCTCGCGTGGAGGAAATTTTCAAAAAAAAAATTATTTTCTTCTTTATGCCGTGTTCAAAGTAATTTCCGCGAAATGCAAAATGCTCTCTGACCCTCCAAAATTAAGTTATCTTTCTCTTTCTCTGACGGCTATTTTGAATTTCGCGGAATCACTTTGAACACGGCATTAATGCCGTCTTTAAAGTCATTCCGCGAAATCCAGAATAGTCGTTAGAGAAAGAAAAAGATAACTAAATTTTGGAGAGCCAGAGATAATTTTGCCTTTCGCGGAAATTACTTTGAACACGGCATAATTTCGTTTGTGTGAAAACAAGAAAATGCGTCAGTTTTCAAGTTTTCAGCGTAATTTCACATTTGATTTGATTTTTCGGTTCATAATTGTGTCCTTATTCTCTCTTCGCCTATCAACTTCCTGAGGCAAAATGCAATAACGTGGAAAACGTTTTTGCCATTTGCCTAAAACTAAAATTCGTCTTTTTACATTTAAATGTGTGCTTCCTCATCTAATTTTTCTTATGAAACCTTATTACATCAGAGAAAGTAGAAATTAAAAAGTTATAGCGAGTTATAGGCCTTCAGAAAATGATGTCCCATTTTTTTGCATACGGCCTTTGTTCAAATCAAGAAAGGCACAAATGTTTCAATCCTCAACAAGTTTTCTCAATAGATTCGCTAAATTCTTCACCTTTTTGCTCTTCATCTTCTCTGGTTTCAGGTTGGGTGCGGATGGAGGATGAGCTTACGCTCTCATGAACAATTAGTGGCGTCCGTCGGACTGCTTTTCCTGATTACAGTTTGCATAACGGCATTCTTCTTTCTGCCTTCATCCGGAGCCGACGATTATCTCTATCATCAGGCGAAGCATGCCATCCCGATTAGAGATGCAGATGTCAGGTAACTTCAACTTTTTTTTTTTACAAATAATTTATATAAACTGACTGTTTTTGAAGGGAAGAAATCCGAAGAAGAGAACAAGTTGAGCTGAAGCGAAAGGTTGAAGAAGCTAATATAAATCCACCGCCAATTCCGAAGCCAGAAATCGGGGCCGGTGATGACACTCACTCTAGGCAAATTTTCGTCAAACAGGTTTTTTGTTCTTTCTGCTTGAGCATCAGAAATTTTTCTGCAGATGATCAAGTTTGCTTGGGACGGTTATAAGAACTATGCGTGGGGAGAAAATGAGCTTCGTCCAATCACAAAACGAGGTAAGATTGATGAAAAATGAAAAGAAAGCGCTTGACTTATGAGTTTTATAGTGATCCCTATAGGGGCTAGGGGGAAAAAGCACCTGAAGGGGCCAAAAAAGTGATCCCTATAGGTTTAAAATCAAGGTGGTCCCTATAAGGGTTTAGGATTTGACCACTTAGCTGCTAAAGCTCAAGTGGTCTCTACAGGGGCATTTTAATATCATTCAAAAAACGTTTATTTATTCAATTTTTCGCATGGAGATGCTTCTTCGCTTTGAGTTCATAACAATTATCGACTAGCATGCTCCCTATAGGGTCCACTAACTGAAACCCCTATAGGGACTACTTTTGGAAGCTGTAGTGGCTTCTAGAGGGACCCTAAGGTTCCCTCTAAAGTTACTAAGAAACTTGTATTGAAGGACATTCGGCCTCAATATTTGGTTACGGTAAGACGGGTGCCACAATTGTGGACGCCCTGGACACGTTGTACATCGCCGGACTCAAGGAAGAATATCAGGACGCTCGGAAATGGATCGACGAGTCTTTGGACTTCAAGAAAGTCGCCGTGAGTTTTTCTAATCTCCAACTCTATTGAAAAATGCTCAAAAACAATATATTCCAGAAGGGAGAAGTTTCGGTTTTCGAGACGAACATTCGTTTCGTGGGAGGTCTCCTGTCGGCCTACGCCTTGACCAAAGACAAAGTTAAACAAATGTCATTTCCTCCTTGATAATTATGCTGTAGATGTTCCTGAAAAAAGCTGAAGAAATAGCGACGACCCTTCTGCCGGCGTTCAACACTCCCACTGGCATCCCTCTCGCTCTGGTCGACGTAGAGAGCGGTGAGTTCTTCGGTAGAATCGCCTGGAGAGAGCTTTTGGATCAATCGAATAAAGCAGGGTTGCACCAGACTCCATTTCGAAAAATTCCGAGATAGGAACAGTACATAATAGGAGTAGAGAGACCAAAGTTTGGGGTGAAATTTGATGGACCGGATGCACCAACTTAAGAACTCCCGAATGGTCCCTATAGGTTTAACCTCAGGCTATAGGGGTTTTAGTTAGTGGTCCCTATAGGGGATATGCTAGTCGATAATTTTATGAACCCTATGAAGCATTTTCATGCGGAAAACTAAGCATTTTTTAAAATTGAAAGACCCCTATAGGGATAACTAAAGCTTTAGGGGCTAAGGGGTTATACCCTTAACCCCTATAGGGATTGTTTACGGCCCCTATAGGGGTTGTTTTCCCCCGAACCCCTATAGGAACCACTCTACAACTTTTAAGAAGAGCAAATTTATTCGAGCTTTGACGGATAAAATGACAAAAATGGTTGAAAACGCTCGAAAAACAATGTTTTTAATAACAAATACGAAATTTGAAGTTTCACTTCTTTGTTAATTGTTTTTATTACTGTTAACTTTGGAATTTTCATCGTTTTCTGCATCTTTTGTATCTACTCAACAATGGTACGAAAAAATTTTGCTTTTTCGATCGCTTTTAAGTTTTTTTTCTTTTATATGGGGTTAGTTATTTCGCTTCTCGGTCTTACCCCGAGTTTTCTCGAAAATTTTCGTCTTTATACATGTGCAGACCATTTTAAGGCCCGCCGACGTCTCCTCCCAAGTTTTCCTAAATTAAGAATAATACTAACGTCCCTAAGGCTGAAAATTGTATCATTGTAGCCGAAAAGACCGCACAGAGGTTGAAATTTGATTTATTTCCAAATTTCCAAAATTTTTGTAAGCCAACCCTTCCTCGGCTAAGTTCTTTACTTGCTCATCTATTCTCGTTTCGAAATTTTGTTGGAAAATTCTTGTCTCAAAATATCACTTCTCCTGCAATCCTGGTTCGAAGTTTAGGCAACGCCAAGAACTACGCATGGGCTGCTGGAGGCTGCTCGATTCTCTCCGAATTCGGCTCTTTGCAACTGGAATTCGACTATCTGTCCAACTTAACTGGCAATACCGTCTTTGCGGAGAAGGTTGCAAAGGAAAAGTTATATTTTTATTCGAAAGTTTTCAAGGCGACGAAAGTGCGCAAAGTGTTGACGAGTCTGGAAAAGCCCGACGGTCTCTACCCGATATATCTCAATCCGAAATCCGGCAAGTGGGGACAACGTGAGAATTCAAGTCGCAATTGATTCTATCCGTTTTTCAAGGCGATTTCTCATTGGGCGCCATGGCCGACAGTTTCTACGAGTACCTCTTGAAGCAATGGATTTCTACTGGTAAAAAGGTTCTTTTTTAACTTTCTCAGATTTTTTCTAAAGTTTTCCATACAGTAACACCTGTTTGAGAATATCATTCATTCGGGATAATTTTTGCTCGAGTAAAGTAGAAAGATGGCTTGTAGTTTGCTCGCTGGGGAACAATTTTTACCCCCCCCCCCCCATTTCAAGCTTTCAAAGCGTCTTAGTCATACGTGGGATGATCCCTCCCCCACCCTCACTTAATGCCAAGCACCCCGCACCTCCATGCTCGAAGAAAAAAAATTTTTTTAGTTTAGTTCGATGGTGCTGAAACCGAAAATGAAAAGCCTTTTTTTGTCCGATCACTTTTAACCTAGAAAAAATAGCTATGCCAGTCAATTAAACTTAACAAAAATCAATTATTCATAATATTTTGCCAATCCCCCTTTTTTTTCGTTTTTTTGCCGAGTCCCTCCCCTTTCTCCGGTCCTACCGAGACTATCCCATGTATGGTCTTATTGAACGTTTCCTAGTCAGAAGTTCTTTCTTGCTTATTTTTTTTTTGTCTTATTTTGGGTTATTGAATACTCCTACGTCTCTTGGAAGGAATACTCGTGCAAAAAATAATATTTCTTATATTCTAAACCAGAAAGAAGAACAATTTTTTCTCCATAGCAATGAGAATTTTAAATGAATCGTGAGGTGATTGAAATTCATATTATTTGAGGACAACTCGACTAAAAGAGAATATGACGAGGCGATCGCCGCGATGGAACGCAAAATGCTGTTCGTTTCGCCAGAGAACAAGCTAACGTATATTTCGAATCCGACGTTTTCATGAAAAAAAACCGCCTCCAGATATTTCGCGAATCTCCGAGGTAACCGCGTCGAACACAAAATGGAACATTTGGCTTGTTTCGCCGGTGGAATGTTCGCCCTACAGTCGATAAACGAGGTCGACGAAACGGCAAAAGTTCTTTTTTTCACGGAGTTCTCAGTCGTCATCAATCCTTTCAGAGCCATTACTTGGATTTGGGAGAACGTCTCGCGGAAACTTGCCACGAATCCTACGCCAGAGCCAGTAATCCCACCTTCATCCATTTTTTGTCCTATCGGACCGATTTCAGCGACGGGAATCGGCCCTGAAGCGTTCCGGTTCAACAGCGGCAGCGAGGCGAAAACCGACGCGAAACCAGAAAGATATTACATTTTGAGGCCTGAGGTTGTAGAAGAACTTCTTCTCCAAAAACAACTGGTTACAGGTCGTCGAGACGTGGTTTTATTTGTGGCGCATCACCAAGAAGGAGAAATACCGCGACTGGGCGTGGGATCATGTGCAGAATCTGGAAAAGTATTGCAAGGTAGGTTTCTTCAAATCATTATTTTCATGTCGGAAAACGTGGAAAAAAGCTCCATAGGAATGTTTCCTTTAGGGTGAGAAAGGTTCCTTTTCTGCTGCCTTTTTACGCCATTGCATCGGCTATTATGCACCATTTTTGCAGCCTCTCTCTTTTCCCACCAATTTTTGAGCCTTTGAAATTCTAGAAAAGTTGAATGCATGATAAAGGGAGCCTTTCTGCGGCCGTTTTACTGCCATTTTGCGGCCTTTTTTGAGTTTCCATCTTTTAGCGGTCATTGTCCACCATTCCGACTTTGCCCGAGAACCAATATCCAAATGATATAGTGATAAATTTTGATTATTGCTAGTTTGGTAAGAAATAGACAAAATTTCAAAATTTCCTTTTTTTTTACATTTTCAGCCATACGAATGAAGATTTTGCTCGGTTCTGTGAACTCAATATACTCCGAATTTGAATAGGATTGAGAAAATTACTAAATCTCTAATTTAAAAAAAACTCTGTTGTTAAGAAAAAACAATTATTCAACGTGTAAGAAGAAATCGAAATCGAATAGTATTTTTTTGGTATGTCAACCGATGCAATAGAAAAAAATTCTCAAGTAACCGGTTCAATTTTTTTAAAGAATAGTTTTTTTGTACCTTTGTACCGTTTGAGCCGGCGCCCCAAGTTGAATAACCTGGATTTTTGAAGTCGTGGATTCCTACTACCCACACTTCTTAAACCCCATGGTTTGGTTGCTCCTATAGGGTACCTATAGCGGCTATGTTTCCCTTAAACCATATAGAGACCACTCTACAAAATCCTAAGCTATCAACATTTCTTAAACCTCTTTGGGTCGCGACGGGGATCGAACTTGTGACCCTGTGGACCGTAGTCAGGCACACAACCTATTGCGCCATGAAAAAAAGACTTGATAGGGGAAAAAAAAACGATTAAGGTGGGCGTGGGTTACTCGGGGATCAAGGACGTTTACGAGTCGACGGTGCAGCACGACGACGTCCAGCAGTCTTTCCTGTTCGCCGAACTCTTCAAGTACCTCTACTTGATCTTCTCCGAAGATTCCGTCCTGCCGCTCGACCAGTGGGTCTTCAACACGGAAGCTCATCCTTTCCTAATTAGGAACGACTAGACGTTGTACAAACTACAATCTACTTTATTCTGGCTAACATTTTTCATTCCTTTTCACATGTTTTACTTACGTTCTAGTTTTGATTCTACACGTTTTGGAAGAGTTATTTGCTCCAAAAGTTTGCGGGGTTGAGTTTTTTTTTCTTTTACCTATGTCAATTCTGGTGCCGTATTTTTGATCGATTCCTATGACTTCGATAGCTTTATACCATTTCTATTCAAGTTCTGACGTCGTTTCGAGGCTTGACCGCTTCAAATGATTCAATTCAGTTTTCTATGTTCATAATTTGACGTTTCCTGAACAATGACCAAGCCAACGATGTGATATAATCAGTTCATTAATCCTACTCGATGATACTACCAAAAGCCGTGTTTCCTTTTCCATGGGTTCGTTTTTTTTGTTTCTCAGTTTTTACGCGAGTCATTTGGGTTTTTTTCCTTTTGCAATTTGAAAACGATAAGTGAAAATAAAGCGCTTAAAAACAAATATTTATGATAAATTTTTCCCTCTAAAAAAACTTTTTTTATCACGCTAGTCCCTCGTCTGAATCTTGTAGTATTCATGTATTTTTCTTTGCTTTCTAACTTCCGCACGTCGATTTTTTTCTGTGATCGTGGCAACTTTGAGCCGTTTTGCCTGAAACACAATTTATTTGGTAAAACGGCTGAAATGCAATCAAACATGAAGAAAAAAAAACGCAGCAATGCATTAATATATTAAATATAGCTATTATGTCGATTTTACAAAGGTAGGCTATTTGAAGGAAGAAAAAAACGCGATTAGTATTTGAGCATCAAAAAAATGATTGTAAAATGAGAAATTACAAACAACGTTGAGAAATTGAATGAAATGGGTGCAATATAAGCTGACTAAAAGTGTTGAAATTCTTTTTTGGCTTGAATGAATGATACACATCTCATCGAATACTAATTATTGAGAATGGCTAGATCGAGCGAAACTAAATAATGAGAAGAAAATAACCGAGTTTGATACACAACGATATTAAAATTCTGAATATTCTAGGCATATTTGGTCTCGTGAATAAATATATTCGGCAACAAAGAAAGTCTTCAAAGACCTCCGCAGGCGCGGTTGACGTTGGGAGTTCCGTGAAGCTCGTCGAGGTAGCCGACGAGCCGATTTCCCGTGATCTGACCGCCCTTCAAGCCCGAGTAGAGCTGAAGAATATCATCATAACTTCAACCAACAAAAGTAAAAGAACCTGGAAGAATTCGGCGATTTCGATTTCGCCGTTCTTGTTCAGATCGACCTCGTTGAGAAGCTCGTGCAGAACACGTTCGTCAATCTTCTGGTTGTGCTCCTGGAACCGAACATTTAGGGGTTCAGAAAACATTGAAAAGTTACTCTGAAGTAACGACGAAGATCGTTGACAGTGATATGGCCCTTCTTGTCTTTGTCGAGTTTAGCGAACCGATCCTTTGCTATTTGCATTTCATCTCTGCAAAAACTCCATATTAGGCACTTCTAAAAGGATGCCATTTTTCTCCCTTTATTGAGCAATTCATACTTGGTGGGCTAAAAAGGACTGTTGAAGCTTTAAAAAAATTGCGGTTCTCAAAAGGGTCCGAAAAGGGTGGATAAAGGCCGATGAATGAACGGAAAAAGGCAGTGAAAGGCAACCGTTTTGGAAACCTTTTGCGCCAGTAACAAACTCTCTAAAGGCCCATTAAGGGTCCTTTCAATTTCGCCTATAATAAGACGGCCTCCACTGGCAGGTCTTTAAAGGCACTGCCAAAGTCGGAAGTGCGGAAAACGGGCGCAAAAAGGGAGTGACTGCAAAATGGCCATTAAAAGGGTCCCTTTTTAGAGCCTTTATTAAGTCTTTGATTCTAGGTGGGCTAAAAAGATTCAAAAAAGGGGGAAAAAAGGGAGAAGCCGCAAAAAGGGTGAAGAAAGAGTGAGAGTGCAAAAGGCTTCTGAAAGTCTCTGCTATTGATTTCCGATTTTATTACTGTAGCTTATTTTGGTTCATACACAGTCACTTGTAAAGATTATTCTCAATTAAAAAAAAGTCGCGGTTCTAAAAAGGGTCCGAAAAGGGTGGATAAAGACCGATGGAAGGACGTTTAAAAGGCTGCAAAAAGGAAACCCTTTAGCACCTGTAACAGGCCCGTGAAGGTTCCTTCCAATTTCGCCTATAAAAATACGCCCTCCACTGGCAGGTCTTTGAAGGTATAAAAGAAAACACAGTACCTGGTCAAGTTGAGAGGAACGTTGCTGGCAGCGTTCTGCTTGGCGAGTTGACCCATCTCCATGTCGATGAACTGCCGGGCGCGGTCCAACTGAGCTCGTTGCTCGGCGGCGTTCCATTTGAGCTCCTCGCCCATGATCCTCACCACGTCGGGCAGGACTTCGTGCGCGGCGTAGGTGTTCAGGAAGGCGAGACGCATTCGACGGGCGATGACGTCGATCGCCGTGTTGGCGTATTCGCGGACGGCGTAGCGGACCTCAGCGTCGAGGTATGGGAATTCCGGATGAAGTCGGTTGCCGACGATCGGCCACCTCTTTCCTGTCATTTTGCACATACGAGCCACGACGAAAGCTCGGTCGCCGTAGGTGTTGGCCAGGTGCTGCGCCACCTGAAATTTTGACAATCTTTTGATGAAAAAGTGTGGAAAATAAATGGAACTTCTCTTCTCTACCTTTACCACTAAACTTCGTACTTGAAAAACGTATCAACTTCATTTTTCCAGTCAAACGGATACATAATTTTTTGATGTTTCTTCGAGATTTTCATGAGAATGTTTCTTCAGGGAATGCTTAAAGCCATAGGGGCAGTGAAAAACCGGGTTTTCAAGTGAAAAAAGCATCTTATAGAGTTTTTAATTGCCTGTCGAAAGGTATACTCGAAAGTTTACAGAAGTTCCTATATTTGGAGAAAAAGTTATTCAGATAGAAAAAAGTTTGAGTTCCCGCCAAAAGGGCGTTTTGCAGTAAAGGCATCGCAATTTTCCTGGTTTTCGTGTTTTCTTCAATTTTTAATTTTTTCTATAGTCTGTTCAGATTTTGAATGTCAAGTAGCTAACTCCACCCCCAAGGCTACAATATCTTTCGCGTCAATGTTTTATCTACATATGCCAATGGCCCTTTAATAAGGGTGCTTTTTTGACCTCTTTTTCTATCTTTTAGATCGAAAAAGATCAAAATTAGTCCCGCGCGATGAAACATCGACGCGAAAAGGTACCGTCTCAGCAGGGGCGGAGTTAGTCTGAACAGACTATACTGTCTTCATAGTTTTTTCGTCACAAAAACTCTCTTTCCATGTATAATTTGCAGAATTTGATCGCAAAATGCCACTCTTGTAAAAAAGTGATGATTTTATACAATTTTCGGTTGGGATATCGATATTTTGCGTAAACTTTACTAATGGTGTGCGTAAATGATTTTTCAGAAAAGAAACTTTCGATCTGAAGGAAAAATTCGGTTATATCTCACAAAATCCGCAAAATCGTGTGAAAGGCTACGGTACACCAAAACATATTTCAAAATTAAAGGCAGGAAAATAAAATCGCATTTTTCTAGTAGTCAAGTAGTCATATCTGTTATTTTTTGAGTACACCGTTCGTTTGTCAATAAAAACTCTACAAGGTGCTAATTACACTCGAAACCCCGTTTTTTACTGCCCGTTTTCTACGTTTTCTACTGCCTTTAGGCAAAATTCTGTCTCGCCGAAAAAAAATTTTTTCTCAAATGAAACTCACGTCGACTTCCATCCCGTAGTCCTGGACGAGGTGGATGTAGAGGAGAGGATCCCAGTCGTGGGCGCCTTCCAGCAGAAGTCCCGGCGTGACGCAGCCGCTCACCGGCTCCAGCTTGTGTTCTCTGACGCACGTGTCCACCGTCTCCTCGGCCATGTGTCGGTAGGTCGTCCATTTTCCTCCGGCGATCGTCACCAAACCCGACTTTCCAACCTTCATAAGCAAGTATTATACCAGTGCAACTCATCTCTTCAATTCTAATGGGATAGAAAAAACTTCTAGAATAGGCGAAACTTCTAGAATGATGGGAGGGGGAAGGGGGGCGATTCTGGAATGTGGGGGGCTTAACCGGACAAGGCTTGCTATGCTTATTCCAAAGTTAAAGTTGGAGGGGGCTATTCTTGAAGGTTGTCTAGGCATTCTAGGATCGTCTCCACTTGGCAATAAGGGGGGGAGGGTTTAGATTAAGATACTCCGTCCGCTGATTTCATTTTTCCACCCCCCCTTCATGAAGTTCGCTGATTTCACACTAGACCCCCCATGAAGTCCTTGGAGCAATATTTTAGAAAAGTGAAACACGGATAAATACCTCGATAATGTGGTTTCTGGCCAAGCTCTTGGTGTCCTTCTTGTTCGGATCTCGGACCAGAGGTCTGAGGCCAGACCAGGCGCTCATGACGTCGCCTCGACGAACAGAAACATCCTTGGACAAGTATCCACGGATCTCCTGAAAGCCGGCGGATGGGAAGAGGCTGAGAGAAGTCTCCGACTTGAAGGATGAACTCGATGTCTTGGTCCTTTGGTTGAGGCGAAAGAGTGAGTTCGGAAGGCGCGTCGGTGGTTCCAGCAATGGTCATTCGTTCCCAGGGGAGGAAGAAAATGACGCGGCCATCCGAAGTGTCCGGATCGAGTAGTCCAGTGTTGGAAGGACTGAAGTCAAAGTTGAAGAAGGTTTTGAGGATGGCGTCCAAGGAATCACCTTGTCAGAGAGCTTTTTGATATGAAAAAAAAAATAAGGAACGCTATGAAAACTTCCAGAAAAGGATGATGTTCTAGTCATGAGGAGCTGGAGGACCTGTAGTATCCAGGAAGAGTGATGTGGACTCCGGAGCTCGGCGCGCAGATCGGATTGGTGTCGGGGTCTCCCATCAGCCGGATCGTGTCGGTGAACGGTCCGGTCGCGTTGACCACCACCTTCGATTTGATGTCCCACTCGGCTCCCGTTATCTGAAAAAAACTTTGAACAATTCTAAAATTTTAATTATATCGTTTCTACGTAATAATACTTTGCTCTCGGCATTTCCGTTTCAACTGAAATATCTTAAAATATCAAATAAGGAAGTTCATTACGTTAACAAATTCAGAACCTTCTTAGGAATTTTAGAGTGGTCCCTATAGGGGTTAAGGGAAAAATTCCCTATAGGGGCTGAAAAAGTGGTTCCTATAGGGGTAAACACGCTTATTTATTCAACTTTTCGCATGGAAATGCTTCTTCGCAAAGAGTACGTGAAAGTTATCGATTAGAATGACCCTAGAGGGACCACTTCTGCAAGCTTTAGTGGTCCCTAGAGGAGACCCTCCAAGGGTCCATAAGTTTGCCCCTATAGGGACCACTCTAAAGTATTTAAGTCTCACAATTCAACATGAAAACTATCTAATGAACTAGTGAAGTTCAACGGCTAGCTTGAGACGCAAAAAGGGGTGGCCTGTCTGCGCTCTCCACGATCCAGGTACTATCTCGTGCACTGTCGTGCCAGGACCCTTTTTTTGATGGCTCAAGCGAGCCGTCAACTATAACTATCCCAAGCACACAAAGGACCAATGAGCTGACCATATCTTTCAGATGTGCTCCGACGACTTTTCCGTCTTCACTCTTGTTGAGTCGTTCGACGCGAACGTGGTTGGCGCACTGAAAAGGAGCAAAATTCAGAGCCTGACAAGAGTTTTCACTTTGGCGCCATGTCGGATGGCCGTGAGGATGATGGCCAGGTTCATTCTGGCGTCGTTGTGTTGGCCATCGTAGTAGATCAAAGCGCCTTTCAAAGATTCGTTTTTCAACATGGGGAACCTCGAGGAATCTATTTTATTCATGAAAGAAGAGAATATTACCTTTCGAGAGCCTGTTCCTTGCTAATGTAGAACGAGTTCTTCAGAACGCGTTTGCCCGACACAAAGTCGTAGGCTTTGATTCCACTCCAGTAATAAGGTATTTGCCATAATCTGAGAAAAAAGACAGGTATTTCTGCAAAACTGACTGGAACTGTACTTATAAATGGGAAGCATAATGGGAAGTGGAGAACTGAGATGTGGCGCGATTTCCAAAAGATTTGCTCGTTCGAAAAGTGCTTCCTGCAATTGATTCTTACTTGGAAAAAAATAATTTTTTTGTAAGAAAAACTAGAGAAAAGTTACTGGAAACCGAAAAAATTTTCCATTTAACCTTCAACCTTCACAGGCAAAGTCCGAACGACCTAGAAACTGGCAAAACTTTTCGTGGCCACTATAGAGGCTCGCCAAGGACTACTTGGAGAGGACACTAAAGTGGCCACTAAACCCACCTCTATAGTGGCCACTTGTAGTTTTTCATCCAGTATTCCTTCCAGTAACTCTGATAACTTAGAAAAAAAAAAACAGATTGGACCAGTTATGTTGATCCATTGACACCTAAAGTAACCACTAAAATTTTCAGTGGTCTAGTAGTAGCACTTAGACCTCTATAGTGGCCACTCATTTTTTACCCTTTAAGTGGCCACTAAAAAATTTCCCAGAAAAGGCCCTGAAAAGAAAAGTTTAAAGCTGCTTTTCGAGCTCCTAAATAGGTGTCACTAGTTTCTTGGAATCTCGCTTTTCTATCTTTTTCCCGCCTCGTTTTTTTCTACCTCCTCAAAAGGTCCTTTTTAAAAAGGTATTGAAATAAGGGTGCTTTTGAGGCCTTTTTGAGACCTTTTGGACTTTGCCCGTGAAATAGCAATCAGGAAAAACAACTTTTCCGTAACAAAAACTAGAAAAAAGTAACTGTGAACCAACAAATTCATCAATGTACCCTTCAAAATTTCAGAAAAAAAATTCGAAACTAAAGTTCGATAAAGAGGGAAAGCCTAACCTTGACCATGCGGTACTGTTCAATGTCGGCCTTCATGATGGCAGCTTGGAGATACCTGACTCCTCCGTGAATCAATTTTGTTGACCTGGAAGACGTTCCCGATGAGAAGTCATCCAGCTCCACTAGGGCCGTCTTCAAGCCTGAAATCAAAAAAGTCGTGAAACTCGGAACAGAAAAATAAATCGAGAAAAAGAACCTCTGGTCTGAGAATCGAGAGCCACGCCGGCGCCGGTCGCACCCCCGCCAATGATGAGAATGTCAAACTCATCTCCTGACTGAAAAAGGCCAGCAGTTTTTGAGGCTTCATACTAAGTAGGAGAAAGCAGAAAAAGAGCAGGTTCAAAATAAAACTAATAAGCGGCAGAATTTAAAAAAACCGCTTCAAGACGGACATTCTGCTCCTACATAGGCAAAGTCCAAACGACCTCGCAAAGACCTTAAAAAAAGGGTGTCTAAAGCTCCTTCTTGTGTTCCTAAAAAGGTTACAAAAGTTTCCCAAGTCTCCTTTTTTCAACATTACTTTTCCTTCTTAAAAGGCCCGTTTCAAAAAACGGTCAAGAAAAAGTTGCCTTATTTTCCGAAGATCTTTTTGAGACCTCTTGGACTTTACCCATGTAGGACAGATTAGTACGTTGAAACTGAGAGCTTAATATTTTTTCAACTTGAAATACTAAAATAAGAAATTAAAATCATCTTCTTTTTCTAACCAAAGTCCAAAAGGCCTCAAAGGCGCTTTTTTTTCTATAGACCTTTTTCCTGAGAAGGACCTTTTGAGGAGGTGGGAACAAAGGAGGCAGAAAAAAAGAGATTTCGAAAAACCTTTGGCACCTTTTCAAAAACTCAAAAAGGAGCTTTATTCTCTTCTTCTTAAGGGCTTTTTGAGGCCGTTCAGACTTTGCCTGTGAGCTGATTTCCGCAAAAACATGAGAAAAAAAAACCTTGAGAGAGTCGAGAAGATCCTTACGCGTTGGCAAGGCCGAGGGCGTTCTTTTATTGAGTTCTGCCAGTCGATCAGCATGGGCAACGCGGAAATAGTTGCGCTTAAACGAGCCTTCGTGATAGTGAGAAAAAGGGCCAACGGACCAACTGGCGATTGAACCGCTTTTCATTGGTGACGTCGAGAGCGAAGACGGCGACGACGGAACCGCCGACGACGGCGCCGGCCTTCGCCCATCGAGACATGCCCCGCCACATCTCAAAATAGAAATGAGCGTACATTTACGGATAATAAAATGAAAAACATGTCAACTGTTTGAACTATTTCAAAGAGTTCATTTGTCAAGCGACATCCATTCTATAGTGCATAAGCGCGAGAAAGTCACGTTTAAAAAAAAAAGAAAAGAAAAAGCTACCGTAAAAAAGACAGCAAAAAACAAAGGTCTTGAAGCGATGCTCAATTTTTATGCATTTTGGTATAGGGTTTTTTGGCGGAAATAAAAAAGTGACAAGCGGAATAGGCTATAAATCAGGATTAAACAGAAATAGTTTATACGATATTCCTTTTTTTCCGAATTCGAGGTCTACAACTATTCGTTAATAATAAGACGAAATGTGACAAGATCCGACTAAAATCAAGAAAAAACTCGAAGTCTAAATGACAACTCTGGATTTGCTGTTCTCACACCCACGCTCTACGTAACTATATAAATCAAAAATCTTCGAACAAAATATGCCCATTCAAAAAAGAGATCCATTTCTGGAACAGTTTAGAGTACTCAAAAATAATTGAAAAGAACAAGGAGCACACAAAAATTAATAGAACTATCGGTTGTAAAGAAAAAGAATGTTAAAGAGCAGAGAACATTTTTGTGGATAATAAAAGGGCAAACGGAGAAGATTCAAAGTCGAGAGATCAAGGGAACATGAAAAAATTTGAATTGCAATTAATTTTTGAAAAGCCGATGGTATAAAGTGAATAGCGACTTGTCCTACATTTCCATTTTCACTTTTCTCTTTCTCTTGTTTATTTACCTATGTTCTTATTATGACCAAACTATATATTTTTCACAAGGCCATACGAAAAAGATCATCAGAGAAAAACAAAACTGAAAAAAAGAGTCGTCGGTAATTTTTTTCTGGAGATATGAAAAAGCGGTAAAGTGACTACTGAAAGATCTAATATATTGCATGTGATTTCTAAGAAAAAAGTTGAAATATTTGGAAAAAAAAATAACCAGCCGATACCCACTCGGGCAAAGACGGTATGGTGGATAATGGCTGTTAAAAGGAAAAAGCTCATAAAAGGCCGTAAAAAGACAGCAAAAAGAGTCCCTCTTTCGAGCCTTCCATTTTTCTAGAAATTTTAAGGCACAAAAAATTATGGAAACAGAGAGAGGCAGCAAAAATGGTGCATAACAGCCGATGAAATGGCGCAGAAAGGCAGCGAAAAAGAAAAATTTTCTATGAAGCCTTTTCCGACTTTGTCTATGAAATTGATCAAAGCCGAGAAATTTGGAGAGATTTGATGAAAACACGGAAGATTACAACGGAAGAGCTGAGTGTCTGTTTGAAGGAGGATCTTCGACAAAAACCCACTGGAAAAGCTTGTGTTATATATCGACAACCAGGCAGCCGATTTTTTTTAGTAATTTTATCAACTCTCAGTTTTCACTGCACCTTCTGTTCAACTAATTAAAAAAGAAAAACTGTACGTCAATTGAGAAAAAGAAGGTATATACTTTGACCACAAAAATTTGCCAGACAGCCAAAGCGGGCCTTTTATCGCATTAAGCGCCTTAAACGGCCTACTCAAACCGGCCAAAGTAATTTTTCTCTGCTAAATTTGGAAGTGATGTGAGTAGAAAACTGCCTTTTCGAGACAATTAATAAGTTCATAAAATTAAGTGGAGAAATTCATCACGATTATGAAGAAAAATAACCTCCAATACTATATTTCAACAAAAATCGTCCCAAAATGAATAATCTTAAAAAAATAAATGTTTGAAAAAAATAACGAATGCATTATAATAAGTAGGAAAAAACCAAATTTCCGTCTGACTTCATGAGAAAAAAAAAAGCATATTTGCCTGTTTTTTGAAATTTTTCTTTGCCTCAGTTTGTGAGAAAATGCGTAAGTTTCAGAAAAACGAAAAAATTATTTTAATATTATCCAAGAATACCCTTTTCAGTCTTTAGTGAGGCGCTTAGAGGTCTGTGACGCAAAAAGGAAGATTTAAAAAAATGAAAATAAAAGTGAGAAACATGAAATTGCCTATTCTTGAGGGGTAAAATAACAAAGAGCACGGGAAGACTTAAAGTCGAATAAATCGATTCCATGCCGTACACCCCCACGACGGAGAAAAAAAAGAAGGCAAAAGACCGCCACAAGAATGGCCTGTTTACACAAATATGAGAAAAAAACCCCAACTACTTTCTGTTGGAAAGAAACTTCTGCGGCACAAAATGATGAGCACGTGAAGTTCACGTGAAGTTTAGCCGCATGGAAAATCGTTTTTTGACCAACTCCGCACGTCCGATTATTACAACCGACGTGGTTAGGAATTTTAGAGAGGTCTCTATAGGGGTTAGGGGTAAAAACAACCACTCTAGGGGCCGAAAAAGTGGTCCCTATAGGGGTAAAATCAACGTGATCCCTTTAGGGTTTATGTCTGGCCCCTAAAGCTCAAGTGGTCCCTATAGTGGTCTTTCAACTTCATTCAAAAAAGGTTATTTCTCTTAGTTTTTCGCATAGAGTTAATAAAAATTATCGTACAGCATGTCTCCTATAGGGGTCACTAACTGAAAACCTCTAAAGGGGCCATTTTTGCAAGCTTTTGGGGCTGGTAAAGTGGTCCCTAAAAGGGATCCTCCCAAAAGAGAATGATAGATAAAAATTTCCGGTTTCTTTCTACTCTTCACAAAGACAATTAACAAAACAAAAAACTACGAAAATTTATCGCAAAGCAGTAAATCTTCAAAAAAACAACAAATTAAGGCAACAAACAGTTTCAACGGTGAGTGAACAACAGAAAAGGATAACAACGCAGGTTTCGTGGGAATTTCTCAAAGTGTACTGCCCAGGGGTAGTCGAACAATCAAAAGTAAATAATTTTGCTCAAAAGCAAGAGAATCTGAGAGCTTCCTCATGTGATCAAGTTTCCATGGTTTCCTCGCTGACGGATTCGCGACGTCTGGAGTCGTCGTCGCTGTCGATGTGCAGGTCGTCGAGCATCTCGGCCAGTGTCGGTCCATCCGGAGGAACTTCGTCGTCCGTTTCCACCATCATCCTCTGGGCCATCTTCTCCGAATCCTTCAAAATTCAATTACTTTGTTAAATGAGCAAGAGGAAACCTTGTAGATGTTGATCTTCTCGCGCATCTGAGGATCTTCTTCGACGTCTTCCATGAAGCGTTGGAACTCGTCGGCGACCGACGCCGTCTCATTTCCAATGATATTTCCGTCGACGACAAGACGCTTCAGTTTCCATTGACGACGAGCGGCACGTCGAGATCGGTCGAAGACCTGAATCAAATATTTCGTTTGAGAAAACCATGACGAAAAACTGACCTTTCGCACTAAAACGACGTCGGGAACGTCGTCAGCTTTCATTTCATCAAAAACTCGATTGTTCACATTGCAGTTTCTGATATCGAAACCTTTAAAAAAGAAGTTATATGACTTAATAATAGACTGAAAACCCATAGCAAGATCTCCAGGATGAAGCAAATGACCCAAATGTGTTCTTGTGTAGATTGTTTGCGCTTCCGAGTTTCCAACCTTCAAAAAAACTGATAATGCATAATAAATAACTTTTTTTTGAAACTGTGTTTCAATAACGTTAGTTAACTATTGAAGTAGGGAAAAATAAAAAAAGTTAGAACTTAATGAAACTTTTTTTCAAAAATAATAACTTCAAACTCTCAAAAATTCCAATCTATTATTAAACCAGTCACAAATGAAAAAAATACATGGCCTTCAAAAATTTCTATCAGAATCGCTGAATAAACTTTTTTTCCAAAAAAACGCCTCAAGATTGAAATTTGATGCCGTGTTCAAAAGTAATTTTTCGCTTCAAAAAAATTGTTTTTTTCAAACAAAAAAAGAAAGAAAAAGAAAAAAATGTTAGGAACTTAAAAAAATGATTGGATGTCTTTCTCAAACGATCTCATTGTAGCTTTATTTTTTTGTCAAATTTTTTTGAACTTACAAAATGATAAACATTTTTTTGTTAAGGATTCTCAAGGGAGGTCAATATACCTGTTGGGAATTTCCTGAAAATAGGCCAGAACTCTTCTTGATGTTCCTAAAGAAGACTCTGAAAGTCTCAACCTGCCCAACTCCCTAGTTTTCGAGAAATCCGGGGTCAAAGCCCAAACAAAAATAGCCTATTTTACCGGATTTTCAAAACTTTATTTGACTTTGAGGTGTCCTTTTTCAAGATCTAGGAAGTTTTGCAGTTTAGGACTTTCAGAAAGCTTATCTGGTACATCGAGGAGTGTTCTGGCGACTATTCAGGAAGTTCTGACCCCTTACTTCCTTGTAAGAGAAATCGTTAATATTAGTTACGAAAATCTAGTTCATCAATGCCGAGATCAGCAAAAAAAACTAACCTGATCACTGCGAACCAACCAAACATTGGCGAAAAGGTGCTTCTTGCTGACGAAACCATGGCCGGCCTGGCGAGAAAAAAAAACATATTGAACACAAAAAAGATCAATTGCCACCTTTCTAGCCAAATTATGGTCCTGTTCCACATCCAAAACGTAAAACTCTGTCAGCTGCTTCGGTGTGCACAAGGACTCAAAAGGGTCACGCCAGAAGTTTGTTCTGAAAAAAAGGAAAGCCAAAACTATTATTTTTCGGGAAACTGACGATTGTATATCGGCAATCTGCAAGTTGTTGGGATCGATCAGAGAAATAACGTTGGATATTCGGAGGCAAATCACGATCTGAGACATGTTTCCCAATTGCTGGGCCACTTTCTTCGGAAGACAAACGATATCGTCTCTGAAATCCATTGTTTTCTGAAACTGTCGCATAGCTCATTGCTAATTTGGTAAGTTGGGAGTCACGATGAAAATAAAATCATACTGGTTATTTTTTGAGACGATACTTCACAAAACTGGTTTAGAGACCCAAAAAAATAAAAAACCAAATGTTGAACTTTTAAAAATAACTGATTCCCCTTGCTGAAAATCTTTTGAAAAAAGTGAAAAGACCCTATTTCTTAAGAAAAAACAAAATAATACTCCGGCAAAGTCGGAATGGTGGATAATGGTCGCTAAAAGAGAGAGGCTCAAAAAAGGCCGCAGAAAGGCATCAAAAATGGTCTCTTTGAGAAGCCTTCCATTTTTTCTAGGATTTTAAAGGCTCGATAAATGGTGGAAAAGGGAAAGGCAGCAAAAAAAGGAACCTTTCTTTCCCTAAAAGGAACATCTATATGGCGACAACGACGCAGTTATATATATATATTTTTCTTTGATCTAATTTTTTCCCATAAAATACCTGCAAATGGGGACGATCTCAACGCAAAAAGTATGTTTGTAATCGTAAGTGTTGTTCTTGGTGTCGTGAGAAACAAGTTCCTGAAGCGTTGACTATTAAAAAATCTGAAAAACTCTGCACAAAACCTGGGCGTAATGATATTTACACGGCAAGACGGTCACCAGAAAATCTACAAAGCTTCTTGAATCTTGAAGTTTCGAAAAGTAGAAGTCGATTCCAGTCGGGACCGGTTTAACGCCAGTGCAGTTTTTATGCGCCTAAAATCTTTGTTTTTCAGAAGAAAACTATGAATGAACCGAATGTTTAAGAAGAAGCTGTTCCAGGTAGAAAAGCGTCTTTTTGAATTCGGCCTTCTGCCGCACTTGGACGCAGGCTCTCCAGAAGTCCTTGGCTTCAGCTCGACGGCAATCATCGCACATCTGAACTCCTAAGTGTACATGGAAAAGCAATGTTGGGCAATACTTGATTGTTGACTGTGAATTCGACGACCATTGATTGCTGCAGAATCGTGCTGGTGAAGACCTCCTTCTGGATCGTCAGCTTCACTTTTATCCGCTTCGAATGAGCCTCCGTCCAGACGAATGCCGCATCCGTGAGGCGAACCTGTGAAGAATATATAGGTCTTCTGTCCAATTTCTCGCGACCTTTTCATACTCATTAAATCAAAAATTCAGCCATTTCAGGCAGGGTCTCAGAAAACTGCCGAGTTCCCATCATTTCAATAGAAAAAAAAAGAAATAATGTTTGAAAAAACTACCTTTGTCATCATTGGCTTGAGTTTTTTCAGACAAATCGACAACAACTCCTTAGATTCGAGTTCGGCTCGCATCCACGTGGTCGGCGGCACAAAGTAGCGATCGCAGAACTTACACATGTAGATCGTGGCTGAAAAAGTATTTTTTAACGAGAAAATACTCTGAATATAACTTGATCTGGTGATTCCCTCAGTGATGTCGACTCGGGATCTCAGACATCCGTTGCACATATTCGCTTGGTTTGGCTCTATTGGCACCCCGCATTCGCAGCAAGCGATCATGCCGATTGTCGTTTTTATTTCTATCGACTCCATTACCTCGAAAAATTCAATTTAGTTGTATTATACCACATAAATAAACAGAAGTTTCTCGAGCGAAGTCCAGAAAAGAAAGAAAACTCTTTGAAAAAGTTCTTTCTAGCGCCTTCTCTTTGGAAAGGTCCCTATTGAAATGGTGAAAAATTTCGAAAAAAGAAAATGTTTCGTTTTGAAACGCTGTCTTTGATGAACACGTCTTAAGAGATTCCTTTAATGATCTCATCTTTCCAAAACTGTGACCGGAAGATTTAAAGCACGGGAAATTTTAAAAATTTACATATCAGCTGACGGAAAAAAAAAAAAAAAGTAAAAAAATTTTTATAACAGAGAAAAATTTCACAACTTTTGGAGAAATGCGGTAGCGCACTCTTGCTTCAGTAGTGCAAAGTCCTCAGGCGTTTCAGGCCGGGACATCCTAGGGTTCTCCTTTTCGTTTAAAGAAGCTAATTATTTCCCTTTTTCAACTTTTATAAATTTGTTCCATTGCTGTTCTCTGAGCCGGCCGGGCTGGCGGTCGCGATCAGGTCGAAAATTTCGAAAATTTTTTGAAATTTTCAAAGAGTGTGTAAATAAGAGAAAGTGCGTTAGTTAGGAAAACTATTTTATGTAAATTATGAGATGAAATAAAAAAGTTCCCGATCAATTCACGTCAGAAAAAAACGAAATCAATAATTTGATAGTGAGTTTCAGGCCTTTTCTATTTTCAGGAAAATTTCCGAGAATCATTTTCCCCTTCATTGCATACGGCTTCAGTTTAAAGAATGAAAATGAAGCAAGAAGTTTGAAACAATTTTTCAGTACATTTCCCGCTAGAAACGTGTTTTACCTTCAGAAGTTTCAATATTTTTCAAACTCAAACGATGAAAAAACCTTAACGGTAACCCACACTGAGCGATGGTCGACAAACGACGAAGCAATTCAACACTAAAAATAAAATAAAATTCATTTTCAGGTTAATAGAAGAAAAAAAAATACACATCATGTTATCATGTTAGAAATATTATACAACACGAAAAAAATGATTGAAAAAGGCGCGAGTGAGACCTGCGAAGACCCGAGAGAATGAAAAAAAAGTGGAGATCGTTTTTTTAAAATTTTTCTGATCATTAGCACTTCATCTCTGCAATGGCCTTCTCAACGTTGGTGATGGCGCGAAGGCATGTTGGATCACGGATTCCACTGAAAAAGGGTGAGAAATTGATGATAACTGCTTAAAATACAGCAATGAACAAAGGTCTTGAAGCGAAGTTGGGTCAAATTTAATCAAATTTGGCAGAAAAGTGTGTCCTTTTTAACTCGCAGAAACTAACTTTTTGGACTGACGAATGTAAAAAGCCGCCTTCTCGAAGCCGGAAGATCCCGGCTTGGCTCGACGGATGAGGAGCGTCAAAGCGTTGCACGTCTTCTTCAGAATGACGGCGTCGTGGTGACGCGCCAACATCAGATGAAGGAGCATTTTGGCGAAATCGGATTGTTTCGCCTCCAACGCGGCCATCACATCCGGCAACGACGACTAAATATGAACGTCTATATACTCAAAAACCGAAGAGAAGCTATAAAATTTCTTCAGACGATTTTTTCTTCATTTTCGAGCAATTCTTAAAACTAAAGCTGAGTCCCTAAGTCTAAAGGAGCCACTCAGAGGGGCGACAAAAATGCAAAAGTTACTTTGACAACGCGAAGGACGACATCGATCAGAATCTCGATGATCTGTTTGTAGGCGTGGCCGCGGTCGGCATGCGAAAACTTGTCCAGAAGACAGCCGATGCCGTCGCAATCGTTGACGAAGAACTGTAGGAGTTCAGGCATCAGCTTGGTCAGCCGGTCTGAAAAGTATTGTACATTGAACTGACCTGATCACCGATCCGACATGCTCAATTGAAAAAATTTATGGATATTGGAAAAAGCTAAAAATCTTCGTATATTGTGAACATCGACTGTTTTGTGTTAGATCATTATTTACAAGGGAGGCAATTTCACTTTGCGGTTGGGATTTTTCCTGAAACTTAGCCAGAAAGCTTCTTGATGTACCAGGATCAGATTCTGAAAGTTTCAAATTGCACAACTTCCACGTTTGTGAAAAAAGACACCTTAAAGTCGAAAAAAACCCTCAAAATCAGTCAAAATAGGCTATTTAGCCGACTAGCATTTCCCCTATAGGGGCCTATAGCGCGACTAACTGAAACCCCTATAGGGGCCACTAGCTAAAACCCCGAGCCGCTTTTGCAAGCTTTAGTGGCCCCTATAGGCGTTTAGTAAAGTGGTCCCTAGAGGAGACCCTCCAAGGGCTTCTAAGGTTGCCCCTCTAGGGAGCACTCTAAAAATTGGCTTTTCACCAACCAGCAGCTCTAGATTTGAAAAAAAAAAAAGCAGACTCTGATTATAATCTTATGATGGGCGGGTTCAAATGTTTCCTTTTCCTCTTTGGAAAAACTCACTGATACGATAAGCGGCGACGACGGCGAGGAAGAAACGGCTGCTGAAGAGCAGTGTCACCGAATGGGTCAGTCTGAACGGAAGAAATGAGGGTTTTCTGAGAGCTGGACCAACTTGAGTTGTGCCGGGAGAGATGAAGCTCGTCTGGCGCTCATCTCCTTGCTATTGGACGAGAGGGGGACATCCATAGTAGCTGCATCCTGTTGGAGGGCGAGCTCACGGTAGGCTTGTGCTGAGACCTGGACGTCTTGGATCTCCTTGTGCATAGCTCGACGGACACGCACTCCCCGCCACCATTTCTGCAGTTCCGAGATTATTGATTTCCCTCCGTTTAAATATACCTGAATTCTGAGTGCAGCCATCGATCTCTCAGCTGGGTTCCTGGGTGGCGGCACGTACTTCGGCTGGACGAATTCTTCAGGAGTGCTTCTTTCACAAGGTTCTTGGGAAGCTTCATCAAAGTCGCCGAAATTCCCCACGATATGATTATCATCTGGATCGCCAACGATGAAAGCGACGGTTCTAGAGACAGCTTGTTCTACGCTTCCCGAGGCAGAGCACAGAATCTGTTCTTCTCCAGTCACGAAAATAATGTCTTCAGAATCGACCACAGCCTTGGCCCGCTCTGAGAGAACGTCTCCAGAGTTTTCCGCAGCATTTGCTTGTGGCAGGAGCACGTCTTCAGAAGACATTTCTCGAACATCGTCTTGTCCTTTTCCGTGCACGACGTCGGCTTCAACTTCATTCAAACGAGTTTTGCCCTCAGACGTTGGTTTTTGAGCTGCTTGCGCCTCCAGCACGACGTCGGCTCCGAATTCATACAAACGACCCTGAGGCGTTGATTTTTGAGCTTCTTCCGTCTCCAGCACGACGTCGGCTTCAAGTTCATTCAAACGAGTATCGCCCTCAGACGTTGATTTTTGAGCTGCTTCCGTCTCCAGCTTCACTTCACGAGCTTCTTCTTCATCCTTCAGCCGTCGGCACTGCAAGACAAGCTGGTCCAGCTTCGATTTCTGCAATCCTCATTGTATTTTATTCGAAATTCTAGAGAAACCAAGAGTGTCTGACGTCTCTCAAGTTGCAACTTCCGTCGCACAATCTCTCGGATTTCGTCCACGTTTATATTCTATTAAAATAAGATTTTTGAAGTTCAATTTTTTTCTGTCCGAACCATTTTTTTGAGGATGAAAATGAAGTTTCGTCAGATCTTTTGCGTAGGCTGACTACGTGAGTTGTTCGGGTGATTGTCGCCGGCTCTCCGAGGAACTCCTCTAGAAGCTCGGCCATTCGATCCTGAAAATAATGTTATACATTTTTCGGGCCTTCCAACGTATTGAGAATGGCTTAACCGGTTGAGTTTCAAATTTTAGACAAAAGTGACCCCAGCCGTTACGCGTTGAGCCATTCTCATGCGACCTTCAACTGTACCTTTGCCAGTGGCGTCGCTGCTTCCTGCATGATGTCGTGCAGCTCCTGGAGCGACTTCTCTTCAAGGACAGCGACATCGGCCTCCTCTTCTAAGCTGAGGTTCTTTGTCGCCTCGAGAGCTACTTCAAGAAGCGGGTCCATCTCCTGCTCAGCAACCTCTTCCATCTCTTCGACTTGATCGCCGAGCATATTCTCGAACCTTGATCTCAGCTCGGCGATTACCTGATCCATGCCAGCGGTTTGACGGTCTTTGAAAGAAAGGTCATTTTTTTCTGGCGTCGGGTCGTTAGAATGCTCTTCATCTTGCAGAGGATTCAACTCAATTTGAAGTTCTTCCAGATTTCCGAATTCAGTTGTTTTTGAAGTCGCTTCGAGTGGAACTTCTTCTTGAACTTGTTTGTTAGAAGTCTCTTCCTGATCTTCATATTCAGCAGGATCAACTTTCGGAGCGGCTTCAGCGCAAAACTCTTCTTCCAAAAGTTCCTTGAGAGGGGTCTTCTGATATTCACATGAAGCAGAGTCGGATATTGGAGTTGCTTCAATTTCGGATTCTTCTTGAACTTGCAGATGCTCTGTCTTGTCGCATTCGACCTTCAGTGTCGTTTCTTGTTGGAATCTTTCTTGAATATCCTTTTCAAAAGGGCTCTCCAAATCTTCCTGACTATCACGAAGAGTTCTTGAGTGAACTTCTTCATCTTCTCCCTTCGCCTCAACTTTTTCTTCTTCGTTCTTCGCCCTTAGTTCAGCGAATCGCTTCCTAGCCAGATAACCTCTCAGGTGAGCCTAGAAATTCATTTCAAAAATATTATTTCAACTTTTTGCGCAACCTGGATTTTGATAATAGCTTCAAGTTTCGGCGCCACCTTCAGAAAATCGTCGAAATTTGCTGCGAAACATGGCTTTTGATTCGAGATTTGATTCTTCTGACTGAAAAAAAAAAAACAATTTAGTTCATTATGGGAAAATAAAAGCCTAACGCAAGGACGGCTCTGATTCTCCTCGATGGAGATTTGCTGATGTCCGGCGGCGTCGTCATCAGCTTCATTTCCGGCTTCTTTTTTCGAAGTTCTTGGATTTGTTCGGCCAGAGATCGATGTGCGGGTGGATTCCCTTTAAATAAAATTTGAAAAACAAGAAAAAACAGTATTCTGAATTTTGTCTAGATAATCTAAATGAAAAAAGTTTTTTTCTGGAAAAAGTTAACCGTCTATCTCTCTCTTCACATGTTCTAGACGTTCCTATCCAAAGAAAAATCTAGAACCCAACCCTCAGGCGTTGCATTTTCGTCATTGATCCCTTGAACGATGGAAGCTCTCGGAGTGACTTCGTCGAGGTATTCGCGAGGACTTGAGAAGACCTCTTCCACCGCCGTTCGGTACATCATCATAGAGGGGGCCTCGGGGACCGACTCGTTGGTGTTGTCCAGCTCTTCGACGACCTCCAGACACGTCGTCGATCTCACCAGGTGCTCCTCTCGTCGGAGAAGCCCTGCTGCTGAGCTGCGGTCAAACAACGGCGTCGAGGAGACGCAGTTCAGGAATCCGTGGCCGCTTTCCAACTCGGCGCCGGTCATCGTGTCGAACTCGTAGACCATCGAAGAATCTTGGAAGGTCACGGACTTTCGGCGGTTGATCACGTAGGTCCTATTGCCGACAATCGAGGGACGGCAAGACGAGGCAGGGTACTTCTGAATCGTTCAGTTTTTCTTAACAGTTAAATTAGTGTAAAGCTCCAAATTTTCAAATTTTTTTTTGGGACTCAAAAAGGGCGTGGCCTGTTTGCGCTCTCCATCCACAATATACTATTCCCTTTTCTTATCGTGTCAGGGACCCTTTTTTCGAGGGCTTCAAGCCAGCCGTGAATGAGTTATATCTTATTTCTGCCTCCCGATTGTTCGGTTTTCATTTTTGCTCTTGGTCATTTTACTTTGCGTTTGGGAAATCCCTGGAAATTCGGGAAGAATACTCATCGGTATATAAATCCTGAAAGTCTGAACCTGCAAAATTTCAAAGGTGAATCGGGAAGTCGATACAAATAGCTACCGGGTAACAACTTTTGAAAAAGTCAATCGGCGTATGGTAATCGGTGGTCGTTTGTATGCGACCGGGTACTATCTCCATGGTACCTGGGTCGGAGGTCGATGCAAGTAGCTACCTGACATTCGCGATTTCTATCGGAAAGTCTGGAATTGCTTCATGGGTCGTTATTTTTTGTTTCAGCTTTATCCAATAAGACCCTGGAAGACTTGGGAAGGTGTAAAAAAACACTGATGCTATATAAACGACCAATGTGCCAGCCAGTGGCAATCGCAAATTTCAGGTACATACCCGGTAGCATCCAGATACCGATCAGGTACTATCCAGGTACCACTGAGATAGTACCCGGTCGCATACAAATGACCACCGATTACCATTCGCCGATTTGACTTGATTTGGTACCCTGTACCTACTTTTATCTATCTCTCGATTCACCAGTGTTTGTCGTTTTCGAAAAAAAAATTCCTACCGTTCAAGAAAATCATCTATTCATCTAAACTAGTCTGATTTTCGACTATGCACGTCACTTAAAATATTAGAAATTTTGCAGGTTAAGACTTTGAGAAGCTTCTTCTGGCCGACAGGGATTATTTCGACCAAATTTTAGAAAATTCTCAATCACATATTAAAATTTCTTTTTTGGGAGATCTGGATGAAAATAAGGTAATTTTAATGCAGAGTTCAGAATTTTCTATAAATGTGCAAAAACGATCAGTAATCGACTGGAAATCTATCCCAAAGTCGCTTTCTGCGCAAACTACTAGTTTTGGATTTTTCAAATTTTTAATCTTTAACCATTGGACGCCGTCTGGAAGGAATCGGGACGCACCATTGCAGACCCCTAGGAGAGTGGTGCAGTGGCTAGAGTGTTAGCCTGCGGAGCCTATGATGAAGGTTCGAATCTTTTTGCCGCTAACTTTTTTTTGCCATTGTTTTTTAGTGTTATGTCAACCTTACCTTCCTGTGAAGGAAATTTCTGACAGCCCTCTGGATGGTACAAGCGGCCGAGTTGAGTCGCCGGATAGAAAACAGTCGGGAAAGATACATCTGCACAAACAAGGGCAAAGAAGAGTCGATTCCACGCGGAATGCCAAGGTCCTCGTCGGCCTGGAAATCGCATCTTTCTTCGATTGGAAATGAATCGGACACGGACAGCATGAACAATTTTGTCAAAAAGGCTTCTGCCTGGATAGAACTGAACGGCAGGCGCCGATCCATTGTAGATGGTCCAGGCGGCCGAGAGAACGTTCCCATCACGGAGCGATCCCAAATCGGGCACCTTCAAACGCAATATTTCACAGTTTAAGAAGGCTAGAACAAATTAATAAGAAGCGAATTTGGACAAGTCAGAGGAAAATTGAATATAGATAAAAATTATGCCTATCTAGATTGGTTTTCAAGAAGTATGAAATAGCTCACAAGGAAGGTCATTTTACTTTGTGGTGGGGAATTTCCTGAAAATTGGTCAAAACATCCCTTGAAGCACCAAAAAAGGATTCTGGAAGTCTCAACCTGCCTAACTTCCTAGTTTTTGAGAGAGGATACTCCAAAGTCAAGGAAACCCTTCAAAATCCGTCAAAAAGGATATTTTTAAGGCTTTAAGCCCTCAGTTCTTGAAAACTAGAAAGTTTTGCACGTTGAGACTTCTAGAATTCTTTTTTGGTGCTTCAAGGAATGTTCTGACCAATTTTCAGGAAGTTCTCAACCGCAAATGAATTGACCTACCTACCTACCTTTTCAGACATTGTCAATGGAGATCCAAACTTCTGTTCAATGTATACTTCACAACTAATCGCCTACTTGAATAAAAAAGAATGGAACTTTGGCTATAAACCTTTCAATATCTAGGATACGATTCTCGAGTTTCAATTTCTCCCGAAAAAAGTAAAATTTTTGTTAATTTTTTCGGTGCACCCCGCGTTAGACTTAGATGGCGTGCACCTCTGGACCAACGGGTCGGAAATAAAAAGTTCTTTTTGAGCTACCGTAGACTGAAGAAAATAGTGATATTACATTACGGGGTGCACCGCAATTTTCTTCAGAGCAAAAAAAATTCAGAATGGAGATGCTTTTGGATTTTTGTGACTTTTTGACCTCAACTCCGATGCTCCGGCCAATCTGACGACACAAAGCAAGTGATGTAGCCTCAAAATCGGCATTTGACTGGGCATCATGATTGTTGAAGGCGATTCCACACGAGGGGAGAATCTGCGATTCTCGACGGAAAGCGTCCCGTCGTCGGGACGTCATCTGAATCGAAAATGTCCGTAGCTGTTGACTACTTTCAAAACCTCGTGAACACCGACAAGATGCCAAAGAACCACGAGAATGGATTCCTTCTGAACGCCAACGATTTCAGATGCTTTGATTCCTAAAATTTTTTTTTCTTTCTGAGTGTTTTTTTTTTCATTGTTTGAACCTTTTAAAGAACCAGAAGAAAAAGCTCCAACTACTTCGTGGAGTACGATTTCGACGTTTTTCAGTTTTCTCAGCCGGTCGCCGTTTGGATTTCGGAGTTTTGAGGTCAAAGAGCCTGGTGGCAGTTCTAGAACGAGCTCCACCAATCGACTGTAACAGCAAAATTTAATAGTGACGTCAAAAGTTTGAAAAAGCGTTATAAAACAAGCAAAAAAATCAAACCCCAAAACAATTCCATTCGATAAATCGCCAAAATCAACGACACGATAGTCGTAGTCGTCAATGAAGCTCTGAAAAGTTTGATTTTTTCACGTCCATGAGAAAAAATACCTGAACAAAGGTGGGGACAAAGTTGCACCGCGCGTAAAGCTTCTTCAGAGGTTGCGAGCTTCCCGAAAGAACTTCGCGGCTCAGTTCGGCAAAAATCTCGTCAAGGCTCTAGAAGAAACGGAAAATGTTATTTTTCTCATTTTTTTTTCAGTTAAACCTTGAAAGGCGACGATTTTATGAACATTCTTGGCACTTGTGGCTGGAAACCAGCCCGGTGTGACGTTTCGATAACGTAGAGCAGAAGAAGAGTGTTTCGGAGGAAATGTTGGTGCAACGCTGCACGCCCGGCAGCCGTGATAATTGGCCTGTAACTCTTCTTCTTTCTTTCAATACGAAGTTTTTTCACTCACTTTCCTGAGCCTTGCGCAAACTTTCGATTTTTGAGCAGCGTCGGATCCGAAAACAGACGACGCATTATGAAACGGGACAAGGTCTTCGTGATCGACTCCGTTGGTTGGAATTCAAGTCGACATGAGAAAACTTGATTGAAAATGTAAAGTTTTTTTCTACAAGTTTGGAAATTTACCCGTTTCTAAAGCCAGGTGAAGCCACGCCGGATGGAAGGAGAGGAAGATTCGGAGAAGAGCTGTTTGAAGCTCTGGAAGTCAAGATCTTTATTGGGCATTTTTGTATTATTTTTAATTTATAACCTCGTTAGGAACTATAGTGGTCCCTATAGGAGCCACCTTAGGTTCTATTGGAGGGTACCCTCTTGGGACCACTTTTCCGGTCCCTATAGGGGCTGCTTCTGACCTAAACCCTATAGGGACCACTCTAAAAATCCTCAACTTGTTTCACAAACCCGTTTAGACCAAGTTTTTTCGAATTCGAGACATAACCTCATTAAATTTTTACCTGTGCTAATGGAAAACACCTTGGTATCGAAAAAATTATGTTAATCTTTCTTCACAGAATAGTTTCGAAATCAGCTACCAAGATCATTATAGACAGAGCAATCGTCCCGAACTCCGACGACGTCCTTCGAAACCAAGGTGTCCAACGACGTTTTAATCTCCGAATCCTTTACCATTCGAGCACATCTGTAAATTATCAATCATTATCTCTTTTTTCCGATTTTCAAACTTGTCGCGAAGCGTGTCCTGGTTATGCTTGTTGAGATACTGCTTGAGAACAAAGCCGATGGGCTGAGAAACTTCATTTTCAAGCGACTTCTGAGCAGTTCCGTTGCGAAGCATGTTCTGGATTTTGCGACAAGCATCTAGACAAAAAAAGCATATTCAAGAAAATATCAACTTTTTAAAACCTTTTTTCGTCTTGCCTAAATCAACCTCTTCCATGGAATCGTTGGCCCGCAACAGAGAGTTGCACCAGACGGACAGAGCCCGCATTTGCTGTTGTAATTTTTCTTCCCATGGTAGATAATCCGACTGTTCGTTCGATGGAACTTTGTTCTTAACATTAAAGTTATAAATCTACATATTTTTAAACAACCAATAGAATCGACTTTTCGTCAAAAGTTGACGGAGCATTTAAAGTGGTGTTTTGCACTTTCATCATACTCTCCATAGCTCGATTCACTGAAAACTTGGGAATAAGGAAAAAATAATAATAAAATTATCCATTCATCTCACCATGACGCCTTGACAGCTTGTCGAGCATGGCTTGTCGCCGACACTCGAGGTCCGCCATGGCTCAAACACAATGCTTCTAGACAAAAAATTATTTTATGAATTATTGAAGAAGAAACATATATAAATTCAGTCCTAAAAATATGTAAAAAACTCGGACCCACAGAACTAAGACAATGTTTATTGAGAAATGATCTTAAGAAACTTTCGAATATAGCGTATTTAAGTAATTTTCGTCTGCTTCTAGGCGGAAGCTTTTTTTAAATTATCGCGCATTTCGCCGTGTTCACGCTTTAAAAGAGTGAAAAAGCATTACTTACTTACTTTGATACTTTGATGGTCCAAAAAAGCATTATTAGATTTTAAAGTTTATTATGATAGCATTTTCTAAAAAAATCAAGTAAGGGAAATTATTGGCCGGAAAAAATCGAAAGTGATGAATGCAAATTGTTTCGAGGATGCCTGAAGATTCGCAAAGCTGGATTGGAAAGACGTGAATAAAAGAAAATAGTACAAAAGAAGAGACGACGTTTGCTAGGCCACGTTGAGAAGGAGAACCAATTTTATGCCGTGTTCAAAGTAACTTCAGCGAAATGCAAAACTACCGTCAGAGAAAGAAAAAGATAACTATAAAACTTTTGGAAAGTCAGACATAGTTTTGCACTTCGCGGAAATTAATTTGAACATGGTATCTCTAACCGAATGAAAAGTCTCGAAAACTGTAACGAGAAAATTTAATTTAGTAATGCCGTGTTCAAAGTGATTCCGCGAAATTCAAAATAGCCGTCAGAGAAAGAGAAAGATAACTAAATTTTGGAGGGTCAGAGACCATTTTGCATTTCGCGGAAATTACTTTGAACACGGCATAAATGAATATATTTTTCACGTTACAAAATCTCATCTCAAAAAAGTTTTTTTTTCAAAAATTTCTTCTTCCCGCCAATTTGAGTTGGAGCGAACAAGCTGTCGTAAATTTTTTTTTTCGCTTTTTTTATGGCGCGCTTCGGGTTCATCGGAGAAACGGAACATGTTTCAAAACGTTTTGAAAACGCAAAACCGTTCATCGGCACACTCAGGCTTGTGCGAGGGCCGGCCCATCAGCCTATCGGCTCCCGGCCTTTTCCAAAGCCCGGCCCGGCCCGGCCTTATAGTCCGTTCAGATTTTGAATGTCAAGCCGCTTCTAAAGCTCCACCCCTAATGGCCCGAAAAGCCATTCAGAGAGCGAGAATATGAACAAACTATAGGAATGCCTCAAGCAAAAAAGGCCGGCCTCGCCCAAAAAGCTCAAATCTTCTTCATGTCGAATTTTTCGCTTTTTTTTAAAGAGAAAAGTGGGGTTTTTGCTCATTTTTCCTCATAGAGTTATTAGAAACTATGTGTCAACCAGTAAGAATAATTTTTCGGTGAAATTGTTTTAATGAAATTTTTAAATTTTTTTCGAAGCCCGGCCTGACGCACAAGCCTGGACACACCAAAGTTTCTCCATAAGAGTACAAATTTTTGTTTTGGAACAACTTTTCTACGTTTCGGAACAACTTCCGCTTTGTCCGATTAACACGCCATTCATTTGAGATAAAATTTGCAGTATGCCTCGTCCGTCTAGGAAGCAGCGTGCAAGTATAGCGAACTCTCAGAAACGAAGGAAAAAAGTTTCTCTCTCGAAATCCGTGGAGTTTCGTGTGGATACGATAGAAAACAAGGAAGTAACCGATACGGCTCAGTCTAAATTCGAGAAGCTAGAGAACGGAGAAGACTTGCGTTACGACCATGCAGCAGCGACATCTCCTTCAACAAGTCTTCGAAAATCGAAAAATTTGCCCGCTTACGATTCGAATTTTCCTTATTCGAACTACCTGAAAGTTCAAAATACTTCTATTCCTAGGACCCACAATGACTTCCTCCGTAAACAAGCTGACAGAGTCTACTATTACGAATCTTCAGAATCGGCAACTTTGAAAGAATTGCACAATTCCTTCTTAGCTCTTAAAAAGAATGTGCAAGAGCTGGTGAAGCTCCTTGGCGTGTTGAAAATGGAGTCTTTTTCTGCGAATTCCGAACTCGAGAAAAAGCTCGAGCGCGTCCATGGAGAGAAAGAAGTTCTGCTCAAACGATTGCGAATGAGGATGACGACTATGCTGATTGATGAGGAGAACGAACGACTGAAAAAAGAGGTGCAGTTTCAATTTTAGTTGTATGTATTGTGTTCACATGTACTTTGAAAATGCATTCATATTTGAAAAATCTTTCTAGAAAATTAGGAGAAAGGCTCAACCAGGAAATCAGAAACTTTTTTATAGGAAGAATTTTCGACAATTTTATAAATATTTAAAAAAAGTGTTTTTAATTTATATGAGATGTCGTGTTAAATTTTGTAAGCTCAATTTTGAACGGGGATTTTTTTTTTGAATTCTAGGAAGTTAATCACGAAATAAAAAGCCGAAAACAGTTCATACGGTATCAAAAGAAGAAAAATTTTCCTCTTATAGGTGCTAATGTACCGATCCGTAATGGATGTGCGCGGCGCCCAGATCGAAGGACTTCGAGAGAAACTGAATGGAGCTTGCGAGGCCCTACAACACGTTGACAACGCTCTGAAGCTACAAAAAGCCAGTATCAAAGGACTGCATGACGACTACGAAGAGCTCCACGCAAAGTACAACACAATGGCGGAGCAGCTCCAACGGAAAGACTGGGAGATCAAGAATATTCGCAAGGAGTTGGATGTTTCAAAACGGGACAAGAAGAACATTGGTCGGCAGCTTTCGCGATCTCAAGTTAAAGTCAAAAAACTTTACGGCGAATCTCCAGAAATGTCTGACTCGTCGACGTCTTCTGAAACTCCGAAAAGGAAACCATTGGTAAGGTTAACAACTGTTTTCTCTGTTATGCTGCATATTTTCAGAATATCGAACAAATCGTAAAGGTTATGGTGGATTCGTGCCATGCAGCGGCTTTTAATGAAGACTCTGAGTCCTGACTTCAAGTTTTTTTTAGGCTTTTTGGATACTTTTTTTGTGAATATTGATCGTGTTTCTTCGATAAACATCTTTTTTTTTCTTTACATTTTTTGAAATTATTTTCTAAGAGACGAAAGTGATTTCGACAAATATTTCATTTTGTTCGTTTTTTGTACTGTTTTATTTATGTTAAAAAGAAAAACTAGAGTTTCGAGTTCGAGTCTAGTACGAAACTAGTTTGAAGATTGAAAATTCAGGCGCTCCCAAAGTGTATCAAATCTATTCGTGTCTCCATGAAGCATTCTTCTTCTAAAAGTTTATTGCTAATTTGAGATAAGGAAACTCATAAAAAGAGGTATAAATGTCCTGTTGGTGATATCACTATTGTAACGCAATGCTCCGCTTCTTCTTGCTACCTTTTTTTGCAGCTTCCGTCCTTGCATGCTACCCCAACGAAGAGGACGACGGTCATAAGTAAGTTAAATTTAATATTTTGTAAGTTGGCATGAAAATCGGGTTTCCTTCGGAAAATGGAGCTCATTTCATCTTTTTAATTGCAAAATGCGAAATTCAGTTGCTACTCTTTCAAGTCCAACCCGTCCAGCTTCTCTGATGCGCAATCGTCGTGCTCGTATAGCGGATACAACTTGGTTTCAATTGTGAACGCTTTCGCAAACAACTACGTCTTCTGTAAGAAATTGCTGCAAGCTGTTGTGCATCTCACCAGGGAACGTTTTTTACCCGCCGGTTGAACTTTTGCTGAAACTTTGCTGAAGGACCCCCTGATTGCAGATCAAGAAAAAAATTCCTCGCAATAGATCTTGTTTCCGAGTTATGGAGCTTCAAAGTGTGCAAAATACGCAAATTAGGCCAAAAAAGAGCTATTTCGGGCTTTTGAAGTGTCCTAACTCGAAAACGAGATCTATTGCGAGAAATTTTCTTCCTGTTCTGGAATCAGGGGGTCTTAAAGTACATTTCGGCAAAGTTTCAGCAAAAGTTCAACCGGGGGGTAAAAAACGTTCCCTAGTCAGTGATAATTTTTTCGCAAAACCCCAAATCTTTTCCAAATGCGCTGAAAGTATCTTATAGAAAAACCCAGTATTCGGAACTATTTTTAAAATTTGAAAGTAGCAATATTGGTTTAGTGCAAGCTGGAACGCACTTCTCAACGTCGATTGGGCGATATTGGATTGGCCTTAGCTCGGACAGTTCTGGACGTTTCCAGTGGCAAGACGGTACCACGAGCACTTACCGTAATTGGGCTGCCGGTGCTTGAAGAACTGTTGCCTAATTGAACATAAAAATTTTAGGAGAGCCACGGATCACCCAAAACGCTTGTGTTCAGCAAGATATAGGAAACGGAAGGTGGTATACCGAAGACTGCGGCAAGAGACAAAGGTAGAGCCAAAGCTTTATTTTTTATTTTTGAATTTATTTTTTCAGCTTCGTCTGCTGGGGCCCCGATGGAGGTTCGTTCGTACAGTCTGAAATTTCAGAGAATGATTAAAAAAAATTTTCATGAAAAAAATTATGGTTAGGCTTGTTAAGTTGTCGCTAATTAGAAAGTTAGGCGCTATTTTGTTCAACGCTATTTAGGTTTAGAAATACCCTCTCTAATATATAACTTTCTCTTTATTTTTTATTTTGTGAAAAGTTCTAGGAAAGGACTTTCGAAGGTCTCTCACTTGCCACAGGGCAACTTTATTTTTTGACGCTGAAAAGTTGAAAACATCATTTATGACTTTTCATGTGCCAGACAAAGATCCTAAGAACTTCAACCGTATAAATCCTCTGTTCTGAATACCAGAAATACGATTTATTGCTACTTCGTTCATTCTCACCATTCTTTTCAGGAATCAGAAAGTTGAAATGATTGCAAATTTCAGCTTCACATAGTAAAGACTAAATTGCTTTTTTTTTAACTCAAGGTTTCGAGGGTTCATTTACAAACTTGTAAAATCTTGAATGGATACTTTGGCATGGCCATGCCGCATAGATAACTTGTTTCATTGGGTCAAAAAAATATATATTTATTCTATCAAAAACTATATTACCGCTTTTCTAGTTAATAAACTTGTTGTCAGGATTAATAAACTTGTTGTCAGGATAAACGAAAATCCGACTTTTTGCAGCGACTCCTATTTCGACCTCTACCCCATATACAACTACTTCACCGTCAACGGGCACCCAAAATACGCAAAGTATTTTAGATTAATATAGAAAATGAAATGAGATGGTTTTAGCACCATCAACAACTTCACCAACCTGGTCGACGTCAACAACTTCATCAACCTGGTCGACGTCAACAACTTCACCACCCTGGTGGGGTTATTCAACAACCTGGTGGTCTTCTACTGTCTCAGGGATGTCCGGTTCCAATAAAGCTGGAGCAATGATTTTCAAACAATTTTATCCTCAATTGAAGGACCAAAAAACTCATCCAAAAGATGTCCGACAATTAAAAGGATCTGAAACCCGCTTTTAAATATTCTCGATTGAATGTTTTCATCTCCTTAAGTAAAGTTCTTTGTGTTCTTGAAAAACGATTATTTTGGAAAATAAAGTTGGAATATTTTATTTACACGGCGAGGTTAATTCAAGAAATGAGTCTTGATAGGAGAAAAAATAATGGATGAGTCTTGAAGGTAGAAATTCAGGCACAAAAATGTACTGCATTCACCTCAAACCCCGTTTTTTCACTGCAAATATGCCTGCCTACATAATCAAATTGACAACGTATAAAAAAAAGAAAACTTTTATTTACAACATTTCATATACACTCAACATAGAAAAAAATTTACAAAAAAATAGTTATTTTTTCTGCTGAATTCCGCGCTCTCTCAGTCTTTCAAGAGCCTGAAAAAAAAGTGTGGAGTGAAAAATAAATGATGAGAAACAGACCTTTTTCTGAATATCTTTGTCATCGTCGTTTTTGGCAGGAATATCGTAAGACTTCTTGTAGTATTCGATGGCTCTTTCCTTTTTACCAAGTCTGTCATATGTTTCCGCAAGGTAGAAAGCGTTGGCAGTGTCAAATCCTGGCTGAAAAAAGGAAATCTCGCTTTAACAAGTGATTAGGTTTTGATCAAACCTTGAGCTTCTCTGCCTGTTCGAAGTAGTGCAAAGCGTCTTCGTAGGTCGAATCAACAGGAAGTCCTGTGACTGTCTTGGCGACTTTCTTAGCGGCGTGTCCGATGTCGGCAAATGCGAGATGCCAAAGCCCTGTAGAAAATATTGAAAAACATTTCTTCTTCACACTTTTTTTTGACAGTGTTACGGAGGCGCGCCGTCAGTTTCGGAGTGAGGAAATTTTTTTGATGTTTCTTTTTTCGCAACTTGTTCTAGTTCTTTAGGTTGCAAGATAAGATACGTCACAAAAAGTACATTCGCTTTCATTTTATTACCGGAAAACCTATCCTGACTACCGTAATCCGACCGGCCGCCTTAAACAGGCGTTTCCCCCAAATGAAATTTATTATATTGATAAGATAAACGAACCCAGGACGTGCCACATCATAGGGTCATTTTTGTAGACTTTGATCGCCTTTTCAAGCTGCCCCCTGATTTCTTTCGCCTTGTCCGCGATTCCCTTCTTGCTGTCGCCGACATATTCGCTAACAATTCCATACCTGAACGGTACTTCCTTCTTCAAAAGAAATGAGAACGGAAAACTTTTCCTGTTACACACTCGAAAGCAGAAAAGACTCACAATTTGTCCGGTTTGAAGTTGCCGGTCTTGATCTCATTTTTCAGCTCTCGCTCGATTTCTCCGTAGGCTTTCTTCATGGCGCCTGTTTTGTCACCCAAATCTTCGGAAAGTCTCGACTTTTCCAGAATAGTTTTGACGAGCCGCCATAAAATCTCTGCCGTTTCGCTGTTGCCGACACTGGAATCAAACCAATCAATTACGATTGGTTGTTTAGAAAAACTGACGTGCTGATAACAGACTGAAAGTTCTCAACAAGGTATTTATCAAAGAACTGATCGGCCTCCCGGATGAGGTCGTCAAAGTCGGCGAACGACTCCTTCTTCGGCTCTTCCTTCTTCTTCGAGAAGAACGATAGTCCGAGTGACGTGCCGACGCCTCCACTACCGATGGCAGCTCGACGAACATTTGCTCGCACTACTGGGCGCTGGAACAAAACCCTTGAACGGAAGCCTAATTTCATAGGCATTCATAATTGATTCACTGCTTTTGAACTACATAGCCTTTTGGAAGACTATTAGAGTGTAAAAAATTGTCATAGTGATCAATCGTCCTTGCTGATAAGATTACGGTACATAGAACACCTCATAGCCAAAATGACTTGTTTACATGTAGAATTCTTCAACTTTTCGAAAGGATTTTAACGTGACCTTAATGTGTTTCGAAAAAACTCGAAAAACGCACAAATTCTCAGCTTCTCGTCTGTAATTAAGTAGGAAAGCTAGCCACTTTGGCCTATATGAATTTAATTTACGAGACATAACAACCAAATTTTGAAGGAATGAGAAAAATCTTGAGAAAGTTGAATTTTATTATTCAACTTGATATAATCTACCAGAGCGGATCTGAGTGGTAACAAAAAATATAAAGGAAACCTTTTGCTCAAGCTTTAGTCTTATAAACTCTTTATTGCAAATTTATCTCACATACGACCTGGAAAAATTGCATTAATGTAGGATTTCACAATTTAAAATTTGGGAAAAAAAAATTTACGCTGAAAAAGTCGCTGAATAGAATAATTAAATTGAAGTAAAAACCTGGGAAAAGGCCCGAGCTGCTCGAAGAATTTGAAAACCACCGCGTCTGAACATGTTTGCTGCTGCAACTGAAAGATCGATAGGCGGGGAAAACAACAAAAAATGTTTGTTGTTTGCGTGCGTTCTCATGGCGTCAATGTTGTTTGGTCTCTCTACTTTGTTTTTTTCTTTGTGCTTTAAAATTTTTGGGACTGTTTCGATGCTCTCTCAATCCTACATGTAACTCATGAAAATGATTAATCGCATATTAACGGATCAGTATAGAAACATAATACGTTTTTTTCAGACTTTTTCTGATCAGATTCAGATCTAAATATAGTCTGTTCAGATTTTGAATGTCAAGTTATCGCTCAAGATCCGCCCCTAATGGTGCGATAAACCAATCAGAGAGCGAGCCATCCACAGAGTGTTTTTGAATGACGTCATTGCACTTGACCTTAAAAATCTGAACATTATCTTACTGTCTCGTACATTATCTTGTCAGGACCCTTTTTTGATGACTCAAGCCAGCCGTGAATCAGCTATAGAAAGCAGATAGCAATAGTAAAGGATTTCCCAAATTTTAACTATAGCTGACTCACGGCTGGCCTGAGCCATTGAAAAATGGGTCCTGACACGATATAGTCTGTTCAGATTTTGAATGTCAAGTCGTCGCTCAAGCTCCGCCCATAATGGTGCGATAAACCAATCAGAGAGCGAGCCATCCACAGAGTGTTTTTGAATGACGTCATTGCACTTGACATTCAAAATCTGAACAGACTATAAGAGAAGAGACCGTTTCTGGTCGGTGGAGAGCGCAGTCAGGCCACGCCCCTTTGCGTCCCGATTAGGCCTTAAAAAAATATATATATATATATAACTTCTGTCTCTTCAAATATAGTCTGTTCAGATTTTGAATGTCAAGTGCAATGACGTCATTCAAAAACACTCTGTGGATGGCTCGCTTTCTGATTGGTTAATCGAGCCATTAGGGGCGGAACTTGAGCGACGACTTGACATTCAAAATCTGAACAGACTATACCGTGCTGGGTCTTTTGAAAATATATAATTAAATTTGATAAAATTTTCGAGTCGAAAGGCCTCTTTCATGAATTCAATGTTTCTATTCAACGAAAGCCTTCTGCAGCAAAAAATATTTCAGAGAAAAATTCTTGATATCTTAAGTTCGATTTATTTAATAAACAATGGCCAAAGAACCAAAACTGCGTGATAGAGTTTATATATGAAAGTTTCTTTATTTAACGGGACATTTAACGGAGCAGACAAGGGGAAGTGAAAAGGTAGAAAGATATTTACAATTATTATGCGACCAGCTCGCTGTCTTTGACTCCGTTCCGCCGAAGATTATCGTGAGCCTGAATAAGATACTTAAGTATTGAAGTGAGTTCCGTAAAACTTTTTTATGGATAGCGGCATCATCGGCGGTCAAGACGGACATTTTGAAAGCCTTCTTGTAATACTCCACAGCATCCTCTTTCTTTCCTAACCGGTCATAGACCTCAGCAATGTAGAAAGTGTTCGTGCTGTAGAATCCAGGCTGCAAAGGAAAAGATGAACTCGACGGTCATCAATTCTAGGATAACAGATATTTCTTCAGCCCTCATGAAGTAATGGAGCGCTTGATCGTAGGTGGAAGACGGTGGAGTGGCGAAAATCGTTTTTGCGACAAGGCGCGTCGCGTAGCCCATGTCGGCGAAGGCGAAGTGCCAAAGTCCTGAAAATCGACGGTTCCGGCTCTTTCGGTTTGATAGGAAGAACCGAGGATGTGCCAGGTGGTCGGGTCGTCGTAGTAGATCTTGAGCGCCTTCTCCAGGTGCTCCTTCACCTCGTGGGATTTTTCGATTCGAGACTTTGATCCTTGCAGTTCGCCCACATAATCGAGGATGATTGCGTACCTTGAAGGAAGTTAGTCGTTAGAACAAAAAAAAAAGCAAGCTTTTAGTGAATATAGTGCTTCATTCGCGCTCTCGTCATCACTTATATTTATTTATCTGTGTTTTATGGGTACGTTGATAACTCAAAAGAAACAGCAGATTTTTTTGAAGCCGTGGAAGTCTTAAGAGTTTCAGAGTGGTCCATATAGGGGTAAAACAAAGGTAGTCCCTATAGGGGTTTAGGTTCTGACCTCATATATCTAAAGCTCAAGTGGACCCTATAGTGATCTTTCTATTTGAAAACACGCTTTTCAGTTTTTCCCTTTAAAATGCTTCTTCGCTCAAAGTTAATAACGATTATCGACTAGCATGCCCCTAGACAACTTTTGCAAGCTTTAGTGGTCCCTATAGGGGTTGGTGAAGTAGTCCCTAGAGGGGACCCTACGAGGGACCACTCTGGAGTTCTTAAGATACAGGTTTAAAAGAGCAACGGAAATTAAATGTTCTCAAAAATCAAAAAAAAAAAATTTACAGATTTTCAGTTGAAATTGGACATGAAACAGGAAATTGAGAACGTCTTCAAGTTAAGGCTCAAAATTCAAACGATATGAGAGCACCTCACCGTCTTTTCTGCTTATATTTGAGCATTTCTCTCAATATTTTAACACAGGAACTAAAGTCGAAAAATTGAGGAAAACTGTTTAAAAGAGTGATTGTGCAAAAAAAAAAGAAAACGGACCATTTGTGAGCCCCAAAACAGCCACTCTCTGGTTCATGAACTAGGGCTTTCTGGACGACGGCGAACGCCTCCAACATGTACTGCTTTTTCTCGGCGACGTCTTTTGAGAGCTTCGACTTCTCACATAGAACTCTGGCGAGACGCCACAATAGTTCAGAGTTATCACTGGATCCGAATCTTTAATAGAAAAGAGTTCAAAACTTTTTTCTTGTTAGCCATAGAATATTTAAAAAAACTATGGAATACTTAGTTTATCCACAAAAAAACTTTCTGAGTTCCTCAAAAAGCACAGGAACCAATTTTATCACACGGTGAAATGGAAAAAAACTCCGAAATGTTCTGATTTTGAAAAATATTTTCTATTTTTTTATGCCCGATCAAAGTGTCTCCCAGTGCTATCTGGATGGCTAAAGAGAATTCAGAATCTTATCAAAGTTTTTTTCAGGTAATGCAAAACGTTTGCATCATTTCAAACTCGAGCTTTCAAATAAGTTTAATTAATTATTTTCAGATGCGAATCTCGTTATAATATTCTAAACATCTAAAAAAACCAACTTTTTGAGGATGTTGTAGGCGTTGTCAATCAGATAATTATCGTATAGCTCATCCGTGTCTCTCAAGACAATGTCGTAGTTTTTGATCTTCTGAGCGGTTTCTTTTGATTGCGTCTCCGTCGGTTGCTTCTGACCCGAGGAGAACAACGAAAAGCAGAAGGAAGTTCCGGCTCCACCGGCTGCTACCCGTCTAACGGACTTTTTCTGGAACAAAAGAGCTTGAGCTACTCAATTGAATAAAGATTATTTGTTATTGAAACTCTGAATTCTTAGTTCCGAATGATTTGATAATGTTGATAAAAAGTTTTTTTGTGAAGGAAGATTTGTTCAAAAAAAGCGATAATTTCAAAATCATCATTAAAAATGAGGAAAAAAATAAGATGAAAAAAACTCACTCACCTGAGAAAAATTCCTTGCCAATTTGAAAGCGCGTTGTGCCGTGCGTCCAAACATATTCGTTGACTGTTAACTTTCCTCCGAAACCGATTGTTAACAAGAATTATTTACAGTCAAAGATGAATGATAAGAAGTAGATGTTGTTTGCAAAATTCTGCGAGAATTCAAAAGCGCCAAAGAACCCCATTTTGAGTTGTGGTCTCGCAGCGTGAGGCTCCGCCCACTTTCTCGGCCACCGTCCATGACCATTTTCGCTCCAATGATAAATTTCTCATCGCGTGATTTTACGAGAAATAATAACTTTTTTGTTTTATTAATTTTTCTTCCGTCAAAGATAATCAAATATTACTTTTTCTGTGTGTCAAAGTGAAGCGCGTGATTTCAACCTTTTAAACAGAAAGAGCGCTCATAAAAGTCTTATAAATGTTCTTCGTTTTTACGAAGTTTCTGTGACATATCTGCGCTGAACGTATTAAAATAAATCGCGTTTATCGGGATCAATTTTATCAATCTTAATTTTCGATTTTCAAACTCCCAGTAAAATTAACTTTTTCGTTCCAGATGGGTACTTTTACTTTCAACTACTTTCTGAAAACCGCTTTTTGGGACAAGAAAGGATACTGGGCGGCATCAGTGGCCATAATATATTTCTCTCGTCGGTGGGAAGAAGCTGGCTACGATAAAGTCGAAATGATGAAGGTTGGGATTAGGAAAAAATTTCAATTCAGAGAAGGCGTCGATCCTCTTTTTGATAAAAGTCTTTTTGAATCAATTTCGACGGATGACTGTCCACTTTTCACGCAGTATAATTCTAGAGTATTATGTTTTCACTGTTCAGTTTTTTGTTTGAACTAGAAGAAAACATTCCTCAAAGCTTTCAATAAGCATAAAGTTTTTCAATCCATTTAAAGATTACATTCAACGTATATTAGATAATCAACGATTTCCGAACAACAATTTAGTATAAAAATTTTGTTTCTAGCGGACACTTTGGATTATAAAAGATCGTATTCAGGGCCACTCACGGATGTACGCCGACCGTATCAAGCAGATTCCGTACCATAACGATGCGTGGAAATATTGATTTTTTTTTCCTAGTGATCGATCGACTTTTTGAATTCTCGTTTTAGTTTTACAGTCATTTTAGATATAAATTTGTTCCATTTTTGCTTTTCATTTGTTGCTACTGTGGCGTTATCGCGCTGAATATTTTAAACACTTTTATTTTCATTGATTCAGCCTAAATTGAAACTTTGAAGATCATGCTTGCCGAAAATGATGAAGTCGGACCTGCTGAACCGGGCGACGCCGATTCTGATAACCCCGAGGTTGCTGAACAAATTTACTTGTTCATTCTTGTATTTCAGAGCGATGATGAAGATCAAAGCGACAAACCGTGTGATCAATCTTTGAGAGGCTCTCTAACGTCGTTAGAGGTGCTTTTTTCATCAAATCGGGATTTTTTGGTATTCACAGTGTCCGGGTTCATAACTTGAATTTTCGTGATGAGAGAGTTTCTGAAAATTTTTTATTCGAAGATGTCTTATCAATCATTAAATTTATAGGACGACCAGAAAACAGTGACAAAAAAGTTGCGAACTCAATACCCAACTGTCAGAGAAAGAGCATGGGTAAGAACTGTTTGAAAGAAAAAAAAAACCATTGGATTGGGATTTAGAGTGTCTCTTTCCCGAGAAAATGGGACAAAGGAAATGGTTCTTCGGTTCTCTCGGTGACGTCACACGGCCTACGATTGTCTTATCACGAAGGTAAGTTTATTGAAACTTCTTAACGTCTTTAGGATTGTCACTTGTTCCCTTTTTCGAAACTCAAAAATACAGTTTCAATTTTTTAACTTGACCACAGAAAGAAAATTTTTTTGCCGTTTCTGCAATATTTTTCTTCGAAGATAGCTTAGATGAGTCTAGGAGAGCTCCCAGCTCAGGAACTCGAGAATGGTTGGGGGACCCTGAGAGGGTCCTTTTAAGGACCATTCACATGCAAAAAAATAACCCTTTTGAATAAAAATTTAACGACCCCTATAGGGAGCCCTTTGAAGACCTCTTTACCAACCCTCTAAAGCTTGCAGAAGTGGTTCCTATAGGGGTTTAGGTTAGTGGTTCTTATAATGAAAATACTAGTCGACAATTTTCATGAACTCTATGCGAAAAACTAAACAATGGATCTTTTTAGAATAAAATTTATAGCCCCCTCTAGGGACCACCTTGGCTTTACCCCTATAGGTACCACTCTAAAATTCGTAAAAGAGGTTCACCGGGGTTTATGTATCGACCATTATCATTCAAAAGATGAGTCTTTAGGGACGGAAACGGCTCGTGACAAGAAAGATTCGGCGTCGATAAAGACGGACAGTCCGATTCCGACGACCTGCGGCATCTACTATTTCGAGATAACAGTTGTGAAGGCCGACAAGGGCCAATTAGGCATCGGGCTGACCAAGAAAGACGGTCCGACCAACAGGATGCCTGGTGAGTGCGACGGGATGCGAGGGATGAGGGGGATGTCCGCAGGCTGGGACCGCAATTCCTTTGGCTACCACGGGGACGACGGCCACTTCTTTTCCTCCTCTGGCAACGGCGTTGAGTACGGACCTTCGTTCGGCACTGGCGACGTCGTCGGCTGCGGCCTCAATTCTCACGCTCGCAGTGTTTTCTTCACCAAAAACGGAAAGAACCTCGGTTTGTTCCTTTCGTCTAACTAAAAAAGGAAACCTTAGGAACTTTAAAAGATTCTGAAAGTTTCTAAGTCAAGTCTTTTTCTAGAGTTAAATCTCCTATAAAAAAACAAATTCCATTATTGTTTCTCATTTTTTCGAGGTTAAATATCATTAAAACGTAGCATATAAACTTTTATTCTTCGATATTTGATAAAAAAAGTGAAAAATAAACATTTATAGTTCATTTTTCGTGTTGTTTTCTTCGATTTAATGAGAAGAAAAGAATCGAATTTAACTGAAATCTTCTTTTCTAAGTTTTTTTTTTCAAATTTTTCACGGAGCTCAAATAAAAGCCAAAAAGTTTGACTTTTTCTATTTGTAATGTTTTCGATTATAGTGTGTTTTTTGAAGGAATCGCAACCGTATGCTCGAAAAATGTGAGCGGATTTTTTCCAACTGTGGGCCTTCAAATGCCTGACGTCATAATCGAAGCCAACTTCGGACACAAAGAGTTCGCCTACGACATTGATAGTCATCGAAAAGTAACCGGAAATGTTGGTTTCCCAACTTCACAAATTTTTCTTGAAGATATCGCAACAGCAAAATATCGAGGTGATCGAACGTGTGCCTCTTCCGGACGATATGAAGAACTGGATCGACGGGTTTTTTCCATCCCCGAAAAATAGCATCAATTTGTTCTCTCAGCACTATTTCTTCCTTTTTGTCCTACGAGGGAGGCGTGAAGACGTTGAAACTGTTCAATGAGACCGTGGCTGCGACGTACGACGAGAAGCTGAACAGTATATACATTCGGACCAGTCAGTTTTGTTTTTCGACCAGTTTTCCTAAAGTCGTTGAGAAAACGTTTTTCTCGAAAAACATGACCAAAACTTAGTAACTCCAGGGTGGTCACTATAGGGGCAGCCTTAGGGCCTTTGAAGAGTCCCTCTAGGGACCATTTTACCAACCCCTATAGGGGCCACTAGAGCTTGCGAAAGTGTTCCCTGTAGGGGTTTTAGTTAGTGGCTCCTATAGCCCTTATATACGCCTTTAATTTACATTATAGGGATCACTTTGTCGGTCCTTATAGGGGCTGTTTTTCCCCCTAACTTCTAAAGCCTATAGGAACCATTCAAGTTTTAGGGGTTAAGCGGTCAGAACTTAAAAACTTCTATAAGGACCACCTGGAGTTTACTCCTCCAGGGGCCAATTTTTAGATCCCTATAGAGGCCACCTTGATCTTACCCCTATAGGGACTACTTTATCTGTTTTTGTGAGATCCCTATAGGGACCACTCCAAAAGTTTCCCAGTTTCATTTTCAGAAATTCACAAATACATCGAAAGAGGGTCGAAATATGAGAAAATAAACGCTCTGATTCGACAATATTTTCCGAATCTCCGTAAACAGGATGACAATGTTCGCCTTCTGCTGTTTTGCTATCGCTTTGCAGAAACCGCTGCCGAGTTGGCCAGGGTTGGTTTTTTTTTTTTCTCATGCTGTATTATTACTTTTTTCTAAAGATTCAACGGTCGCATACGAAGCCAAAACGAGAGAGGAAAGGGAAACTGGTCAAGAACGGTTTCGTCAAAAACGGAATCTCCAACGAGAAAACCAAGGATTCGAATACCAACGGAAAGCAAATTGAGAAACAAAATGAAGAGGCTGTCGGTAGCGAGAAAAATGGCTCCGAAATATCTTCGATCAACGGATCCAATCAAAAAGAAAAGGATAATGGAAATGAGAGCGCGACGACGCCTACTATAACCCCTGCGGAACCTGAAAAACCAAGGAAAAATAAGACGAGAAAGATGCTCAAACTGCTAGGAAGAGAAGACGAGCTTAAACGGTTGGATGAAGAAGCAAGACGTGAGACTTGAATTTCATGACATTTGTTCAGAAAAAAAACTGATCAAGTATAATGATTCCATTTGTGGTATTTTTGTTTCTTTTGTAAAGCGCAAAGAGATCTCTGTAGGGGCGACCTTAGGATTCTTGGAGGGTCTCCTCTAGGGATCACTTTACCAACCCCTATAGTGGCCACTTTAGCAAAAGGGGTCCATGTGGGGGTTTTAGTTAGTGGCCCCTGTAGAGGCATGATAGTCGCTAAGCGAAGAAGCATTTCCATAAGAGAAACTGAACTATTGGACGTTTTTTGAATGAAATTGGAAGAACCCTATAGGGTTCACTTGAGCTTTGGGGGTAAGGGGTCTGACCCTTTTCTAAGGACAACCTTAACTTTACCTCTCTAGGGACCACTTTCCCGTTCCTTAAAGGGTTCTTTTCTTACCTAACCTCTATAGGGACCACTCTGGTGTTTCAAGAAAACATGAAACTTCCGAAAATTGGTCAAAATTCAGCCGATTTCAGCACTCAAATGCATCAAAGCAAAAACTTTGTATAAGAAAAGATCTCCCTTATACTTTCCTTTGCGTGAAAATCTACAATTTACTGAAGCTTTCAGTATTTTTTTTTTTAAGAAGCGGCTCTTTTCGATCCGAGTGCATTTGTGGCGCCTTCCTGCGCTCCGTCGACCAGCAAGGTCAGCGAGATCGACGAGGTCAAGAAGAGCCTTGTCAGCAATCCCCACAAACGCGGAAGGTCCAAAGAAGGTTTTTTATTCGTTTCACTTGAACGAAAGTATTCGTTGGCTGCAGAGACTTTCCGCAGAGACAAGTTGGACGCTTCGCCGGCCCGAAAATCGCCCGCGGTCACTCGGCGTCACGCAGAAAAGTTGGTTTTTTTTAAACCAGATAAGTGAAAATCTTGTACTTATTCAGGCTACCTTTTGACTCCTTTTTAATGAAGGACATATTTTTTTGTTATGAAAGTCTTAAAGAATCAGAATCTATAAATAAGCTGAAAATATTTTGTGCGGACCCTCTATTTTCAAGTAATTCTTTTGGCACAACTCACTCCTACAGGAGCCATTATAGCATTCAAAAGGGGCCCCCATAGGGGACATGCTTGTCGATAGTTTTGATGAAATTTCCATGCGAAAAACTAAACAAATAACCTTTTTTGAATAAAAATTGGAAGACCCCTATAGGGACGACTTAATCTTTAGGGGCTAAGAGGTCAGACCCTAAACCCCTATAGGGACCACTTTTTCGGTCACTATAGGGTTTATCACGAAAACTCCGAAGCAATTTTTGAATAAATTTATGTAGCCAATTAGATTTTGTTCAACGCCATTCTAATTGTGATACTGAAAATTTGAAAATGTAGTTTTGATGGTTTCTGTAGTTGTTTTTCACTGTCGATTCCTCCAAAGTCCACTCCATTCAGGTGCAAGAACACTGGCACAGGGACGCCGAGCAAAAACGGCCGATCGCCGAAAAAAACTTTTCGATCAGGACAAGAATCAGCCACTGGGGCTGTCCAAGACGGAGGTCTGCAAAAGCTTTATTTCTTAAAAATGTCGGGAGAATTGTTTAAAAATCACTGTCAGTGATGTTTTCCACAGAAATTTTTGTACAAACTAAGCAATATTTGCTTTTTTGGTTCATTTCAAAATGAGAGAAATTATTCTATTGAATCTTTTCGAAATCAAGAATCTAGTATCGTTTTGATATCGCACAGTTTGTTAAAAAATAGATCGAAGAAAAATTTTCAGTGACCCCTTCCAACGGAACCAAAAGAGAAATCGAAGAAAAGCACCCATTTGACGCCTCCAGAAGATTTTGACGCTGACGCGTTTCGGTATCCAAAGCTCTTTGAATTTATTCAAAAAAAGTTTTGCAGGGAGCGTATGACTGAACTCATCAGCTTCGGCGGCACGATCTTCAGATTCGCCTCCCAAATCACTGGCCTGAAGGATGAAACTCGAGAAATCGTAGAGGTTGGCTTCAACTTTCACCTTTAGAAACTCAACTGTGGGCTCTAACAAAATCTTGGCATTTTTCAGATCTCCCTGTGCTCCCTGGCCCAGCTCCGACCGCCCAAGAAAGTTCTGAACGTCGAACAGAGGCAATACATCGCGAAATGTGTCAGCGCCGCTATCCATGGTTTCCCTGACGTCTCAGACCTAATTATGACCCTCAAACGTGTAGAAATGTACGGAAGGGCGCCTCATTCTCAGCTCACCGGACTGTTCCTTGGTTGGCGTGGACTTCGAGATCGTATGGGAGTTTATCGCGTTCCTGCCGCCGCCTTCACTGGAATCCGCACTATGGTCCGTTTAATAGTAATCATGATTTATTTCATTCACAAAAATATCATCAGTGACAAATCAGGACTTTTTTAGACTTTTAAAAACGAACAGTCCTTTTGAAAACAAAAAGTGAATCTTGAAAAAGAATTGAGGCACTCTAACAAAAATGAGGATGAAACCCGCAGTGAACCCCGAAAAAGTGAATTTTTCGTTAATTTTACCCGGAGGTGCACCTAAATGGCGTGCACCCCTGGGGCAACCGCGCGGAAATGAAAAGCTGTTTTTGAGCTACCGTAACAGCTCAGGATGAAACAGTATAAAATGGTGATATTGGGAAACAAACCACTTGAAAGTCGTGTACGGAATAAGTACCTTAATAGGCATTTAAAACTAAGCGGGGTACACCTCTGGTTACTCTGCGGGGTGCACCGTTGGTTCGAGGCAGGGTGCACCGCAACTTTTGTTAGAGTATTTCAGAAATTATGCTTTGATCGTTCCTTGCTTTTCATTATATTATAATTCATGACTGCTATCTTTTATAAAAATTTAATAGCAACGTTTCCGTTCACATAGAAAGTGAATAGTTATCGATCTTAAACTCCGATGACCTTCACTTATTTCCACCCCCAATGGAGCGAATTATTGAGTTAAGGTACCAAAACCTTTTCATTTAAAGATTGAAAAAAAATTTTGAATGGAAAAATTGTGTTTTCCGATGAACACGGCATGAAATTTATGTATAGAAACGGTCAAAACGAACTTCATTGCAGTTAAAAATGGAGCTCCCCCCTGAGGAAAAAGAAAAAGTCGACACCGTCGAGCCGACGAACGACACGAACGGCGTCGCGATGCAAGAATAACTGCTTGGAAACTACTCACCTCATAGCTGTACATATAACCCCAGCCTCATATTTTAACCATCTTCTCCAATCAAAAGTCTCCTCGTCCTTCAAATTGTACACATTGTACCATTTTTATCGTAATTCCCTTCTTTTCCATTTAGGCCTTTTTATATTGATTTATCAGTGGTTTCATCATTTATATTGCTTTTCGACAATATGTCTGAGGTGTGCGTGTGCTTTTACCTTTTCTCATTGCCTTGTAATACTTTTTATCATTTAAATAAAAAAATTCCGAAATTTGTTTTAATTGTTAGTGTATTGAGTAAGAAGCTAGACAAGTACATGAATTGGTTTCTCTATCTATATAAGGTGAAATGGAAGATCAGATGGAGTCTGGGACGGCGCTGTACACAAAGAAGACGATTCTCGCTCCGATGGTTCGAGCCGGAAGAACTCCTTTGAGGTGCTGCCCTTGACATATGTGCTTTAGTGGCCCCTATAGGGGTTGAGGAAGTGGTCCCTAGAGAAGACCCTCAAAGGAAACCATAAGTTGCCCCTGTAGGGACCACTCTAGTAAGGAAGAGTTGAAATAGTAGTATTTTTTTTTTGATCTCAGTTCATTGACTATATTGTGGAAACCTAGGCCGAAAAAGTGGTCCCTAGAGGGGTAAAATTGAGGTGATCCCTCTAGCAATTAAGGGTCTGACCTCTAAGCCCCTTAAGCTCAAGTGGTCCCTATAGGGATTTTTTTAAATGTTTATTTTAATTATTCAGTTTTTTTCCCATGGAAATGCTCCTTCGCAGAGAGGTTATAAAAATTGTCGACTAGCATGTCCCCTATAGGGGCTACTATCTGGGGCCCCTTAAGGGATCATTTTTAAAGCTTTAGCGGTAAAGAGGTTTGTAAAGTGGTTCCTAGAGAGAGCCTCCAAGGGCCGCTGCAGGGACCGCTCTGGAGATCCTAAGAAGTTGAAGTATGTTATTTCCTTTTCAAGCCCCATTATCGCATCGAAAATAAATAAGTTTACCTGAAAAGTGCTACTGTTCACGTAAAACCAAAGTAAACCATTTTAACCTCGTCTCTGTACAGTTGAACTCTGAAGTTTCAGGATTCTCTCGCTGGATTATGGCGCCGACCTTTGCTACACTGAAGAAATCGTCGACCACAAACTTCTCTCTTGTGAGCGTATTCTAAACGGTAGGATATGGAATAAGGTCGCTAGGGAACGGGGTTTAAGATGCTGTCGGCACTATCGACTATAAAAACGGCGACGACATCGTCCTGCGGATAGCTCCAGAAGAGCGGGGACGGTGTGTCCTGCAGATCGGCACGAACAACGGCGAGAGCGCGGCGCGAGTCGCCAAATTCGTGTAGACATGTTCGCTCTCCGGCTTCAACCTGAAGACTTGTCTTCAGACAGACGGACGTCGCTGCGATCGACGTCAACATGGGCTGTCCCAAGCCTTTCTCAGTGCACGCCGGCATGGGCGCCGCCCTTCTCAGGCAGACCGACAAGATCAAAGACGTGATTTCGATCTTCTTTTTATAGCCGATTCGAAAGGATCTGACAGAATAGGAGAAAAATAGTTGATTTTTAGAGATTCAAAATTCCAGAGGGGTCCCTATAGAGGTTAGAGACCGAAAAAGTGGTTTCTATGAGGGAAAAATCAAGGTGGTCCCTAAAGGGGTTAAGGGTCTGTTCCCTTAGCTCCTTAAGCTTAAGTGGCCCCTATAGAGGTTTTTCGATTTTATTCACAAAAGGTTATATGTTTAGTTTTTCGCATGGAAATTTCATGAAAACTATCGACGAGCATGTCCCCTCTAGGGACCACTTTTGAATGCTTTGATATATCTTAGGAACTCCAGAGTGGTCCCTATATGGACAGTCTAAGGGGCCCTTGTATTGCCCCTTTTACCAACCCTTAGAGGGACGACTAAAACTTGCAAAAGTGGTCCCTATAGAGTTTTCAATTAGTGGCCCCTTTTGGGGATATGCCACTCGATAATGGTTGCGAACTTTGAGCGAAGAAGCATTTCCATGGAAAAAACTGAAGAAATAAGCGTTTTTTGGATAAATTGAAAGACCACTATAGTTTCCACTTGAGCTTTAAGGACTAAGGGGTCAGACCCTAAACCCCTATAGGGACCAACTTAGTTTTACCCCGTGAAGAGACCCCTTTTTCGGCCATTATAGGGGCTTTTTCCCCTACCCCTATAGGGACCGCTCTGAATTTCCTAAGATCTTTTTTCAGATCCTGACTTCCCTAGTTCAAGCTGCAGAAATCCCCGTTTCTTGCAAGATCCGGGTTCTGGATGACGTGAGTTTCGGCTCACCCTCGGATCATCACCGTTGTATCTTGACAGCCCAGTGACACGCTCAACTTGGTGCGAGAGATCGAAAAGTGCGGAGTGGCTGCTTTAGGGGTTCATGGACGTCGGAGAGAAGAGAGGAACCCTGATAAGTGCAGGTTTTTCTTGGCTTGAATATTCATTCCAAGTCACTTTATTCAAGAATCGAGGAAATACGAGAAGTCGCACGCACAGTCACCTCCATTCCCATCATTACCAAGTACGATTCGTGGCTATATTTCTAATGATTCTGCGCTTTTAGTGGCGTTTCGGGGGAAATCGACTGCTACGAAGACATCGAGAAATGGCGTGTTCAGACCGGCGCCAGCTCGGTAATGCTCGCAAGAAAAGCCCTCGCGACGCCGTCGATTTTCCGAAGAGAAGGCGTCCTCGAAAAGGACAAAGATATTGAAGCATTCCTGGACAAGGTGGTGTTTTTTGACGAAAAAGTCTCTACTGAACACCGCGGATCTGGTCCAAACTTCTGTGGTAAGTGGTCCCCTATAGGGGCCACTAACTGAAATCCCTTAAGCGACCATTTTTGCAAGCTTTAGTGGCCCCTAGAGGGGGCCCTCCGAGAGCCCTCAAGGCTGCCCCTTTAGGAACCACTCTGGAGTTCCTAAGTTTTCCGATATCTACCACAGCAGGTCGGACCAGAGTTCATCTCACTCCATCGTGAGCTGCACAATTAATCGAGAAGATTGGTAGGCCTGCAAGTACGACGAGAGCTACACGATGACCAAATACGTGGTGCAGAGGATCCTCGGCGCCGATCAGGAATACGATCCGCGTGGCCGGAAGACGGTCTGTGCCGGCAGTGTCTTGGAGATCTGCCGCGCTTGGGGAAAGGAGCAAGTCTACGAGGTTACTTTGAACTTCCTTTCACTTTTCCCAATTTTTAGCATTGCGCATTTTAGAAAATGCCCTTTGATGTACTGGATTTAAGATTGTTTTAATTTCATCTCAGGAATGGCACCGCGACCGTCAAAGAAGATGTTGTAAACGGAAAGCCCGGGTGACCGAAGATGGGACCACACTGATCGAAGTGACCTTCCCCATGTGAGGATCTCGGCCGGCCTCATAACTTATCTTGACACTCAGGAAAAAATTGAAAACGGCGCGACAAGCGGTACCGACGCCCAAACAGGTCCTCAACGACTACTGCGGCGAAAAGAGACTTCCCAAGCCCGTCTATAGTTTGGTCGGTGGCTCAGTATTTCTCGTTAATAAGGCTCATTGGACAGACGAAACGTGAGGACAAGCGTTACGTGGCGACCATCGAGGTGGAGGAGAGACGATTTCGCTCAGAGATTGGACAGGTGAACGTCCGGATGGCCGAACAGGTAGCCGCTCTGGCTGCACTCATCGGCCTCGGAATCCGAGAACGGCTGAAAGGCGAGTGGGAGGAAGAATGACCAAAAGAGGAGCAAAATTTAAGTTTAACTTTTCTTTTCTCCTGATGTTGTTGAGTTATTTTGTTGTACGAGTTACGGGATATGAAGATCAGAATAAGTTAAAAGGACCGTTGTTTTGGCATAAGCATGAATTTACAAGAAAAATAGAAGTGATGATTATCTAATTGGCATCGGATTTTTCGACGGCGAAGGGAGGGTCTACGACGATGTGGCCTGCGGCAACAATGGTGATGTCTTCGACCGGCTTATCATTGGCTCCTTTCTCCGTGTTTTCGACTTTTCTGACGACGTCCATTCCTTCCAACACCTGAGAAAACCAAGAAGTCCTCATTCGATAGTGCAACAAAACCTTTCCGAAGACGACATGTCTACCATCCAGCCAGCTCGTCTTCTTGACCGTTATGAAGAATTGCGAGCCGTTGGTGTCTTTGCCGGCGTTGGCCATCGACAACCAACCGGCGCCGTAGTGCTTCAGTTTGAAGTTCTCGTCGGGGAACTTCTCGCCGTAGATCGATCTGATCTTTCTATCATTGCGCAGTAATTCTTCTCAAATACTGACCTGCCACCGGTTCCGTCACCACGCGTGAAATCGCCTCCTTGGATCATGAAATCCGTGATGACGCGGTGGAATTTGCTTCCAACATAGCCTTCGCCCTTCAAAACAGAAGCATATTTTGAGATTTTACTGGCTTGGAATGCTGTATGAGCAAATGACCAAATCACGACTTTTTTTTGACGGCGTATACTTTTTTCCGTAAAGTGTAGTGTGTCGTGTGCATGCACTACGGCGTTCTCGCACATGCAGTGTTCGAAGTAATTTTCAAAACCATCTCTGAATTTCCGAATTTAGTTTTATTTTTCACTCTCTGGCGGCTATTTGGAATTCCACGAAACTACTTTGAATATGGAAACAGAAAAATTGCGTTTTTTTTTCTTTCAAATGAGAAATCGATTCGTCTCATGACCCATTGAACATGCGCCTTCAATATTTCCTGTATTTTACGCTTGTTTCCCATAACGTCACATGGGAACGGTAGATATTTTGATTACGCCCAACTTATTTTTGGTTTTGCATTTTCTTCCACTAATAAAAAAGCCGTGAAATATAAAACGATGAGAACAAAGTGACTTCATAAATATATCCAATAATTTGAAAAATGTGTTATAATCCAAAACCTTAGGTTTCTTGGCAAGTCCAATGAAGTTTTCGACAGTTTTGGGAACAGTCTTGCCAAAAAGGCCAATGGTTATACGACCGATTGATTTGCCTCCAATTTCGATGTCGAACCAAACCTGGAATCATTGTATCAATCAAGAGTATTGAGAAGGGTGTACTAGCCTTATCAGTGACCTTTGGCCCTTTGGGAGTTTGATCTTGCTGAGCAAAGGCACCCGTGACACACAAAAAAGCTATTAGAGGCGCTAACATCTGAATTGAAACAAATTCTTTATGAGGTGGAAAGGAAACGGAAAATTTTTGGAAAAGAGAGCCACACACGCTGACCGCGTTTGGACAAAGCATTCGATAACGTGGCTGAGCGGGAAATTTCGATTTGACTGCAAACATAAAGGTAGGAAGTCGTTTGGAACAGTTCGTTCGAAAAATCGTTTGGAATCGAAAAGAAATGTTAAACTTTTCATTGCCTTTGAAAAATATCACAAAATTCCCAGTATTATTCAAGCTGTAAAATACCCATTGTGTTGATTGTAAACAAAGTTTCCCTAAATGATGAGATCATGAAAGTGAGATGAATATGACGAAAATTGCACAAGAACAGAAAAGCTCAAAAATCAGATCAAACTTCGATGGAAAGCTCTGAGAAATTGTAAAGCTCATTTCTTTCGCTTCTTCTCCACGGCGCTCGTCTGAAAATACCAGATGGGAATAGACGAAAATGTTTATATTATCGGGAAGCCTTTTGGAAACGAGGTTTTAGAGAAAAAACATCGAATGGAAATGTTCTATTAATTGGAAACGAACCATGCCGACGGCGATTCGTTTCTTCTCTTCTTCAGTGAAGCCCTGAGGTAATGGCGATTCTGGTCCGCCCGTAAGCCGATTACGCAAAAGTTTTTGACGCATAAACTGCAAATAAGGAGGAATTTGAATAGGATGAAGCTTCGCACCTGTTGGAGTAGGACTCTTTTGCACCGCTGCTTGACGGCCAGCGCCAGGTCGAGCCACGTCCAGTTCTTCTCGTGGAACTCGCACAGGGGGAACAGAAAGTTGAAGCGGTCGACGTCGGTCAAGTTTTTCTCCTTGTTTCCCTACAGAGGATGGTTTCCCAGGATGAAAGAAATTTGGAAAAACGCATACATCTCGTTTTACTTTTTTTTGCTTTGAAATTAAAATAAGAATTTGAATTTTTCAACGCATAAAAGCTTCGAAATGATACCTATGAGAAGTTCCCGACCCAAGGCGCTTCAAAACCTTGAAAAAGCGTTTTTGTCAATTTCGCGGTCTTTGAAGCTTTCATCAAAAAGTTCAACTGGGGGAAATGTTTCCTAATGGAAGTAATTATCACGCCCACTGATTGACTAACCTTATAAGAAACGACGAAAGAAACTTCCGGGATTTTTATGTACAAAAAGTGATTGATCTGGTCGGCACGTTCACGCATCCGGTCGATGTCATCCTTGACGTCTCCAGTCTGGAATGACCCGGTTTCGCGTTTCCCAAAAACCATACCTTTCCCAGGTAGGAAACTTTCTTCTCGTTCTGACTCTTGTTGCTTCGCATGCTCCAGGTGTTGGCGATCCGACGAGTGAATGAGAATTTCGAAGCCTCTCCTTCGTTGGAATCCAAGTTCTCCTGGTTGTGAATGTTGCGGCCCGGGAAGAAAAACTGCATCATCTTGTCGAAGAGCCGATGGGTGATGCCGACCACCATCGGCGAGATGTTCAGCTCGAAGTGTTCTTTGACGCAGATGCCGCCGACCGGGGGCATGTCGCGCACGAAAAGACGGATTGCCGGTTGTCCCAAATGTTTCGAGTCGTCGCTTAATTGCGAAGAGTGAAGGTTTTGTGCATCTCAGATTTGATCAGCTACCATGGAACACTTTCATTCGGTTTAGTCACACAGTAAGAATCCTTTACTAGGACTAAAAGGTGCATCGTCATATATAAAATCATTGAAACATGTTTCTTGCTTTGAGAGTTATGAAGTCTTGCTACTCAGGAAGTTTGACCCCTATAGGTTCGGGAGAAAAAAGCCCCTATGGGGGCCGAAAAAGAGGTCCCTATAGGGATCTTTCGTTCTCATTTAAAAAACGCTTATTTATTCAGCTTTTGCCATGGAAATCCTTTTTGCAAAGAGTACATAAAAATCATCGATTATCATCTCCCCAAAAAACCCCTAGAGGGACTACTTTTGCAAGCTTTAGTGACCCCTATAGGGGTTGTTAAATGCGCTAGAGGAGGGACCACTACCTAGAGGGGACCCTCCAACGGCTTCTAAAGTTGCCCCTTTAAAGACCACTCTGGAGTTTCTAAGTATGGTTCCTCTGAACTTGCCAAAAAAAAAACTGTTTTGTATCAAAGAGAGATCTGATAACCATATGAACTCTACCTTTCTTTTCTAAAGATTAACTTAAACATACTATTCTAAATATTCTTTCAATACGAAATTCAAAAATATTTCTTCCAAGCCTTACAACTTCAAGGTCACCGGGAAGCAAAAACGAACCGATGTAAGGTGTGAGGGTAGGTAGCCTCAGGCAACAAGTTGGTGACGCGGATGGAGCCGATCTCGAACAGGTGCTCTCCTGAATTCTCCATGCGAATCGTCCGAGTGTACAGGAAGTTGCGAATTTGCGTTTGAGCCAGGGCGATCTGACCGTCATTTTCAGTCAACTTCCAGATGCAGTCTTCGAAGCACACCTTGAACTTTCAGTTAGAGGAGCTCATTCGGAACAAAATCGTTTGAAATCCAATCATTTACAACTATTTGAAAATTTTTAGTTAATCTTTCCTGACTCGAAAGGCAAGATAGGTTGATAGGCAAGGTTGAAGCGTTGCGTGTGCGAGGCGGCTCTTGGCGGGGATCCCGAGGTCAAACACCAGCTGAGACCCCGTTTTAGCACGGCTGAGCTATAGCTGATTCACGGCTGGCTTGAGCCATCAAAAAGGGTCCTGACAGGATAATGCACGAGATAGTGCCTGGTTAGTGGAGAGTGCAGATAGGCCACACCTTTTTGCTTCTCAAGCTAGCCGTGAATAAGCATGAGAGATGATTACCTATGACCTCAAGGTCCCCGCCAAAAGCCGCATCGCACACGCAACGCTTCACTCCTGCTAACCTCGCCTTTCAAGTCCATGATACAAAACATCGGTAAATATTAGATACTCAAACTTTCCTCTTGGTTTGTTAAAAAAAATCCTATAAATTTCTTCGTATTTCACACAAATCGAGACACGGAATTTGAATCTAGCAGGATCACCTCGAAGCGACGAACGAGCGGCGCGGAGGCGTCCGTTTCCATTTCCTGCACCTCAGCCTTGGACGCATTCACCTGTCGCTGTTTGAAACAACTGAAAAAAGCCTTTTTCGACTACGATTTCAAGTTAGAACGAACCTAATGTAGGTGGCCAGCTGATCCGACACCACGAGCATCAATTGTTTTTTCTCCTCCATTTCAGTTTCAATACTTTTTCTCCTATCTTCACTCAGAGAACTGTCGTCCTACAAAAGGTGCCCGATTTTCAAAGTTTAAACGTATTATCTTAGAAGTTCCAGAGTGGTCCCTATAGCGGTTAGGGAGGAGAAAAACCCTTATAGGGGCCGAAAAAGTGGTCTCTTTAGGGATGAAATTAAGGTGGGCCCTATAGATGCTTAGGGTCTGACCCCTTAGCCCCTAAAGCTAAAGTGGTTCCTTTAGGGGTAAAACCAAGGTGGTCCCTATAGGGGTTTAGGATCTGACCCATTAGCCCCTAAAGCTCAAGTGGAACCTACAGGGGTCCTTCAATTTCATTCAAAATCCGCTTATTTATCCAGTTTTTCCCATAGAAATGCTTCTTCACTAGCATTCCCCTATAGGGACCACTTTTGCCAGCTTCAGTGGCCCTATGAAGATTGGTAAAGTGGTCCCTAGAAATACCCACCAAGGGCCCTAAGGTTGCCCCTATAGGGACCACTCTGGAGCTCCTATATATCTTCAATTGCCCAAAAACCAACGTTTTGCGGTTCCTGCTCCTGATGAAGGTAAAATATCTGGCGTTCCAAGTACCTCACAACCGAGACGATTTCTCGCAAGTCCGACTGTAAAAATTGTATTAAAATGGGATCTCTGGACAGCTTTTATAACCTGAAATCGCATAATTTTCTGTCGAAGTTCCCCCATGTCCATAATCTGCGACTCGAAACGAAGCCTTCGTCGTTTTTCGGCTAGTTCCTGGAAGAAATCGAAGAAAGGATGGTGATTTTTTGGGGAAAAAAACCTTTTTATTTGGGTCGACAAAGAGAACGAGATTGTTGACAATGTCGACGACCATTTCATACTGAAAAAAAAGTTCAAAAAAGTTGTTTCAGTTGAAAGAAGTACTTTTTAGAGCCTTTCATTGATAATCGAATGATTTATTTGGAGACGTACAGAACTTCCTTGGCAAGAAAGAATTCAAAGTCGGAGAGGAAAAAATTTGATTTCCCGCAAAAGGGCGCTCTGCAGTAAAGTTGCTCTTTGGACAACACGCTCGAATTTTCGCTTTTTTCAATTTTAAATATTTTCTGTTGTTACCAAAGCTCTAAGCACATCATTTTTTCTTTTATTAGTGCAACTTTTTATGGCGACGATTAATAATTTCTACTAATCCCCTAGACTTTAACAAAGGGTCGCGCGCAAGTCGGTTAGTGGTCGGGTGCACTTTTAAAGCAGCCCTTCCATTACCTGTTCTGAATTGCTAGTTGCTTCCAGCATGTTGTGCTTCAACGTGAGGCAATCGACTCCGATTTCATCAGCAGCCATCACTCTTTTGCTCTCTTCAACCTAAAACTCACGGCTTTTCCCTCAAACTTTTCGAGAGGAGACCTTCGGAACAGCTATATCTTCGCTGGTTTCGGTTTTCAGTTCATCGGAAAAGTAGCAAAAGTATATTTGGCAGCTGCAACGCGACACGATACGTTGCAGTTGCGACTTTTCTCCATTCGATGTTTCTGAAATGAAACAATGGAAAATTATCCGAGGAGAGTGGTTCACCAGGTTGAACGACGCCGCCGACGGCTTCCCCAGAAGCGGAGAACTTTTGAACGAAATCGTCGGCGAAACCAGTGTCTTGCACCCTCTCTTCTATCACCTACAGGAGAAAAAAAGATCCCTAATTCTGTTTGGATCGAAATAAACCTCTCGTGGCAACCATCGAAATTTCTGCTTATTCTCTCCAGTGACCGAGATGGGAGCAAAGTACTAAAATGTATCTCAAAATTTGGAAGAGAAGAAGTTTATACCTGCATTCCTGAGAGCAAAGCGCTCCACGACTTCTTGCTCAAGAGCAGTCCGCTACGCCAAACGCTTCGATGAACCTAGAAACAGGGCGGAAATTAAAGAGGGACTGGGTCGGGACGGACATTCTGGAGGAGCTGTGCTTTGGCGGCAGAGACCAGCAGGAAGCCGTCTCTCTCGCAGCCCTTGAGCACGAGTTGGCTGTTGAACAAGTCGACTTGCCAGTTGAGAAGTCGCACGTCATCCGCCGTACACTGCTGCACTCCCACTAGCGAGTCGATCGGGACGTCCGTCGCCTGAGAACTTCCCAAAATGCAGCCGATGGGAATGATATAGCCGAGTCACGGCTAACTTGGGACGCTAAGGGGCGTGTGGCCTTTCTGCGCCCTCCACCAGCCAGGCACTGCCTTTTTTCCTATCGTGTCAGGACCCTTTTTTATTGCTCAAGCCATCCGTTAATCAGCTTTACCGGAAATTCTGTTCAACCTTCCGTTTCCATAGTTTTTTTTCTAGGAATCGGGGTCTTTCATACCGAAGCTTCTAACTGAACTCCGTTTATACAAGGTATGAATCAGAAAAAATACAGTACCGAAACGACTGAAATCCGAACTTATGCTTTCTCAGGTAAAACTGGTCCTCCTTATTGGAAACAGAACTCTTCACATAGCTGAGCAGTGGTTCGCCAAAACAGATAAATTTCCGACTTCCTCAACAATATTCTCTTTGCAAGGACCTGTTCACAGTGAGCGACGAGTTTGGTGCCGGCCTCCTCGATGAGTTGCGTCAGCATCCATTGGTTGGCGTCGCTCATGCTGTAGCCTCGACGATGTGCCTTCCATTCAGAATATTAACTACGATCAACACGACCATCAAACTTTGTTGGCTTCCTCGCGTTCCCGATTCAATTCAGCCACCTTTTTCTCTCTTCTCGACGCCTCCTCCTCTTCCAGATGCACCTGAAAAGCTCGATCTGCAGAAAAAAGCAGCATAAAAGACCAACGTTGAGAATTTTCACGGCGTCGTTACTCAGAATCCTCCTTAACATGTGGGCTCGATGAACGCCGTCGGCAATAGTCAAGCAAGAATTGCGGTTCTCGGCAGTCCACGACATCTGATGATTTTTCTCATGAATGAATTTTTTGTTGGAAACTTTGAGGTCGTAGGCGGTGAGCTTGTGGACGGGCGTCTCCTTCTCCTTGCCGGGGTAGGTCTCTCTTGCGTACTGAACTCGACTGAAGCCCAGGAGAAAGGTCTCGTCGATAGGAACACCGTCTGGAGGCGGCGCCGACGTGGTTCCGTAGACGTGGACTTGCGTGGCCCAGAGGGTGCAGGTCATGTGCTGCACCTCCCAGGAATAGACCTTCCGCCGACGGACGTTCATCTCCTGGAGGTCAGAGTTTTGTTCGTCGTGGAGAAAAAGCCAGCCTACACGATTCAATGACGAGTGCTGTACTGACTGACGGAACGAAGCCGTCATCTGAAGTCCGTCGGAGAAGACACGGAATCCGAAGGCCGAGGAGTGCGACATCCAGTAAGTCACAAAGAACTTTGGAAGTGTGACGGAGACTTGCATTTTTCTGAAAACTTTGAACTGCAAAAAATGCACCTGAAACTTTTTGTTTTTGTACAAAATCCATTCGGTGGATACTTAAAGGCGCAGAAGTTTTGCATGACCTTTAATACGATGATCGAGGATTTTTAAACAAGCATTTGAGAAAGTCTAGATTCAAGAAAGCCCCCATATGAAAGCTAAGTACAGCTGATTCACGGCTAAAAAAAAGGGTCCTGACACGAAAAAAAAAGAGATAGTGCCTGGCTGGTGGAGAGGCAGACAGGCCACGCCCCTTTGGAGTCCCAAGCTATCCATGAATCGACTATAAAATTGTTTGAAAAACTAAAAAAAAAAGTTGAATTTCTTTGAAAACTCCATTTTGATTGTACTTATTTCTCAATACTCAAAGCCAAAAAAATTTTGCAACTGGAAAAAATTCGAAAAAAAAAATTTACCCGAAATGCTTGCTCAGTTGCGGCTTCAGAAGTGCCCAGTTGCCAAAAACTCTTCCTCTGCGAACGTTTCGATTTTTCATCGTCAAAGTTTTCTGCAAATGATATAAGAGCTGTTCCAAATCAACTCGGAGATCTACCAATAATTGTTCGATACACCTGAAGGTGTTGGCATAGAGAAGGACGTTGGGCATTTTCTCCGCAGAAGTGCAACTTCCAGGGGACACTTCAAAGTTGAAGGTGACGTTGACGCTAGAAGAACGAAACGAGCGGAAGGAGTCGTGTTGATCCACCTGGGACATTCGGAAAATGATGTTTTAGGTCACGTTTGCCTCACGGAGGAATAATGAGGTAGTCGTTGAGGAGAGCAGTATACAACGGAATGGTGGTCATTCGGATCTCCAGCACAAACCCAACCTGAATCCCACACTAAGAAACACAATTATATTCTCCCACACCTAGTAAGATCTTGAGCCGAACATCGGGCAGCATCAAAACTCGGGAATCGTCGTAGCGCGAAGCAGTCCTCATGAAGACCCGTAGACCAGACTTGACCCGAACTTCTCCCAAAGCCCAGTCCAGCCCGAAGTCGTCCCAACACCATTCGACCGTTTCTGTTTCGTTGTATGGATCCGTAGAAGCAAGCATCGTCGTCACCATCTGATGCCAGGATTAGGAATTTTAGAGTTGTCCCTATAAGGGTTTAGTGGCCGAAAAAGTGGCCCCTATAGGGATTTAGGGTCTCTAAAGCTTAAGTGGTCCTTAAGGGGTCGTTCAATTTTATTCGAAGAGGGTTTTTTTCTTAGTTTTTTGCATGTCAATTCTTCTTGGCTTAGAGTTGATGAAAATTATTGATTAGCACGTCCCCTATAAAGACCACTTTCGCAAGTTTCAGAGGTCCCTAGAAGGGACCCTTCAAGGGCTCCTAAGGTTGCCCCTCACAGAACAGCGCTAACTTTCAAGGTTCAATAAAAGACGTTGAAGTTTTTTTATCCGTTTTTTATACTTCTGCTATATAAGCTATATACGAAAACAAGCATCCTAGTAATTAATGGAAACCATGTCTACTTGAAAATGTACCTTTTCACTGGACCAGAGTAGTCGTCCATGGAGGAGCAGTCGCATTTTATCCCAGAAAGGTAGAGGAGGAGACGGATCTTTGGACGGAGCCGAGATGTTGTTCCAGTTGAGGGAGATCATCGACAGACATGGCTCCCAACAAGGTCCGTAGGTCGCAGTGAACTCCGTACTCGCTGAGAAACGCCTTAATCTCTCCTACATTCGATCCAGGTCTCACCGCACTGGAGGTCGTAGTAGAACTTCAGAGGGGACATGTTCCGTTGGATGACGTGGGTTGACCACGGAGAAGGCACTGGAATGGACGATTCGCGCAAAGAACGGCCGCCTTCTGAAATTCGTTCAACCTTCGCTTCCAACGGTTCTTTTGTTTGTTCCATCGTTCTCTCTTGCTCTGATTTTCAAAGATTTTTGGATTGTGGTACTCATATCAAACTTTCAAAAAAGTAATCGAGGTACAAAAATATAGTCCGTTCAGTTTTTGAATGTCAAGTAGAATGACGTCATTCGAAAAGCTCTGCGCATGGCTCGCTCTCTGATTGGTTTTTTTTTCATTAGGAGGCGGAGCTTGAGCGAGAACTTGACATTCAAAATCTGAACAGACTATATTTCACTGAGTCCGTTCGCCACGACAGTTTTCCCGTGTCTGCGTCTCTCTGTTCCCTCGCCGGCGAGGTCACAGAAACGCAAAAATAGCGCGTCAAAAACAGAGGGTCGTCGAGAGACGAAGAGGGCGCAGAGAAGTCCCGCTCTTTCAAATCGCGGAAAACGGACTATACTCAGGCGATTCCTGGGAAGGTGTTCGGAAGGTAACCAGCAGGTGGTTGAAAAGTCAAAGAACTCTAGAAGTCCTAGAGAAGGCTTTGGTAAGGTGTTCAGAAGGTTATTGGATGGTCTTTGAAAGGTAATAAAGTGAAAATGCCTGCCAGAAACCTTCCAGCACTCGAAGGTAAGTAGAAGTTTTGGAAAGGTATATGGAAGAATTTTGACCCCTTGCTGGACAGTTTCCAAACGCCTTCCGAGGAACCGGAAGCAGAAGCTTCTTAACTACCTGTTACCTGAGTTTTTTGAGCCTTTTACCTGAGGTATTTGTTAATACAAGTGCGATAAAACCATTTTTAAGGAAGTCAGACACAGACCTTGGAACGTCTCGGCGCCCACCAGAGTCCCGAAGAAATGCAAATCTTTCGCGTCAAGATACTTCATCGAGTAGTCCTGAAAGAACTGTGGAGGATTATTGAAAGCCCTCGCGGCACCTTGAAATTGATGGTCCACTCATCGAGGTCGAACTCTACGGCGCGAGCCCACAAGGTCGAAAACTGGAGTCCATCTTCGGGGAATTCACTGAAAGTCCTTCGAAAAAGGGTTCAAGAAGGCGAATACCTAAGAGGATCGAAAATTTTCATGAGTTCGACGCATCTATCAGTGCCGTGGAGCGATTTATCCGCAAAAGCTCTCATGCTCCAGCCAGTCCACTTCGAAATGAACAAGGGTCTGGAACAGACGTAGAAAAAGTGGGGACAAAACGAACCTCTGATCCAGTTCTGTCCGGTTCCACCGTTGGATGTAGATTTCGCTGTTCTTCTGCAGCAGACTCGCCATAATCTCATCGATAGTCTCCTCTGAACGACTCCGTTGGGAAGGAGAATTTATTCTAATATTCGATTATCCTATGGGGGTGTAGCGCAACAGGTTGTGAACCTGGGCTTCATAATCCCTAGTAATCACAAGGGCGGACATGTCTCTGAAACCAGTCCACTGATTATCACTAATATCAGGATAGGACCTCGGTTATACTCCTTAGGAATTCCAGAGTGGTTCCTATAGGGTTTAGGGGGAAGAATAGCTCTATAGAGGCCGAAAAAGTGATTCCTATATGGGGTATAATCAAGGAAGTCCCTTTAGGGGTTTAGGGTCTGACCCTTAGCCTCTGAAGCTTGAGTGGCCCCTATAGGGGTCTTTCAATTTCATTGAAAAAACGCTTATTTATTTAATTTTTCGCTTCTTTCCATTGAGTACACAAAAATTATCGATCAGCTTGTTCCCTATAGGGGCCACTAACTAAAACCCCTAGAGGGACCATTTTTGCAAGCTTTAGTGGTCCCTAGAGAGAACCCTCCAGGTGCCAATGAATTAACATCCCAAGTGAGAGATTACTTACTGGAAATAAGCGGAACTGTTTTTTTCAAGGCGATCAGTCGTTCTTGAAGAATTTGGCTTCGGCGCTCGCATTCGTAAACCTGGAACCACAGGTAAACTCTGAGAATCACGTAGAGTTTGACCTCGTCTTGCTTGAGTTCATGGCTCTGCTGCAGCCTCGTTTCAAAGTCGTCGTCTTCCAATTCGAGTATCACTTCCTAATGAGACATTATCAGTCCGATCGTGGATCAAAAGTGTGGAGAAACACCTTGAACTCGATGCGAATGTCACTTGGAAGAGGAGATTCTGCCGTGAACGGTTTCTTTTTCACCTCATGCACCAGTTTGATCCATTTGAAAATATTCACAAACTGAAAAATATTCTCTAAGTGGACTTTTAAAGGAAAACCTCATCAAAAACTTGAGCAAAGTTGAACTCAAAAGGAAGACGATAGTGGAGCTTTTCAGCCGCCCACGTCCATACCTACATAATGGGTTCAATTTTAAAGCCTATGCTTTAAAAAACACCTTGTTGACTTCAGAATCGAGTGACGCGAAGGCTATTCTGGAGGCGGTCATTGCTTCGTCCGAAGGTCGGCTGCAGATCATCACATTCTGAACCCTTTTTTTGAATCTTTTTAGGATATTTGGTTTTTACCACCGCAGTTATGATACAAAGTGAGTTCAGAACAACTTTAAGTTGGTTGGTCGAAGTTGTGAGTTGTCCTTCGATCAGTTGGAAGTTGAGAGAATCGCCCTGCCACAGGATCCTCAAAGAAAAAGCTCGAAAAAAGGCCAAGATTCGATCAAACCGATGGCTTCTCGCCAGCTGCATCTCGACTTCAACGGGCCCATTCGCGCACAAGTAAAAGTGCGATTTGCGAGGAACTTTTCTTTTCGCTGATCCATCTGGAGAAGCTGAGGGAAACGCTCTGAAGTTTTCTCTTAATATTTTGATAATGCTCAGGAGGAAAACTGCTGAGTGACTTTGCGGGCATGAAGGAGGATCAGATGAAGGATTGGGGACCAGGAAATGAAGACGTGGCAGCTAAAAAAGAAACGAAGCTCCGTGATAACTGGAGATCGGTAGTTGAGTGCGAAGCGGAACTCATCGATTGTGGAACACTAAAAATTCGGAAAAACTGACTCGCGTCTATAGAAAACGAACCAGCCGTATAGTCTTCTCCAGTTTCTCGGTCTGATCTTCTCTTTTTTCGGTATAGGACCTTAAATTCAATCCTTGTTTGGTAGCGGACAGAAAAGACTTGCCGATCGCGTTCCGACTGATTCCAACGGCGGGAGGGCGACACTTCTCGTGGCTGTGGCGCCACGATGTCTTCTCTGGTCACCGTTCGGAAGCCATTCACGTCCACGACGTCTTCTCTCGACGCACAAACCTGAAAACTCCCATAAGGATCCTTTTTACTGTCTTTTTGAGCCATTTTCTCGGCCCTTGTGCACCATTTTTGCTGCCTTTTTCTACCATTTCTTGGTCGTCTAAAATGCCAGAAAAAATGAAAAGCTCCATTAAGGGACTCTTTTTGGGACTTTTCTAAGGCCTTTTTTGAGCCTCTCCCTTTTAGCGGCCAACAATCACCCTCCGACTTCACCTGAGTCGTCTATTTCCCCTACAGAAATGAACAGGCCAATTTTACTTCTCTTTTGGGTGAATTCTAATGACGTGGTGATCGGACAAAACGAAAATTGCTCCAAAAAAGAGTCTCGATTAGTAGCGAACAAGGTCTATGAGAAAGATTTGGATAACGTTTTCTAGGTTCTTCAAATTTCGGGCCTGCTCTGTGAATATTCACTGACCAGAGCTCGGAATCCTTGCACAAGAGTACTGATGCCCGAATTGACGTTGACGGACTCCACGACGAGTTTTTCCGCAAGTAAGGCAAGGAAAGAGGTTTCGTGTGCCACAGCTATGACCACGGCTCTGAAAAATCCTCATGTAAATGAGAACACTATCTCGTCACCTGTTGGTTGTGACGCGTAGGGCGATCGGAGACCTCTCTTTTTTCTTCTCTTTTTTGGGCGAGCCGCTCTTGGCAATGGATACCACGTCATTTATCTAGATTTGCTGGTCATGAAGCTTGGCTTTCCAGAAACTCGCCTGTTTGCTCAACTGCTCGCTCCATTCAACTTTGACGTCATCGATGCCGATCGTCACCTGTGGTACCTCATTGGTTTCGTCGATCTCCACCAAGGCAGCACCGATGAAGACCTGGAAAAAATCCTTCGAGATCTCTTTTGTTGTTGATTTTATACCGATTGGCCCCAGTAATGTTGTTCGAAGTTCGGTTTAGGGAATGGATTCTCATCAGAGGCGGATGCCGAGCAGAAGCTGAGAGCCTCGACGCCGACCTCCCAGCAATCTTCTCTCTGAGAACAATCTCTCATTGATAATCCACTTATCACACGGCTTTTTTTCGCCCCGCCCATATTTTTTCCGTAAAGTGTGCACACACCACGACGCTCTCACACATGCCGTGTTCAAAATAATTTTCGCGAAATTCAAAAAAATCTCTGAATTTCCGAAGTTCAGTTATATTTTTCACTTTCCGGCGGCTATTTTTAATTTCGCGGGATCACTTTGAACATGACATGTGCTTCAAAAAATGCGTTTTTTAAAATGAAAAGTAGATTCGTCTCAGGACCCATTAGACATGTGCCTTTAATATCCTCTGTTTTTAGACTTTTTTCCGATGACATCACGAGAGAACAGCGGAGTTTTGGCTCCGCATTGTCTTGCTTCAACGAAAAGGCCGTGATCATAGTTTAGAACAGTCTAGAAAATTTGCGTATTATTTTTTCCTCAGCGGCCAAGTCAGAGGAAAATAAAAAAGCAAATTGCTAAAGAAGGTTTCAATTTTTGCATACAGGAGAAAAAATGAAAAACCTTGACAAGACTCAAAAAGTCGACGCAAAGCGTAGACTGGATATTTTCAAAGTCTTGAAAATCGCAGGAGACAGCGGCGAGTTGTACCTGGCAGACAATTTTCGGCAGGTCACGCTGCGGCTCGAGCCGTTCTGATTTCTGAAAAGCAGTATCTTGAGATGCCCCGGGAGATGTTTCCGTACCGACTTCTCGGAGTGCGACGAGAAGTTCTGGATCAGAAAGTCGGCGTGGTTTCGCCACCACATGGCATCGTGAAGTGACAACATCGTTTGCATGCTGTCCGAGAAAAGGCTGATCTCGACTATTTCCGTCTCCTTTGCTTCCTGAAGACTTATGCTTGATCTCATCTACAACTCAAAAAGCGAAAGAAGCGTTGAATGATGGATATAAAATTAATAATGAACTCAATTTCCCCTCTGCACTCACACTTATCGAAATCTCCAGAAAACTAGTGCGGACGGCGCTTTTTTGGAGTTGATCAACAAGGGCGAAACCTGATAGTTTAAGCTGCAATTAAGCATTTTGTCAAGTCGGTTGCATTCAACGATTAACCTGAAAGTTGTCGTCAAACCTTCCGACGGAGACTTCTCTTATGCTCAAAGTTGCGTAACGACTGAAAGAGAAAGACAATTAAATTTTGGAGGGTCAGAGATATTTTTGCATTTCGCGGAAATTACTTTGAACGCGCGCACAAGATTTCAGCAAAAACGAGAAAAATATTACCTCTCCTCCTGGTAATCGCCTGTGTACTTCACGGTGACCCCTTGGATTTCGACCGACAGTTGCAATTGCCAGTCGATCTTCAGAAGAGGCTCCGACGGCGGTTCTTCCGATACACCCGCGCTTTCCTCCGTCTTCATCGCAGCAGCCAGAGTTCTCCGCTCGCGGAACTCTTGGAAAATGTCGAAAATGCCTGGAAAAACAGCTGAGCATCGGTTTTTCACCGGTTCATTACCATTTGAGAAGGAGATGCACGGGTCGGCGACTCTCAGAACGATCTTGTTGAAACGCGAGGCGACGATGTCCACCGAGAGCTGCAGGGGAAAGGAAAACTCGGCCAGAAGACGTCCGCTGGGGCCGCTCCTTCGCAACATTTTGCCTTGTATCAATCGGCAGTTCGTTTCCAGTTGCCATCTGAGGATTCTCGATTCTAGCTGTTTTTTTCACATTTTTGTTGAGTTTGGTTAATTTAAGGACACTGATATTGTGCCAGAAGTTGATATAGTTTTTGAACAATGCTTTGTGGGATTTTTCAAAAAAACGCAAAAAAACTGTTGATTTTATCAAAATAAAAAAACAGTTGGCTCCAAAAACTTATTAAAAAAAGTTATTAAAAATAAAATCAACAGTTTTTTTGCATCATTCCGAGATTTTTTTCAGTTTAAAAAAACAACTGAGGAAACTATTTTAAATAGGCTGTGCATACCGAATTTTTTGAAACTCGAGCTTACTCGAAAATTGATAAACCCTCAAAAAAGTTTTCTTACCACTTGGCTCCAAAAAAACGGAAATATGTTTTGAATACGTATAATCGAGTACCAACCAAAACCTTCTTAGCGCATTTTTTCATTCCTTATTTTAAAAAAGCTCCACTCACCCTTCACGACTGCGAAAAGTTTCCACTGACAGCTCGTCGACTGTCACATGAACCATGCATTCTGGGACGACTTCAAGAAGAACAAGATGAACTCTGTTGACGAAGAGGCCGCCGTACTGCAAATTCCCATCTGACAGAGACGCGATATACAGAAAATGCCTGAGCCAGGAGTGTCAGACGGCCCCAGCCGGCCAGAGACGCCGCTTTTTCTGAAGACGTCGCGGCTTTTCCTTCGCTTTCTCTCCTAGTCAAAATCCGAGACTCTCCTTCTATCCTGACGTCTCCACATCGAAGAACGAACAGACGACTGCAACATTTTCGAAGGTTTCTGGATAATAAAGTTACCTAGGATGATTAGAGTCGATTTGAAGAGAGCAAATGTCGACGTGAACGGAAAGCCCCTGGGGCAATCGGACGTTGACGTCGCGGATTCTGAGGAAACCAACACTCCCGACGCGGATTTTGCATTTCGCGAGCACGGAAAGCACCTTGCTGATGATAACTACTGAATATCTGAAGGAATCGAAATGTTCTCAAATAGAACTCATTTCAATACAAACTTCCATAAAAGATAGGCAATCAACGCGGCAAATGCTAACCACAGCATCGCTTTTCTTCAAACATAAAATCAGGCAATCATTGTAAAATCTGTAAGAGCCAAATGAATGTCTTCTCCAATCTTCTAAAAATATTTAAAACGTTTTTACGTGATTTTTTGTGACAAAAGCTAAAAAAAAAATTTCATTGCACACGTTGAAATGGAACTAAACTCTCAGGGAGATCCGGCATCACACGGTAACGGAAGCTCTAGAACGAGAGAAAGTGAAATACCAAGTGAGAAAGAGGAGTGAGTAGAGAACGATTGAAAAATGACTAGAATTTGTTTCAAAGTTACAGTGGGGGGCTAATAGACAAGAAGGGAGATTTGTACAACAACAAGGGGGAAGGAAAATGAATACATAGCAAGACTGGCAAGTGGAAAACCGTAGGAATGATGGCCTTGAAAGAGCAGACGAAGGATTTACATCAGGAAAGTCTATGCGGCATCGGGGAACACGAGAAGGAATGCGATGATGGCGAAGAATCCGAAGAAAACGAAGAAGAGCTTGAGCATTCTATGGTTGGACTTCTGCAGCTCGTGAGGGATCACTTCGAATGTCGTGATGTACAAGAAAGTTCCGCACGAAATCGCTGTAACAATTAAAATTGAAATCGATTTATAGTATAAAAAATAGTTTTTGAGGTTATTAGATTGAAACTTGAGTTATCGTGACCTTGGGCAAAGTCGGAATGGTGAATAATGGCCGCTAAAAGAGATAGGCTCAAAAAAAGCCGCAGAAAGGCAACAAAAAGGGTCCCTTTATCGGGCTTTTCAAGTATTCTGGGAATTTAAAAGCTCAAAAGTGATGAAAAAAGGTAGAAGCAGCAAAAATGATGCATAAGAGCCGAAGAAATGGCGCAAAATGGCACCAAAAAGGAGCCTTTGTCTTCCTAAAAGGAAAATGTTCATAAAGCCTTTCCGACTTTACATATGAAGAATCGATTTTTTTTTTCAAATTGCATTTAAATAATTTTAAAAATTTTAATTCCCGCCAAAAAATCTTGAACTATGTTTTAATAGTTTGTTGCAATTTTTGTAATCCGTCATCATATGCAAAGTCGGAAAGAGTGGAAAAGGCTCCATAGAAATTTTCCTTTTGAGGTTACGAAGGCTCCTTTTTTCTGCCATTTTCGCGCCATTTCATGGGCACTTATGCACCTTTTTTGAGCCTATCCCTTTTTCCACCAATTATTGAGCCTTCAAAGTCTCAAAAATGAAAGGATAAGGGGTGCCTTTCTGCGGCCTTTTTTGAGCCTCTCCCTTTTAGTGGACCATTTCGACTTTGCTCGAGGAAAATATCAAAAGAAAAACCATGTTGGAAACACTCCAAAAAAAAAAACTCGCAGAACAACTTTAAGAAGGAAAGTATCGTCTTTTCCATATTCCAAAGTACCTTGCAGGATGGATGCAACTGTCGAAGCGATTTTCTGCTCACCGCCGCCGATGAAGCGCATGATTGCGATGCCGGCCAGGCCACCGATCAGAACCGAAAAATGCAACAATTTCCCTTTGGATCTACATGAGACGGATACTTGGATGCTGAAGGAAAGGGCGCAAAGGGCGAGCCAAGGCGTACTCATGCCGGACTGAACCAGCCGCACGCCCAAACAGAAGCCCATTATGCACTTGTGGATGATGAGGGCAGCGAAAATCTAGAAAATAATTGATCGCTGGGAAGAAATCAACTACAACCTGCAAGAGCTGCGAAGCGTCACTGGTGACAGCCAAGGAGAGTCCTTCGAAGAGCGCATGAACCGAAAGAGCCAAAACCAGAAGAACTGCTCCGAGCCTCGACTGGCTTTCCTCCGATGGCTCCTCTCCGTCGGTTAAACTGTAGATCTTTTTAACGTTTATTTTCTGAAGTTTGTAACCTAGAGGACGTTTCTTGGTCATGGCTGTGCAGATGATGATGTCGTGCTCCAGCTCCCAAATATCCTTGTTCTCGGGCGCTTTTGGCGATCTCGAAGAAAAAATAATTCGATTCAAAATTCTCTTATTATGGGTTCAAATTCTCTTTCGAAGGAAGGACTGCGCAGGCATAATAAAATGCAAAATACTTTTTTTTCTAACTTTCATACTTACTATTCTACATGCAAAATGATTTTTTTCTTTCCTTTCTCAAACTTTTTCAATTTTTGTCACTTGTTTTTTCATTTTTATCGATTTTTTCAGAGGTAAAAGAACCAGGAAAGTTATATTTGCCTCCACTTTGATAATGTTCCACTCCAATTCAAAAACCGAAGAAAAATTTAAAAAAATTAATCTATAAACGAGCTCAATTATCTTGTGATACTTGCAGCTTCCGTAAAAAAAACCAACTTTTCGAAAAAAATTCAAATCTTGTTGGAAATCATAACTCTGTTCAAGTCACTCCACTATTTTTGATTATACAAGAGCTTAAATCACGAAATCAATCACCTGGTCGATGCTCAAAACGAGTAGAAAGCCAACAGCGACACTTGCGTACGGCAACGGGAACTTTATTTCGATTCCCGTTTTCTCGAAAGACTCCACGGCATCTGAAAGTTCAGACGGAGATCTGTTAGAAAATCCTTGCTGAAGAGTTTGAATATTCAAAAGCCTGGCATTTTTCCAAGAAGTCTTCAAAAAGCCTCTCCGCATCTCCATCTTTCATACCGTGTTTAAATGATTCCGCAAAATTCAAAAAAGGCGTTAGAGAAATAAAAAGATAACGGAATTTAGGAGAGTAAGATAAATTTGCGTTTCGCCGAAATTACTTTGAACACGGCACTAATTTGTCTTTGACATAGTTTGTTCAGATTTTGAATGTCAAGTAGAATGACGTCATTCGAAAACGCTCTGTGGATGGCTCGCTCTCTGCTTGGTTTATCGCGCCATTCGGAGGCGGAGCTTGAACTTGACATTTAAAATCTGAAAAGATAGCCCATTCCGCGCAAGCTTGTTACGTTTTTCTTTCCGCCAAAAAGGCCGTATACCAAATTAAATCAAATTCGCTTCGAGACCCTTGTTTTTTGCAGTTTCGTAAAGCAAGGGAGCAAAAAAGCTGTTTTTATGCTTTTTTTTAAAAACGTGACTCGCTATAAGATTGGATTTTTCGATCTCCCAATCAAGGCTTATGGAAGAAGCTATAGCTGATTCACGGGCAGCTTGGGACGCTAAGGGGGCGTGTCGTGTCTGCGCTCTCCCCGAGCCAGGCGCTATCTCGTGCATTATCGTGTCAGGACCCTTTTTTCGATGGCTCAAGCCAGCCGTGAATCAACTATATAGACCTATTTGTACCTGGAAAAAGGTCGAGCAAACAGGCGCCGAGGAAAACTCCACCGCCGATGCAAGAAACGAACGAGAGCAAATGACTTCTAGCCCAATCGCCGCGCAGGAAAGTGGCGACCTATGAAAAAAACCTTCCCCGAGGTTCTCAATAACCCTTTCCGAACCATAGAAGAAGCAAAAGTGAGGCCGAACAAAGCGATGAGAAGAATGGTTCGCAGGGCGTCTTGGGGCTGAGTTGGGTCCCTGCCGTCCTAAACTCCTCGTTCAGTTTTTCAACCAGTTTTCAGAACCTTTTCCCATAAAAAGGAGTCGAGTGCTTTGGCCTCCCAGCTGTACCTCGCCGGGCACGTCATCTGACCTCATGTTTCAGCAATTGTTTTAAAGAAACAAATTCAAAAATGCTTTTCGTATTTTCATCGATGTTAGTACCAGGAAAAACAAATCAATCAATAGCTTTTAGAAAATTTTATTTCACACGAGTAAACCGGTTACAATCAGAATAACTTAAAAAGAGGAAAAAAAAGGCGCATTTAGATAGAAAATTAGTCATCACGGGGAGTGTAGACAATGTCTTTGCCAAGTTCTTCGGCAAACTCGTAGTACAGTTTGCTGACGTCGAAAGGCGGTAGGCGGATTTTCTCGGTCGGCGTGATGTGGCACACTGAAACATGCATTCAAAAAAGGCTTTCAAAAATGAAAGATTTTTTAGGTATACGGCTTCTAAGTTGATTTCAGCTTTTTGTGTCATGTTCAGAGTAATTTCCGCGAAATGCAAAATTATCTCTGACTTTCCAAAATTTAGTTATCTTTTTCTTTCTCTGACGACTATTTTGATTTTCGCGGAATCATTTTGCTTTGAACACGGCATTATGTTCAGTCTTTCTTTCAGTTGACTTTGAAAAATCCTATGGGAAATGCATAATTTACAGAAATTTTTCATGACTCGTTTTTCAAATTTGGTAACCTTTTTTTTTACAATCCCAAGGTTATGAAAAGGGCTTCATATGTAGGATATATACGAGTTATAATTAATGAATAGAATTACTTTCTCGCTTTTCTCAGAGACGTTCTTAGAAACTTCGGAGTGGTCCCTGTAGGGACAACCTAAGGAGCCCTTGGAGGGTCTCCACTAGGTTCCACTTTACCAACCCCTATGTTTATGAAATCTATGCGAAGAAGTGCGAAAACTAAGTTTAGCTAAATAAATCGGAGTTGTTTGAAAAAAAAAATTGAAAGGGAAACTATAGGGACCCCTTTGCCCTAAAAAAAATAATTCAGACCCTAAACCCCCAGGAACCATTTTTTTTTTTCGTTCCCTGTAGAGGCCGTTTTTTCCCTAAACTCTATAGAGACCACTCAGGAATTCCTAGGTTGGTTCTTTTTATTAGAAAAATTCTTGATAAATGAATAAACTTTGAAAAGAAAAACCAAAGCATATTTTGACAAAACGTTTGATTTCATCATTGATTGAAACTAGAGACATCAAAAAAATTTTTTTTTAATTATAATAATCGTAAATATATGATTTTATTTATGTAGTGAGCTGATGAGAATACAAGATGCATTTGAAAAAAAAATTATTACAAGACAGCTACATTTTCGAAAAACGAAACTTACAGTTACAGACGCCTCCTGACCCAGAATCACGGAAAGTGGCGTGCATTATGGCACGAAGACCAAGCTTCCGCGCCTCGTCATCCGTCATTTTCGGCTTGTAGTGGTTGTCCAGGATTCCTAAAAATTCAAGAGTTGCTATAGAGAAGAGAAGAAAATGGTTAACTGGAATTTTTACTTTCTCAAACAACGTGAACATTTATGCCATGTTCAAAGTATTTTCTGTGAAATGCACTATTGTCTCTGACTCTCTAAATGCTAGTATTTTTTTCAATCTCTGACGGTTATTTCATACTTCGCAGAATCTCTTTGAACATGCCAGAAAAAAAAGAAAAATGAGACAAACCGTAGGCGTTGAGAGAGCCAGATCCGACAGAGCAAACGCGCAGTTGGCAGCGGTCACCATCGCTGTCCACCTTGAAAATCTGAGGCCCGCGCTTGTCATATCCAGCCACCATAGAGCCCTAAAAACAAATTTTTCTTAAACTAAATACGATTGATTTATAGCCGTGCGAAATACTGGGAAAATTTATAAGCTAGAATAACGACGAGAGAAACAATTTGAAAAAATCAAAAATATGGAAAATAGTCTAGACTTTTTTTCTTTTTTTAAAAATTTTTCAATTTTGATTAAGCTCACACTGATCTACTTTCGGGTTTCCTCAATTTTTATAAATGTCCACATTTTTTAATAGCTCGAAAAAGGAGGATTTTTTTTTTTGGATAATGATATACCGACTGAAATTAACTCAAACCAAAAAATGTTAAAAATTAGGAGGGACTTGACTTGAAATTTGCGTTTGATGTTGGTTCAATCAATGCAGTTGAGAGTAGAAACAGATAGTTTTTTTCAGAGGTTATTTTGTTCTCAAAGCAGCTGGGACAGACCCTTTTCATTCAAACTTCGATTTCCTTCTCATTATCGATTGTTGAAAAAATCTAATCGAGCCTTAAATGAAGAATCACAAATATAGAGAGGACTTCGGAACCTATAGGGGCAACTCTCTTGGAGGATGAGTGGCGCTAACTAAAACCCCTATAGTGACCACTTATGCGAGCTTCAGTAGCCCCTATAGGGGTTGTTATGATGTTTCCTAGGCTTATAGGGATCCCTCAAGCTTTATGGGCTAAGGGATAGGACCCTAAATCCCTACAGGGATCACCTTGATTTTACCCCTATAGGGACCACTGTGGAAATTCTACGAGCTTTTACCCGATTTCCTACATTTCTGTTACACACGGTTTAATTAGAAAATTTCATCTCCCATCGTTCAAAACTCACCACAGAAAGTCCCTTTCCACGGTATCCGTAAAGAACATTGGCAAAGTACTTGCTGGCCGCGCTCACGGTTATTTGCGACTTTTCGCGGAGCTCGTAAAGACTGAAAAATATTTTTTTCTTTTAAGGTTCAGAAATCCAGAACATACGTGCAGTACTTGGCAACGGTTCTTGTCCAGAACTGACAATCGGCAGCACCTCCGGCCATCGTGGCCACCATACGATCTCCGATGTCGAGGATTTTCATAACCGACTTTGAGGCTGGAATGGAAAAATACGAGTTGTGTACAAAAATGAAGCTCAATTCATTTGCGCCATCATAAAAAAGGCATAAGATTAAGAAAAACGCTTACAGATATATTCTCCACTTGAGGCACGAGAGTCGACAGCAATGATGATACCGCCCTTTAATTATACCAATGAAGAAAATATATGAAAAACCGTTTACCTTATCGTTTTCGGTAGCGGGCTCGTAAACGAATGCCAACGTGGTGGTTCCTTTGCGGAACTGCATGTTCTTCGCGTCCTTACCAAAATGCTGACTCACGAATGATTTGCTCTGGAATAAGCTTTTCACTAGATTCCCCTGGAAAGGAACCAACGTCGATGCCGAGAGGCAACGAAGGGAAGACGAAATCGCTGTGCCGCGGCTCAAACATGAAACTCTGCTTGCAAGATTCCAAAGCTCGCTCCTCGTCATCCTGATCGTCAAAGGTACAACCGAACATTCTTAATAAAAAAAATTAAAATGTATTTAAACGCTGAAAAAAATAAAATTAGGTAAGAAAGGTAATGTACCTGTCGAAAAACAAAACATTCGGAAATAATTAAAATAATTTATTTTCAAAAAAAAAAACATGACCAAGGAAGGCAGCAGAATACTTGTAATATCACAATGTCATTTAACAATGAATGAGGGGAAGCGATGAAGTTTTGTTATTAACTATTTCGTAATCCTATAATAAAAACAAGCAGACTCTTTAATCTCTCTTTACAGGCGCCCACGCGGAAGCAAGAAGATGAGAGAAATACATAGAAAAACCATGAATTTGCAGAGCGACGGCGAAGAAGATATACCAGATGATGACCATTGGAAAAGTTCCCTACAAAAACTTCTTCTATTTTTCTATCATATTCTGAACAGCTGATTGGAAAACATTTTTGATTGTTCAAACTCCCTTGTTTTCATTATTTTTGTAATCGTTGTATTCTTTTTCTATTTTCATTTTCGAAACTTATTGCAACAAAAAAAACCTTGAAAGTTGGAGTGTTACTTCCTTCCATGTCATTGATGTATTCAATCAGCTCCGGAAGTTGTCCGCCAAGACCAATCATGCAAGGAACGATTCCCGTCAGGAACTGACCATAGTAGTGCTTGTGAAGCATTTGCAGCTGTAGAAAATTTGACAATTCCCTCTTTTTTGTATTTTCCGAGTACCTTATTTCTTGGAAAAGAGAGAAGAGCAAAAATAATCGGCACAAAGGAGAAGCACCAAGCATATTCCCAAGAATAAGCAGGAGGCATATCCAATCTTTCGAAGAAGCCAATTTTGACACCAAAATCTCGCCGGAGGATCTCGCTTCCTACCTTAAATAGAACATAAGGACAAGGTATGAAGTTATTCACAACCTTACACCACATGAAAACTAAAATGAGGGAATGCAGCAGGAAAAAGTACTTCAACGTACTTTTATAGGTGGCACTGAAAATTAACTTTTGAAACAAAAAATATGAATTTTAAAAAACCTTTCTTGATAATGTTGAGCGACACGCTGCCTGTGTTGAAAGTCAGTTCCATCAGTTCCAGTGGCTCGCACCCCTCTTGAAGACATTACCTCAAATATTTTAAAAAATTTAGTTTCACAAACACATGTTTAAAAAAAAGAAAAAAAAACGCAAAGACAAAGATTTTTTCAGAGCAAACATGTAGAACTATCTAGTGTGCACTTTGGTAAAATATAGAAACGCTTCTATCGTTTAAAACTTGATAAAAACTAAAGTGCAGTTATAAAAAATGATGATTTTGAAAAGCGGCAACGGCGAGGCCTAACTCCGCCCACAATCCGCAAAGCGGGCGTAGAATAATTTCTTCCCCGCGGAACGCGAAACTGATCAGTTAGCCCGCAAGAGTTGGCGAGGGAATATATATATACTGAATGTTTTCGCTTGAAAATAGTTGGTTCGTGCCGTGTTCGAAGTGATTTCCGCGAAATACAAAACTATTTCTGACTCTCCAAAAATTAGTTATCTTTTTCAGTCTCTGACGGATGTTGCGAATTTCGCGGAGTCACTCTAAACATGGTATTATATTTTATGATCATGCACTGATATCTTCTCGAATGGTTTTTGTAAAAATAATTGCGAAGCTTTTTCAAAAACGCTGTTTAGTTGCGGAAACTCCGAGAAGTAGTTTCGAAACAATGGAAATATTCGTTTTCAATGCACTTTATTCATGATAATATTCAGCATAAAAAATCCCGTACGAAAAGGCAGTGTAGAAATTATCATATAAATCGGGCCACGTTGGATAGAGTGTTCCAGCGGTCTTTCTCAACTTGGACGAATCTTTTTCTCATATGATCCTCAACGATCTCTCGGCTGACGCGTAAAGACTCTTCATACGGCCAAATCTGCGTCCGCCTAGCACACTCTGAACGAATGGATATTAATTTGAAGAATAAAAAAATCTCAAGTACCGTTTATATTCAGATTTTCTTTGAGGGGGTTCCTCCAGCTGAACTGAGGTATAAGTCTGAAAATCTCAGAAAATATTTCTTTGAAGAACGGAAAGCCAACATATTTCGGAAGATATTGCTGTTTTTGACGAGGTTTTCCTCTTTGAGACCGTGAAGGATGAAATCCCGCTCAGCGCTCCATTGGCTGTCGGCCAACCAAACGTCTCGCAGCCATCCGCGTCCCTAAACTAGCAAAGAAGTTAGGCGGAGCATTTAATCGGACCCACCTTTTCGAGAATTCGAACTTTACCGAGGTCGCGAACGTCACCCATTACTGATCGAATGCAAGCCTCGTACAGGAAAAGCGTTTTGAAACTCTGGGAGTTCTCCCAAATTCGCATGCAGACTCTGGCATGTTCTTTCAGACTAGGCATGAAATTTTGTTGAAGGAAAGCCTGAATTTGCTTTTTAATTTCTTCCTCGAGCTTTTCGAAACATGAACAGCGCCGTTATCCGTGCCATGGAAACTCTCTGGCAGTTTTTTCTCAAAGTCTGCAAACTCTTTCAGAAAGTTGATAGCCCAAGGTGTGTTCCGAACGATGTAGGATCCAGCCGCTATCTGAAAGAAGTTGATCAATTTCAGTTTAGTTCATCAATTTAGAGCTCTAGTAAAAGTAAAAGAAACCCACCTCCCAATTAACAAATCGGTCATAGAGCGTGATGTCGTATCTTGGATCAATGTACTGCTCGATAAGGCTGAAAATGTACTGCTCGATGAGGCTGAAGCTCTCACGAACATTTCAGGGTTGACGACAGCGGAATCAGCGTCGATGAAAAGGACCCACTCGGATTCTTTCAACACTTCTGCCACGACACAATGCCTTCGGAACATGAACTTCAATCCGCTACACATTCAGGGTGTTCCAAGACTCACATCTTTTTGAGAACAAACTTCTGAGAAACTTTCAGTTGACAATATTTTAAGGGGATAGTTATGCATGGCTGCGTAACATTCCAAGGTGTTGATGGCAACTCTGAAAGTGACTCTTTGAGCAATTATTCTCAAAAATCCTCTTTCTACCTGTAGTCATGCCGAGCTTTCTGAATATCTCCAACGATTATCACGATTGCTACGTTCAGCGAACGAGTGGCTTCTACTCTGGCGATAGGAAAATTTATCTGAACGGTTTTTTATCACATAAAATCATCATTTTGATAAAAAGTCATTATAAACCGAAGGGTCATCTTCATTGTCGCTGCCAAGATCAGGTCCGTTCAATCCGAATTTCAAATAACAGAAGACTAGAAGAGTCACTGCAGCTGCAATGTAGGAAGTTTTGGAGCATCGCTGCAAAAACCGGTAGCGCATGACTAAGGGAGCGAAGACCTGCGGATGTGGGCGAGAAATGGAGGCTTAGGTGAGACCCAGAAGGGAAAGCTGCCTCACTACGTGGAGTGCGACTTGACCTGTTGATGGCAAACAGCGATACCCGCGACAGCGGAACATGGGCTTTTTTCCCTCAGATTCACTCATCAAACACAAATAATCTTTCCCATGAAAATTCTTAAGTAGTTTCAATCTCAATGATTACCATGAAGTTGTAGAATAATTTTTTAGCGCACTACTGACTACTGCTATCTGAAGAAGGACGAGATGTTCTACGCGGTGTTCTTGATCGACGACAGTTTCGCGAATCTACAAACAACTATTCTATTGTTCCATGATTCAGTAAGGAACCTTCTCTGAAGACTGAATAAATGTGAATGTAATTGTAAAATTTGAGGGTTGAAAACTTTTTTGATGAAATTTAAAATTTTTTTCAAAGCTTGGACCCAGCTCACCAAGGCTTTTATGCAAGAATTGAGGCATTCACATGAAACGCTGGTTTTATCATAATAAAATCTGAGCATTTTCTCAAATTTTTAATTTTTACACACTTTCTCATTTTCCAATCCCCGATAATTTATAATTTTTTTTTTGAAAAATATTTCAGACTTGCCGGAACGAATGCACTGGGGCGAACTTGCAAATGCGGGAAAACAAAAATTTTAAAACGTCTCCTCGTTTTTTTTTTCTTTTTCTTTTTCAAATTACAGAATTTTTCTGAGATTTTATAATTTTTTTTATGAAGATCTGTGTTATAGGAATCAGTTTAACAAAATCTTCTTTGTATTTGTTTTTTCTAGGCTTTTTCTAGGCTCTTCAAATTATATTCCTTCAAAGCTAACAAATGCTCTGTTAAGAAATATAGAATAAAAATGGCTGAAAGTTCGTTGAGGACGATTCATCGTATGTCAAAAGATGTTGCTGACAAAATAACTACAGCGCAGGTTTTTTTCAAAGTTACAATTCGCTCAAGTTTTTCTATCAAGTTAAGGTTGTCATCAGTCTTGCTGGTGCATTGCGTCAATTGATTGACAATTCTATCGATGCTGCAGCGAAGACAATCGGTTTGGATTCGCTCAGATAAATCTTTTTAGTTTCAAGTCTGTTCAAGAAGTGCGTGTGAAAAATTATGGGATTGAAAGTCTGGAAGTCCAAGACAACGGACATGGAATCGAAGTTTCCAACTTTGAATTACTCTGTAAGGTTGCAATCAAAACAAAAGACGTTGTGAGAACTCTAGGCAAGCCACATTCTACATCGAAACTTTCGAATTTCTCTGATTTCGATCATTTGGCGACTCTAGGGTTCCGCGGCGAGGCATTGAATGCACTCTGTGCGTTGAGGTTTGCTTCTCAATCTTCTTGAGGTCGAGAGTTTTTATTTCCAGTACAATAACGATATTCACGAGAGCTGCTGATAGCGAAGTGGGGACCCGGTTGAAATACGATCACGCCGGAAACATTGTGTCCAAGACAAGTTTGGCTCGCGAGGTTCAGCTCTGTTATTGATTTCAAAGGTTTTCCATTTTTGATTTTTGACAGATTGGAACCACGGTAATAGTTGAAAATCTGTTCGAGACCCTACCAGTGCGGAGGAAAGAACTCGAAAGGACAGCCAAAAAAGACTTTCCCAAGCTATTGGTTACGGTTCAATCCTTTTCCCTTATGAAACCAACGATCAAGTTCCTCTGCAGCAACATGATTGCCGGGTATTCATTCCGAAAAAAAACTATTTAAAAGAAAATTCAGCAAAAGACAAAGTTTAATTTGCACGCCTGGGGGAAACTCTTCCATCAAAGAAGTAGGATTTTCCAACATTTTGAAATTGTCAAAAATTTGAGGTGGTACTGAATCTCTTCGGAGGGATGAGCAATAAAAAAAACAGCAGCTCGTCGTTGATTGAGGCAAGAAGCATCCATTCCAAGTGTGCAATAAGAAGTTGCAGATCAAACGCGAGTTGCCGGACGAGGAAATTTGTGCGTTATACTCTTTACTCGGGTACTCGGAGCATCTTTACGACGAAATAACGTAGGATAGTGACTTCTTGGAAGTTCTATCAAATAGATCTCAGTCTCGCGGGTTTCGTCAGCAGTTGTGAACACGGGAGCGGCAGGAGCAGCGCTGACCGACAGTTTGTTTATATCAACAATCGTCCTATCGAGTATTATCGAGTGAGAGTGATATTTTATCATATAGCCTATTCCGCAGCAGCTTTTTTTTTCAAATTTAGGCGAAAGTTCAAATCTCAAGTACGCAACCAAAGGCGATCGAACAAAGTTATTAACGTTGAATACTCAGTATAGTTGTGACGTCATTTTATCCGGAGCGCGCACTTCTTTTTTTGTAAATTCAGAGACTTTGACGCCTCGCTCACCTTCCTTCACTACCGTATATAGTCTGTGTGCCACGACTTGAAATTTCACCAAACGACATTCCGCTGTTCCGCTGAGTCGCGAAGCGTCTTTGCGAGCCTTAGTCTCGCTTTTAATTGGTTCTTATTTCTGATAGATGGACTGTTCCACTAGGAACACGTTTTGGTCGAGTTCTTAAATAAAAAGAATAATCAAAAGCGCGCAAAGGCACGCAGCGGAACAGCGGAACGTCGTTCGGTGAAATTTCAAGTTGTGGTACACAGACTATACCAGAATAGATCAAAATTGAGCATCTTCGCTTCAAAACCTTTGTTTTTTGCTGTCTTTTTTAGCAGTTTTGTAGAGAAAAAGATTTTATTTACGGTAGCTTTTTCTTTTCTTTTATTTTAAAACTAAACTATATATAACCACGTCTGATTTATTTGTTACACAAAAGTCCATCAGGTCTGTCGAGTTGTGAATGAAGTGTACCAACAGTATAACAAGTCCCAATACCCGATTCTCGTTCTTTTCATCGGCGTTCCGGCAAGTAAGAGAACGTTTCCCATTCCTACCGGAAGATATGAATTGAAGAAACGATTGATGTGAACGTCACTCCTGACAAGAAAACCGTCCTCTTCGACAAGGAAAAGCACCTTTTGGCGTTGCTGCGAGCCTCACTCATAGCCACGTTCCGTCCCGTTCTTGGCCTGCAGACTTCTGTCCGAAGTAGCGTCGAGGACACACGCAACCTGTCCTTCGGTCATTATCCAATCTGAAACGCGTTTACGTTCTCTAGTTCCAGCTCGCAGTTTATCTTCGTCCAGTGTGGACAATCTCGACGAGTCTCTGAACTCGTCGGCAAACTCGACGGTCATAGAACCTTCCGAACCGCTTCAGAACATTGAAGACTTGCTGCGGGAAGCCCGCGCCAGCTCCAAAAAAGGCAGAACATCGAATGTCGGACCTCCGTCCAAGCGAGTCCGTTTGGCTGACGTCATGGCTGGAAGGTCTTCGACAACGTCCTCACCACTGTTTCCCTCGCAACGAAAAACATTGGAGTCGTATTCTTTCACCTTCACCCCGCATGAACCTTCAAGCACTACAAGTTCACAAAACCAAGAGACAGAGAATTCCGAATCACCTCCGACGCAACCTTTTCCACCAACTGAGTGGGGTTATCCCAGATTTGGCTCTCAAATCAAGAGTTTCCAGGAAAATCCTTTCGCCAGTGCTTCTCAAGAACATGTCTCGAGGATTTCACATCGATTCGCGAGCCGACGATGCGCTTTTGGACAAAATTGAACAAGCCATTGACGAGGCAGAAAGGGAGGATGATCCTTTGGAGGTTTTTTCACCGAGTTATCCACTTTATGGACTTTTTTTTTGCAGGATGATGATACGATCGCATGCTCATCGAACTCTCCCAAGGGGAAAATGGAAAGAAAAAAAGTTCAGAACTTCGTCCGAACGCAGCAGAATGTATTGAGACTCCTGTCTTCACTTGGATTCAATCGAATTTCAGATCAAATTTTCTATGGCAAACTTCAAAGATCGAATTCGAGAATTGGCTGAAAGAAAGAAGGAGACTCCTTCTTTTTCACAAGATGTCGAGTTTCACTCTGTGATCCGACCTGAAGACAGTGAAGAAGCTGAAAAAGAGCTTGATCGCGCTCTGAAGTATGTTTTCAGCGATGTTTTGTAGATCTCTTTTTTTTTTCAGAAAAGCCGACTTTGGGCAGATGAAAATCATCGGGCAGTTCAACAAAGTGAGTTTTGGGATGGTCTTGCAAGAACTCGTGATTCAGGGGTTCATAATCAGCCGTTTCGGCCGAAATCTGTTCATCATTGACCAACATGCCAGCGACGAGAAGTACAACTTCGAAAAACTTCAGAAAAACGCCAAAATATCTATGCAACCTCTCTTGACGTTAGTTTGCTTCTCTGTGAGTAGATTTCTGAGAAAAGGTGCTTTTAAGGCCAGCCTCTCTGAATTTCGGCGCAGTTCAGGAGATGATTATCCGGGACAACATTGAGATTTTCCGCGCCAACGGCTTCGATTTCAAATTCGTTGATAGAGGTTTTGGTCACTTTTTTCATGAAAATTTTCGATTAAGGGGAGGATGGCTGCATGAAAGCCTACATGACGTCTCGGCCACAAATCCTCAGTCAGAATTTGACGAACCAAGGTGAATGCTAATGAGGAAAATTACTCGGGCAAGTCGGAATGGTGTATAATGGCCGCTGAAAGGGAGAGGCTTCAAAAAGGCAGCGAAAATGCCGCAGAAAGGCTAAAATAAAAGGCAGCAAAGAGAGTTTCTTTATCGAGCCTTCCATTTTTTCTGGAATTTTAAAGGCTCAGGAAATGAGGGAAAAAGGGAGAGGCTGCAAAAATGGTTCATAATAGCCGATATATCGGCGCAAAAAGGCAGCAAAAAAGCAAACTTTTTCACCCTAAAAAGAACATTTTCATGGAGCCTTTTTCCACCACCCTTTCCGACTTTGCCTATGTTAGTAAATCGATTGCGAAGAGAATATCGAACAAATCAAATTTGCATAGATTTGGATGAGATCGTGTCCATGGTGGCCGAGTACCCCGGTCAAATGTACCGACCAACGAAAATCCGCAAAATATTTGCATCGAGAGCCTGCAGAAGTTCAATCATGATCGGTACATCTCTCAATGAGCACCAAATGCGCAAGGTTTGAAATAGACCTACCAATTTTCAGAGGGGTTTCAAAAGGCCTCCTATAGAGGGTCTTCCAAGTTTGTCCCTTCAGGAGGTCCTAATACAATCTCTATAGGACCCACCAAATCTCAAACTCCCTTTAGAACCCGCTTCAACTTTTCTTAGTTGTCGAGGAAGTTGGAACTTTTTTTTCTTTTCAAGTTTCACTCACTCATTTTCCTGTTTCAAGAGTTTTATGCTGTTTTTGATATTTTAATTCAACGAAATTGTAAACTAGGTTCAAATTCTGACGAGAAAACAGAATTTGATGTCGTTTTTTGAACAGTGGCACTAATAAGCAACAATTTGAAAGTACTACTTTTTAAAATTCAACTGCTTTAGGTGGTTCGAAACTTGGGACATTTGGATCAACCCTGGGTGTGTTTTTCTCTCACTCTTTCTCAAAAGTTTTTCAACTCAGAACTGTCCACACGGTCGGCCGACGATCCGCCATCTTTTCGATCTTTCACAAACAAACCTCTTGATGTAAATAGTTAATTAGTATTTATTCGCCTTTCGCGTACCCATATGATGCATATTTGTGACAATTGAGTTAACTGGCAATGACTAGTTCAGGTTGGAGTATCAAGAAGGTGAGGAAGAACCCAACTTACGGTTAGGTCATTTGAATAAGATTTCATCGATAGTTTGGAAAGTATGGCATTCATAAAGATATTTGTCGAATCGTTGATTGTTTCTCCCGTCGAATGTTGTGACGCCAAGGCGGTGCTCGGCTCGAAGCTGCAAAACTCATCATTCCCGCTTTTTGATTTCAAAATTTTGGTATATGATAATCGAGCCGCGAAAATCGAGCCTGCGACAATCGACAATACACTATTTCTTTTTCTCTGTTCGTCTCGCCCTGTAGAAATGGCGGCTCGATTTTCGCAGGCTCGATTTTCGCGGCTCGATTATCATATACCCCAAAATTTACCTTGCGGTTGGCATTCTCCTAAAAATTGGCCAGAACACTCCTTGATGTACCAGATAGAGATTCTAAAAGTTTCCACCAGCACAACCTCCTATTTTTCAAAAACGCCCCAAAATTGCTTATTTAAATGAAATTTGAGGATTTTTTTCGCTTCGGTGGCGTCCCTTCTCAAAAACGAGGAATTTGTACAGTTTGAGACTTGCAGAATCTTCAGAAACACGAAGGAGCTTTCTGACCAAATTCCAGGATTCCCAACCGCAAAGTAAAATAACCTCCCTTGTTAGGAACTCTAGTTGAGTTCTCATTACCTCTCTAGTGCGATATTCTAGTTATAAGTTGCCTATTGTCAAAAAGAAGTTTCTCACGCACTTATTCATTTAATGAATACGTTTTCGATGCTTGTCATTCTTTGCCAGACTGAGTTCGTGTTAATATTTAGTAGTTCCATAACGAAAGGTGTAGGCAGGTATTAATTACATTTTTTTATCAAATACAATTATTTGAGCCACTTTAGGTTACCCTAAATCTATAAAAGCTTCGTTTTTTTTTTTCAACTTCTGAGCCTCAAAATCCAGTCACGTGTATAAAGTTTGATGAAGTTGAAAAAATAGAAGAAAAAAACTAGATGATAGAAGAAATAAGATCGGCCTAAGGGCAAGGCGCATATCGAAAGTTGAAAAAAGTTAGGAAAAATCGGGACACTTGTGAATTTTATATTTTCTTAAAGTCAATTTTAAAGATCTTGGTCTAGCTGACTTCCATCAACAAGTTTAGCTTCATTGAGACTGAAACGGTTTTGAGAGAAAAAAAATGAAATGATAGGTTCAATTGTTCACTTTACCGCTATTAGTTAAAAATATGAATTCAATTTTTTTAGAATCGGCTAGTACGTTTCTGCCGTTGACATTAACGCTAATTCAAAGATTTTTGGCAGTTGATAACGAGAATTTTAAAAAGTTATATCAAAAAATGAACGAACTTCGATGAAAAAAAAAAAATTGTTCACGCATGTTTTTAAGAACTGTAGACCGTTTCAAGCCTAATATTGAACATGTGGCACTGAGAAAAATAAGAAGATATGTCTTGAAAGGTAAGTAACAGAAGTAGAAGAGTTATGATTGAACTTACAAGACTGGGAAGGCGTCGCCGAGTGGGTGGCGGCCGACCGTTTGATGTGCATCCGCGGGAATGTCCGCTGCTCCATTGGCATCAAACCTTCGAGGTCTGCCGACTTTTTATACACCACTGCGTTTGATCTGCAACGGCTGGATGTTACCATTGCTCATGTTAACCGTTTTGAACCTGTCGAAAGTCGGGCCACGCCTCCTGTCGGTCACCATGATGATCAAAGCAGTGAAAGCGATTCCGAGGATCACACCGATGCAAATCAAAAGGATGATCACGAGTATCGTGAACTCCGTGCTGAAATAGGTGCCTTTCCGCTGAAAAGGAGTGAAGATTGAAGAGAAGAGGACGGCTACAGTTACCGCGTTTGTTGGTGGAGAGCTGGACGAGCTCGGCGGAAGTGCTGGTGGGATAGTTGCCGCCGGCATTTCTGGATCGTGTGGTCCTACTGGCTTTAGATAGAATTCGTTCTTGATTATTTTCTCCTGGAAAACATAAACTCTTTGAAAAAAAGATTTCGTACCTTGAGCCTTGGATCCATGTTCGCCGGGATGTTTTGCATGATCTCCTTTGTTACCTAGCACGTTATATATCTTAACAAAACAAAAAAAATGAGAAACCTCTGGATTCAGTTTAGGACCTCCATGAATTTCAAAAGCGTTGGCTCCATATTTCATCTGTTGTATCACCTGAAGTCAGAAAAGAAACCTAGGAGAAATTTCCGACTTTCTCTGACCGTAATTGTGCTAGTATCCAATAGCTCATCGCCATCCGGCTTCTGTGAGAGTCGGACTCGGAAAACATGAACGGAGCAGTCTGAAATCATCCATTTAGTGGAAAAAAGAACATTGTCACAAAACTGAAGCTCATCATTTCACAAGTCTCTAGAAATGAACACAAAGAATTAAAACTTGTAAACTACATCTTCAAAAAGAAAAAATTACCACTTATGGCATCGAGTTGAAAAATAATAGAAAGATATGTCTTAAAAAAGGAAGTACTGAATTTACCTCAGGCGGTTGAAATGTTTTGCGGTTTTCAGACAAACATTTAGTTGATGGGCAACGAAAATTCTTTTGAACAAGGATTATAAAACAGTCGACAATTCTACTTTAGGTTCCTCGAATAATTTATTGAAACGAAAATAAAACCGACTGTTCGGAGGTTGGCAAGCAGGCAGCACTGCTCCGGTCACAAATGCTGAAAAAGTTCAAAATAAGGCATTTTAAATAATTCAAGACGGCATCCTCCATTATAAATATAACTTTTTCATATTTTTTTCAATTTCCGAAACCTAATTAGGGCTTTTACTCGGGCAAAGTCGGGATGGTGAAAAATGGTCGCTAAAAGGGAGAGACTTAAGAAAGGCAAAAAAAAGGTCCCTTTATCGAGCCTTGCATTTTTTTTTTCTGGGGTTTTAAAGGCACAAAAATGTTGGAAAAGGGGGGAGGTTACGAAAATGGTTCATAAGAGCCGACGAAATGGCGCAAAAAGGTAGCAAAAAGTAACCTTTGTCGCCCTAAAAGGAAAATTTTCATGAAGAATTTTTTCACCCTTTCCGACTTTGCCTATGGATGTATAATTTTTGAAAAAATTGTTTAATCGTCCAGTTATCGGAAGAGTTTACAGTGACCAACGAGACAGTAAATAAAGTAGAAAGGAACGAACCGAGAAGCAGGTGATGGAAGATGATGAATATCATCACGTGTCTCATATCATATCAATCACATCATTCGCCCGCATATATGGCCTACAAACAATCACTTGACACACATGGAAAGTCAGTTGGCATGTCCCGAAACGCCAGTTAGAAGAAAAGAAAACCAGAGAGGAATCTAAAAAAATCACTTTTTGCTTGCTATGATGTGATAAGAACTCAGTATTTATTGATTGAAAGCGTGACTCGAGCAGAAGTAGAGGAAACTAAAAAAGAAGCGGGGCGTTGTCGAATAATCAGCCCATTCGGAAGGTAGTTCAGAGGTGCTTAGGTAATGACCTGGAAAAAAGTTCCAAAACTAAGAGTTATTTTGAGGACGGACTGTCGTTCCCCATGAGTTTCTCTCACTGTGGATCGAGAAAAAGCGATGTCAGATAAAGCAGTAAAAAATTTTCTTTAAAATTACATTAGTTTTTGGTAAGTTTACATGAAAAGAGATTAAACTTCATTAAAAATATGACGAAAAATTATGATTTTTCATGTAAAAATTCTCAGAACTCGGAGAATGATTGTGGAGGGGTTCCGTGAGTTTCAGTGGAGGTTCATTATTCTTCAAGGAAAATGAAAGTTTTCCGCCCCCTTGCCCTTTTTTTTGAATAAACCGAACGGCCGAGCTTCATTAATGAGTCAAACTGATGGAATTTCCCATTTTTTCACCTTAAAATAACTTGAATCCCAAACTCTTTCAAAAATTTTGATGGTTTTTCATTTTCATCCAATCTTTAAAAAGACTAGCAGCTGTTGGCATTAACAACCGAAACGGGGAGTTTTTCGGAGGTGTGTTGGTGATAAAATTGAAAAAAACTAAACAAAACGACTTGGAGTGGCGACGGCCGACGTCTTCAGACCTAGATGGACGGAGAAAAGATGGAAAGAAGAAAAAGAAGAAGAGAAACACGCGGGTGTGGCAGACAGACTATCAAATCAAAATGATCGCAATCGCAACGCACCTCGAAGTGGATTTCACTGAAAACAGAACACTGTTAAATCATCATTAGCGTGACAGTTCAACTGTGAGACATTTTAACTAAATAAGCATCCACATGGTCTAGTTGGAAAACGAAGCCTCTTGAACTATTTTTTTAAAGCCACGATTTCTTGAAATGTATGTTACTCCCGTTTTAAAGTTATAGCCAAAGTTCAACATTTATTGTAACAGCCTAAAGCTCAGAAATTTAAAAAAAGACAATAACTAAAACCGAAAAAAATTTTTCGATCAATCCAAAAAATTAAAAAAACGCTCTTACCGCAGAACGACGTAATGGCGCAACCGCTGCGCTTGAAACAACGCGCAAAAAAATAAAATTTAAATAGAAAAAAATTTAAAAAAATCTAAAAATTATGCAATCCAAAAAAAGCTTTTTCTCTTCGCCGAAAAATTTTTCTGAAGGCCTCTCAAATGTTTTCTGCACTCGAAAGCTAAGAGTTTTATTTTTTTATTATTTTTTTCAAAAAAATCTTATGGAAACTATTGAAATAAAAAAATTATATAATTTTAGAATAATTGAAATAAAGTGTAGTGGACTAAGAGAAGGACTTTAGCGGCAAAAGGGGTAATCGGATCTCAAGTTGAGTCTTGGGAGGCTTATTACGTTATTCTGCAGGTCAGTGTAATTTATAGCTGATTCACGGCTGGCTTGAGCCATCGAAAAAGGGTCTTGACACGATAAAAAAGACATTGCCTGTGTGGTGAAAAGCCCAATCTAACCGTTAATCGGCTCTACTTGTTCATTAAACTCATACAGACAACTTTCCGCTGATAAATTTGAGTAGAATCAATTTCTCACTTATTGAAAAAGTGATCGAAAATTTAACAGCCAGTTGTTTTCGAAAGCGTTCATCTCCTTCGAAAAACAAGTCTGTACAGCCGGAAGTCAAATCAACTTGGACGAAAAAGACTCGCAAATTGTAATGCGGCATGGAAAAAAAAATTCTGATCGAACGGGGAACGTGTACAGCGATGACGTCAGGCTTTTTTTCTCCCTTGAAGAAAGAAATTTCAAACAAAACGTTGGTGACCCGATACAGAAATAAGAAAGAGGTTCTATGAAATTCCCGTCTCTGGAACTTTTACGCATGGGAATCTTCCATTCAGCCAAAAAAGGGCTGACTATCGTTGTTATTCTTAGTGTTTGCTTTGAAAAAAGCTCTTGCGCCGTCGCTTTTTCCGCCCGCTTAAAACACTTCTCACTTCCTTAACCGGTCTCAACCAACAAATCAAAACTGTCCGTGTCATCTTCGAATCGCAACACGCCTGTTAGCGTCTCTTCCATCTCGGGCTGCGCGCCTGAGGTGTCAACACATGGTAATCATTCCCTTTAACACATTTAGGAGCTCCAGTGGTCCTTATAGGGGCAACCTTAAAGCTCTTGGAGGGTCCTCTCTAGGGACCACTTTGCCAGCCCCTATAGGGACTACTGAAGCTTGCAAAAGTGATCTCTATAGGGGTTTTAGTTAGGGGCCCCTATAGGGGACATGCTAGTCGATAATTGTTATGAACTCTAAGGCTTAGAGTCTAAGCGAAGAAGCATTTTAATGGGAAAAACTTAAAAAATAAACGTTTTTGAATGAAGTTTAAAGACCCTTATAGGGTCCACTTGAGCTTTAGGGGGAAGTTTGAAGACCCCTATAGGGTCCAATTGAGCTTTAGGGAGAATCTAAACCCCTGTAGGGACCACTTTTTCGGTGCCTACAGTATACTATAGGGGCTGTTATTCCCCCTGACCCTTATAGGGACCACTAAAAACACCTAGTGTTTCAAGCTTTTTTTTAAATCTTCTCGCAAGGAAAATGTCTTTCGATGTGATCAACAAGGCAATAAAATTTATCGAAAGAACACAGAATGAAATTTACAAAAAGCTCATGGGAAAAGGACAGAAACCCAGGATGGAAGGGTGGAATTTGGCGGAACAGTTGGAGGGGCGATTCGGTCGTACTCGGCCGTGTCGAGACCCAAGACGAGGTGAGCCGCATGCAAGGCGCTACCGTAAGCCAAGGTGAAGCCGTTTCCGCCGTGTCCATAGTTGTGGACCACCTGTTCATGAGAATGGCTGTCCAAGAAACCGATCTTACCTTGAACTTCTTGGAGCCGACGCTTCTCTCCTGTTTCTCGACGCGCAACGACTTCCTGCCTGGTCGATATCCAATATAGCTAGATTTCAATTGGACGTCCTAAAAAGAGTGATAGAGACTTTCAAAACGGATACAGGCTTATTGAAAAAAAGGTTACTTTGAAGGAGGGTTGGAGTTCGATGTAGCGCTTTGCAATGTCGATTTTGTCTTTGGACGTGACTTCGAGGGGGTAAATCTCATTAACCTGCTTCACAGTGCCTACGGCGACACCTTCGATTCTGAAGGATGCCAAATAAAAAAAAGAGATATTTAGTTTTGATGGATTTATATTTTCAAAGGGGTTTCATAATCAGTTTCGTTTTTGAATAACGGATCGAAAAAACCAATTTTTTAAAAGAATAAACTATCTTCCACGATGGTCAGTTGTCTCAAAATTTGTATGCTGTTTCTCGACTTATTTCGTGTTCAAATTAATCTCCTCGAAATCCAAAATCATCTCTGACTCTCCAAAATTTAGTTATCTTTTTCTTCCTCTGACGGATGTTTAGAATTTCGCGGAAATACTTTGAATACGGCATTATGCAATTTTTCTCATTTCAAATTCCTGAACCTTTTCCAATTTCCTGATTTCGTAGCTATTTTTTGTGCTTTTTTTAAATCAATAAAACAAAATTCATATTCTTTCGGCCTAGTTTCAATCGGGCTGTTAACAGGGAGAAACGTTACAAAAAATCTTGAGCAGAAAAAATTGTCGTAAAATTGTCAAAAAAAAGTCGTTTTTCCGCTGCCTTAGCGCAGTGAGCCTACGATAATTTCCTCCAGCAAAGATTTTTGAATTCTACAATCGAATTCAGCTGTCCGAAAAGAAATAATCAACAAAAAATTGATTTTGAATGGAAAAGACTTGCAAAATTTCCTATTGAGCGCACTAAATAAACAGAGTACTCATTGGGGTTATAGCTGAACTCACACTGGAATAGTGAAGGTTCCGAAGTCTCGATAGAGAAAATGTTTTTGCCATGGAGCATCCACCTGGAAATTTTTGCTGACGTGAAATATGGATCTTTTTTCAAACCCGCAGAAGGACTCCTCGAATCGGAAAGACGTTTCCAGCGTCGTCACCCGCCAGAACCCCACCGTACAGTCCGGCAGCATTGACGACAACATCAAACTTGGTGCCAAGCTAACAAAAATCCTCAAAATCAAGTTTTCTGAAAACGAAAGACCTCGTTCAAATTCTTCAAGTTCCGCTTAGTGAATTTGACGCCTCGGGCGATGAGTTCCTTCTTCAAAAAAGGACAGAAAAGGAGCCCCTCTGAAGTGAAGGCCGTGTAGTGGATCCCTTGCGACGAACTGTTTTTGAGAACAGCTAATGGTATGCCAAAAAAGTAAAAAAAAACCTGTTAAGTGGGAAATCAAAGAGAGAAGCAGGTCCGTGAAGCTCTCGGTCGTCCAGATCGCGGTAGTTGTACACTATATCGCCGTAGTTTTTCCTCTAAAAAATTTTAGTTCATCTTGGAAGTACTCTCGAAGAAAACAAGCAAAAAAGTATACCTGAGCTTGAAGTTTCTCCGGATTGTCGCTGATTATGTGTCCTGAAACGAGTTGAACACCACTTCGTCCGCCGTGTTGACGCCAGTACTTCGCCAGTCGAGTGAAGGTGTCTCTTCCATACTTCCTAAGTAATATATTCTTCATATGAGAAGCATTTAAAAGGAAAACTTGTTAATATCAGATCCATCGTCGACTCGGAAAAGGCCGGCAATGTTTTTACTCAAGATGTCTTTGAAATCTTTGTTGTGGAAAATCTCGATCGACTGAAAATGCGTTGTTGCAGAAACATCATTTCATTGATTTCATTGGACTGAACTCAATTACGGGAAAAATTATTCTTTCTAAAACCATAAAATTAATTTTTGTAAAAAAAAACGATGGTACGACAAAATCTCAAGTCCGCAAATCTCGAGGACCGTAATCTTGTGTACGCAGATCTAAAAGTCCCATAATGGAAACCAAAATCTTGGAGACCAAAATCTTGGAAACCACAATCTTGGAAAGCAAAAATCTTCCTTTTTAGTCTTCTTTATTGCACTTTATCTACTTATATTCTCTTCTTTGGATCACCGAATACAATTTCTGATAAAATCTATTCGCAAAAGCGTTGATTTTTACTTTCCAAGATTGTGGTTTCCAAGATTTTGGTCTCCAAGATTTTGGTTTCCAAGATTATGGGACTTTAGATCTGCGTACACAAGATTACGGTCCTCGAGATTTGCGGACTTGAGATTTTGTCGTATTATCAAAAAAACACAAAAGCAAGCAGAGCGACGCAATTTCGCGTACACTATTCGGGGGACGCGCAAAAAGAATTAAAAAAATTTCTTTGAAAAATTCAAAAATTTATTCTTATTTATTTTTTTATTGGAAACTTTTTGCGACAAATTTGAATTTGAATTATGGAGTTTGTCATTTTTTTCAGCTGTGACGTCACGTGATAGTGAAAAAAAGGTTCATTTCTATTTTTTAATTTTTTTTAATCTTTTTTTAAAAAAAGAAAAATCACTAATTTTTTTATTGAGTGTTCAATTTTTTTCATTACTGTACTCAACCGGTGGTGAAATTCCGCGCTCCTGGGCAAGCTCAAAAATCGCCGTAGCCGTGTTCAAACCGATGACGCCTTCGCCCACGACTGCGATTTTTAGCGAGGCTTTAGACGGGGCCGATGAAACTACTGTAAAGTTGTCAACGTCTAGCACAATTCTAGCATTTTTTCGTCTAATCAAAAAAATTTTTAATAAAATAAACTCACTTGTGAGTAGGAAAACACCGCAAAGCGGCCTTAATGTGAGCATTTGAGATTTTATCTGCAAATGAATAAGTATAATATCCAAAAGGCAAAAACAATCGTTTTTGGGCAATTCCAAAAGTTGAAATTTTGTTCCGTCAACAATTTTTGGACAAACTGAAACAAATTGGCAAAAGCAAACACCTCGATTGTTTTTGGATGTCAGGAATTAGATTTTTTTGAAGTAAAGAGCGAAGCCGAATAATAAATCAAAGAGTTTATTCCAAACGAAGACCGCAGTTAGAAATGAGAGGTCGTTAAAACAAAAATCCGATTCTCACTTCACTTTTTTTCAGTAACAAAAGCGTTTAATATTCGAAAAATCGAGGAAGATGGAGTTGAAAAAAGACATACTGAGAAATTGATGACTCCCTATCGATATATTAGAAAATGATTGGGACATTGATAACATGCTGGGAAACAGTGTAACAGTTCTCAGTAAGCGGAAATGTGAATGTTGGAATAAAGTAAGAGAATTTGTAGCGAGAAAAAAAGGTTCTCCGAGTTAAAAATGAGTTTGGTAGAGCAGAAAAAGAACTTTTTTTTGAAGAAAATAGAGCAAACTTAAAAACTTTCAAGACGGTCAAAAGCAAGTCTGAAAGGCAACTTCGAAAACTTTTTCGTTTATGATCAATTGGCTATTCCCGTTTTCAATAACCCAAGAAGCCAGAAACCGAAAAACGATGGAATTTCTCCATGGGAACAGTTCCAATCGGATAAATAACAACAGGGAGAAAAACAACTCGAAATCCGAAAGACAAATAGCTGGAAAACGAGTTTCTGACCTTATATTTGCTGAAAATTTGTTTGTCGACTGTAGGATTTCAGATATCGTTTCACAGTTCGGTCGAACGCTTCAAGGGTTGACTTGTACGAAAAAGTAAAGTAATTTACATCTCAACTTTTTTCTTTCAATTCGATACATTATAGTTTGTCAGATTTTGGATTTCAAGTCATCTCAAACTCCGCCCCTTATGCGAAGTTCAAACCAATCCGAGAGCGAGCCATCCATAGAGGCGTTGTTGGAGGCGGGGTTTCCTTGCTTCAAAATCTGAACAGATTATATACAGGTGTCGATGTTCATTTCGCTTCAGTTTATTCCAATTTTTTCTGCCAAAAAAAGACCGTAAGCCAAATTTGACCCCAATTCGCTTCAAGACCTCTGTTCGCTTTCTTTAGCGGTTTTGTAGAGCAAGATGGATTAGCGGTAGCTTTTTCTGCTGTTCTTTTAAAACGTGACCGTCTCGCACTAAAAGTCTGTTCAGGTTCTTGAATTTCAAGCAGCTAACTCCGCCCCATTGGCACAGTACCTTTTTCGGGTCGATGATTTTCTATTTATATTTCTTCATTTTCTGATCGTTTTCGCTCTATAGCCGATTCACGGCTAACTTGGGACGAAAAGGGGGCGTGGCTTTACTCCGCTGTCCATCATCCAGGTACAGTCCCCTTTTTTATCGTGTCAGGACCCATTTTTCGATGGCTCAGGCCAGCCGTGAATCAGCTATAACAGTGAGAAAAATAAGTCACATTATAGTCTGTTCAGATTTTAAATATCAAGTGCTCGCCTAAGCTCCGCCCCCTAATTACGCGATAAACCAATCAGAGAGCGAGCCATCCACAGAGCGTTGTGACGTCATTCTACTTGACATTCGAAATCTGAACGGACTATACTTTCCCTTCTAACTTTTAAATTGTGTATTACCCTTTGAATAAAAAAAAATAATCCAGATTTTTTTGTATTTATTCCTAAGATGCACCGAATTACAACAGTTTGTATTTTTTAAATTTGAATTTTATTCACTGGTTTTGTTGATTGTGCTTCAAGGGTCCGGGGACTTGCAAAAGGCAACAATTAAACGCACAGGGATGAAAAAGAGATTTGTTGATTTTCAAGGTGTAGTTTCTCGAAAAGAGTTAAGAGACAGCAATATAACACAATGGCACTAGAGAAAAAAAGGAGGGATGAAAAATACACAGGGATGCTACAACATGTTTCATGAGAAAACTCGGATGAAAAGCAATATATTAACACTTAATACCCATGAAAGTGTTTTGAGTGTCGTATACTTTTTTCAAAATACAAATTTGTACAAACTTTTTCATTGCGATTCGTGCAAACATTTTCTTCGGCATGACGGTTACACGTTATCATCTGATAGATATAATTTTTTTTTTCTCCTTGTCATCAAAACTAACTGACCGTGAAACCACCATCGCGTTTTGCTTGGATTTTTGCTACACGTTCTAACATAAATGGCGTCGTCGGTCGGGTGTTTCTGCAAAGGAAAAACTTTGTTCAGCCTCATAAATAAATGAACCTTTTCTTTGGAAGAAGACAACATAGATAATATTGATAAACAGACGGACTGTACACTCAAAGCAGGCGTCCAATCTTCAGAAAGAATCGAAAGACATATGTGGCCGTTGGAGTAAATGTGCGGGTGTACTGGGATTTTATCACCGACGAACATCACCTAAATCAAGTTTATCAGTAGAAATTTTGAAAGAAGGGAACTTTCTATTAGAACGTACCATTTAAAAGGAGAGAGGGAGTCTTAGGAATCTTAAAGGGTTCCTATAGGGGTTAGGGGAAAAACAGCCTCTTAAAAAGTCGAAAAAGTAGTCCCTATTGGGGTTCAGGATCTGACGCTTTAGCTCCTAAAGCTTGAGTGGTCCCTACAGGGGTCGTTCTTTTTTTATTCAAACAAGGTTATTTTTTTAGTTTTTCACTAGGACATGCTTCTTTGCACAAAGTTTATAAAAATTATCGACCAACATGCTCCCTATAGAGACAGCTTTCGCAAGCTTAAGCGGCACCTATAGGGGTTGGTAAAGTGGTCCCTAGAGGGAACGCTCCTAGAACCCCTAAAGTCCCTATAGGGGCCACTCTGGAGTTCCTAAGGAGAGAAAACTGTAAAAAATACAACTTTATTTCAAAATGCATCGAGAAGCTGCACATTTTGCGGTTTTTGCAAGATTTTCAAACGACTGTTCACTATTCACTCATAAAGAAAGTCTATAAAATGGAAGGAGAAAATTTGAACTACTTATGAAGTTTAGAGTGTTCCCTATAGGGGTTAGGGGGGAGAAACAGCCCCAATAGAGACCGAAAAAGGGGTCCCTATAGGCGTCTTTCAATTGTTCTTTTTCAAAAACGTTTATTCATTTAGTTTTCGCTTGAAAATGCTTCTTCGCCTCGAGTTCATTAAAATTATCGACTAGCATGTCCCCTATAGAGGCCACTGACTAAAACCTCTATAGGGACTACTTTTGCAAGCTTTCGTGGTTCCTAGAGGGGATCCCCAAGGGCCCTAAGGTTACCCGTATAGGGACCACTCTGGAGTTTCTAAGTAAGAAGAAAAAATCCAGAAATAAAACCATAAAAAGTACCTCTGGCGAATTGAAAGGATATTGGGGCCCAAATGTGAACTGGAGTGTGAATTCTTCACCGGCGTAAAGAGTACCCGTGGCGCCGATGACGTCAACTCGCCATTGTCTAGAATGGTTCATTCAAAGGTTTTCTGGTACAAGGTCCCACTTGAGGTCCTGCGTCGCAGTGTCTTTTCTGATACGGATTCCTGTGGGCGCGTCTTGCTGTAACTGTTGTAATTCTTTCATCAATCTGCGAGTACACGAATCCATCTGAAACCAACTCAATAGTTATTGAGACTCATTAATACACAAAAAAATGAAATCAAAAATATCTTGTGCAAAAAACACAATTAAAATAATAGTTGACCACATAGATCATGAACAACTTTATCATCATTATTGCGTAAAGAAATAAATATATAATGTACAAATTATGAGATTTATATCAAGGCTTCGAGAGCATGGAAAGATCTGCCAATTGACGCTGTTTTAAACGGGCCACTGACGGTTTGGCAGTCCTCCACATGTCGTCCCGATCTTCCAGTTCGTTGGCCAAAACCTCTGCCTTTTTTTCGACCTGAAAGATGCTGAGTTTTTCATTCTTGAGACAATAATGAGCACCGTCGTAGGAGCTGGTTCAGTGGTCAAAACTGTAGCTTCGTCTTCCGAATTCAGCCGTATTCTGGTGATCGGCTTCGGCTTGGGCACCGGAGTGAACTCCAGATCTTTCAACGTGAGCTCTTTAGCCAGAACTTCTTTTCCTTCTTGCAGGAACGATCTGAATTTGAACTTCCATGATATTTTGAAAAGAAAACAACAAAATGACTGCTCGTTTCTTCTCACTCAAAATAAAATCGATGATTGCAAAAAAAAAAAACACCTTTTTCGTTTGGGATTTTAGTCTTTTTTTTTCATTTTCTTACATGAATCATTTTTGATTGAAACTAAATAATTATTTCATGAAGAAGATAAATCAAAAACTTCAAGCGATCATCCTAAACCTAACAGTTCGGAAAGCTACACGATATATTGTAAATGAGAAATGATAAACTTGAAATCCGCAACAGAAGTTTTGAGTTGATTGAGCTGGTCTTTTTGAATGAGCCTTATCATGTCTCTCGCCTGAAATTAAAAATTAAAATTAAAAAGTTTTTTTCATTTTCTTTCGAAAAACCTGAAAAAGGCCTATACTCGTTTATCAAGTGATGCATGTTGATAAAAGTTGTGTGCAAATCGTTCAGTTTTTCGACACGTTCCGGACTATCTGGGCATCGCGCAAGGATTTCCAGAAGATCCAAAAAAGCAGCAACCGCACTTCTAGAGTTTCCCAGTTAAAAAATAACTTTGAATAAAAAAAACCTGTTAAGATTTTTCATTTCCGTTTTCCAGTCGTTTTTGCTTGGGTAGAGTTGACGTATTCCTTGTGATTGTAGTGAACTAAACAAAAAATGTTCTCAGAAATTAGACGCTTTTGAATAGTAATTAGGACGAGCCCTTACCGAAGTATTTCGTCTTCGAATTTGTACTCTTCTCCAAAAACAGTGAACTCTTTTTGTACGGCTGGAGGAGGCAACGTTCCTCCTACAAACACTTCCTTTCAAAAAAATAAAACGATTTTACTCTGGTGATTTTTATTCTGTTCTAAACAACTAAAAATGAAAAAAAATTTGAATTTTCTATCATGAAAAAAAAAACCTTGAGAAATCCGTTCATTAGTGTATTCAGCAGCAATCGGAGGTGGATTCGGAAACGGGCTAACAGCTTGGGCAGCTAATGATGGCAGCATTTCCTATGTGCAAGTAAAAATTAATCAAGAAAAAAAGGAGTTCAAAATAAAAAGAAAGTCAGATTCGCGCACGTGATAGGCACTGTGTAAAGAAAACCAAAGGTGTTCACCTTTTTACAGCCGAAAAAAAGAATAAAACAGTTTTGAAGTGAATCAATGGAGAGGAAAATTCAAAGAAGAAAAAAAAATTTTACTTAAGAAATGAGCAGCGTAAAAAAACTCCGAAATCGGCTCATGCAATTGCCGCATCATCCAACTGCAACTTGGCGCCACATCTCATAATTGGAATATACTCCAAAATTATAATTTTGTCTATTTAGTTCAGAGTGTTTCCGCTAAATTCAAAATAGCCGTCAGAGAGTAAACAAGATAAGTAAACTTTCGAGATTCAAAGTTAAGTTTGAATTTCGCGGAAATCGCTCGAACACGGCATAAAAAAATATTGCCCAATGTCAAATGTGAAGAAAAGAACATTAAAAACTTAAAAGAGATAATTCAAAAAATAATTAAATAATAAAAAGTCTCTTGATAATATCCTAATTAGACATTACAAGCGCTTAACTTTTTTAATACAGGATTTCCACTTGTGTATCTGGCTTTTCTTTTTCGAGTCGTTTTCGATTAATGCTCTTTAGTGTCATTTGTATATTAAAAAAATAACAATTTTCTGCCTTCATCCATGAGAAATATCGCAAAAATTTATCGATTTGAGAGCGTAGGAAACTATAAAAAAATATTATATATATATATATATGTGTACAAATATATTAAGCAATTTGATAAGAACCCGGGTTTCGAAGATTAGGATAACGGAATATGCACATCTAACAAAGGAAAGCGTTTTTAAGATCTACCCGTTCACATAACACAGTTATTTCTCATCGGATGTTATTTTAGAGACGTGTTTTTCGAGCAACGTGTCGAATTTGAGGCCTTCCAGCTGTGAGTGCGACCTGAACTGTCAAATGTACTCTGCGAAGAGAAATATTTTTTAATACCTTAAGTGAGTGCGGATTCCGCGCATGCTGAAGCCTCTGTAGCCGCAAATGTTGCAGATGTAGGCCTTGACATTGTGGTGGGCGCTGCGGACGTGGACTGAGAGTTGAGACACGGACTGAGGCTCGAAGTCACACTGCGAACAACGCGTCGGCACCTCAACTTTCTCTCTGTGTCGTTGGAGAACGAGCTTCGGCCGGATACTTTTCTGGATGCTTCTTTACTTGCACAGGTAGGCCTTTGCGAGTTCTTGCAGTAGAATTGTTGGTGAGCTTTCAAAGTTGCGTCTGCGGTGAAGGAAACCCCACAAGTGCATGTGAACGGCTTCTCTATTCCTGATTTCTGTAACTTAACGATTTTCAGTCAGATGTGACCTCAAAAAATACCTTGGTGAGAGGAGGAGGAGATGAAGTTGGACTTGATGCTTCCAAGGCTTCTCTCTTCCGGCTGGACGAGAGGTCCAGAGGAGTCGTTGTTGTGGCGGGGTCTTGGGGCAGGGGTCTGAAAGCTTTGTTCACAAGATATTCTTATGGAAGTTTGCACCGTTCATCGACTTGAACCACGGGAACCTTCACGCAAAAGTCTCTGTGTGCGATTTTCAGCTCAGTGGGAAGCGGATCTCCGAGAGAAGTCCTGAGCAGAAGTGGCGTCACGGCGGTTGTTGGATCTTGAGGGATTGATGGCCGGCCAATCGCTACCGGAACCAAAGTTTGAGCTGGTCCGATGGGCTGCAAGAACATTTATTTAGATTTGATTCCTTTCTCAAATTTCCAATTATTTATTCTAAAGCCTGTGTACCACGACTTGGAATTTCACCAAACGATATTCCGCTGTGCCGCTACGCGCCTTTGCGAACCTCGGTTGCGCTTAAAATTTTTTTTCCTTTCATCAAGCTACTCTACTTTCATGTGCTCACACAGCAATAACTATCAATTGAAAGTGTGACTTCGCGAACGCACGCAGCGGAACAGCGGAATGTCGTTCGGAGGAATTTCAAGTCGTGGCACACAGACTATACCACCTTTTCTCTATTACCTGAACTAGCTGCTGCTGTGGGAAGTCGTGGTAGGCTACTGGGAGCAGAATCACGTGAGGATGGTCAGTCAGTTCTCCAGAGAAAACGTTGCTCACTGGTGAAGTTACTAAAGAATTTTTTAAAACTTCTCCCTCAAGTTTCAATTTCTTATAAAAGTTGCGACTACCCGTAAATCAGGAGCAAACCAGGGTTGGTTCTCGAGCTTAAGCTCTTATCGTCCAGAAAATCTAGCGCTTATCTGTCCCGCGGGCCGACTTGCCGCAGATTTTGAAAAAGATCGCCGAGGCGAGTAGAGAGATAATCTTCTTTTTTTGTACAATCTTTTCTTTCTAAACATTTTTTCAGGTTCAAACGCAGGTGCAGGAAAACTGAATCGACGTATCTTTTTTAGAAATTATCAGCCGTATTTATTCTTTTCGAAATACTTTTTTTAGTCTTAAATTGTGGAACAAAATTGTCATCAAATTCCATTGCAAAAGCTGAAGGTATTAAATATCTTTTGTCTATTCTTTGAATGATGACAAGGAAACAAAGAAGGTTTAAAAATAAGATATTTTTGATCGTCGGACGGCATTCCTAATGGAGTGAGGGAAGGTGAGCGAGGCGTCAAAGTTTCTGAATTTACAAAAAAAAGTAAGTGCGCGCTACGGATAAAAGGACTGTGACGTCACAGCTACTTATACGTTGAAAATTAAACTGAGTATTCAACGGCATGAAGAATACCGTACTCTCCATTTGGCTGCGTACTTGAGATTTCAAATTTTGCGCCGGAATCTTTTTGGTCCCCACCCCGTTTGGGAACGCCGTACACTGAAATTGAAGCTTAGAATCCAAAATTTTGATGATGACGTAATGTTTTTTATATAAAAACAATCTGAAACGCGCCGCAGCGGCTGATCGCTTATCATTTCGATAACGCCGATTAAATGATTGGCGGGTCATCTACAACAAAACATCAGTCATCCTACAGTAACTAAAAAATGGGTTTTCGAAACCTCGAAAGTCCGACCAAGAAAGGATTTCTCACCCTGTGTAGTTCGTGCTTCCCGCAATGTACAGTACACCTGCTGATGGACTTGAAGGTTTTTGAGGCTGTTGAATTTGGCGACGTTGCACTTGGGACAGGTGTAGCCTGGAACCGAACAGAGTTTCGTGAAAAGATTATCAGCTGTTATCAGGCTGTGCCATGCGGTGTTCCACTCAGATAAAATAGAAAAAGTTCTAGTTATGAAATAAATTTGTTGGAGAGGAATACCAACGTTTTTCAATGATGACAGGCGGAGGTTTCTTCACGTTTTGCACGATGAGAACGCCCATCAAAGGCGCGTTTTTTGGGATATCCCTGGTAAAAAGTAGTTGAAGGAAACCTTCTAAAACGAACAATCAAGATTCACAAAAATGATAAAAAGGACCTAAAAGCACGACGACGCAGTTCGCCAACAGCGGCGATGGACAAAGAGAAAGTCTATTGAGAAGTTGGTCGGACTCTTGGTATTCAAACCGGTGGATGTTCCCGATCAAATCTATCAACTGAAATGGATCAAATATTTTTGTGTCATTCAAAGATAGGCTCACTGAGACAGTCGGATGGCCATCCACCGGAATCTGGATGCTTTTGATAGGGAAAGGACCGCTGGATTCGCCCGACCGGAACTCGATCACTTCGGACGGATTTTCTTCATCCTCATCGCTCGTTTCTGGACGCAGTTTTCGTTCCAAGGACTTCAGAGCTGCCTGAAAATTCTATTTTATAAGTTTTTGTACCGCGACTTGGAATTTCATCAAACGACAATCCGCTGTGCCGCTGCGCGCCTTTGCGAACCTTGGTTTCTTCTATTAAGGTACTCTACTTTACTGTGTTCTCACAGCAATAAAAATCAATTGAAAGCGTGAATTAAATTTGAAAAACGCTTCGCGAACAAACGCAGCGGAACAGCGGAATTTCGTTCGGTGAAATTTCAAGTCGTGGCACACAGACTATAATTTAAGAAAGTCAGCACAAAAAAATAAAAACAAATTATTTTAAAAAAATTTATTGAGACTATAATCAATTTAGAGTAAGATTGAACACTCTGCTATAATTATAAAGAAACCAAAACTGAAAAATAGAACACTTCAAGAAAAAGTTTTTTAATTCACTATAAAGCCTATTTTGCGCCAGTTTTCACCTTTTTTCTTTCAACTGAATTTTCCTTTTTTTCTATGCAAGCAGGCTTGTTAAAGAGAAAGGTTTCGTAGCTCGGAAGAAAAAAAAAAATCAAAAAATCGGGACAAGCTGGAATAAGCATGCTGTATACTATGGTTTTTATTTTATTTTTTTTAAACTTCAAAAGTTAGTGCGGAATTAACTATAAAAAAAAAGACTATAAACTATCTCAAAAAGAGAAAAAAAAAACCTGGACAACAAACTCGAGACGACTCGGGTCCGTTTCTACGTCGCAGAGCATGGTTCTCCTATCACCTGTAATTATCAGAGAAATGTTGCGTCCTCTTTGATAAGTGACTTCTAATCAGTATGATAAGCAAAAACAGCCTGGAACGTCCAAATGTTGTGAGAAAACTGAATTTTTTTGGAAAATTCCTATTTTCTGAACGTAATTTATAGACGTCCAGCCAAAGTGAGACTCTCCAGCCAGAACATTTTCGAACAGGATCTTATATAATTAGCTTAAGAATTTTCTTCTTGATTGAAAAGCTTTGAGGAATGAGGAATGAGGAACGAACCGCTAACGACTGGGTCCTGAAGGGAAAGCGCCCAGGGCGAGCCGACGATCTCGTTCATTGGAGCGACAACAACACCTGCAAGTTATCAGTTCAGTGATACGCAATCACTCGAGTGGCCCAAAATACGCGAGATAAGAGGCGAACGCTGAGCCGCGACTCTCCGCGAGCCATTTTCAAACTTTGATCGTAGTGTCGAGGAGGAAACTTCGATTTGTTGAAAACATAGAACATAAAGTTGTTAGATCCTGATAAAGAATAAGTAAAAGAATCGCTCAAACGTATTTTGGAATTACCAGCAAGCCAGCTGGCTCGAAAAAGGCAGTAAAAAGGGTCCCTTTATCGAGCTTTTCATTCTTTCTGGGACTTGACTCAAGAAATGGTGGAGAATGGGAGAGGCAGCAAAAATGGTGCATAAAAGCCTATGAAATGACGCAAAAAGGAACCTTTTTGACCCTAAAAGGAAAATTTCTATGGAGCCTTTTCTACCCTTACCGACTTGGCCCCTGTTCCGCATGAAATATATATTTTTCGAAAAACATTTCTTTCAATCTTTTTCCCGGTAATGAAAAGATTGTCGCCAGTACAAAAATTTCATAATAATCTTGATTTTGACTAAAAAAGTAAAGAGAAGAAAAGGAGCCAGTCAATGGGAGTCAGGCCGGACGTACACGAGGAGATGCAGCGTCGCGATAAGATCAACTCCGGGGGGCTCGGCGGGGCTGAACTTCGCAAAAAGTTCCCTCGCTTCTTCAAACTTCTCCTCTCGCGGCGGCTTGGCTCATTTATCATTGGCATCCGTTGTCTGGCAAACGGGATACGATACCGACAGCCGTTTTTCTTCGCTCTCAAGGTTACGGTAAGGTATAGGAAATGAGCTACAATTTCTCTTAGTTATCTGGATTATGAGACAATAAAAAATTAGGGAACTTTGAGAATAGTCATTAACGTTTGGAAATAACCCGGCAGTTGAAAACAGACTCACAAAAATGATAAGGGACTATGTTTTTATCACAGGTATCGCTCCACACCCGTTGATACTATCCTTGTGATTGTTTTGAGCAATGCCCCTATTCTTATTATTTTTCTACGTAACACAGATAAAAAAGCACAGGCTGAATATCGACAATGACATGTGATGATGATAAAGCTCGAACAAAACTTTTGATTGATGAAAGGGTTTAGAATCTATACAGAAAAAAAAAAAACAATGAAGAGCCACGTGCTCACAGATGACTAATTGAGAGGGTGAGCAACACCTAACCAATTCACAGAGGCGATAAAACGAGCCGACGAGCTGCGTCCACGATAACATCTCTCATTTCCGTGAGCTTCTTCTTCATCTTGATAGCACGTGAGCAGGAAAGAATAATTTATTACATTCAGCACATATCATCAAGCTTTGCTCTGGATGTACTCGGCGAACTTTCGAAGGAGGGCTCCCATCTCAGCGTAGTCGGCGATTTTGACGGCTTCTGCTAGCTCGGCCCATTTCCAATTTTGGTGCTCGTGAGAAAGTTTCACGTCAAATGGATTTTTCAGCAGTGCCAACCAATACTTTACCGATTTCGGTTTTCCTTTCACCTTAAGAAAAGACATCCGTTGAATAGAAAGTTGAGAGGAGAGATAGAACCTTTTTTGCGTTCATTAAACGAGAAATAAATCACACTTTCTGATTTATTTTTTTTTTTAGAGGTCATTTTACTTTGTGGCTGAGAATTTTCTGAAAATCGGCCAAAATATTCCTTGTTATACCACATAAAGATCCTGGAAGCAAAAATTCCTAGTTTTCGAGAAATAAGACCCTAAAGCTCAAAATAGCCTATTTTAGTGGATTTTGAGGGTTTTCTTTGACTTTGAGCCTTCTTTTTTCAAAAAAAAGAGGAAGCTATGCAGGTTGAAACTTCCAGAATCTTCTACTGGTACACCTAGGAGCGTTCTGACCAATTTTCAGGGAAATCCAAACCGTAGAGTAAAATGACCTCCCTAGCAAAAACCAAACAGACTGAAGATCCTACCTCAAGAAAAAAAATGAAATGAGAAAATTACAAAGAATCGCTACTGGGTGGATCAAGTTCGCATCTATTCTATTCCTAATTTTTGAGGATTTTCAGCAAAAACTTCTTTGATGAACCATAGTGACTGCCGAAAAGCCTTTAGGTTATTTTTGAGTAAAATGGCTTCTGAAAGGCTGATTAGAAAAAAAAAATTCGTATTTCTTTTCTTTTAATTGAAACATTTTTAATTTTCAACCGAATTCGACAAATTTGAGAACAGAAAATGCAGTTTTTAATTTAAACTTTCATGCATCTAAGAAATTTAAGAGGCTGAAGAGAAAGTCAATCTGGAAGAAAAATGTAGTGATTCCAACCTCGTAGTGTAAAGTTTCGTGACAGTCCTCGTGGATAGTCAACTGCTGCTTTGTGAGGCCGGCCTCCTCGTTAACTTCTCTCAGAGCCGCCGTCCATTCGTCCTCGCCAGGGTCAACATGACCTTAAATCATTCAAGTTTTGAAAGAAAATTTGGAAAAAACACCTTTCGGTGGCGTCCAATGATGCGGTGGATAGCTGGCCTGAAGTAGAAGAAATTCAGTCTTCTCGCCTAGCTTCCTGTAGACGACTAGACCAGCAGCGCGCACAACACCAGACATAATTATCTGACAAGGTCCTGTCATAGAAAATCTCGAAAACTGAAACATTCAGCGAAAACGCTTATTTTTCACTCATTAAGTTAACATTTACTTTGAAGATAATTTATTTATAATTCGAATCATTTTGTTAAAATAATCGTGTGATCTGGTCCCAATGACAGGTCTTTGACGTCACCAGGTAGAGAAAGGTGCAAAGGAAAGAGCTGACTTTTAGAATGTCCCAAACCGAGAGATGCAAACCTTAATAACGTTATTCGAGCCGAAAACAACGGCTTCATCAAAAATTCCATAAAACACACCTATTTTCGCCCCAAACGAAACATCTTCCTTTCTCGTTCAATGCTGCCATCGCTGTGTTTCCCGCAAAAACTTTAACTACCTGAAAATGGAACTTTTAAAGTCCTAGTTTTTTATTCTCTGTGAATCTTATACTTCTGCCTACATTTAGAAGTCTAAGTTGAAATTCAAAATTTTGCTCTTGAAGATTTTTCGACAATAATTATTAAGATTGTAGAGGGCGCAAGTCGTTTCGCGGTCGGGTGACATGTCAAAAAAAAGCTCTAGGAAAAACTACCTTAGAACTATCGAAAAGCGGTTGATCGAGTTTGGTTGGTCGGTTTATCCGTTGAGTATTGGGACCTAAACCCAAAACGCCGACGCCCCAAGTGTAAACCTGGAAAAAAACCAAGTTAAAAAAGTTAAGAAAAATAACAAATAAAAAGTCAAAAAAATTAGCAAAAAATGAATTTGTTTTAAAAACCTCTCCATCGTCATTTGAAACGACGCAAGACGTCGATGTTGCGCCAACCGACGTGATATTTCTGACTCCTGCTATCGGGATTTTTGCGAGACACATTCAACTGTTAAAAAAATTTTTTATTTATTATTAAGAAACTCGATACCTGGATGTCTGAAAAAGCCTCCCCTGCTTGGGAGAACTCATTTTGGCCCCAGAGAATCACGTCGCCTGACGCGGTCAAAGCTAGAAGCGTGTCTGTACTACCAGTAATGGCGATAATTTTCTCCCCATTGACGTCACCTGTGAATTTTTCGATTGAGAATGATAAACCTATAGAAAGAAACCTAAAACTTTTCGAGGTTGCCACTGAATCCCGTACTTGCCGTTACCACACTGACCGTCTTCGTTCAAACCAAAGGCAAAAATCTGCGATTGTCAATTGACTTACTGTAAATGAAACAAGAGAGAAAAATCTACCTCTCCGGCTTTTGTTAGTACAAACGATGTATCCAAAGAACAATGTACTGCAATGATTTCCTGATCGCTCTCAATTGTTCACTGGCGTCAACCGGTGTTCACCTGACTGATACGAAAATAAGCTTCTTTATAAGTCTAGAAGTTTACTCCAGCTGAATGAGTAGACGTTTCAGGATCTATACCGCACTGACCGAAAATGTTCTCACCAATCGCAAAGACTTTTGTTTTGCTTGCAATAAGAGAATGAGCTCGACCACTCGAGACTCCGATTATCTTTTCGTTTTCTACAATTTCATCTATTTCGATTCATTTTTCGAAAAACTAACCTACAGGTAAAGCAACCCTTTTCGCACTGATGTAGTAATCTTGACCTTTATCTGTTTCCGAGTTCCTCACATGTCCTCCAACTTGAAACCTAAACTTCGAAGTTTAGGTTTCAAGAAGCTTCATAAAAATTGGGCTTCAGCGGTACAAAAGTAGAAAATAAATTCCAAAAAAAGTTTTTACTCACCTGTTGTTAAGTCCTGAACCAAAAACTTTGTTGTTTGAAGCAAATAAGGAGAATCCAAACCACTCGACACGAAGCGTATTTCATGGGGACTCAAAGAAGAAATTCTTTTCGGTTTTTTAGCTTCTTTCGAAGTAACAACTGGCTTCTCAGCTGCAAGATAAAAAAAATTAATTAATAAAATAGACTTCGAAAAAATTAAAGCAAACTTAGAAACGTCTTTTTCGTTTTTAGTAAAACCAATTTTCCATTTGCTGAAAGAGAACATTTGAAGGTTTTGATTGATAACAAAGTTGAACTGCTCACAAGAGTTATTAGGAGTGATGAGCTGGGGAATAGCTAAAGCTCCCGAAGCAGATAATCCGCAGCCGTATACAGCGCAGTTGACCTGAATTGAAGCTTTTCAACGATATTATTAAATCTAGAGCGTTTTTGTTAGAAATAAAGACGGAGCTTTGTAAATTCTATCAAATTAATTTAAATAAAAATTTTCAAACCTTTTTTTGATTTTTTTCGCAACGCTTTGAGAAGAGAATAAGAATCTACCAGCCTGAGAGCATTTCGTACCACCCGCAATCATGAGCAAGTAAGCAAAAAGAATCTGGAAAAACAAACTGAGAAGAAAAATTGATCGAGACATGTCGCTTCTTTGAAAGGATAGTGGGAATTCGAAGTTACGAAGCCGAACCTTCAATTAATCATGATTTTGAAAAATGAAAGCAAAAAGAGTTCATATTATAAACTTGAGAGCTTGAAAGCGGAAAAAAATGAAAGTTCAGAAAAAAACGGATGAATAAAATATTGAAAAATTTGCCCAGCTTTCGTGCCAGTCGTGGGCAGCTGTCTGCAGTTGCGCAAGCCAGTGCGCATTGACGTGAATTTTGAATCTGATCTCCTAAATTTACGCGCCAAGCAAACTTTTTCAAAATGGTCGATCAGTACCTGGCACTTCTCTGATAAAGCGAGTGCTGGCAACCTGTTGCTGATGGCTGTTTTACTCTCAATTTTTTTTTCAATCACTTCAGTTCAACCTGAAAGAACTTTTTTCCTTGTTCTAATCCTCTGCTATTGTATATATGTGAAATCTTATCTCCGTTTTGACTTAAAACTGCGACAAGCTTAGCTTTAAAAATAATTTTCCGTTCAAAGTTCAACGTTTATCTCTAAAAACCATTTTGTCTGATCTCCCAGAATTCGGCTAAAAATTTTTATTTTTGAACCGTTTTTTAAAAGATGATCTACCAGGCACCCATCTGGCGCTTTTGAAGACTGTCAATAATTTATTCCTATCGGCTATTTGCGGACAGCCAAAGTCCACTATTCCTCATCGTTTAGCGCTCTTCTTCTTTCCGTAAACTCACCAATTTCCCTCACTTTCCGTTTACTTCTGCGTGGCTCTCCACAGGCGTACTTATTTTTTGCTCTATTTCTTTTTTCTTTTTCAAAACATGCCGCGGAAGAATATCACCAGTGTCTAAGATTATGAAAAGTGTATTGCTTGATTTCAGTCCGTACCTTATGTCGCAGTCAAACGATCCAAAAGTCCTCGAAAATGGAGACAATGGCGATGATAGTCGAATGAAACAGTACAAGAATTTGAACAAACATGAAGTTTCTCACGGCTTTTGTAAAATATATTGTTTTTTCGTGTTCAAGGATCTCCGTCGTCGTCGAACAGAATGCAGTGTTGAAATCAGAAAGAAGAAAGGTGACGAAATGCTAATGAAGCGTCGCAATATCAATGTGAATGAAAACGACGATGAAGAAGATGCAGAGGAAACTTTCGATGACTTTTCCGACGTTGAAAAACCCGGTCGGTCTTTTTTTATTAGCGTCTTAACTTCAAGTTTTTGTTTTAAGTTGTTAGCAAGGGTACTCCTCGATACACCTACGAAGAGGTGAAATCTGTTTTGTTCAACAATCCGGACCTGGAACAAACAATCAAGTGCTTCGAATCGCTTCGAAAAATTCTTTCGAAAACGCGGACTCCGCCAATCGAAGAATTCATCCAATCTGGCTTGATGGCCGCTCTTGTTCAAGCTCTGTCCATTGAAGTAAATCTCATTGGCATTATTTTCAAGTTTTTTTAAATTTCAGAACGACAAAATTCGCTACGAAGCTTGTTGGGCTCTGACCAACATCGTTTCGGGAACTTCTGAGCAAACGATTGCGGCTGTGAATGCCGGCGCCACGGAGCCTTTGATCAAGCTCGCTGTGGATCCGAACGAACAAGTGGCCGACCAAGCTCTGTGGGCCATCGCTAACATTGCTGGCGACTCGCCTCAGCTTCGTAACTACGTTATCAGTATGTTTCGCTTTTCAAATTTGTTAAAGTAAAATACAAACCAGCTAAAATCGGCGCAGAACAAGTCTGCGCCCAAAAGTCTTGAAATGTTAAATTATACCAAGAACTTTTAAGAGGTTGGCGGAATCGAGGTGATCATGCATCTCGTTGCTCACTTGGACAAGCTGAGCTTGAACCACGCCAGAACCCTCGCCTGGACCATCTCCAATATCAGCAGACACAAAGAGGCGCCTCTCTCTGTTCTTCGCCAAATAAGCGTCGCTCTTGCTCAACTCGTTAAGCACGAAGTATCATTGCGATCTTCATCTTCTCTAGTCATTCATATGGTTCCAGGATAAACAAGTGCGCCAGGACTCGTGCTGGGCTGTGGCGTACATGACTGACGGGCCCGATCAGCAGATTGAGCTCTGCATTTCGAGTGGTTAGAATGCATTCCGAATACATACTTTCATGACCAAATTTACCCTGCAGCATAAAGAAGTTTCAGGTACAATCAACACGGTTGTTGAATTCTTGCGCGACGCCGACCAGCTGGTTGCTCCGGCCCTGAGAACTCTTGGAAATGTTGCGACGGGTTGTGACAAGTTGACCCAAGAGATCATTGATAGAGGCGTCTTGCCTGAGATTGTTTCTCTTCTCAAGCGAACTTCTTCCACATCCATTGTCAAGGTGGCTAAATTGAACATTAGGTGATAAAATGAGAATTTTAGGAGTGCTGCTGGCTGATTTCCAACGTTATTGCGGGCACACAGGGTCAAATTCAAGCCGTTATCGATTCGGGTCTTCTCGGCTTTGTTATTGGTGTTTTGAAAAAGGTAGCGAAACTATGACAGTTATTTATTTTTTAATATGAAAATGCATTCAATTTCATGGCTTGTTATAATGTTTTTTTAAAGGGTGACTTCAAAAGTCAAATCGAGGCCTCTTGGGCTCTTTCCAATCTTACGCAAGGAGGAACCTCGAAACAAATTTACGCTATGGTGGAGGAGAAAGGAGTAGAAGTTTTGTCGATTTGCTTGGGCCAAAATGCGACCGCCGACATGCAGAATAACTGCTTAGAGGCTCTGTACTCTTGTTTGACAACTGTCTCTACACAGTAATCACTTTTCGCCGTTTTTATCTGAAAAATGTTTTTTCCAGTTACCCCGAAAAGCTTGACCTAGTGCGGGATTCTATTGAAGCGAATGGAGGACTCGATGCTCTCGAAAAACTCCAAGGAGCTGAGGTTCAAGAGGTCAGTTTTTGGGGTTTAAATATAAGTAAGAGCATCTGAAACAGTTCACCTGTCGGTTCATATCACAGTATTTTCAGATCTATACGCACGCTTATAAAATCATCAGCGAGTTCTTCTCGGATGATGAACTGGATGCAGATCATGCCACGGATGAAAACTCGGCGCCTCCAGCTTATTCTTTCTAACCCATTGATGAAATCTGCTAATTTACTTGCTTGTGATACTGACACGCTGAATGAATATTTTGCTTTGAATGCTTCTGTACGATTTTCGTCTTGTTTTTTGCATCAGAGTTACTTGATATTTGTTTTTTCTCCGCCAAAGTTACCCTAGCAACGAGAGATCCAATTCATATCTTGGAGAAGGAAGAACGGCGCAGTAATGGTAGCAATTTTTATAAGAAAAAAAATATTCTTTAGACTTGGTTTTTAGTCTGTTTTCTCTAATTCCAGTTTGAAGCGCAAAATCTTAGATGAATCTAAACCTTTTTAGAACGTGTTCTTTTGAGAAGTTAAATGGGGCTTTTCGAACATTGTGTGGACCCGAGGTGTGCCGTTCCAAGCTGCTTAATGCTCTATTTGTCTTTTCACCTGCACTGCGTCTTTGCATTTTTGAGCAACTCCTTGCTCGAAACCATTTTTTGCCGTGCTTGCCTTGTCTTTTTTTTTCGTTTGAGTAGACAGCCTCAAAGTCTTGTTCCCGAAACTTTTGACTTATTTCTTCCCTTCTCGTTCTTTTTGCTCTGATTTGAGAAAAGCCAAAGCTGGCAGGAACTGACGGTGTAGAAAAGATATTCACGAAATGTACAGAAGATTATAGGATTTTTGTCAAAATTCATAGATGATTTCAAGCTATTACTTTCGAAAAAAGGTGTAGAAGTCTCCATTTGAAAAATAATGAGAAATTCCGATCCACAGACCACTTATCCCTGAAGGAGAACCGAAAAAAGTCTCAGCTTTTCGAAATTTCTTATAATTTCTTCCTAATCAATATAGTTGCATATCAATCGTTAAACGAGATAAAATGATATCAGTGTTTGTACGCGGCAAAATGCATGGAAAAGGACTCTTTGGCGTTTTTGTTGACTCGATTTGGGGCAGGAAAAGGGCCGTGCGATGAGTCCGTTTTTGTGATTCACACCGACAAAGGCTGCTTTTTTTAAACTTCAGACTGTCCCATTCATTCTGTAAAGTAATAGATAAAATTCATAGGGAAATGAATGCGAAGACAGCTTAAAAACTAGTTATTTGTCTCCAATAACGTTTATTTTGGTTTATTTTTCCACTTTTCAGGTTTATATTTTTGAATTTTGGAGGTTTGTTCTTAGAAATTCTAAAGAAAAAAGGTTTCAAACACTGCGTCTCTTGCAATCAACATTTTTTTATGATCTCTCCGATTTTCCTCATTTTTTATTTTCTTCAAAATTTCGAGTCAAACGTTGAAAGAGACGCCGACGTTTGCACTAGGAAAAGGGCCTATCTCTAATTGCCTTTTCTTTTCTTCTTTCATATTCCTTTTCTAAATAGTTTTTATCAGTTCAAAAGGATGTATGTTTCAAACCGAATCTTTTAGTATGCGTGATTTTTTTTTGGTAGATCGGCCAGTTTCTGTTAGTTTGAACGGATTCTTATCAAAATATCTGATTTTCGTAGTTTGCGGAAGGTTTTAATTTGATCATTTTTGTCATGGAAGAAATTTGATAGAGGTAGCAAGGCTGAATGGACATTCTACATGCAACGGTTAATGAGATAAATGAAAAACTTTAAATATTTTTTCATTGAAAATTTTTGAAATTTTGGGAAAAGAAGAACAAGTCAAAATTTATTTCAGATCTCTAGCGACTTCGCTTTATATGAAAATTGTAATTCTACGTGTCACGCGTGTCAATTTGGCTTTTTTTTTCTAATCGACAATCGTCTATAGAAAGAAAAAATGAACAAGTGGGACACATCTCTCGCGTTCGTTACTGGTTTGACTGTTTTTTATTCATTAAAAAAGCGATGCGAGAAAAAAGTTTAGACGTCTATTTAATTTTTTTTTTCATTCAAGCAAACCGTGAATGTCACAATCTTAATACGAAAATCAACGTGTACGAATTTTTTTGCTGATGGTTTTTTGATTAAAAGATTTTAACTTTTGAGTTTTGAAAGAAATAAAACATTAAAATACTGTCACAGGTAGTTTTTTTTTTGATTTTTGACTCAAATTGCTTCGGGCAGTGATAGTACAGGTTTTTCCTCTTTCGAAAAGAGGGGATCAAAAGAATCGAGCGTCATATTCAGTAATCCCACGGAGCATCCTCTGAGTTTTTGACGCGCTTGGCTTGATCTCGTCTTGCCTTCGGTCATATTTCCAATGTTTGTTGTAGTACATGATGCTGCGGCCCGTGTGCCAACTCGAGCAAAGCGAAATGAATGAAATGAGCCGCCCCTCTTCCCCTGAGCTTTCTTTGAATCCCGATGACACACAACTTTGTCTGCCTCTTCGAATCCTCAGCTCGGGTGTTGCCATGACTGAATTAGCTTTTAGACGTCGTTTTCCTCTTTTTTTGTCCATATCTTGCATTTTGTATGAAAATATACGTCACTTTTTTTTTTTTTTTTCTAAATTTACGGCTACTTTCTTAAAAAATCATCTTTTTAGAGGATTTGGATTAAAAGGAATTTTTATTTAGCTGAAGATTTATAGTTTTCAATCTCGTAGAAAAAAAGTGTCGGAAAAAAATATGCAATTATTGTTTTATTTTTTTCGCTTTATCCTTGTTTCTTTTTCCATCAAATGGTATTTCAAAAAAATATTATGATTTCATCAAGGTTGATGAGAAAAAGGTGAACGTACAGCGAAATTAGCATAGTTTTTTTTATTTTTTTTTATCTAGTGACTCCTTTTTTTCCGGCGGCTTTTCTTCTCTTATTATGACTATCATTCCATGAACCCAAAGTTAGAAATGTCACGTTTTCGTGAACTTTTAAGCGAATACTGTACTCTCAGGCCGTATGGATGAGAGCGGCGGCAAGATCGAAGACGTCGACGAGCGGCGGCTGAACCGCGTCGCCTACGAGTATCTTTGCCGCCTCTTGCAAGTCAGAATGTGATTATTGTTCTCATTTTCTCAACTGAAGAATATCATCTTCAGATGGCTCGCCGAGTGTCTGAAGGACGAGCAGATCGTGAACGTGAACGAACTCGAGGAAAACCTTCGGAATGGTGTTCTCCTCGCCCGCCTCGCGCACTCTTTCGCTCCAGAAGTCGTGCCTCTGAAAGGCGTCTTCGACGTCAAGCAGGAGCGTTTCCAGCAGAATGAGAACACTCCCGTCTACCGCCACTCGGACAATATCATGCAGTGGCGTCGTGCCATGGAGAGTATCCATCTGCCTGAAGTCTCCTCCTTTTTTTTCAATCCACTTATTTTATTTTTTCAGATTTTCATTCCCGAAACGGCTGACGTCTTCGAAGGTCGCAACCAAAAGACTGTTTTCTGCCTTTGCGCTCTGGCGACTCTTCTCCATCGCCTTCGGAAGGCGCCGCCCATGAGGAACGTCGCTGGACAGGCGAAATTTCACAAGTACCGCATTCTTAGTTTGGAACAGTCTTAGGAAAAAAAAATGAGTTCAGTTTGGTCCCTTGGGGGCAACCTTAGGGGCCCATGGAGGGTCCCTTCTAGTGACCACTTTGCCAACCCCTCTAGGGAACTCTAACGCTTAAAAAAGTGGCCCCTCTAGGGGCAACCTTGTCAATAATTGTTATGCATTCTATGCGAACAAGCATTTCCACACAAGAAAAAATGAAATGAATAAGCGTTTCTCGAATAAATTTCAAAGATCCCTTTAGGGACCACTTGAGCTTTAGGAGTAAAGAGGTCAGACCCTAAACCTATATAGGGACTACTTTGATCGTACCCCTACAGGGACCACTTTGATCTTACCGCTACAGGGACCACTTTAGCTCCCCCTATAGGAACTTTTTTTCCGCCAAACCATTATATCACTCTAAAATTCGTAAGTGTTTCCATCAGAACTTTTCTCAAAAAAAAAAACCTTGCAGTGCCTAATTTAGATGACGAGCTCTCTGAGATGAAGCTTAACCTGAAAGATTCCAAACTTCCTGAGTTTGGAGACGTCGGAAGTCTTTTGACGGGTCGCCGAGAAAATGCCGATCTTCAGGCGAGGGCTATCGAAACAATTCGTGACGCCGTCAAATCAAAAGTTTGAAACTGCCTTTTTTCTCCTTTGATCTTTTAAATTAAGGATGCGACGGAGCTAGTCAAGGCCCTGAAATCGTCTGAGGCCGGAATCGAATTCGTTGAGGAGAATCTCGCCGAAGAGTATCTGGTCAAGTTGACGTCCGTGGACGAAGTCGAGTTCACCAAGCCTTTTGTGCAGAGAATCGTGGTCGAAACGAATAGTTTGTCCTTTTTTGTGCGAACAATCATCAGAACTTCAGATGAAAGCGCCCTCGAAAAACTGGATAGAGCGCTTGGAACAGACGATGGAGAGCAACTTCTTCATATTCTCGACGTTCTTCAGTTTGATGTTTTTTTCTTTGTGGTTCCCGCAAATCGATCCATTATCTCAGGACGTGCGGCCAACAGCTTTGCTCCTGTATTCGACATTACTGCAACGAGAGAAGAAGAACTCGGGAAAGTCGCTTGACAGGGAAAAGGTCGCCGAAATCATTGCAGGTTGGAGGCTTTTCCCAGCTGGGAATTAAAAGAGAAGTTCAGTGGCGAACGCCCTGGTGGAAGTTCGTGTGGCCGTCGACCACGGCTCATCTGAAGACGTCCTCCTCGCTCTCCGACATCCCGCCCTCCAGCTGAACCCTTCTCCAAACAATGCTCGTCTCTACTACAACAGGTCCTCAATTCATACTCACCTTTATCTAAAGCCGGTTCTCGGCTTACTTAGGACCCTAGGAGGCCTGGCCATACACCGGCTGGACCCCACCCCAGCCTTTTGCGCGCGAAAAAAAAATTTGAAAATGTACTCAAGTAGGCCGCATTTTTTGGGGGGCTGGGGTAGGCCGCACTCCGTGGTGGAATCTAACCGACGTATGGGCGTGGCTTGTCTGCGCTCTCCACGAGCCAGCACTATCTCGTGCATTATCGTGTCAGGACCCATTTTTCGATGGCTCAAGCTAGCCGTGAATCATATTTATGAAGGAAATTTCGGTTCATTTCACAGAATTTGAAGTTTGAACTGTTTTGGGCCGCCCGGAGGAAGTTTTATTCTGAGAAAAGCGAAAAAAAAAGTTTGACTCAAAATATAGATGGGCAAGTACAACTCCTTCAGCCTGGGAGGAGGGATTGGCTTGCAAAATTTTCAAAAAATCAGGAATATAATCAAGTTTCACCCTCAGGAAGTTAGTTTCGACCAAAATAGTGCAAGTTTTAGACTCAGGTCGGGAAAACTTGGAAGGATGGGTCGGCGGCCTCTAAAAATGGTCTAGAAATGGTGTGCTGAAAATTAGAAAATTCTCCTAATTTTTCATTTTTCGTGGATCCTGTTTCAGTTTTCTTGTCCTGATCATTTTCATCGTTATGGTGATGCTGGTGATCAATTTTCTAGAAGCTTGAATTTATTAACTTTCTGTGTGTTTTCAAATTTTTCACTAGACTTTTGAATTCCATTCACAAACATTTGGACCTCCAGCTGAATTTTTTCAGAATCCGCAAAGAGTACGAGTCAAAGGCGGAAGGGGAGTTTCTGACTCGAAATGAGCTTGAATTTTTCCTCATCGAATACGATGATATTTCTGCCGACAAGCGACAAGGTTTTATCTTTTTCTCAAGTTTTAATGGATTTCTTTTTCTGTGGTAATACCAGGATGAAGGGATTATAGCGGGATTTTTCGACATTTAGCTTTTTTTGAAAAAGTACTTTTTTTACTTTTCTGGTTTTTGGTTTTTTGAACGTTTTTCATTCTCTGATGTCAGAGAATCACTTAATTTCGAACAGTTTTTTTGAAAAAAAGTAAGAAATGAGTGGATTTTTGAAAGCACTAAAAAGGTGCTTATTTTCAATAATTAAATCAATTCTTTGTTTATATGTCGATTTAATTATTCATTCCCTATTGTCATGTTTGAATGTTATATTTTAATTCCATTTCATACTTTTAAAACATCAGTAGATGTCGATTTCTTTTAAAAAATGGTATTATAAAAACAAAGCCACAGAAATGCATTTTCCGAAAGATCTGAAGCCTCTGACAAATCTAGATCTCTTAGAATCACTAGATTTACTGGAAATTAGGAGTTTCTGAGGCATCTTCATGAGAGACGCTTTGCCGAAAGAGGAGTGGGAATTTTAAATTTAGACTCCAGTAGTTGTTTTCGATCAGAGTTTAAAATTTTCTGAATGATAATAAAAAATATGTCATACTACAATTGAAAGAACAAAAAAAAATGAATCAACCGAAGAGAACCAAGAATTTCCAAAAAGGAATAAATAGTGCTTATGGATTTAAAAACCATTTTAAAGCAATAAAGAAGTGTTTTATCTATTTTATTTCATCAATAGAGTACAAAAAAATTACAGGGAGTTGATCATAGGAAATGAAAAAAATGAAATCGACAATTCAACAAAAAAATTGAGTGAAAAATAAGCACTTTTTTTAGTGCTTTTAAATTCCACCAATTTCTTACTTACAAAGAAAATTGTTGTAAATGAAGTGATTCTCTGACATCAGAGAATGAAAAACATTCAAAAAAGCAAAATGTCGAAAATACCGCTATAACTCCTCCATCATATACTACTCTCAGTACTCGAACTGAAAGCTGCACTGGCGAATAAGGACGACGAGGCGGTCTTGAGTTTTTTGAAAACTTCGACTTTTGCCGAAATTGTCATTGAACAGAACTCCGAGTTTTATATCACGAAGCTGAAAAAGAAAATCGGTAAGTCTGGATTAAATTAGTTTTTCTTTTTCAATTCTTTTTATTTTTTTTCCCCTTTGAAAGGAAAAATCTTCTTTTGAATGCGTTTTTTTGAAATTTTTTTATTGTTCTTATTAGTATCCTTAACACTTTTAAAAAAACCTGTTTCAAGCTTTTTTTGAGAAATTTTTTTACAAGAACTATTTTTTTAAAGGAAAAATCGCGTATGGTTGAGCTTTATGAGACTTAAGCATCATGATTCATTAAACGGAATTTATCATATTATATTGAAAAAAGGCAAAACAATAGCATGAAAAACCCGACGCGTTCCCCGCACGCGCCGTCAGGGTTTGAGTATCAAAAGCGGCTTTAAAGTATTTTTCTAGAAGAAAGGGATCCTTCAAAGAGGTCTCGTGACGAAATTTCATGATTTGAGCTTATTAGCCATGTACGAATTATCAAAAGTTACGAAGAGATGATATATTTTCAGCCGACAAGCTTGGAAGAGCTGGGCGAGGCTCTGCGTGACGTCAACGAGGAGACTGGCCGCGCATTTTCTCATTTGGACACGCGTGAGCTTTTCTCCCTTGATCCTCCTGAGCCAGATCTGCGAACGCTTTAGGGACATGATATCCTGGTCATATAGGTCGCAGAAAAAGTTTCGGAAATTGTTCCAGTTTCATTAATTTGCAAAAAAAAAATCCTGATCAAGCTCGGTTTCGTTTGGAGTTCAGGCTGAGTTGAAAATAAAAAAGAGCGTTAAGATAGTTTTTTCTCTTGATCGAATATGTTGTAGAACACGATTCTTAGGATTTTTTGAAAAAAAAAACAAAATATCATGACTCGATTAGTTTTCGAGATACGGTAGCTCAAAGGGTTACGGTAAAAAGTTTCGAAAGTTCATACATCGGAAAAAAAAAAACATTAACGAATCCCAATTGAAGTTTGTCACAAGGTTTATTCACTTTCTAAAATACTAAAACTTCACACCTGCTCATTATTGCTCAGACTAGAGAGTTTTTTTCTTAAAAAGTTCCAAAGCAGTATATAAAGCTCTGAGCCGGGGTTTTCTCTGGGCTTCTTCAAAATCACGGAAAAATGCTCTATCGGAAAAAAAAGTTTTCTATTGAAAAAAAATACTCTATCTATTGGGTTAAACTTGGATTAGGCTATAATATTAGACTGCTGTTGATCTTTTCCAGCAAGAACAGCCATTCAATTCGCCGAGATCCGACGATTTTTTCAGTGATCCGCCTGAACAAAGCCATGACTGTGGATCACGAGTCTTCGGTCCGTCTGAACCTGGTGTCTCTAGGAACGTCGATGAAGAGCGACGCGTTCCGCCGAGAACTTCTCCACTGGTACATTCAGAGGCTCATCAAGGTTGACATTTCTCGCTTCGTCTTGGATCGAATTGGACTCTTCTCAGGAGTCGCAGCACCGACTGGCCCAAGTCGAGCCGCGGAACGAGTTGGAAAAGAAGTGGCTCCACTTTGACTTCGAATTCGGAACTGTTTGGGCTGAGACGGTCACGTTGCACAGGAGTACTGTGCCGATGGAACCTGTCGATGAGAGTTACTTCACTTGGGAAGAAATTGAAGTGAGCGAGGAGAACCTGTCACTTCTACGTTTCAAAATAATTAGAAAAATCGTACTTAAACGTTTTTTATTGGTTTTTCAAACTGTTTGGATTTATTTAGGCGCAGACTTCTTTTGAGTTGGAAAAAAGGGCGTTTCGTTAACTTTTTCTCAAGATCAAGTGTTTTGTATAGTCCGTCCGTCGCGACTTGACAGTTTTCGCGTGTCTGCGCCTCTGTTCCCTCACCAGCGTGGTCAGAGAAACATGGAAACAGCACGTAAACATGAGAGAGACGTTTAGAGATAAGGAGAGTGCAGAGAAGTTCCAAAAAACGAAGTATAGAACCCGATTTTTAGAATTAAAAAAAACCTAATATTCTCGGCTAGTTTTTGAAATACGGTCGCTCAAAAGATTATGGTAAAAAGCGGCGAAATTTTTCGACAAATCTTTGTACTTCTTTTGGGTTTTTAAAACCTCTCTGACAGTTGTAAATCGACCAGATAGAAAGGAAATTATTTCTGAAAATGACTTCGTTATCCTTTTATCATGAACTTTAAGAGAATGCTTGACGAAGAAGACGTCAATTTCGACGAGTACTACAAGACGAACGAACAGCAAGTGGTGAAGTCGCAAAAGAATCTACGCAAGTTCCTCGAGCAAAAGCGAAAGAAGCAGATGGAAGCCAGGCAAAAGTCGATGGAACAGGCCGCTCTCACCATCCAGAACCACTACAAGTCTTATCGCAACAGAAAAGATTTGGAGCTGCTCAGTTAGAATCTCTTTTTGGTTTTGTCTCATTGGTCTTTTCCCCCCACAGAAAGCGCCGAAAAGCCAAGCCTCTCTTTGGTTCGGAAGTTTGTCAAGAATCTGCCGCGGTCCGAAGTTAGTACAAGCGACGAGTTTGGTAGTTGTCCGCTTTTTAGGGGAGAACTTTGAACTTCTTTTCAGAAGTAGCTGAGATGAAATCGAACGTGGCTCAGTTGATGGCCGCGAATCGACAGCTGGACGCCAACCTCGTGGAGTTGGACGAGAAGATCGGACTCCTCATCAAGAATAGGCTCAACCTCGAGGTGAGAACTCCAGGGGAAAAGTTTGACCGAAAGAAAAAATATCAGTCTTTTTCGTCCTACGCCTTTGTACCGGTTGAGCGGCATCGACGCTTCAATTCCAATAACCGAGGTCCTATCCTGATATCAGTGATAATCAGTAGACTGGCTCTAGTGACAAATCCTTTCTTGTGGGAGACTGCTGAGGATTAAGAATTCGTGGTTTTCACGCTACCAACATTCCTTGAACCGTTTGGTTAGGTCGAGTTGGGGATCGAACTTGTGACCCTCTGGACCGTAGACAGGCACACAACCTGTTGCGCTACGGCGCGCCCCAAAGAAAAAAAATGCGGCCGGTTTTACGGTAGTTTAGATAGGATTTTCGGTGATACAATTAAAACTTGTGTGCTTTTTGTGACGTAAGTTGTTTAATTTTCGATTAACAAATTGCAAAACAAAAAAGAAAAAAAGTTCCTGGCTTTGAAATTGACGGCTCGATATTGCCCGTAGCACTGTCCAAAACATTCGTGTGTTAGTTGTTGATCAGAAAAAATACAATGAAACGTGTAGGAAGTGATGGCTCACCGCGACAAAACGGCCGAAGCCGCCGACGCTTTCTCGATGCGGGCCATCAGCATGCGCAAACGCGACAAACTGCCCCTCTCCACCTTGGAGCAGCTCTTTTTCTACCTCCAGACTCAGCCTGCACACCTGGCCAACCTTATCGAAGGTATCTCCCCCTCTCGTTTCCTCATCAACATTTTTTCTAGCTCGAGGAAAGAAAGGCCTTGACGATTTGATCAACGACGTGATTTGCCCAATCTTCGGCTTTCTTAGCGACAACAGGGAACAATTTTTGATGGTTTCTCAGTTTGAAAAAAAAAAGGAAAGTTTAATATTTTCTAGGTGCGTATGCTCTGCGAACTCATCACCAGAGACGTTGAGAAAATGAACCGGCTGGAGGAGCTACCGACGACGAACTGCGTCCAGACTGTTGCCCAGTTTTTCACTAGCAGGTGAAATTTTCATTCTCATAATATAACACACGTTCTCCGAGCGTTGCCAAAACAGTGAGACGCTAAAAATTCATGTTGCTCTTTCTGAGCTCACATTTTTTAACACAAAAACTACACAATCCTCTGAAACGTTTAGTTGAGGTTTTGACAGGCTCCGCCCCTTTTGAGAATTACTGTGACCCAAATACGAAAAAATTCTAACTTTTTTTTGCGTGGTCCAAATCGGATGAAACGTTTTTTAAACGAAAGTCAGTGACAAAATGAACATTTTATACTTTTTTTTTCACACCGAGATGTATTAAAATATAGATTTTTCCAAAAACTCGTAAATATAGACCAAGTAAAGAGAAAAAACACACGGGGACGAAATTCCATCACAGCTTTGCTCTACATGATAATACGGAAGAGGAAATGCGTGGACTATTGAATTGAAAGGTGAATAAAAACATTGGAACCGTGATTAAATAAGGCAACATTTTCTCGAGGTAAAAAAAATGGATAATAACTATTTCCAGGCTTTTTGCTTGAAGTGATTAATTTTTTGTGATGACATAAAAAATTAGCGTAGCTATCAATTTAAAAAAAGGTCTTGAAGGTGTTTCTCGTTATTGAATACTCATGCTGGCGCAAAAAAGGAAAGTCTACTCGTCATCCTCGATGTTTTGCGACTCTTGGGAGTCCTCATCGCCGTTGGGAAACACGATTCCTTCCGTTGGATCGAGCAGCTTTCGGTCGTGGACTCGTCGGAGAAGGGCCTGAAGCTCCGACTTGGAGTTGGTCTTGACGAACGCCTTCCGCTTGTTGTCGCTGAACAACAGTCGCTTTTCAGATGAGTTTCGACAACTCACAAGAAGTTGATCGACTGCGAGCGAACCATTTTTCCAATGTTGGCACGCTGTTTCATCTGCTGTTGCGCGTCGGCGACGCACGTTTGCAGATTGGTCGCGGCTGCGATTATATCTGAGACTCACAAACTTTCACCAATTCAGAAAAGAGTAGAAATTTTAAAGTCACTTTGGGAGTTAGTGTGGGAAAACATCAAATAGTCTTACCTACAAGATTAAATATGAAGTCGTGATGAAGTCTAACATAAGTCGTATTCGATGTGGCTGCCGTCAGAACCAAACTATCCGGGTGCTCATCAAAAATCTACAAAACTCCATTTTGAAATAAATAAATACAAAGGTTGTATTGATGGGAGTCTACAAAAGACTACGTCAACCTGAATTTCTACAGCTCAACAAAAGCTTCGAAAAGAAAGAAAAGAGACTGACACTGTGCAAAACGTTGGAGACAAGCTGCGTGACGATGCTGTTGACGGTGGAAACATTGGGCAGAGGTCCGGCGAGTGCGGCGGTGGCCAAGTCGCAAGTCTCGCCGGACAGTTCGTGGATGAGCGAGGTCAGAGGCGACAGCGTCAAAACCGCGTCGTGGTTGAATCGCGACGTCGGAAGTAGCGACACTTCAGTCTGCAAACAAATCTCTTAGATTTTTTTCCTAATCGCAAAAAGATAGAAAAAAGTACCGTGTGCACTCCGTTAGACTTGCTAGACCGGCTGCTGTAATTCACGATGTCGTATAATCTGTCTAGCTCACGATTTATCTTCAAAATTTAGTGCATTTGGATTTTTAGTGGGTTTTCTCTGACAATCAATCCATAACCGGCCAAAGTGAGAAGTTGCATTTCTTTATCGGTTCCCCGAGCCAGAAGGGCCGCTTCTGTCAGATGGTCCACTTTGATCTCCTTGCGTTCAGCGAGAAATTCTCGGATCAGTTCCTGTATTCGATTTTTTTTTTCGATTTCAAAAAATTTATCGAACCTTGTTCTGTGCATAGGGGATCGTTCGACTACCGTCAGCGGTGAATAGAAAACGCTGAGCAAGTTCATGTGGAGCAAGAGAGGCCGGCGAGAACTGGTTCTGAATCGAAAACGGTCATTTTCCTCGGAGTTTTCCGTAAACTTGAGTATTTAAAAAAGCCTGACCGAGCAGGATGAGGTTGAAGCGGTCGCGCTGTTGTGTTGCTTTGTGACGTCATCTGCCGGCTTCTGCTCTTTAGGGTTAGGCCTGTTCACGAAATCACTTGTCGTACTTTTCGGAAAACCATCATCTTCCTGCTCATCCGCTTCCTGTATCTTTGTTAAAACTATCAACAGTTTGAAGCAAAGTATGAACTCACTTCTTTTAATATTTTGCACTTCTATCTGGTTCACTGAGTCTAACGTCGTCTCTGGTTCTAAAGAGGGATATTTTGAAAAATCAACTGTTGAACTTTTGATCATCGTATTGTAAATTAACCATTTGATGGCCGGCTGGCTAGATCATCTTTTTTGATTTTCGAATCTTGGCCCGTGTCGATTAAATCGATGTCCCGTTTTCTGCCCCTCGGCATTCGTCTGTAAAAGAAATTAGCAATCAAAAAAGGGGAAATAAATTCCGAATGAAGGTTTTTGAATTTTGAGCTTACACAAGCTACACTGTAGTCGCACGTAAATAGTTTTTTTCATGCGTGGAAAAAAATAATAGAAAAATTTGAATTTAAGTGAGAAAAAAATGAAAAAAATATTTGATGAAAAAGAAAAACTGAAATATTAAAATATTATAAATAAAATGGAAGAAATGTCTTCTATCAATTTTAGAAATTTGATTCAGTGCGTAATCTTTTTTTATTTTTTTATGTCTATGAAACTAGTGTATATAAAAATTAATTACACTTTATTATATAATTGATATGGTCATCAAAGAGTAAATATAAAAAAATATAATTTTGAGAAGCAGCCGTAAATCCGCAACACTTTTGCCACATTTGCGCTCTACGGACAAGTTGCGAGTCTAAGGGTATCAACAAGTGAAAAAAAGTTTCTTTTGAACTTTTTGATAAAAGGTTTTCATGTAACAATTTAGTAGAAAGAACAAAAAAACATTGAATTTAACAACGATAAAACACTGTGGGCATTTTTTTTTAGCTTTGAAATTTTTCAGTGTTTTCGATAACGTCATCAAAGACCCGTGCCGAGCAATTGACGAAGTTTTGGGGAACTTTGTCGAGGAGGAGTACCGTATTGAAACGTTCAACTTGGACCCTCTACAAGTAAAAAGAATGATTTCGGATCTTTAAAATTCGAATATTGTTCAGCTTTATACATCAATTTATGGAAAGCCTATCGAGACCCCGGAAAAGGCTTTGCAAGACGAGCAGGTGTCTCAGGTTGATTCGTACGACTTTGTAAGGAGCTAACAGTTCTATTCAGGTCCTCAGTAATTCATTGTCGTTTTTGGCGAAATGGAGCGAGCTTATCACCAATGCACTTTTCATGACCTACAAACTTCCGTATATCGACGAATTTTTAGAGTTGAGAATTTTCTGATTTTTAGACGGAGCGCCATTTATATTTGCGTGCAGCTTGAAGCTCAGCTCCGGTATTATTTCCCGTCGGCGTCAAGCGCTGAAGTCGAGCAGATGGTCGCGCAGTTCGCCTACGAGGTTGTTCAACAACCGTTTCTAGACACGGATCTTCAGGTGTTCCTGAGCCGAAGCTTGAGTTCTACGAAGAACCAAGTCCGTGCCCTGGGTAAACAGCCGTCTGCGGATGCGTTCCAGAAGCTCGATTGCATTCTGCAGTTTGTTGGGTTCGCCGTTCTTAACCGTGGTGTAAGTCGTTTTTTTCAATGTTTCCAAAGAAAAATAGCCTTGTGAACTTTTTAATAACATTATCAGCTATTTTTTGCAGTATGGCAACAACAAATGGTACCTGACGTCACTGAACAAACAAATCCACACCATTCACAAGGATTTCACGTGAGCAACGACGTCATTCTTGATGTCATAATCACTTGCGTTTAGAAAGTTCGTGAAGGATTCGGCTCGCGGCGTGAGTCTGGACGATGTGTATGGCCTCAACGAGTACACGCAGTTCGATCCCTTCCAGAAGCCTACGTTGAGTCTTCTGGAGAAGCACGTCTACACAGTTGTCGAGCAGCTCCAGAAGAATGCCACAATTGTTTGTTGAGCTCTTTCCTTCCCAAACGATCAAGGTTTTCCGGTCTGTGACAACAAGAAAGAGCTCATTTCGACGTTGATTGCGTCGGCCAAAGTGTCACCGTCGGGCGAGAATGACAAGACCATTCTCCTACAGCTGCACCCCTCGCCGACCGAGAGAGTCGTCAACGGGATCGACGTTCAGGAATTTGCCAGGTTCCTGGTAATCATAAGGAAGACTCATTTCACCTCTCAGAGCGAAAAAACTTGTCGTCGACCTTCTTTTGTGCGAACTCGCAGGCTCCACTTTGCCTCAGTTGCTCAACGCCTCTCCTACAGTCTCCAATGAAGAACTTCACAAATCCCTATTCGGAGATGATCAGATGTAGGCTATAGAAGCGATTTTCCGAGCAATCAGTTTTTTTTCTCAGCACTTCTATCAGAGAGAAGCAGAGAAACTTGAATGAGAGTTTGAATAACCTCGAGAAGGATGGCCGTTCCAGCAGTTCGGATAACTATCAGAGTGTTGTGACGGATATCGCTAATGTCAGTCGTATTTGTCGAATTAAGTCTTGAAAAGAATGAACTACAGGACATTCGTCTTCATGCGCGGCGGCAACGAGAACGCGCCGAGCAGAAAAAAAGCGTTCAAGAAGCTAGGGAGAAGCTTCTGGTTCAGCGTGAAGAGTTGAAGGCGAAGCTTGCGCAGTACGAAGAGTACCTGGAGACGTGTCTGCAGAACCTGACCCGCACCAGCCGGTAGAACATTTCCTAGGAACTCCAGAGTGGTCCCTATAACCTTATAAGTCATTAACTAAAATACCTATAGGGACCACTTGAGCTTTAGGAGCCAAGGGAGCAGACCGTAAACTCCTATTGGGATCACTTTTCGGCCCCTATAGGGGCTGTTTGTTCCCTCAATCACTATAGTTATCACTCTGGAATCCCTAAGTTCATCAGTGGTTTCTTCAATTTGCGTGATTTCAGAAGACTTTCTTTCCGTCCGGTTACAGAGAAGGCCGGCAAGATTCAGAAACAGCGCGCTTCCCTAGACCAAGCCAAGTCATACAAAAGCTCGGCCGAAAAGCTTTTCAGGTCTTTTTTACCTGTTTTTCAATTCTAGAAGTGATTTTTTTTCAGAAAAGGTATTCTCGTTGACGTAATCGGAATACAGACGCCCAAGCAGATGTCCAAGCTCTCGGTGGAGATCGGCTCGACGGCCGACCTCGGAATTTTCTCAGTGTCGCTACTCGACTCGAACAAGACCGTCGAGACTCATTTACTCGAATTCCAGGCACTTTTGAGCTCTATCTTCACAGTTCCAATCGTCTTATTTTGCAGGATCTTCTGAAGGCGGATTCGAACGAGGAACAGAAGTACATGCTGCAGGATCGTGTCGTTTTCGACGTCCCTCATCTCATTCAATACATCAACAAAAAGTTTTTCAACAAATGAATCACCAAACTATACTCACATGTTCGTATGAACTAGTCAAGTCAAATGTGCTGGTCAGAGTTTTTTTTTTTTGATTTTTTCCTCTAACAAACTACCCGCATCTTCACTTGATATTTCCTTATTGTGCCAATGACCGGTTCAACTTTTTTTTTCTTCTGTTTTTTTCTTTCATTGTTTTATCTCTTTGTTTTTACCGCACTGCAATGTTTTTTTGTTCGTTCCTCTTGTTCGATTGTTATGGTTTTGATATCCCAGCGACCCAACCACGCATAAAGATGCTCTATTATTTTTTTCACAAGCAATCCAAAAACATTTGTACGATTTTTGTGAGTTTGAGAAACGTCTGATTTTAAATTCAATTAAAAACCAATGGGAATGGGAAAGGGCGGAAAGGCATGAAACGGCGAGAAAGGAACATTTGGTGAAAATGATCGTCCCTTCCTTTCTGTCTGTTCTTTTCCTTTCTTCTGTTTTTGCACAAGAACCTTCTGGAACTGCTAATGGTTTGTTTTTATTTTTAGAAAATTTAATAAAAAAATTATAGCTTATGTTTGAGTGGATTAATGATTTTTAAGTCTATTATTTTTAATTTGATTGAATTGAGTAACTTAATGGTTGGAAAAAAAGTTACGGAATGGCTTTCTGATTACGGCAATGTTTAATTTCAAAAATTAACAGTTTAATTTCCATTTATCAGTCCGGGTAATTTAGACTAAAGCCTCAAATTATATATAAACCAAATAAGAAAGGTCGAGAAAAAGTTATTTTTAACTTTATACGGTCTTCTAAATTTTTCCCAATCATGAAATTTTCATTCTTTTATTTTAAAAGTTTCCCCTTCCAATGATAAAACATTCAAGGAAAAGAATTATAGTGCCCGAAAACGTGAGTAAAAAAAAAATACAACACCAAATTCGTTTCACTTCTCTGTACGAAACTCAGCTGAAACGCAAGAAAATGAAGTGAATTTTACATGAATCGAAAGAGGGAGGTCCACTCTATCTTTCCACCAATTTTCGTTAAAATTGGTTCGATTCACGAAGAAAAAATCCAGAAAATCAACGCATTTCACCATCGGAAAAAAGGGGCGGGGCTTTGGGGTCTCTACTTTTAGTGTGACTTGGAAATTTTTCAAGTCACCGTTTTCAAAGCCTTCTTGCTGTTGGTGAAAAATATACTAAAATTGAAACGAAATCAAACTTTATATCCAAGTTTTCAGAAGTGAAAGTAGCAGTTGATGTTGCCAACAACACGATCACAGCCAGTGAGTTTATCAAAGTTTTTCGTTGATTTGGGATCGGACAGATCTTTTATAGAGCCGTAAAAAATCAAAGAAGAAAGAAAAAAAGGTTTTTATGATTTTTTAATGCGCGAGGAAATATGAAAAAAAGGTGGCTTGTCATTTGATCGGCTCGAGGTTGAAATTTTGAATTCGCCATAACTTTCTTTTCATATCAGAATGAATCAGTGAGGGTCCGGGAAAAATGTAAATAATGCATTTAAATTATTGCGAAATTGAAAAGAGAAATTTTTCACATAGAACTTTGAAGAGTGGGCGAAATTTTGTTTCAAGTTCTGTTCTCAAAAGTTTTGAGGCTTTGTCTAGCGCATCGAAAATTTTTGTGATGGGCCAGAATGGACTAGTTATGAATCTACTCCGAAATTTTGGCAAAATGTTTAGTGGCCACTATAGAGGCTCGCCAAGGACTACTTGGAGGGAACACTGAAGTGGCCACAAAACCAACCTCTATAGCGGTCCCTATTTTTCGTTTTAGTGGCCACTATAGAGGTTCTATATTTAGTGGTCACTTCAGTAGTTTTTCATCCAGTATTCCTTCCAGTGACTTTGATAACTTTAAAACAAACAGATTGAGCCAGTTATGTAGATCCATTGACCCCTAAAGTGGCCACTGAAATTTTTAATGGTCTAGTAGTAGCATTTAGACCTCTATAGTGGCCACTAATTTTTAACCCCTTAAGTGGCCACTAATTTGACCGCTATAGTGGCCACTAAAACGTCAAAAGCCTATAGTTTAAAAATTTTCCCAGTTGGTAACGCGAAACGGACGTGCTCCGGACGTTTCTGAGCATTTCTAGTGGGCCCTTTAGTAGCGCCAACACTCTTGAGTGATCCCTAGACTTGTCCAGAGTATGTCCGTATGAATTTCCGAGTAGTTTTCTGTTCATCTCTGTAAGAAGTACTGAAATTGCAAAAAGGCAAATAAAATTATTTCAAAAAAAGGAATCTCACATGAATCTTACCAATGAAAACAGTTCTGAAAACGCAGAAAGTGAGCCAGTACCGGTCCCGGAAAAAGCGCCCGTCGTCGAGGTCCACACAAAACAAAGAGCGCCTGCCATCGAGATCGAGACCAAGCGACTGGACGACCATTCGGCGGTGACCATCGTCGTGCCGACGACGCCGGAGCGACACGAGGAGATCGGACTCCACGAGATCGTTGAGCAGCAACTTTCCATGAAATACTACCATTTCCTCTGCTCGCCGCTCGATGGCCTCGACTGCAAGGTTCCGTCATAATAAATAATCCAAACTGCAACTCGTTCAGGTCTCGGAGACGCTCAAAATTTGCATGAAGGACGACTTCGTTTCCATTTTGGGAATGCCCTTGAGGTGAACTTTTTGATGTATATTACCGGAAAGCCAAGTTGAAGATTCGACAAAGGGTCGATCGAATCTCTGACAGTGAAGCGCTGGATCCAGAAATGCCGCGGAAACAACCAGACTGAGATCCAGGAAGTCATGGACATTATTCGCAAACGCATCGTCTTCCATTCCGAACATCATTGGTCTTTTTGAGCTGAAAGTAACAAAATGAATGTTTTTTTTCAGGAACAACGTGTTCAACGGCGGCAGTTCTCTGTGGAATGGCTCTTTGCTTCTTCTGGCGCTTCTCGGCCTTCGCGCCTTTTTCTGATTCTTTCCTTGACTTACTCTTTGTGAAAAACTTTTCAGCATAAAAAAACTTGTTAAAATGTGAATGAATAAGATTTCATCACAGAAAGAAGTCCCGTGCATGGTTCAGAAAAGAAGAGAAGTTAATTGATAGTTCCATTTCAAACATAGAGCCTTCCGCTCAGCATCGCTGAACTGAAAAACGTCCATTTGAAGAGAAAAAGAGAAAATAATCACGGCCTATCCTGCGGAAATGCGTATTCTTCAAGTTTGGCTCATACTTTCTTGAAATTGCCTTCATTCCTTTCTCTTTTTTATGCCTTCGCATTTTTTTTCTCCTTCCATAACGACATATCCAACTGGGGAATACATTTTTTTAAAAAAAGAACGGAGCGCGCTTTTCTCAAGGTTATCTGGTTTCTTTTTGTCTGAGGAAAAATTTCTAACTTTTTCTACTTCTTTTGCGGAAGCTCAGGTTTCTTACATTTATTTTTTTGAAAAATGACGACAAAGGTTTTCGATTGAATAATTCCCGTCCATTTAGAGAAGAAAAAAATCTGGAAAAATAACTTTTTTTCGAGAGAAATATTTAAAAACTTACTAAATTTACATCATGAATGTGAAATTGATTCAAACAAATGGAAACAGTTTTAAAGTGTTTAAACAGTAAAAATTTAAATTGTCCTTGAAATAATTTCAAAATTGCGACGCGCAAAGTTGTTCGTCCCGCATGCACCTCCTCGTAGAACTGCATACGCTTTTCATTTTTTCAAATTTTTTAAAACAATTTTTTTTATCCAAACGCGAAAGTGTTTAAATAGCAAAAAAAAACCAAGTACTGAGGAAAAAAGAAGCGACCCCGAAGTACTTTTCGAGATATATATCAACTTAAAGTTTAGGTGAGCATACCTGTAGAGAAACTTCAAGGTGTTCTCTGAAAGAAATATTGAAACCTTCGCCAGTAACACTCTTCGCCCAAATATCTGCACTGTTCCCACATATCGGATGACTTTTTTTTTTTGAGGAAGTGCGCGACGAAGAAAATCTAGAGGATTCCGCCTCTTTTCTGAGCCATATCTACGCAGTTTTCAAAAAATTTCTTTCCTGGTTCGTCATCCATCTTTTGTCTTTTTCTCTTTCTCGCTTCACGCTTTGCGATTCGGGAATTCGGAGCAAAAAATCGTGTTAGGAGCCGCCCAACAAGGCGCCAACCTCGTTAACGTCAGCCGACGTCTTCTGGAAACAATTTCTCGTCATCACCGTTCTTCGTCGACCTCCGAATTTTTTTTTAAAGTCGAATACTTCTTTTCAAAAATCTATGGCAGATGAAACACATTCCTGCAGGAAATATAGAAAATTTAACGTTTTTGGCAAAAAAAAAAATGAGATTAACTTTGTCTTTCGGTTCCGATCCTGTGACCTTCAAGTGAAAGCCAAGACCACAGGCACTGCGCCATGCCATCCGGGATATCGTTTCTATTCTTTTTAGATAACCTTCCGCTAGTTGCACCTCTCTTTCTTCTTTTCTCACAAATTTTTTTCACAATTTCTCTTTTTTCCAAACAAAAGCTATTTTTTCGTATCTCTACTTCAAATTTAATTATTTATATCGTCAAAAAAAGACGATGGCCATATTTGGCAGAAAGAAAACAATTTCTAACTTCTCAATTTATCATAAGATCCCTAAATTCCACCGTAACCCACGTTTGGTCTAAATAACTTGGGCCGAGCCAAATTAACTCAACTAGTTGGAGTCCGTGGGCGTTCGAGCTTTCGTGATTTTTCAGGAAAAAGTCGACGTTTTCGGCTGAGAAAATTCAGGTCACGCCTCCCTCCAAAGCCACGCCCACTTTTCGGAGCAGCCGCTTTTGCCTTTTTTGTGCTCGGATTCCTCGTGGGGATAACTTCTCAGATAAATAGCTCTCTCCATTCTTTGTATTGCTCCGAACTTGTCAATCCTAAAAAAATCTGAAAAAAGGAAATGTTAGTTTTTGAAGCAACCTTTTTTGAGAATCGAAAATATTTTCCAGCCTCCCCTCATTAAAAAAACGATCGACGACCTTTTATTCAGCGAAAAAAGTGGGAAATCCCAGACTGAAAAGCTGAAAACCGAGTCGCGTGTGAATAGAAAAAAGAATATGCTTTGGCAGAATTTTCAATGAGGAAACGTTCAAGTTTTCGGAATATTCGCTTTTCCCGTCTCAAGCTATTTTTTAAAAAGGAATTGAAAGGATAGTTATCCAGAGATTTTTGCAATTTGAATTAGCTTGAAAAGAAAGTCTTTTTCTTTAAATTTCGACTTCGATTGATCTCCAATAGAAATATCTCAAGTTTGTTAACTTTCGAAACTAGTAAAAATCTTTTTTTAAAGATGTTTTTTTCTCTTGAAAAAGATTATCCGAGTAAAACCTTCTCAGCTTTTTCAATTTTTTTCAGCTCCCCCAAAAAAGAAGGACGTCTGAATTATCCCTTCCGTTCCATCAAAAACTGAAAATTTTGGTCTTTTTCCTCTGAAAAATTTTTTTAAAATATCCTAGACTCATCTTTGCTTTTTCCCATTAAAACCGAACTTTTTCTGTTTCGCACGAAGCCCTGAATAAACTATTCTCAAGTGAGAAAAGCTTTAATTGATGTAGAACCTTCTCACTAGAATTAAGGCACCGAAATTCTGAAGTAACGATGGAAAAAAGAGCTCAATTTGACTCTCAATCTCGCCAAGCTTCGTGGAATCCCAGATGAGTTGTTTTTATAAAAAAAAAGAGGCGACGGGCCAGGATGGCCTCGAGGGATCGAAAAACGACGCCTTTTCCTTGCTTTCTTCTTATTCTTCCCTTCTTCGTTTTCGCTGATAGGCACTCGCATGACGAGATGTTATTTTAAAGTGCTTTTCTATTTTTCGAGATATTTTTCCCAATTTTCTAAGAGAGAAGCGGTTTTCTGTAGAATTTGAATATACACTTATCACCATAGGTAAAGCCGGAAGGAGCCTTTTGAGGGTGCAAAAGGTTTCCTTTTTGCTTCCGTCCTCTCATCGGCCTTTATCCACCTTTTTTGAACCCTTTTGAGATATGAATTGAGAATAATCTTCACCAGTGACCGTGTATGAACCAAAATGGGCCACAGTAATAAAATCGGATCTCAGGGCCTTCCGGTACCTAAACTTTCTACTAAAATCAATGGCCGAGATTTTCAGCATCCTTTTTTCACCCTTTTTGCAACCTCTCCCTTTTTTAACCCTTTTTTGAGGCTTTTTAGCCCACCAAGAATGAAAGGCTCAATAAAGGCCGCAAAACGGAACCCTTTCAGGGGCCATTTTGGAGCCCACCAAGAAAAAAGCTCAATAAAGGCCGCAAAACGGAACCCTTTTAGCGGCCATTTTGCAGCCTTCCGTACTTCAATTTTTTAAAAATTTTTTTCGAGATACTTTTTGTCTACACAAAAAATCTTGTATATTTAAAAAATTACTAGAATGGTTTATTATGACATCGAAAGGTCAAACACTCAAAGAAAATGACGGAACAAGCTCAGCGGATGGGCTCGCTGCCAACAAGTTGAGCTAATTTAACAGACCCCGCGTCCTTTCTTCTTTCCTTTTTTTTTTCGAAGCTGCCCTCCGTTTTGTTCCTTCACGTATCCATTCATTTTTGCGTGCCTTCAAATCTGCTTACGCCCTTGGATTTTCTCCTGACAACCGACAACAAATTGTTTTCGTTATTTCTGAGAACCCCTCGCTATAATTATTGGCTCTGGAAGTTTCAATTAGAAGTGAAGAAAAAAAGAATGATGTGAGATGAGGTAAACCAGAAGGTTACGTGAAAACGTCGTCATTTTCACTGACCCCAGCTCAACTAACTCGACTAACTGCTTGGTGAGCTTCAACAGAAACGTCATCACCTTTGCAAAGAACGGTCTTTAGCCACGAAACAAGGCGAAAAAGCACAGTTTTCCACCCTTGGGATCGTTTATTTGTGCAAAGAATTGTCATGTACGAACCGAAAGCCTCGACCGAACCCATTCGATTTCTGCTATTTTTCTACGTTTTTTTCGTTCCCGCTAAAAGCAGAATTCTAGTTCATTAATTTTTCACACGTAATTCAGATCTAGAAAACTTACACGAAAACCTGAGAAGGTAGATCATTTTCTTTGCGGTTGGGATTCTCCTGAAGATTGGTCAGAACTTGAACTCAAAAAAAAATCGAAAAAAAAAATTGGTCAGAACTCAGAACAATGCTTCTTGATGTACCAGGAGACGATTCTGAAAGTTTCAACCTGCACAATTTCCTCGTTTTTGAGAAAGTACGCCTCAATGAAAACTCAAAATCGGGCTATTTTTAGGCTTTAGGTCTTTATTTTTCGATAACTAGGAAATTGTGCAGGTTGAGACTTTTAGGATCTTCTTCTGGTACATCAAAAAAGGTTCTGGCAAATTTTCAAGTAATTCCCAACCGCAAAGTAAAAATGACCTTCTTTGTGGCAGCTCAAAGCTCCCCTTGGATTTCCTCGCCTTTATATAGTCTGTGTGCCACGACTTGAAATTTCATGGAACGACACTCCGCTGCGTGGCCGTGAAAGCGTCTTCGCCTTTGCGAATCTCGGTCGCGCTTCCAAATTTTTTTTTGTTTTCCATTTATATTTCGATTTGTTTTTTTCGTGCCAAACAAAAAATAATAATAAAAACATAATTATTATGATGAGGATCTAGAATAAAAGAAAAAATGAGAAAGCGACCGAGTTTCGCAAAAGCGAGTTGCTTCGCGACAGCGCGCATAAGAACCGCAAGAACAACGGAGTGTCGTTCCATGAAATTTTGGCACATCGACTTAGGAGAATTTTCGTTGAAATTCGAATAAATTAGTTTGTTTTCTCCGCAATAGGCACCTGATCCAGACAAAATTGAGAAATGCAACCCAACCCGACTCCTTCTCCCATTCCCCGCCACAGAAAAAAAGAGCATTCCTGTAATTAATTTCCCAGAAGCAATCCTATTTTGACGACTGAAAATCGTGTCTTGAAATTGCGTCACAAAACGACGCTTCGACTTCAGATGACGTCATCCAACAATGGTGTAAAACTGGTGATCTTCGACAAGGACGGCACCCTGCTCGATTTCAACAAAATGTGGCTTCCCTGGGCCGCCAACACCGTCCGACTGTAAGTTGAGATCACAATCTTTAAACTATAGATTTTCAACTTAGAAAAATATTTTTTTAGACTGGAAGCAGCTACGAAACTTCCCGTCGGTCCAGCCGTGTACAAGACCCTCGGCGTCGACCCGGTCAAAGCCAAGGTATTTCCTCTTCTTGGCTCTCAACTCGAGAAACTTGCTAGACAATTATGTACCTCCAGAGAAATTGTGTCCCCTTGGGATTTTTAAAGTGACCCCTACAGGGGTTAGGGGGGAAAACAGCCCCTCTAGGGGTAAAATGAAGATGGTCGGGGGCTTAGGGTCTACCCATTAGCCTTTAGAGCTCAAGTGGTCCCTATAGGGGTCTTTCAACTTTGTTTAAGAAAACGCTCATTTATTCTGCTTCTTCGCATAGAGTACATAAAGATTATCGATTAGCATGTCCCCTAAAGACAAGTTCTAGTGGCCCCTATAGGGGAGGGTCATGTAGTCCCTAGAGAGAACCCTCCAAGAGCCCTTAATGTTACCCCTATAGGGATCACTCTGAGGTTCCTGAGTAGGTAACAAATCCATCTTTTCGTCCGCAAAAAATTGGAAAAAAAATGAATTAGAGTTTCCTCAGAAACCTCGCTC